>CM062870.1:13195692-14395692 GCA_031772225.1 Eubasilissa splendida
AATGTTCCAGGCCGATTTTGTTTGGCTGTTATTTTGTTTTGGCAGACATTTGTCAGTTCGCATTTGCTAGTCGTAGATGATTTAAATTTATTATGGAGTTTTATTACAATTATTCATAATATTTTGGTTAATTTTACACACTTTACTTATTTCCAATGATTCTAAATCATTCAATTTAAGACCAATATTGTTTGTTTGTAAAACAGATAATCCCAAATTTTTATCAAAAGTATATACATTTTCTGATAATGATTGGAAAAAATGATTTTATTAAAATATTATTAAGGAGAACACATTCTTATTGTGAAGTTGCAATTATTCAGAACAGACTGTCTGTGAAAATGAATTGATAATTCTGGCGTCTGCAGTCGGTTTACTCAAAGGTATTTGTGATTCCGTAAAAATAATGTAGATGGCTTTCAAAAATAATGGAACGGCAGATGTATTAATTTGAAAAGGTGTAACATATAGGTTCGAAAATTTGTCATGAAAAATACCGGCGTTATAACACAATTGGTAGTGTACTTCCCCGGATTGGAAATAGAAATCCAGGTTCGAATCCCGGTAGCGAAAAAACAATATTTTTTGACAAAATTGATTTTATATGTATATATTTATAATTAATACATTAAATCAGTATATTAAAATATTCTTTGACTCTTACATTAAAATTTTGACCTGTTTTTCCATTATAGAAAGCAGTACAATCTTTACAGCTTTCATGAACACCGGAATTATTAAATGTATCATCTTTGTCTTTGGAATTTCTGAGTAATTTTCCTGAATTATTATTTGTATAAAATGCCAGTCTAATGTTTTGTGGTAGGTGTTCAGATATTTGATTCGAAAATTTATTTATGTATAAAATCCTACGCCAATAATCATTATAATTATTATGTTTTATCTGTGAGATATATACAAATAGACTAGTAATATATTATTTGAATTTATTTTTTTAAATCATATCTATTTATTCGGTATTGTACCCGTTATTAAGAGCTATTTGTTTAATGGTATTTAATTCAGTATTGAATTTAGATAGTGACAGGAATGTTGACTAGATGTTGTATTATGAAATGGAACGTTGAATGTTTCTGTGATAATATTTACTATGTATGACAGTTGATCATTAAAAGTTGGTATACGACGTTTTGTTGTTTATTTTTAGGTGAAAATGTAGCAGACAACGGGGGCCTGAAATCAGCCTTTCACGCATACGTGGCATACTCAAAGACAGCCCCTAGAAATGAAACCCTTCCGGGACTAAACTTCACTCACAGACAACTTTTCTTCATATCATTCGCCCAGGTATATTGAAGCATTTTACATTATTGCACGCGACAACTTGTGTATGTTGTTCTTTTCTTCTTCATATCAGTATTGAGGTAATTTATTTATTTATTATTATTATACACGGCCTATTTAGGCATTAACATAATTTGTAAAATAACAGAAAATTTAATCATACACAAAGAAAAAAATTACATAAATTCAGCATAACCATTTTCATAACCAAAATTAAAAATAAAGCAATTTATCTGTCACCATTGAGTTGAGACGCAAAACATTGTAATAATGTAGACCTTTAAAGAGTTAAATTTACAGCAAAAATTTCGACTACTTCTGAATATTCATTCCCCAAAAAATGCGTTCTTTGGACTGTGGAGTTAGCTAAGGGGGGGGGGGAAGGTAATAAAAAATATGCGACTTTAATTCAATTACATATTTAAGTAGAAGCAAAACAAAAAAGGAGAAGAAAATCAATATGGTTATTAGCAATTAAGATTTAAAATTTAGACCCTCCAGCGTCCCTTAAGTTTTGTCTTTATTCATTAAAAAATCAGTATAAATTCATAGAACATAGTTTTACATACCAAACCACCAATCATACGTTCACGTGCGTCTCTAAGTATCTCACAAGTCCACAAAATATGGTCAGGCGTCTGTTTCACTCTCCCACATGGACACCACGACATTACCACTGTAGTTGAATAATGAATTGTGTCTTGATGACCTCAATGGTGCTTGAAAGTGAAGCAGATCAACAATCTGGGGGCAGTCTATCATACCATGATAATCCTGTATAGAAATATATGAGACTCGGCTCGTAATGCTCCTCCGCCCGGTCCTGGTTCGCCCTCACAGCTGACTGCAGCCAGATGCAACGTAGCAATTTTTCAGGTCTTCTTGGGCCCTTTTCTAGGCTGTCACTTTGACACATAATGTAAGAATCTTCTGTTCATGGCTGTAGATAGGGCTTGCTGTGGTTGGTTTTGTTGCAGGGCTGAGGCACTCCTGCGTCGTGCTGTCTGGGAATTTATTTTATGCTTATCGCTATTGCGGACTGGACTGGGAAGACAAGAGTATGAGCCAATATATTTTTAGTTGCTAGCTTGATGTCACTGTCTTTCCATATTCTCTAATGGCGGTACCCCTCTGAATCTATCATTGGCAATAATTAATTTACTGCACCAGCATTTTCCTGGTCACGAATTTCACAGAATGCCGACACCAATTGGACAGCAAAATCTTGTGATATAAAACATTATTGTGGGGTTAATTGATCAGAGATTGTGCAAAATTATTCATATTAATGTAATCAAAGAGTGTTAACATTGACACTCATTGAAAATCTAATTAATAAAAATGTTGTTTAATTTCCAATTTAAATCCGGCGTTCAATTTGGGCCACCATTTACTAGGTACGCGAACTACGATCGAAGGCGACTTTTGAAGCTGCTGATAAAGTAACGAGTAGTTGCTCAGCTCATCCGGATGCAGGCTACCGCATGTATATTATTGCACTGCGTCTAGTGGAAGTTGAATTGCAGGTACCGTCATTCGTTCTGCTGTCTCTGGATAGATGGCGATAGAACCAGCTATCAAACATATTCTACACATATACGTGATATGATGCATGTGTCCTATATGTGTAAACGTTATTTTTTTTTTTAAAGGTGTTGTGTTCGTCGATGACACAAGAGGCCGTCGATCTCATGATGGAGACGGACGATCACACCATCGGCAGGTTCAGGGTCATAGGCTCGCTGTCCAACTCGGCCGACTTCTCCGATGAGTTCAACTGCCCGATCGGGTCCAAGATGAACCCGGTCGAGAAGTGCGAGGTGTGGTGAGCTGGCGAGCAGCCGAGCGGACCAGAACGAATGATTGAATTTCAAAAGTGGAACCAAACAAGGGAGTGATGGGAAGCCTTCTCTATACGGAACATAATCTTGGGAGAAACATACAGATATCTATTTAATTGTTTAAATTTGTATCTTTTGAAGCAGCTTAACTTTAAGTAACGAGTCCCATGTCAAATAGATACATATTGTACAGGCATGGCTCTGGTACGATGATACCATGATACCGGAGCCAACCTATAACAATTAATGACTGAATGTAATAATAAATTAATAATGTTCAAATGTAATAATTGTGCCATATAATAAAGGAAATATGAACTATGAAGGAAAGCCACAAGGTTTTGTGAAACGTTGTATAATCATTGAAGTAATTTATATTGAATTTTATCATTTTAATTTTTCCTCAATCTAGACCTTGCACAATACAGTAATTACTACTATAGTTTTGAGAGATGCAGTCTCTCTCATCATCAGGTGCAATCGATCATTAATCTACAGTTTTATTTTATTTATTTAATTTAGCGAAAATACATTGGCAAAATAAATTCAATTTTAATATATGGTTACATACATCATATGGTTGCATACATACATGGTTTTTCTTTCGCTTACCTCTCCAAAAAAGAGACCAGCTCTTGTGCTTGGAGAGGGAGTTACACTACAATAATTGTATATAATACCTTACATGTTCTGTTCATTGTCCATTTGTGTGCTTCTGAAGTATTCTGTAATACTGTTTATTGTCCAATTATGTGTTTTTGAAGTGTTTATTTAGTTTCTTTTTAAACTCTTTTATATCCTTTATTTCTTTAATTTGTGTAGGGAGGCTATTGAAATTTTTTATCCCTAAATATATAGAATTTTGCTGATAGTGTTTGGTGTTACATTTAGGGATTTTAAAGTTATTTTTAAACCTTAATGATGTGCTTGTTTCAAATTTTCTAGTGTTATTTTCTTTAATTAGTTGATTAATTGAGGTTTTTTTGTAAATGTTTTATATTTTGGGAACTGGGAATTTTGCAAAAAGTGTTTGTGTTGAAAAAGTTGACCTTTTTTTTAATATCACTTTAATAATTGTTCTCTGTATTATTTTTACTGAGTTCATTATATTGTTGTATGCTCCTCCCCACCCAATTATTCCATACTGGAGTAGTGAGTGAACAATAGCAAAATATACCTTTTTTAAATTATTTATACTTAGAATGTTCCTTAATCTTATGAATATATAAATACATTTTCTTATTCTTTTCACTAATTCGTTAATGTGACTGTGCCATTTTAAATTTTGATCAATAATTACACCAAGATATTTGATTTCTTTTTTTGGGCTTAAGTTTGTACACGAGTCGTTACAGGTAATTTTGTTACAGTTGTCGTTATGAATAGTAATTTTTATACACCTAGATTCGATGAGTGCAATTTTTGCCCTAAGATCTTCATATTGTCTACTTACAAATTGAATTGCCCGAAGAATACTCGTGTTTTGAGCTGTAATATCTTTCCAATGTTTAAGGTTTTCTTCTAGTTTAGCATCAAAGAAGATCGCAGGTCCTCTAGGTGATGAGTGTATTGCGCCACCGCTTGTGCATTTGGGGTGAGATGAGTGATTGGGGGCTCACTTGAATTCTTTCTATCTCTTTTATCTTTTTTGCATGTCGGGCAGTTCCATGAATCAATGTATTTAGTAGACATCTTTTTGAAATTTTCTTTGGATATGTTTATACATTCTATATGGTAAGAATATGAGTATTTTTTGCAGCATAGTTCTGCTTGTTATTTGTTATAGTGCACATACACATGTTACAGATCGCCATCTCTTTGTTTATTAGTGGGTAATAGCAGCTCAATCTAATTAACTGGATTTTTACCTTTAGATAGTAGGTATTTGCCAAAATGCCAAACGTCAGCTGTTTTTGACAAGTGATTTTAACAGATAAAACAGTTGATTTGATTTAGCACTGCACTGGCGTACCCTTTAGAATTTATATTATTTTATCACAATTATTCACAAGTGTTTATAAAGTTAAATTATTATTTTTCCAAATTTTGTGAAGAGAATAAAATTTTTGTTGTTGTAGGTAGTAGTGTTGTAGTAGTAATAGTAGTTGGATGCTGACCTCTTCGGGTAGCGTGGCAGGGGGGAGAGTTCAATTATTAATAAATTACTGATAAATTAAAAAATTGTGGCGGCTCGCGCGCATCGTCCAAATGTTCCTCGTTCTTTCATTTCTCGGTATTGTATCATCCCACGCGAACAAAGCGAGAGCGTTCGAGGAAGGCCGGGCTGCGCCGCCCGGCGAGCATGACACACATGGACCACAGATATGCACCAACACATGCACCAGAGGAGGCGGTCGGCGAAACAAAGTAATAGACCAATATTTGTAGAAAGAAATAAATGATTTGTTTTGATTCAATACGTCAGACTGCATAACACATTATTCCTTTTGAATTATTTGCCAAAGAATTGAACACACGTGAAATTCGTTCAATATAATGTCAAGGGCAATAAGTCAGAGCTATTGTATACTAATTAACGTAACATAGTAATTGACGTGCTTGTGGTCTAGTGGTTACGATACTCGCCTAGTGATCAAGTGTATGGGGTTCCAGGAGGCCATCAAATTAGTTATATTTTCATAGGATAAGCGTTCAGTTTAGTTTGAAAATAGTAAGAATATTAACGTGATATGTATTCTGTGTATGCACCTCTTTTAAAATAAAATTAATACTGTAGTGGCGGTGAAATCTCGGCAATTAAAGATAAAATCCAAAAAATAATTCATTTAAAATTTATCTAACCCTGATGTATCAATATTTATGACGTCATGTACGAACATAAATTTCTCAAGATCAAATATTACATCATATTTTGTTACTTACACTTTTTATTTTTTTCCTTCTTTCATATTCTAAATTTATAGTTGATAAACTAATTATATATAATATGATTGCCTCCATACAGGCGAAGCTCAGTGAGGCAGATATTAAAGCCGTCGCCGCCTGCCGGCCGAACCTTACAACTCTGCCTCATTTTTCGGTCGCGAGCTGGCAGGCGGCAGAACACATTTACAGAACAATTTATTTATTTAAAAAATAGAATTTTAAACAAGCGGGATATCACGAGTAGGGGAATCGGTAGTTGGTACCGCGACCCGTGATATCCCGTAACAAAAGCGACCGGGTCAGCGCTCCTTTGTCTGATATTTGACTTTTTTAGGGCCGCCTAGCAGAAAGCTCACTGGTGGCCCTTATAAAAGGCCTTTTCAGATAGGAGTGCTGGCGGGGTTAGTTTATTCAATAGATAATGGGTGCCGTGGACTATGACATTTGTTTATTCTACTGTGTCCAGGGCGCCCTGATAAAAAACAAAATAGGCGACGTACTATAATTAAAATACTAAATACTTATAAATAGCAGTAATAGGCGACGTACCGACGGGTGGGCGAGTGTTTATTGTGCTCCCAATCCCGCGGCACGCCGCACAAAACAAACAACAACGTTTTACAATCATGGTCAATAACAGTTATCTCTGTGTGCAACAGGTACCATTATATGTTCACACTTCAATTATGTATTTAAGATGTAATATGTCTCGTCATACACACGTTTAACATGTACTTATTTTTAGTATTCTGTATTAGAATTATTTGATTAATAGAGGTGGAAATCAAACAGGCAGAAGAATTTAAAAAATATTTTTATTAATTCACTAATCAAATATTATAAAAAGTATATGTTATATATGCGAGTCTCTTTTCGGAGGCTTTGTTGTGTTTAGAAGCTGAAGTATAGTTTGTAACTATAAAAACATATTTTAAATGTTTGGCTAGTGACAGAAATTATAAAAATTACTAGATACATATTTACTAGCTGAAAGTGGTCGCCTCGCGGCCAATAGTATTTCCGTTTTACAGTGTTAAAAACATAATTTATTATAATAATATTTAATAAATCACCAGTGCGCACTTCGGTCGGTCGAAATCTAAAGAAGACAACCCAGCTAAAAGAACAACATCGGATCAGAAAAACAGCAAAAATAAAAAGGTTAGTGCAGTTGCTATATGCATCCTTATTGTTAATCGGAAACCTGGGAAC
The DNA here is from genome assembly GCA_031772225.1 of Eubasilissa splendida. Classification (NCBI taxonomy): domain Eukaryota; kingdom Metazoa; phylum Arthropoda; class Insecta; order Trichoptera; family Phryganeidae; genus Eubasilissa; species Eubasilissa splendida. The sequence continues at coordinate 13,202,937 of CM062870.1, forward strand.
TAGCTATCGAAGCATAAACACGACCTTTCAGAACAAACTAATGAAAAATTGATTGACATTATTATTAAAATGATCGAAAGCTCCGTAGGTGTTCCTCTAGATGTGGATGATATTCAACACGTCAACAGGGTCGCCCGCCGCAAATGGTTGAAAATGATACAAGTGGCTAACCAGCACGCGACGGGAGACCAAAACTTGTCAAATTTAGTCGGCAACTCAAAAAGAAGTCTCAATTTCTGCCATTAGACTTAATCGTGGAATCTCAACTACTGACATCGGCTTTCTAGGAACTATCTCTTTTCTATGCCTACGACCACCTCACGACTTGTGCAGAGTGCCACCAGTGTTGCTCACTTTAAGCGCATGTACACACAATCATGCGCTTGACCTGGTGAAGAAATTCATCAAATCATCCTTCAATCGAGGAGGCACGACGGTTCTCTCACAAATAGTGCACTAATAATTCCAGTCCATTATTCGAACCATATAATTTAATTACCAACCATAAATTTACAGACTGCGCAGTTAATTTATCTAATCATTGTTTTACTAAAGAAGAAATGCTGTTGTTAACAGTGAGAAAGCTATCGTACAACTAGCAGTAGACACGGATGCGGCCCTGATCACCAGGAATCACCATCTTTGAAACACATTTGTGCGGATAATTTAAAACAAGCAACCTTCGAAGAAGATAAAAACACCACCGGGATCCATATAAAGCGCCCTTGAGATGAAAGTTTTTACGAAAATGACGCTATACAAGTTATCCACTATTAATATTAATATTAAGAAATAAATTATATGATGAACAATTAATTCTTTGAAAATCAGACAAGGGTAACAAGTATTGTAATATTAAATAAATGCGACTATCTACATAAAGTGGAAAACTTTCTTGAAGACAATAATTTTATTAAAGCTAAAAACAATCGCGCAGCAAAATTCCAAAATGTTGTCATTTAAGAAAAACAATGAACTAAAATATTAAGAATGATTAAAAGTGATAAATGTCAAACAGCATTTTACAATTTAAATTCATCAGGCTAAATCTTTATTGATAATAAAGACAAGATGAAAACCTAAACGATTCTGGGGTTTACCAAGTCCAGTCAGCAAACTGCCCCTTCATATTATGTGGAACAAACGGGAAGATCAGTGACAACCCGAATAAAAGAACACTTGCCAAAACTGGGTCAATGACAAAGAAGAATTATCGAACGTTGCTATGCACCTACTAGATAACGCTCTTTTGATAAAGATATATATGTTAAATAAAGGTAAAAAACTAGATAGACTAAAATAATTAGAATCAAGTGCTCAGTCTCCGTTAATACATCCATTAAAATGTAAACATTGTATATATATGTACCTAAATTCTTACTAATATGTAAATACTTTTGACTTCCCACGAAAATAATAAAATGTGTACAATACACACGTTTCTCACAAAAGTGTAATCATATAGTTAATAGAAGCACTCGACCAATAAATGTGTATTTAGTGTGTCATAAGAAATGTCACTTCTTACATCATGGGCTAACTGATGTCAATTTTAGAAAACTAAGACTGAATGACAAATGAAATAGAAATGGAAAAGTCTCAAATGCAAATTTTATTATAAAACAGTTGAGATTTCGCATGAAAATCCCAAGAAAACATAAAAATAAATATGGATAATATGTATAATATAATACTACCACATATGAAGACTACATTTAGGTCCGGTTGCGTCATCTTCAGTAACCATAAACTTTACTTTTAAACTTAGTTTATCCGAAAACGCGTCGCGTCATCTCATTTTTGTCGCTTACTTTTAACTTTAACTATAAACCGCCGAAAATCTCCGCTTAAATGTAAACTTTACTAATGCACATGCGCACTGCGCGCGAGCCTCTGACAGATGTCACCGAAATCGAGTATTTTTCAATTTTTGACACTGTAGTGTCGAAATGTACAATATTATGTCGGATAGCAGTGATATCACAGACTTTTTTGATGACAAACTAATTAAACAGTATATTTTTAACAGGAAAAGTAAAACTTGGACCTCGGCACATAATTTTTTGCGGGAAGAAATGGGTTTTAAAAAATCTTTTTCCGATAACGAATTGCATCCACTGGATTTGTCATCTAGGGCACATTTGCATTATGCGCATCCACTTGACATCCGTCATTAAAAGCATTCTTTTAAATTTTTCGACGTCGTATTATTGAAATGAACATTATTATGTCAGATAGCACTGATACCGATTCTTCTGACGATCAAATAATTGTTCAATACATCCTTAACAAGAAGAGCAAAATCTTTTAGGCCACAAAGTGATCATTTTATATGGGAAGATATAGATTTTATTGTAAGATTCCGCCTGTCCAAAATTATGGTTAGGTAACTGGTCTTGCTTATTTCAGACATCCAGTTCATCCTGTAAACCGGGTCTCGATAACTTTGCATTTCTATGCCACAGGATCAATGCAAAGATGCATGGGTGATATATCTGGTGTACACAAGAGCACTGTTTCACGGATTGCGAAAAAAGTGAGCAGAGTAATAGCCGCTCTCAGATCACAATTTATGTTTACCTGTATCTACCAAAGAAATTCAGCAATATCTGAATCAATTCTTCAACATTTAAAAATTTCCAAACACGATCGGTGCAATAGATTGCACTCATGTGGAAATCCTATTTCCAGGAGGAAATAATGCGAAATACTATCAAAATATGAAGGATTACTTCTCCATTAATGTGCAGGCAGTAATAGATGCCACAATGAAATACACAAATGTTGTTGCAAGGTAGCCAGGCTCAACACACGATAGTATTCTAGTCATTCTAGATTAAAAGGGCAACTAGATGATGGTATTTTTAATGAGAAACATCTCATTGGTGACTGTGGTTATCTACTCAAACCATACTTACTCCATTTACAAATCCAATATCTGTGGCAGAAAAACTATATATGAGGGCCAAATCAGGACTGGGAATGTTGTAGAAAGAACATTTGGGGTGTGGAAAAGGCGTTTCCCCGCAATAGGTATGAAACTCAGGCGGAGTATTGAAAGAGTGGAAGCAGTCATTATAGCCACAGCAGTGCTGCATAATGTTACCGAGTCACCAGACTTTGTGACAATATTATATGAAATTGACTCTGAACCTGCACAGGATGGAAATAATGTAAGACGAGATCTAATAAATGGCTATTTTTCCCAATTATTAAACCAGCCATAGCATTTCATTTATTTATTCTTAATATTGTGCGTACAAATGTAAATATATATGTTCTAATATAAATAAGATCAAACTTATCTTACACATATTGGCTTAGTTTCATTTTGAATCTATGAAGTATCTTCATCTGGCATTTCATTAAAGATCTTCATCGCTCTGTACATCATTCATTTCTGAGATTTAGCCTAAATTGTTGTCACATTTATTTTACAATAATATTGGATCTATAATAAAACAATTCTTCCTCTGTAAAAACTCTTTTATTATATTTATATATATACCTTTTAACATAAATCACATACAGAAATTACCATCATAAATTGAGTAAAGTCAAGTAAGTAAAATTAAAGTCAATAATTAGAAACTGTAAAGCCATACGACATAACTACACATTATTATTTTAGTAAATAGAAAAACGGTTTATGTTAATACCTTAAAATGAAAGGGGGTGAAACCACATTAGCTAAACATAGCAAGGCAGTAAACATTTAAAAATAGAGAAATTGTTAATGTTTATAAAATTAAAGAAGTAAATTATTTAATTAATTACATATTATTTTTTTCTTTGACTAATTTAAAATTTAGTTGGGCCAAATATCTCTCAGCTTGACGTCTGACTAAAATTACAACATGCAGTTCTTGTGTATTGTCTATTTGTTCATTTGGGGTGATTGAATTCATTTTGCGTTTTGATTTATCTGCGAACAAAGAAAGGGTATATATTATAAATGAAATAATTAAACTAAATAAAAGCATTATCAATATCTAATATTTATATTTTTTTACATAATGTAAGTGTGCATGCACCAGAAAATTAATTCATTATATTGTGAATTATCATTTTGTTCATTTTTTTGAGGTGATGCCATCAGTTGGCATTTGAATGCAATGCCAAGATATTCAGACTTGAGACCTGTGCTCAACATCTTCCACCTATGAACATACAAACATATTACATTTGTATAATTGATTTGCTTACAATTGGGGTGTGCATTATTTATTTGTTTTTTAAAGGTACCATATTAAATGCAAAACGAGTGATAAAAAAGTTTTCTAAATTAAAGTGATAAGATTTGCATTGCAAGGCCTTGCAGAGTACTTACAGTTAGAATCTGTATCATCATCAAATACCGAAACCCGCTATACATTCACATCTGCATCATACCTCGTATCCATTCTTCTGTTTCTTGGTTCGTCTTGGATTCTCTGAATAAATATTAAAAATAATGTTTACTAATACGTAATTTACAACATAAACTTTTAAATATAGTTAAAATACAAGAATACTTACTTTATATTGACATTCATCATTCAAAAACGGTCAATTGCTCTTTCGGGAAAGTAAACACACCAATTTAACGTAAACGTCAAATGTCAAATGAAGCGTTCTACACGTGTTGCCATAAGCAAAATTACTCGCGCGGCATTTGTTTTTGAAAATGAGATTTTAAGAGGTCTATGTAGTTGCTACACTGGATAACTATAAACTTTGTTGATGCAACTCGGTTACTGTCAAATTATTTGAATCTCGTTTAAAAGTAAACGAGTTTGGATGTAAACTCGTTTGAATCTCAGTTATGGTTACCGAAGATGACGCAACCGGACCTTAGACAAAGACATTTTCTATATCTAGCACCTAAACTTTGTCCAATGACAATAGAAAATGCAGTGGCGAAAAGTAAAGTAAAGCAAAAAGTATGAAAAGGGGGGCCTCTGTATATAAGATGTAAGAATAAGTAGAACATGCGAATTTTTCCATAATATATTGTGAACAAAATTTGTCTTTCATAATTTTCATACTTTAATGAAAAAAACAAAAGTATGTTTTCAGGTATTGTTATGTACTTGCAAGTGAAAAAAACACCATCTTTCATTTTACAACGACGGTCTGGTGGTCTGGTCCCTAACTCAACACATTAACGGAGAAGTACCGTATACATCAATGTTTTCGCGCATTTTTATAATATATTTTAATAATTTGCTTTTTGTTGAAGTGGAATTTATAAACAATCAATTCATGTTGGCGCTGGTACCGATACAAAAAGAACTATAGAACCCGGAACTTTTGAGTCATAATGAGAATATGGCATAATTGGACTGGGAGGTGCAACCTATACTTATATTAAACAACTATTTGGAGCACAAAAGGCTATAATAAAAGTAATACTCAAAATACCAATTTGAACTACTTCAAAATAAATATTTAATTTATTTGAAGTTCTGACAATCTTACAAATATATGCAAAAAATTTACTAATCTATCAATATAAAAATTTCGATAACTATCCAAACACGTAACAGTCTAATCCCACGAGATACAGCAAAAAATAAACTATAACATTAACAACTTCAACACAAAAGCGAAGAAAAGTTGGTCCAGTCTTCATATACCAGAGCGATTTGATGGAGAAGGATGCTTTTGTTTGTGCTACTGCTACTTGTGTGGTATTAGTATTATTATTAATACTTTTTGCTGTCAATTTTACTGTGTCCGTGGTGGACCTACTCGCACCCCACAGACATGGCCACATAAGCATTCATCTGACAGCCATACAGTCCAACTGGTACTCCAAGAAGTAATAGATAACAATACGTCGCGCCGCAGTCAGTCCGAGGAAACCTAGAACCGACCACTCTTCTCCTAGCCAGCTCCTCGGACACATCTACTTGCAGGCACCTCGATATTGCCTTCAGTGAATTACGTTAATCTTATACTTTATATAATGTAACAAACAAGTGTAAATTCAATCTGTAAATAAACACAACTATCGTAAGTACTGTTCCACACTCACAATCCACCCACTCTAGCGTGTACGCGAACATTAATTACCATATTTCTATTTAAATTTAAACAGGCAGTTTTCGATTTACGAACATTCACCATAACGAACATCAAAATAATAAGTTTTTTTTATTTACGTAATGTACAAAGTTGTAAAATTGGGTAATTAAATAAATGGAATACAAACTTGACTCTACTGATGAAAAAAAATTGTTGGACTCATATTCTGGTGAATTCACCACTAATCAGTAAATAGAAATAGAAGCAAATTTAAACACAGAAGTACAAGAAAATTAAGAAAATGGCTGCAGCTTTTAAGTGAATTTCTGAGAGCTTCGCAACAGATTCGAGAACAGGACTCTAATATGGAGAGAATTGCAAAAGTGAAAATATGCCTTTATGATTCATCAACATGTTATAATAAGATTTTTAATGAAAAACAGAAACTAACTGCTATTGCGCAGTCTTCCATTAAGTCATATTATGTGTTTGGGACATATATTTATTTAATAATGTACTGTGTCTTCCCCCTCCCCTCCCTCTCCTCATCCGGCACGCCGCCGCACCAGTCAAACGGCGACCTTGAAGCAGTGTGGTTATGCGTGAATCGAAGAATAGTAATAAATTGAGACGTCGCGTCTAATACAGTACATTCTAATGGACCCTTGACGAAGAAAATGATAAATTTACACTCCACCTTGTAGGTGTCTGAAGAACTGGATTGTGGTGAGTGCAAACCTCCTTCCGATTATCCTGTTTCTTCCGGAATCTATGCTTTTACGCGACATTATGTTTTCTTAGTATTTTTTCAACTTATTTTACATTCGTGGCGTATCGTACACACACGATCTTTGTAAAAATGACTGCTAACTTATACAATTACATCGTACATGTAAAATTTCATATTTACCACTCCCGAGGTAAGTTTAAACAATCGTAATCACATATGTGAAAATAAAACACTTATTTTTTTATTCTACTTTTGATTATTTTAGATAATAATCACAAAATAATCTGAATTAATCTGCACCAATTCCATCGTACTTTGAAAACCAAAAGTATGAAATAGATAGTGATAACATGATAAATGAACAAGTTAATATTTATAGATATCCCCAAATTGACATTTTCGAAAAACCCATAATATTTTTAACAAATAAAAACATGTTTTGCTTTTAAATTTAATTTAATTTCTTACTATCATAAATTATATACAATTGGAGGATTTGATTCTGCCGAAACCTTTTTCTGTTATATGAGGAACAAGATCACCAATTTGATTTAAAAATATCATTAATTATTACATAGAATTATGCAAGCATTATATAAATCCAGAATACCAAAAATGACTTTCTTGCCGTATCGTCTTCTCATGTTGTAAAATTATACAGCTGTTCTTTTCTACATATTACCTATGACATTAAAATATCATTAGTGTTGAAACGCAATGGTTACTTAGAAGCATTCAAAAATGTATGGAAATCCTCAGAATGCCAATGAATAATGATGCCGCTTTCGCTCGCCGATATTCTTATGGATGATTTAGAAAATAAGATTTTAACCTGTAACTCACCCCTTGTAAAAAATATTCTAATTTGGAAAAGATATGTCAACGATATATTCTGTATATGGACTGGCACAGAACGCCAGCTTAATAGTTTCCTCACCATAACCAAATCAAATTTACATTAGAAGTAGGTATTAATTCTTCTTTAAATTTTCACGACATGACAATATCTGTAGTAAATAATAAAATAAATTTTGACATCTATGACATTACCATTCATAACTCCTCCAACCATCCAATTTCACATGAGCACTCAGCTTTTCATTCAATGGTTCATCAGCTAGTCACAACCCCTCTATCAGATAGTAATTTCTCCAAAGAATTAGAAATAATCAAACAAATATCGATAAACAATGGATATGATATGAACTTTATTAATATAATTCTTAATAAGAAGCTTAAACAGATAGCTACTAATAACTTCTTGTTCCGTAGTTCTCCGGGAAAAAACATTCATAATGACGTAAGTTACCAATGGTGTAGAGTTCTATTTATTAATAATTTTTCTTCCTTTTGCGTGAATAATCTTCCTTCTAATGTCAAGCCAGCGTTCACAAACAACAATTTAGGAAAGTTTTTAATAAACTCAAAAGATAAAGATAACAAATGAAGCCACAAGTATATATAAATTAGCTTGCAAAAATTGTCCCTCATTCTATATAGGTAAAACTGCCCGTAATGTCAATATTCGTGTCAAAGAACATCTTAAATGTTTAAACAGTAATGGTTTCTCAGAATTTTCCAACCATATAATTGAAAAACACAATTCTTTTGATAATACCACAGGTGTCAATACCCTCCATAAAAACGGGTTTGGCCTCTGGTTGGACAATCTAGAAGCCCTTGAAATAAAAAAGGCAATTAATATTGGTACGCCAATTCATAACAATCAAATCAATTTATCAATTAGCCCCACATTAGGTATGTTTCCATTCAAATCAACTTAATCAACATTATACTTCCCCACTCCTATCTCCCTTTTATCTCTAAATGTATTCTTCTCTCTCTTTCACATATAATTCTGTCTCCCTTGATGTTCTATTTAATTATATATGTATTCTGTCTCCCTCTTCATGTATATATAAGTGCACTCTTCCTGTATCTATGATTAGTCCTGATGTAACTCGAGTTAAGCGAAACCGGTCGACATCAATAAATTTTGTGGTTTCACACAAAGTGATTGTTATTTTACTTAATATAACATTGTTAGGTTGATAATATCCTTACAAGGCGAAACGTGTCCCAAATAAGGAATGGAACTCATTTTATTATTTTAAATCATTTTTACTATGTTCTTACTGTTTAAACAGTAGAAAATATTTTTTTAAATGTGGGGCGGTTTCCTCAGATCAGGGGGTACCTTGGTCCACGAGCCGGAATCGGGTTTGCGTAAATTATTGATAATTGGGTTTGTATTGACATATTAATTTGTTGTATTGTTCTTTGGGCTAGTTGGGTACTTAGGTATTTTATTTTATCGGTTATCAGTTTCATTATAAGGGTTAAAAATAAATAATCGGGCAGTTTCGGTAATAATAAGAATATTAATTAATTTGGTTAGAACGTCAGTATAACATTTATATATTTTTTTTTTCTTGTAACATTTACAGTTTCTCGTGTAATATCTTAACAATGACCTTGTCGGTACAACAAGTGAGATTCAAGGTATGCTGCGATTGGTTTCACAATACCATCACTATGTTAAAAAATGAAAAAAATTCTTCAACGGTTTTAACAGCCAGGCTCCGTGGTTTGGAAAAAAAGTACACAACCTTGTGTGAATCTCGTGAGAACATTTTGAGTGTTACATCGGATAAAGATGTCATATCTACCCGCGATACGTTATTCAAGGAGGCTGTGGAGTCTTACAATCAGCTTGATGCGATCTCGAAAATATTTTCAAATTCGGTCAAAACAAAGACGCCTGCAGAAACGCCAATTACATCCCGTGCTTCGACCAGTACAGAGGTCCAAATAAATAAATCCACCCCGCCAAAAGCAACATGTGATCAGTGAATAGTGTGTCTGACATCCCAAAATGTAACACCAAACGCTACCAACAAAATTGCATGTACTTATGTATGTATGAAATTAAAGAGATAAATAATATAAAAGAACTAAAAACAAAATTAAATGAATACTTCAAAAGCACACAATTAGATAATATATGAATGAATTAAACTATGACTTAAATAATATAGCTATATGGCTGAAGTAAAATAAACTAGAATTAAATGTAAACAAAACTTATCATAAATGGTGAAAGTCTGAAGGAAGTGACTGAAATAAAATATTTGGGAGTCATATAATAGATTCAAAATTGAATTTATCGCAAAGATTGATAAAAAAATCTCACCTCTGGGAAGATCAGAAGATTTATTAGTACTGATTCTCGTCAAATAGTTTACAACTCTGTTATTATTCCTCACATCAACTTCTGCAGCAGCATTTTGTTTTTGGCTAATAAAAAAGAAGTGTAACAATTGTGAGTGTTGCAAAATAAAGCTTTGAGAATAATACTCTGAAAAAATAGATATACTCGAATCAGTGCAATGCTGGAAGATCTAAATATGAAGACCTTTAAGCGGAAAATATATTTCAATGTAATGATATTTATTTATAAAATCCTCACTAAGAACATATCAGTAATTAATTGATGCAAATCAACATGACCACGAACATCAGACAAGAGATAGAGAGAGACTGAGACTGCCATTCAGAAATCGGTGATGAACAGTGCGATGAAGATTTTTAATGAAATGCCAGAAAACATAATACATAGATTCAAAATAATACTAAGCAAATAAGTGAAAGATAAGTTGTAGTAAAAAGAAACAATTTTAATCTTCTTCATATTAAAACATATATAAAAATATGGATGTATGCACTATATTAAGAATAAATAAATAATATTATAGATTACAAATATAAAACTCTATTAAATTATTACAGTGTAAGTTCCTCTCCAAGCACAAGAGTTAGTCACCGATTCACAAAAATATGGAACATTAGTTTTGTAACAGATTCGAGTAATTCATATATTACCTATATAAAATTGTAAAAATAAAATAAAAAGCCTAACGGTGTAACCAATTGTTGTGTTGCTCGGAAATTTTACAAATTGTTTCAATTACCTTTCAAAAGGGGATAATGTAATAATATTTAAATAATCTGTCATTCCCTAATGCAATATGTCATTAGGATGTTAATATAGTACATTACCTAGACAAAATAATAGTTGGGTTAGTTTACAAATCAAAACAGTGGGAAATTCCTAATATGCTTCTCCAACTACAGCGCTAATTATGCATGCCATTAAATACAGATTAGAAACCGCTGGTGATAACTAATTTTGGAAATTTTAAAAATGATAATTTCATTTTTATCAATAAACGATAAGTAACATCGGCTATCAGTCGGTAGACAGTAAATCTTAAAAATAAAACCCACATGTCTTTAGGTTTGTCACAAATGAAAACAGTATGGGAAATTTATACATTCTGTTGAAGAGAAATGTCAAATACCTTTGAAAGTATATTTTTACGCGCCTTGTTTCCTGGTTTCTAATAATGTACATGTGTGTGTGTGTGTGTGAGTATTGCCACCTTTTTTCGGAAGCTAAGAAGACGGTAACCGACAGGCGTCATTCTTATTACATCCCGTGCTTCGACCAGTCCAGCGGTCCAAATAAACCACCAGTGCGCGCTTCGGTCAATCGAAATCTAAAGAAGACAACCCAGCTAATAGAACAACAACATCGGACCAGAAAGACAGCAAAATTTCAGAGTTTACATAAACAGTATATATACGATCAATTGTTTCTGAAGGTTACTGTAATAGTTGATTGCGTCTTTTTGTAATCTTTAATACAAGAAAAGCTAGACGAACGTCGTATAGAACCAGAAGAGCCATCTGCTTCTTTAAATATCATCGCAAACGTCTCCGTTGAAGTGTTGCCTTGGAGAATGGCAGCTAATTCTCCAGTATCACAACAATTACAGCTTATGGGGTGCCGTTAAAAAAGACTGACTGTAAATCTCACCAGGGCTGTAATCTTAATAATAACTGGGAAATGAGCTAAGAAATCAATGAAGATTCGGAAACTGGAATATTTAGCCCATGTGAAGCGAAACTTGAGAGATATATGTAATACAACACTCTCCACCTTATCATCAGTGCAAAATTGAATCACGAAAAAGAGTGTCCGGTCACGGGAGGACGTTGTAGCTGCGAAATTTGAGTCTGAGAAAATGATTTAACAGATCCATTGTAAAATTTTTGAAAATATTGGAACATTGTAATGTTGCTGTGAGATGATGTAAATTATTATGAATTAAAAATATATATACTCGGATCAGTGCAATGCAGAAAGAAACTTAAATTGATAAACTTTGTGTTTATTTTTTAAATTCTCACTAAACAAATATCAGCAGAATTTATAAGAAAAATTTAGGCACATACAAGAGGAAAAAATAGATTGAGACTGCCGTTCAGGAAGAAGGCTAAATCTTAGAAATCAATGATGTCCAGTGCGATGAAGATTTTCAATGATATAAGAAAAGAAGAGAAATTGTATAGGTTCAAAATTGAATTAAGTAAATGTGTGCAAGATAAGTTATAGTAAAAAGGGAAATATTGATATTGTTTATATTAGAAGTATTATTTATATACCTATATACTTATTGTATACTCGATTATAAATAAATAATATAATAAGGTTATTCAACACCTAGGTAATAATTATTATATTATTATATGTTTGTGATGTTTTATAAATATGGAAGACGATCCAGCTCATAAAAAGCGACGCTTAGATAGAGAGAGAGATAGCAAATATGACGAGCTCTATAAAGTAATGATGTGTACGGTGAGAGAACGAAAGAATGTGTTGTGTCAATAATAATTAACAAAAACAATAAAGACCTATAAAACATTATAAAAAATTGTGTGACCACCTCAAAATACAAAATAAAAGAAGTCGCCAATCCTCTTCAATATGTACATGGACGAATTGAGCAAACGACTATCTGATGCAAAAATTGGCTGCCACATGGGCGAGACAAATGTGAACCACATTAGTAATAACACCCAAGTTTATGCTGTATATGAAAAAAGTAGTCAAGACAATTAAAGAAATCAATCTAAACAGAAAGCGAAAGTGAAAAACATTTTGAAATTTATTTTGTTAACATTTAACATTTTTATTTTAATTCTTACTACACTTATAAATATTTTTTAATAATGTATTTTATTATCTTTAATGTTTTTGCAATATCTTTTATGTTTATAATTATCTCTATTCATTATTTTACTATGTTAATTACTATGTCTACAATATCTCTATTATATTTGTTAACCAATCCTTGTAAACAAAAAGCAAGGAAAGAAAATAAAGGCAACTAAAATTAAAAAAAAAAAAAAAAGTCACATTAGTAATACCGATGATATGGTTATACTAGCGCCATCTATAAAAGGGATAAGAAAGCTTTTACAGTTATGTGAAACATACGCCAATGAACACAATATTTCATAGAATGCCAGCAAATCGGTCATATTGGCGTTCAAATATGGAAAAGGGACAGATAATATCCCTCCCGTGCGGCTGGACGGGATGAAATTGAGCGTTCAAAATAAGCCATATATTCAATAAAGATGGACAAGACGATGATGATATAGAACAGCAGAGGAGACAGTTGAGGGTTCGTGCAAATATGCTGATACAGCGTTTCTACCGATGCAGTGAGGAGGTGAAGAGCATCCTGTTTAAATCGTTCTTCACCAGCATGTATACCTGCGAGCTCTGGTCGAAATACAAGCAAGTGACGTATAACCGTCTCCGAATTCAGTACAACAACTCGTACAGAATACTGTTCGGATCGGCGCGTTATTGCAGCGCGTCTACAATGTTTAGCGAAGTCCGTATACATGGATTCGTTCCGTTTCTGAGACATCGAGTTGCTGGCGTAAAGCTGCGACTGGAGCTCAGCACCAACTCTCTGGTGCAAGCGGCGCTCTCATGGAAAGCTGGTTCCCTGACCAGAGAATGGCAGCGCCTACAAAACAGCTACATATAGAACAATGGCCGTGACTGAAGTAGTTATATATGTAATATTTATATTTTGTGTGTGAATTTTTTACTTTTTAAATTTTTTTATTTATTAATATTTTCCTTGGTTTTCTTTTTCAGAGCATTATATTTATTTCATAACCTTTAATGTATAACATAATATGTATTATCTTTATGGCGCTGGAATAAACACATTATTATCATTATTATTATTATCAAATTTTTTATTTCCTTGTTATATTATATGATATTCCAATATCATAAAATACTGTGGATTAGGTCTGTTACACCCTGTAAAAAATGTTAAACTTTTCGAAAGATTGATTTTTTTCTTTATATATATTTAATTTAACAATCGCAAATTAGATACGCAGTTCATGTCTTTTACGACGTCATCCGTCCTATATACGTTTTTGCAGATTTGTTGTACGTTCATATTTTTTAATACATATATATCTTATACATTGAACAATGCATTTACGTCAAGTTTTACAAAGTGTGTATCTAATTTAATGACATCTTGTTTAACTGTATATTTTTGTACATTTATCATTGCACTTTGTTTACTACTATACCGGAAGAACACTGTCTGCTATAATACAGTCAAATACTAGTGTAGCATGCAGGGTACCCAAATATATGTCTTACTTTGCTCAAATGTTTTTCCAATCATAATATAACACACTGTACTAAGAATCAAATAAATAAATAATAATAATAATTATTATTATTATTAATACGAACATATCGTCGTCCATCTTTCAAAAATCCATCTCATTTTTTGAGTTACGACGGCTGAGGTCACATTGGCCTAACACACGCCCATAATACATTCAAACAGGCATATCTCATTTTTATTCCAATGATATAATATTACATAAAAATATTTTGATGACAGCTAGACTCTCATTTTGATGCGCCATTCTTACAGATGACAGCTTATACCTCACACTGTTTTTAAATCAAAAAATACTCGTAGAAATCGGTAAGATATATATATTTTTTAAATCGTTTTTCAACAGTGAATAATTCCACACAATTTGTTAATATACCGTCTGCAATGAAATCAACAAATTTGAGATACGCACATTTGAAAGGTGGGCCGACGATGTGTTACGAAACCATCCAAACAAATTGATTTATACAGTTTAAATTTAAAAAAGGAAGGAATATTGCTCTGGGGTGACATCTCACGACGACATATATCACACTAAAACGTTTGACATCGAAATAACTTTCGTACCAATGAAACGGCTGCAAATTCAACAATACAATCTGTCATCGAAATTTGAATCGTACAGTGAGCGGTTGTAATAGTAGACGATTGAATCTTGTGCCAACGTGCACTTTTCTGTGGAAGCTCACGAAGCGGTGGATTACTTCGATGATACTTGTGTTGGACGTCTAGCAGTGAAAGCTACCACGATTTCCACACGAATGATATATACATTGTCAGCCAACACTTCAAAGCAACGCCAATAATAAGCTGCAGGCAGGATAACAAAAAGAAGAGGAAATAGAACACAGAAGTCCACACATTCCCAAGATGCCCTAGAGCTCGTGGACCCAGAATTGGACACTTCAGCTACACGAGGATACAGAACGATGATTGATATAAAGGAATAAATATATTTAAAAATACTGATTTGATACTTCGTAAGTCATGGAATCCAAAAAAAGAAACAAATTATTAGACCACCCTATTTTCTTTATAACGGACGAGGATTTTCAAAATGTACGGAATGGTGTATGATAATACTTCGCGGAAAGAAGAGGCCCCAATGAGGGTTTTTTATCAGTAATTTTTTACCCTTCCAATTCATGTATTAATATAAAACACATATGATGTTTATAATAATAAGGTAGTTTGTAAAAGTGTCAAAGCGATTAGCGCTGATGCACTTGTAGTAGTAGATTAGGCGGTCTAGCCGCATGTAGAGTACTCAGAGTATCGTAGACTCTAAGGAATTGGAAGAGGCCCCAATTTTGGGTCCAGTACCGTCGACGCCTTCGGCACGGTACTCCCGAAAGCAACGGACCGCCCACGCGCGAGCAAGTTCTTCACATACAACCCTCTCTCTGTGATTACCGACAACTGCGAAATGGATCCCAGTTTTATGCTGTTCTGCATGAGAGGAACGTCTTGCGCGATTTCCTATCGTGAAGACTTGATATCGCGACTTCCGCCGGAGATGGCTTCCATCATATTCAGGTGAGATCATATATTATAATTTATTTGTTTGTATATTTATCAGTTATTGCATGATCTAATTACATATTTTTATTGCAGACAATTGGACGATCGCACACTGTTCAACGCTTTCCAGGTGAGCGACGCCTGGTCGATGCTCATGAAGGGCGATGGAGTATTGCGGTGCAGGCTGCGGAGACACGTGCGCGCCTTGAGGGTTTACGATCCCCTCTATCTCCAGCGATTAGTGGACGTAAGATGTCGGATGCGAACGGACCCGGCCCAATCTGCCATCTGCAGGCCGCTGAAGCGAAGAAGAGTCGACGACGAAGAGCTCGGGGACATAACAAACAAGTTATTAAAAATAAACATTGACGACAAATTTAGATGATAATTTTCTTTTAAATAAATATATGTTAGTTAGTTCCATAAGTACTATATTATTTCTATATCCTATCCCGCCCGTCTCCTCCCAAACATTTCACTCCTTTGACTTGAATAAATGATTAGTATACCCTGTTAGTTTATGTCATAAATAAATAACTGCATTAAATCATAAGTATATATAAATTTGATGTTTGTTTTATAAACGATCATTTGACCTATCTAGAAGAAAAAAAAACAAAATGTTGCACAACATACAGGGTGTAACACACCTAGTCCACAATACTTATATACCCATCAGCTATTATAAGCTGCCATTTAAGATAAGCTGTTGCACTCAGAGACGTGAAATTATAAATTACCTATGAATATTGTTGCTTGTTTTGTGTGGCGTACCGCGGGATTGGGAGCTCAATAAATACATGCCCACCCGTCGGTACGTCACCTATTAATTAGCTTTTTTTATATATTTCGGTGTCGTGGACACAGTAGATTAAACGAATGTTATGATTCACGGCCCCCCGTTACCCATGTTTCTATGCTTCGGGTGCTGTGGACAGAATAAATTAATAAAACGCACCCACGGCACCCCAAAAACTTACCTTATTTTCACCCTTCCAGGCATCAAAATGGCCTTTTTTCAGGGCCACCAATTCCGATATTTCTTCCGGTCGACAAATTAGGAGCGCTGGCCCGGTCCCTTTTGTTACGGGATATTAGGGGTCGAGGTACACACCCCTACTCGTGATATCCCGCCTAGTTATTTTGTAATCATTTTTTCCGAAATCGTGTTTCTGCCGCCTGCCAGCGTACGACCGAAAAATGAGCAACAGCTTTCAGGTTCGGCCGGCAGGCGGCGACGGCCGCTGCGTCGCTCGGGGCGCCAGTACTCCCCCAGGATTAAATATATAATGCGCCGCTGTAGCATCCAGCGAAAATCAGCCCCAACCGATACTCCTCCGAAGAAGCGCACCGCCGCCTCGGTCGCATTCGAGAGCCCGCCCCCCCCCCTGACCCTCCGCCGCTACGCCGATTTCACCCGGATCAGCGGACCCGATTACTCAATCAGATCCAGATAACGCCCCTGGGAATAACCCTAAGAGGGTGCCGCCTGTAGTCCTGCACATAAAGGCAGACTACAATAGAGTGATGGAATTCCTGGAAAACCGGGAGATCATTTATTATCAGGTTGGTTCGCCGACAAACCACAATAAACTAACCAAATGGTTGATTGAAAATAGCATCCACCATCATTCATACTCCCCTAATCTCCCTTCTAACAAGCCACTACGCGTGGTTATCAGAGGCATTCCAGAGCCAGTCGAAGCCCAAAAAGTGGCCGATGTGCTGGCCGTAGATTATCCTGTACAAAACGTGTACAGGATGCGCAAAGGTCCCGGAAGGATCGCTCTACCTCTTTTGCTCGTGACGCAAAGAAAATATATACCGAACTAAAGTCTATCATGAACTTCCAAGTCAGAGTAGAACGCCTGTCAGCCCGAGCTAAACACGGCCAATGTTTCAAATGCCAAAACCGTGGACAACTCGGCCGCACGCTGTTTTGGACGCCCAAAGTGCGGAAAATGTGCAGACGAACACGCCACAGCGGACCGCGA
Organism: Eubasilissa splendida; assembly: GCA_031772225.1. Classification (NCBI taxonomy): domain Eukaryota; kingdom Metazoa; phylum Arthropoda; class Insecta; order Trichoptera; family Phryganeidae; genus Eubasilissa; species Eubasilissa splendida. The sequence continues at coordinate 13,220,771 of CM062870.1, forward strand.
GACACGCCGGCGACCTGCGCCCTCTGCGGAGGTCCCCACCCGGCGAATTACAAGGGCTGCCCCGAACATCCGGTAAACCACCGTTATTACAGCCATCAAAGATGTGAGCAACGCTCTTACAGCGAAGCCGCCAGATTCGATAGACACGATCGAGCCCCCCAATCTTCCAAATGGAGAAATCAGACCGCCCCCAGTACTCCCAGCAATGGCGACCCCCAAATTCTCCCGCTCATCCCCGCGACCCCGCGGCCGTCTCACGACAATGGTGCCCCAGCTCAGCAACATTCCCCCGCTCAGGACCGCGCTCCCACGAGTAGCAGCAGATCTCCCAATCAAATAGAAGATTTAGACGTTCTAGCTAACGATCTCCAACGTGTCATGCAGGAACTATAAGCTGCAAACCAGACCGCCGGTAGCATAATCACGCTCCGGCACCCCCTGCCCCATGTTTAGCAGATAAATTATTTTCTCAAACTATAAGCATTATTATCCGATGCACTTCAGATGGAAGAGCAAGGAACTCCGTCGAGTTCGGTACTCTGCATACTAATCGATCAAAGTCATAGTCGGGGCTCACAACTCCCAACGCCCTGATACTACAAGATGAAGGAGGCAGGGATTACCCAATCCAATACTCCATAAAACCAGTATATCCAAGTTCCAAGTTCGGGGCTGACACGCGATTTCGCTCGTCCGCTGCGCCCGCGCACGGACTCCTTTCTCACTTCCGATCGACTCCAGCGCCGACTGCCGTATCATCTTTTCAGGGAGGCTTAAGTTTTTCAAAGTGGCCACCAGTGCCTACCAGGACCTCCATTGGATTACAAGGATTATTCAGTGCTTCGATTATTATGAAAGTGACAAACATTCAAAACACGTCGCGAGGCTTTTTACCTCAGGGTACGTTTATTGGCCGTCAGACCAATAACGGACAGATGTTTCGTCGATACCGTACCAATAGATCAATTCGTTCACCGATACCCACGTATCAGGGACCCTTCGTCTGGTTTAAATCAATTTTTACCACTTCGTGCTAACTCCACGACTTGTATCATTATAATAATGATAAAAATATTAAACTATAAATTACGTCAAATAAAAATACTTAATCAGTATACTCTTGAGGTTTTCAATGGACTATGGCATCAAAGCATTATATAACTAATGGTGGTTCTCAATCTGTGACCAATAATCATTTTCAATATTTTGAAATATTATTATTTACTTTTCATGTATGTATAATTATAAATGAAAATGTGATTGAAATTACGGTTGAGAATTGAATAAATAAATACACTGAGGTATGGTGATTAATTTGAATTAAGCTTAAGTGTCCAAAATCAAATTACAATAATCTATCATATCGTTTTTCATTAAGAAATGCCTGAAATTAAAACCTTAGATGTGTTTGAAAACTAAAAATTATTTTTCAAACACATATTGTTTAACAAATAGGTTTTAAAGTATCATTGCAAAATCGATACACTGAGAACGAAATTTTTAAATGCAAATAAGACAAATTTTTTGCGACGAGTTTTACACAGACCTACGTTCTATAAACATAAATATGTGCTATAAAGTCAAAAAATTCAATTAACAAATTGCAATTTATACATGCGGTGAACACAAAATTTGTTTTCATAATAGTTCCTAATTAGTTGCCTACCATTTATACTCTGTGGGGGTTAGGACGGTGGTTAAATGAAATAAATGTCGAGGTGTTTATTGTCGGTATGGTAAAAACAACGAAGACAGATAAAAATGAATACAGCGAATGAAGATGTAGAAGGTGCACGTGTCTCATGAAATGAAATGAATTGGCGGTCTTGCTCGGCGAGCGCGAGCCGGCAAGACCGCCATTGTGAAACGACAAAACTGGAGAGACTGCTTGAGCCCGATTTGTAGCAGCAGCCGGCAGCGCTGTCGCTAGCGCCGATGCCGACTGAGATGGCGGTAGATTTGAATTCCGATCGCTACACTTTTGTTTTTATCCATGCTTGCATTATTAATTTTGGTATACGTCGTTTTTTGTTTCCCGAAGAAGATGGTTTCAACAAAGTGTTTTATATCTTATTATTTATATAATATGTGGTCACAATGTAATTTTGAAGATTAAAGATATGCATTGCTTAATCTGAAAACAATGGCGGCCCAAATGGAGAAGAATACAGAACAAGAATAGTAGTTACTCGCTAATCAGGCCTATTCTCAAAATTGCAATATTGAAATGAAGGTGTTACACCAACCCTCAAAAATAGACAGATAGTTTTGACAGATTATGGTACGTTTATCTCCCTCTCTCTCATTCAAATATAACACTATTTTTGAGGGTTGGTGTAACAATCACCTTCATTTCAATATTGCAATTTTGAGAATAGGCATGAATAACATAGAAATACACACCCTTCTAGAAAATGCCGATAAAATTATTACTAATGTGGCGGCTCGCGCGCATCGTCCAGATGTTCCTCGTTCTGTCAATTCTTGGTATTGCGCCATCTCACGCGTACAAAGCGGAAACGTTCGAGGAAGGCCGGACTGCGCCGCCCGGCGGGCATGACACACGTGCACCGATACGTGCAGGAGAGGAAGCGGTCGGCGAAACAATCGGCGACCAGTACCCAAACCGACCGGACCGCAGATGCACATCCCGACTCTCACCTTTCACTGCATCGTTTTTCCATAACCTTTACATATTCTGTGTTGTTTCTTGCTCTCGGTGGCTTCTCCCCGATGAAAACAAACATGTTCCCTTCTAACCTAACCTTCCCACACTAAGATTGCGTTACACTTTCATGCAGCAAGCTTCTCAAATACTGCTGAAAATCAGCTACATCTGTGGCTATACAAAGAGTACAGAAATAGACCTCCCTTCTGGGAGACTGAATCCACGGAACATGTTGGACCAGGATATCCCACGGACCAGTGACATCGAATAGTGTCACTGGATTACAAAACCACATGGAGCAAAAATATTCACGACAAAGAGTAGTTTCATGGACTCATTTCTAATTTCTGATCTTTTTTAAAATCTAGCGGCTACAGCTGTATATTACAGCTGGACTCCGAGCCATCTTTATGCGAGTGAATGATAAAGAAAAAAATAAGTAAATTGAGTAATAATTGCCCCGACAGACATAAATCAAGCCGTTACAGTCGGAGACCAGGAGGAGAAATTTGGTAGTAAAATTCAATAACCCAGCCAATAGAGCTGAAATCCTTGCCACCAAAAACAAAATGATCTCGGTATGTAACACTAATCAGCTCAGCTGACTGATTTACTCTCGCTCAACACTAGCGAGACGGGCGCAGTCCAATAATTGTCTCAATAAATAAATAATACAAATAAAGTATATACTCAAACATGTCACACATATTTAGGGTCGCGCGGTAAAAGTTCACATAAACAGATAAAAAATTCTGCAAAACAGTGCTATCCGGCTCATAAAATGGATATTCCTGAGTGGATCAGAAATATTCAACTTGTGAGTCCCTACACGAACATCAGGGATATCATCCCATGAAAGACCCTCCATTAATATTCTCGCCAACAACTTTCAAATATAAAACACCAAAGATGGTCTAGAATTTTGTTTTTTTACTACTCTACTGTAGTTAGAAACTAGATCCCTCGGGATTTAATTTTTTTATAAGGTTCACATTAAAAAATATTATAATAATGGGAACACTGACGTGCGTACGCGTTCGGGAACCGTTACAATTGGACATCTAGCGGGCAGTGGAGCTCACGATTCACTTACTTTTGAGCGAGCGAGCCGCTTAGGCCGCGTTGGGACGGTCGGCTTCCGTATGCGATCACAGTAGCTGAGGTAAACCGCATTGTTAAAGACTTGGGACCGTCGAAGGCACCGGGGATAGATAGGTTAAACGGGATAATCGCCAAAAATGTTTGGAATTAGATTTATTTGTTTTTAATGTCTGTTGTAACAAGGGTATTTTTCCGGACTAAATTTCACGCACAGAGCGAAACGCCGATCACCGGTTTCAAACTTTGTCGCTAGGGCGACCGGGTGTACGTATCAGACCGGCGCAAGTAGGAGCTCACTTTGCATTCGTGTGTCAAGCTGGAAGGTGACGCGCCCTGCGGGCGGCGGTAGCCGTCCCGCACGTTTCGGAACTTTTGCTTGGAGATGGAGCCTGAACGGAAACCAGGAGCGGATACGACGCCAAAATGGCATTTGAACGTCGCGCTCAGGATGCCGATTGAAGGGTAAAAATAACGCACTCATTTCTAGCATTACAAATTCTAATTGTATCGTAAAAAATTATATTATTGCAGGAAATATTGAAATTTCCCTTCGTTTTAATCCTTCTTTGGGGGTTAGGACGGTGGTTAAATGATATACATGTGTGATTGGCGCGTGTTGAGGTTTATTGTGACAAATGATAAACAATGAAGACAGATAGAAATGAATACAGTGAATGAAGATGTAGGAAATTATGAAATGAAATGAATTGGTGGTCTTGCTCGGCTAAGGCGAGCCGGCAAGACCGCCATTGTGAAACGCTGAAACTGGAGAGACTGTCTCGGCGGTGAATTGAGCCAGACTTGTGGCAGCAGCCGGCAGCGCTGTCGCTAGCGTCGATACCGACTGAGATGGCGGCAGATTCGAATTACGATCGCTACACTTCTTTTTTACGCTTCTTTATAATTCTTTCTACCTTATGATCATCTTGCGGACGACATTGATTTTTCCAACATTTTTACATTATCTTACCGCCCGACCAAAATTGCCCGGCACTCGGATACCTCGGTAGAAGCTGCTCCCAGGACACCGCGAGAGGCGGATGCGTGAAGATGCCGTGTTTTGCCATGGGAACAAGAGGAATTGACGCAGGTCGACGTAGGTCGGTCGTCGTCCGTCACCTGTGAAGTAGTTCCGTACCAACATTTTTTAAGAGTTATGTTCCATTGATCAATTTGAGTAAATTCAACTAAAACTTGTTGTTTCTTTTATTCTGGAATATCACCTCTCAAATCTTATTTTTATTTTCCCAGAAGATGGTTAAGATGTATCTACACACTATGGTACATCTGATCACGAAAAACACACTATCATGCTCTCCGTTGTAGCTAGGCGATGGAGGGGTTGCCGTAGCATATACCTCACAGCATACAATAAAATATCGTGCACATGTTGCTTTCTCGGGGGTCTAGGGAACGTTTCATGACGGTCCACCCCTGAGAAATGAAATTTAAATTTCTTTTTTTTATATTAAATAAACAAAGACAAGTTAACCTATATTATTAATTGGGTTAAATTCCCTTTCAATCCGAATTACACAACACTACTATAAATATACAACAGGTGAAAGAGAAGTAGAAAGTAAGTGAGCAGGACTCATTCCAGCCGAACCCATACTTTCATGCTCACCGATTGATCAGCCGGTGACGGATAGAACGCCGCTCGCTCCGTTCCGCCAGTAACAATGTGTGGAATGACTCAAATGAGGATAATAAATGAAGTACATGTGAGCAGGAGACATCCCAAGATAATTTTATATACCTGGGCTCTAACATGAACACGTTAAATGGGACAACAGATGAATTGAAGATCCGACTTCTAGAGCTGGAAATAGAAGCTTATGGTTGTGAAACGTGGTGCCTAAACCGAATCCAAGAAAATAAATTAGCAGCTTTTGAATGCAAAACACTAAGAAAAATTTATGGACTTAACTAAATTTATTTAATAAAAATTAATCATGAGCTCGATTGAGCGAGAAACAATTGTAAGATTCTGTAGGTTCCAAAGACTGCGATGGGCTGGTCATGTCGAAAGAATGCCAGATGAGACAGGACACCAAAGATCATGACCAGGTGGCGGGTTGACCGTGGAAGATGAGTGGAACAGGATGGGAATGTCTGGGAACTGGAGAAGAATGGCCAGGGATAGAAGCTCTAATCTCATCCTCGGGACGTAGTGCCGTGGAGGAAGAAGAAGAAGAGGAACAAACACTAAATTAAAGGTAGAAAAAACACAAAAGAAACAGAAATAGATATCAGTGGTAAAATTTTAAATCTCAAAAGTCAAACTGATGAAGAGATTAAAACTCACATTGTTACTATATATTCATATATAATATTGTGACGTTTCGAATAAACGCACCAAGACCCAGAGCGCCATCTACCGATGCGAGTAGGCGCGGCCGGTGGAAAGGGAGGTTGGAGGAAGTAGCGGGGACTTCGGTGAGAGCGCCCGAGCTGAGGGGTGCGTGAAGAGAAAATATAGAATTGGCGACGGAGATCGACAAAGTTGGAGTATTATTTTCGCGGCAAAACAAGAGATAATTGGGCTTTGTTCTGCCTGTGAAATTCGAGTAAGGAGGGACTCTCCGCTGGAACGATAATGTATCTAAGTGTTTTATCTCACCATTAGTTTTAGATGAAAACTTGTTGATTTAGATGTTCACACGTTAAGTAAGAACTCTATTATTTTATTAAGGTAAGACTTGCCAATCAATCTATCTATGTAATCACATTCAAGTGACAGGATTCTCACTACATTCTACTTTATAATTCGTATGTTTTCGTATCTGAGTAAACCATTCAATTATGTTATAAAAATTTGAAACTAATTTTTTTTTCTCTGAGAACGACAGCTGATGTGAATGGGAAGCGACATGGTGAATCGCGCCCATCATGCTTTACACTAAGTGAGCCGGTGGACAGATAAAATATGCCACGTTTTGGCATCCCAACGTTCGCCCTTCTCTTGTATTACAAAATTGTAATTAATTTTTATTTTTTGGTTTGAGAAAGTGTCAGAGGAACTTGGGCTGTGAACGGAACCCGGGCATTCTGAAGATTGGTCAGATGAAGACAGAGGTGGCGGTTTGTGGTAAATGGGCAACCTCTGCCAACGACCCCGACGCTTGAGACCTGGAAATACTTGGGACTTGAGTTCGGTCTCCGTGGTGTAATCGGAAACGGAAACGCTATTGCGGTGTTGACCGGAAAGCTTGAGAGGATCACCAAGGCTCCTCTTAAGCCGCAGCAGAGACTTTGTCTGCTAATCACTTATCTGATGCCAGTTTTCACTCACACTCTGGTATTTGGAAGGATTACCATGAACTTGCTGAACAGGCTCGACAGAAAGACGCGAAGTGCGATCCGAGGATGGTTACATCTCCCTCAGGACATACCAGTGGGGTACTTTCATGCCCCGGTGTGCAAAGGAGGGTTAGACCTCCCATCTCTTTCACACTGCATACCCTCCAACAGGTACGCGAGGCTTGACAGGCTCCGCGTATCAAACTATCCCTTGGCTATAGCAGCTTTTAATTTTCCGCTCATCCAGCGCCAGCTGAGATGGAGCGAGGGGAGAACAACGGCCAATCAGGCACGAAGCACGGTCGAGATAAGGCGGCGATTTTCTAGGCAGCTGCACGAGTCCGTCGACGGGAGGGAGCTAGAGCTTTCGAGGGGGTCACGCCTCTCGACTGACTGGATCTCCTCCTGCTTGAATGGAATACCAGGTAAGGATTACGTTGCTTACCACATGGTGCACATTAATGTCTTGCCAACTAGGATCCGTACCACCAGGGGGAGAGTTTCGCGGGAAACAGGGCACGAGGGTCCAGACCCTCAATTGCGTTGCCGCACTGGGTGCGTTGCGACCAAAACGGCAATGCATGCCATTCAAGAGTGTCCCCGCACTCATGAAGGCAGAATCCTCCAACACGATGCAGTTTGTAAGACCCTGCAAGGGGCCCTTGTGGAGAAAGGGTGGAGTGTGGAGAGGGAGAGGTTATACCGCACCTCTAGCGGTGGGTTGAAACCCGACCTCGTCGCCACTGGCGAGCGTGGCGTGATAATTTTGGACGCCCGAGTAGTGTCCGCTGGTCACGGACTGGAGAGAGTTCATAAAGAGAAGGCGAAATATAATCGAGAGGAGCTTAAAGCCTTAGTTGCGGAGAGAGTAGGCAGGCAGGTGAGTGACGTCACCTGCTTAGCGGCGACCATTTCATGGCGCGGAGTGTGGTCGGTGGAGAGTACCAAAGAGCTGACTAATTTGACCCTAGACATATTTGAAAAAAAGATCCTTAAAAGAATTTTTTATGGAAAAAAAGATCCTCAAGATCCTTCAATGACTAGACCATACGGAATGTATGAATGATGTGCGACCCCCAAAACGGCTGCTCAATAACAAACCTGAAGGAGGACAAAGAAAACAGAGACCCAAAATGACATGGCAAGGGAATATAAAGTAAACACCTATCCATTCTTGGTATCAGCAATTAACGGAAAGCAGCCCAGTTTGTCAGGTGGAGGTGTATTGTCGAGGAGGTCATGCGGTTTCTGTATGTACAACAGCCATTAGATGTCTTATATTTGTGTAGATGAAATAGCAACTGTATATACATCTCACTCCTTGCATTGTGGCGGAAACAAACAACAAATGAAACAATAATATCAATGTTTTTTTTTTTATTCATTATATTATATGTATGTTATTGATTTGAAATAATGTCTAAGTAAATAGTAAAAGGAGGCAAAAAGACTTATTTCTTTAAAATTTGCTTTCTATATTTCACATAAATCTTAAAATATCTTCCTTGAAACTATTAAAGTCACGGGTTTATTTGCCGAGTGGAATCGATACGCGAGTTGTATAACTCGCAAAACAGTCCCAGGATAGGGTGGGTCCTATCTGTCGAGGAATTCAGGATTCATACCAGTTTGTAAAGCTAGAGATGATGATGATGATGATGTACAAAAATCAAAATGAAGCTGAATATAAAAAAAACCCAAGCAAAATCATAGAATGTGCAGAAGTCGAGATGTATTCAACATGCACAAGTTACTCGGGAGTAAATGAGTGGAATTATATCGAAATCCCGTGAGTATTCATTCATATTTGAAATAATACGTACGTAAATTTCAAGCCGATGGAGCTAATTATGAGTTAGCTATTGAGAAGATAACAAATATCTGTATTTGCAAAATTTAGAACGGTCACAGTGCGCCCACTGTGAGACTTTCTGGTCAAAAAATCGATTATCCAAATAAAATCACAATAATGTAACATTAAATAGAGAATCACATGACAGATGAAATACACCGTGCGCTACAAATCTGGAATTAACAATTCCTAAAACCATAAACAAGTACGGATTGAGAATACTGGTGTATATGCGACCTATCACAGACTAAATTGGAAAAAAATCAAAGTGTCAAACTCGACATAAATGATGTATTTACAAGGAAACAAAACAAAGGAATCAAATGGGTGTTCAGTTAGATACATCTTTTTATTGGGAAACTGTGATGTATCTATGGCGATGAATGCACAGTTGCGGTCCGTGTTCTCCCTTTGCTCCGGACCGATGGAAGCTTCAAAAGAAAGTTATTTTTCAAATAAACGCCGGTTTTATCGACACCAAAATAATCTAATATTAGCATTGAAGAAGAAGAAACAACACAAATGTTTCACTTTGGAAGATATTCTAGAAATGCTGACCCAGCACACTGTAAAACCAAGCAAGTTGCATCTTTTCCAACATCCCTACCTCGGTGGACGCATTCCTACGCATATTCATTATTCTGATGTGGATAATATTTTGTCATGGTTACCGGGGCATCGGGCAGCATGAAAGAAGTTGTAGTCTGGCTTCACCAAAATTATTTTTCTTTCAGTTGGCAGTACTGTCATGCAAAATTGTTATTTCAAACTAGTGTCTGCGCTTTCTGCAAACTGGTAAAATGTTTTTTGATGTTCGTACATGTATATTTTCTTGCTAACTAACCTTAAATTATCATTTTTCAATTCTGACGTTTGAATCCTGTCGAAATTTTTAAAATCTTCACCAAAAAAAATTTTCATTTTTTCATCCGAGCCAGTTTGACCTATGCATACAATTTATAAAAATGAAGGACTCTTCGAGTGATAGTAAAGTTTCAGGCGCTTTGGTGTCGCCCAACAAGAAATTGCCTGAAGCAAACCATAGTAACAGCAGCACTGCTAACGATGGGCCAGTTCAGCTCACCGATAATATTACAAAACATAAGTACATAAACCCATGGAGGCTTTTTCCCGTAGTGGGAATCTTGAGAGTTCGGTGAAAACCAAAATAACAGAATATTCAAAAGACATTCTTAAGGCCAAAGACAAGATTCTCATAAATCTTATCAAAAGAGAAAAAGAAATCCTGCAGGTTAAGGTTAACTCCCTGAAGTCACTTCACCAACAGGAGAAAAGACAGTCAGGCTCTATGAACCTCAAGGCTATTGAAATACAGCCTACAACAGTGGTAGATGTGCAGACCTTGAACAGAAAAGCTATGCTGTGGCAGTAGATTCTGCGACAGTTCTATACAGCCCCATTGCCAGAAAGGCCCCATGCCCGAAAACAAGACACACGATTGTCGTAGAGGGCAAAGACACGAGCCAGAGGTTAATGGATTATGTCCTTAAAAAAGACCACGAACTTGTCGTTCAGTGTGACACTGAAGAGCAGTACCGAAATTGGAAAGAATTCCCATTTAAAAGCATGTGAGGGCAAATAAAGCCTATAATAATTAAAAACAGATGCTGACCTAGATAAAGATCAGATAACAACGGCAACAACAAGGAAAATTAAGTAAGTCGACCTTCAACGGTAGCTTCTCAAAAACGAAGCTTAAGGTAAAAATATCGCCAAACATTGTATTTTACTTCAAAAGTATAGCGACTGTTTGGGACATATATTTATTCTTGAACGAAGATAGTGTACTGTGCCTTCCACCTCCCCTCCTCTTCTCATCCGGCACGATGCCGCACCAGTCGAACGGCGACCCTGAACCGGTACGGTAACTAATGAATCGTAGTATAGCATTAAATTGAGACGTCACGTCTATAAAGTGCAATCTAAAGGACTAGGACCCCTGAACGGAGATTGTGATAAAAATAAATTTACAGTCCACCTTGGAGGTGCCAGAAGAACTGGATTGTGGTGAGTGCAAACCTCCTTCCGAATATCCTGTTTCTTCCGGCATCTATGCTTTTACGCAACAGTATTGATAGATATAACGGGTGAACCTGTCTCCTTCAGTACAGACTTCGGTCTAGCTAAGGAGACAGTGAACACCTCTTACATTATGAATCTTGAATGGAATAGGTATGTTTGAATGTTCGCTATATTTATATATATATATATATAAATGATATTATTTATAATGTATAAGTTGAAATAAATAAAATAAAAAAATGATGGGGTAGCCAGGAAGACAAATGAGGTGAAAAAATGCTCAATTGAATCTCCCAACACCAACTCAATGTAGTGAACAAAGGATCAACTCCTACATTTGAAACGGTAAGAGGTAATGCTCTACCAACAGTCTCCTTGATAAGATGTCTAACTGGAAGGTGGACAAAGACATTGCTCCTCTTTCCGACCGTAACATTCAATCTTTCGCTAGGAAACGCCGCTACCACAAAAGTTCTGGACTCAACCTTCGTGTATAAAGCGAGCAAAGTCAAATGGAACAAGTTCGCCAAAGTTCTTACTAAGTCGATCCAAGACAAGAAGTTTGTTGTTGAGGAAATCGATTGTAATAATAAATCGCGTATACTAGACATAGTATTATCTAGAATCGTAGAATCTATACATTGAAACGGTGAGTGAAGTGATTCCAACTATTAAAGCAGCAAAAAGAAAAAAATCTGGAAATCCTTAAGATGTTACAGCCGCCAAATGAAAAATGAGTAACTCCTCCGCAGAACAAAGAAGAGAAGTCACTCTGCCAGATTATTTAGAATTGAGGAAGCAGTATAAGGAAGCAATCGCCTCAGAAAAGATTAATAACTAGAAGGACTTCTGCGGTATGCAAGAAAAAAAACAGTGCGGTCCACCGTGTAAAGAATACTGAAATCGAAACCGGCTGACCCCTCGGACTCTAAAGTTTGGAAACAAGATAACAAACACAGCCCAAGAATCCCCTATGATGACCTGATGAGGAACGAAAGGAATTTAAGACTTTTCCGGGAGTTTATAAGTGTGTGGGTGTCTTGCTGGAAGATTTTGAGATGGTCAGGTGTTTAGAAAGAGAGTGAGGGCCATCCGCGCTTCCCCTTCTTGCTCAAAAAAAAACCTTAGGATTAATATCTGTCGGTCCTGGCTTCCGGAAGGAACCATTTTTGTTTTGTGTATTGTCTTCTTATCCCCTTTAAGATGTGTGTGAACCGCCATTTGCAGTACCACTCGGTGCCTCTCGTGTGGATATTTTTATCATTACTGTTGCGTACATTTGATTTAGTTCTATTTTATTGAACAAATGTTTTTCTTCACACTGTACAGACAGTAAATGGTCATTGATCGGCAGCCATGCGGTATAGCACGGTTGCCAAGTAGTGTTAAAAAAACACCAACCTGGCGGTGAATGTGAAAGACTGATATGGGAGCTTTTGCTCATAAATCGGTCCTGGGTAAGCGGTGGTAAGCACCAATCCCTGTTGACTCCAGCACTCAGGAAACACCTGAGAAACAAGCGATTAGACACAATACAAATGCCAAAAATCTCAAATTCATGGATCTGTTATTCACTAAACTAGAAATAAAAAGAGTGTTATCAACTATCGATCCAACGAAATCACCTGACCGTAATCATTTCACTGCAGATATTTGATTAATTTGATAGCTAGTATCTAGTTTACCCTGAAGAAGGAACGGTGGTTCTGAAACCGGTTGGTGATACCTAAAATAAGGTGAATATTTGTTTATTTCATTTATAATGAATAACCACAAAGTGATAAATCTAATAATTATTAAAGAATTAAAAACTGATTGCTCACCGAGTATTGATGCAATCATATCAAAAGTAATTGTTAGGGTGACATCTAGGGGATGTCACGCCAATGATAAAAGTATTTATGTTAGAAGACTCCTGGCACCATCTCCGACGCAGTTTTATAATTGTTACCGGGAGCAATAAAGTAGCGCATCTCTTTCATTATCAATGAAACCTTGCGACGCATTGTAACCAAATAGAAGATATATCTTTGCAGTTCAACTTCTGCGGAAATTACTTTTCTTTGTGCCTACAATTTACGACAAAATAAATCTAATTACTATTAAAGAATTTAATACTGAGTGTTGATGGAATCGTATAGTATTTATGTTGGAGGACTCCTGGCACCCTCTCTGGCGCAGTTTTATAATTGTTATCGGGAGCAATAAAGTAGCATCTCTTTCATTTTCAATGTAATCTTGTGACCAAATAGAAGATATATCTTTACAATTCAATTCCTGCGACTCGGATCAGCTCCATGTGAAGGATTGAACAGTAGTAAAAAAGAACTAATTTAAATAAAAGAAGAATGTAATTTGGAATTTTTCCAGTGCTAAAAACCTGTAGCTGCCTATCCGACATTCAATGGTGACGTAACTAACCCATGTTTGTAGTCTTGGAGATTTCTAAGAAATTTTATTTGATGCAGACCCGAATATGGAAAGAAGCGCTGAAATTGAACTAAGCAATCGCCAGCTACAGAAAATGACACAATGAAACGAAAAAGCAATCTAATTACGCATAAAAATGGGTACATTGTTTTTTATTCTTTGATATTTTATATTACAATATATGTACGTACATATTACGTACTGTATTTTTTCCAACTATTGTACATATATCATGGCAGATTCATTAGAATTAATCCTATTATTTATTGTATTTGATTTACGCGAGGTATCTCTTTCTTTATAATAAATCCATGGATCGCCGGTCCCCATGCACGTATTGAAATGCACCATGGTCTGTTAGAAAAAGTTCCTAATCCCAGTATAGATTCCTTTCAACCTCCAGATACATATTTGGTAACCACTTACTCGCCCATTAAGCGCAGCGCAATCGGTGCGAATTTGGTCGCCGTACTGAAAACAATAAAACCTGTGTACTTTTTCGAATACGCGCCGGTCACCTACTTACACACCTGCAAAGTGGCTAACGGTACCTTCTACATAATTTTATAGTGTCGTATAAGGTGACTCCCAGCATTCGTCGAGAGATTCTTCATTACTGAGCGTGGAGAGAGACGGGACTACGAAAGGTGAGTGGTAGTTTCTTGAGTACTGTGTCATCCTGTTTCTTCCTCCCTCCCTATACCCTAGAGCATGACATTTGGTGTGTTGTCTATGACTTCTGTGAAGTATATTAAGTTTTATCACTCGTGCGTACCGGTTAAAGTGCGTATGGCTATTTTTGTGGTACGAAACAGCGAAATCAGAAGATCTGTTGTCACAGCGAAAAGAAGAAATTCAGATAAAGGAGCACCTCAGATAGGTTATGTTCTTTCTAGTATCTGGTTGGTATTTATTTCCTGTTCCAAATACCTTTCATCCATCCTACATCCCAACGTGCAAGCAATGAGCGTTGAGCACATCTTTGATACTGTTTTTCCAATTAACAGGTGAGCGATACGCCTGAATGTTGGTGACCCAGTATTGCCAGGTAGTGGCTTATCATTTCGTCTTTCATTTTTCATCACATCAGAACTTAGATGATCACTGAAATGTGGAAATACAATGCTCTTCGCGTAACCGGGTACCTCTACAAATGAGAATTAAGCTATGAATATTTTCACATAAGGTTATGTCATTCCTTAAACATCAGGTGATTCAACAGTACGAGAGGACGAATGCGACCCAACTCGAAGCGTCAAATGCAAAACGTTCACAGATGCGACATTCACGACAGCCAACAGTTAAGCAAGGAAAGATGTACAAAAAAGTGTGGATAAGATAACAAACAAGAGTGTTTGATATAATTGAATACGCCAAGAAAATTAAATTGCAATGGGCGGGCCACTTCGTTCAGAGGACGGACAATCCTTAGACGAATGCAGTCATCCAGTGGTACAATGGATGATCAAGCGGCCGGCAGGTCGCCCTAAGACCTACTGGATTGATAAAATACGTGGCAGCGACTAACAATGGGCAGAGAAAAGTGAGAGGCCTTCATCCAGTTGTGAATAAACAACAGAATATGATCAGATACAAATACAGGCGGATTTTTGGAAAATTATAATATATGGAATGCAATAAATATTATCGCAGATTCATGAGCTGAAATAAAACAGTTGACAGTGAGCGGTCGTTGGAAAAAAATATGTCCACAAATTTTGAGGAAATTCCTGAAACTATCACAGCCGAAATTGTTAATTTAATAAAGGAATTAAACTAAAGCTAACACCGAAAATATATGTGAGTTAATTCAATCTCACTCAGAACCAACTACAATAGTAAATACAGAAGAACCTGTTAAGACTTTGACAATTAAGAATATGAACAAAGTTTTCATGCATCTTGATAATTTTTTAACCATCACGGAAGAATGTGATCCCAATGGAGAGAGAGTATCTTACGATACGAGAGCACGAAGAGCGATAGAAAAAGATGCGGGGTGCTATAGAGCTTTATCAAGAAAAATATGATACAATAAATTGATAAATTTAATACGTAATAAGTTCTCTTTCATATACTTTTTACTATGTGTTTTTTCCCTCTTCTTTCATACTGTAACAAAAGTTTGCAAGATCTAAAATTCCTGGTAAAAGAGAAATCGTTGGGATCATCATTTGGTGTGCGAGGCCGCACACAACAGCCCATTGTTTTAAAGACCGTTGAAACATGCCCCGGCGACCTCGGCAGTTAAGGGATGTTATTCTTTTAGAAAGCTGCCCTCGCTGAATATTGGCATTTTTATTAGGAATTGGGATCGAGTGAAGGCCGACAGAGGAGAAAGCTGACAGGCCATTTAATGCAATAAGTGAGAAAAGGACGTCTCTCCCTAAGGGTTACCCTTGAGTGAGAAAGAGATGGAACCCAGAAATTGAGTATATAAGGCCCAGCAAATCCTAGAGAAGGCAGACGAGGTGGGGGTGAGTCGCTGGACCCTGGTTATAGTCATAACTGGTATACCGGACGAACCCGAGGAGACGAGGTGGGGGTGAGTTGCTGGACCCTGGTTATGATCATAACTGGTATACCGGACGAACCCGAGGGGAGTGCGTCTAGGAATGCTGACGTTTATCCTGTCCCTTGGGACTCGGTACGGAGGCTTGAATACGGAGGACATCCTATCGATTGTAGTGGAGGCGACTGGAGGAGGAGGATCATCCGCGGCCGATATCTCCAACTGGAGGTAGCGGAGGGCTAACGGGTCAGCACAATAAGGGCTTTAGCCCCGACAACGCTGACTCCGAAAGCTCGAGGTGCCTCGGCATCAAGGCCAAGGCTGGCGACGTCCGTAAGGACCCGAGTGGGTGGGGCGCTCAGGAGGTCACCTTGTGACCAGTACCCACAGAGCATCATGAAGGATTGGAGGAGGGCGCCGTGGATCCGCCTTGCGGGGCGCTCGGAGGCTCCAGTCGCGGAAAGTGCTGAGGCTGTGCACAGCCTGTGCATCTGTCAGACGCAGTAGCTTTGCCAGAAGCTGTTGAGTGTGCGGGCCGCTCAGGTGGGTGTGTTACACCCAGAGCTCACGGTGCAGTCAGAGTAGGGAGAAGGACTGCTGGTAGGTGGGGCACCCTGGCAATAAGGTATCCCGCACGGATGGAGTCCGCGCGGCGATGGTGCCCAGACCTACGGAGCATCAAGGACGATGCTGAGGCTGATGACGGCCTGTGTGTCTGTGAGACACAAGCTCTGCAGAAGCTGTCGAGAGTGTGGGCTGCTCTGGTGGATACGCCTATCCAGCGTATCAAGAGCCCACGGAGCAGCCGGGAGTAGGGAGGAGGGCTGCTGGAGCAGGTGGGGCGCTCAGGTGGACGTATCACGCTCGGAGGGATACCGTTCGGTGACGGCAGTCCGGTACCCACACAGCATCAGGAGGGGTCGAGGGACGGCACCGGGTACCGCGTGGTGAGGATCCAGGAGCCATTGACCCCGAGGATGGCTGGTTTAGATTAAGCCTAGATTTAGATTATTTGTAAAGTAGCTTTTAAGTATTAGAATAATTTAGTCAATTAAGTTATAGCTTGTAAGTTATTTGTATGTTTACAATATATGAAATTATACAACCAGACTTCTCTTTGACAACCTTCCCGGTTCCTATCCCGAATATCAGCAACCTATGTGAGGAGACGAGTTGGCGTGTATTGTGTAACGGCACGCCAGCAGACCGATCACCGCTCGGCTGCATTAATTGAGAAAAGCGCGTTCACCTCGTTGAGGTGGAATGCGTGGATTTCCGGGGGTGGGATAGAATCGGTGCGCTTCACCATATACACCCCCCCCCCTTTTACGTTACAATACATTTTTGAGGAACCAATCATGTATGAAAGTCGAGGTCCCCCTGTATTTGTGACCTGGACAGGGTGAATTTCTGCTGGACTGAGGCAGAGTTCTGCGATTTCAAGTTCGACTCCTCTCGGGGGTGCATGTCTTGCGTGGCTTTTCTCTGGCTGCCTTCCGGAATCAATACGATAATGAGTCTCACGTCAAATTGATATTGACATATGAATATTGTACAGATATGGCTTTAGTGCGATGATACCAGCGCCAACCTATATTAGTTAATGACCAAATGTAATAAAGATGTTTGCTAATTATTGCCATATAAGGAAGGAAAACCACAAGGTTAATTAAGTGCCGGAACGTAACTAATCAAACTTAACTCTATAATATATTCTAAAAAGCTTTGAAGATTCTGAATATAATAATAATCACAAAATAAACAACCAATCTGCACCAATTCCATTGCACTTTGAAACCAAATGTTTCAGATTAAATTTACTTGAACAGTTGGAGATTATCAAGCATGGAATAGATAATAATAATATAATAAACAAACAAATTAATATTTATAGATATCACCTAATTGACATTTTCTAAAACATTTGATTATAAAATAAAATATGTGAAATCTAAAAATAACCGTTTGAATTTTTTGTCGCGCGTACCAGTAAATAAACCATAAGTGTGGGAAAGTGGTTTTGTGGATCAATATACAGGATGTCTCGTAGCTAGTTGTCCAAACTTCAAGAATGAGTAAATCAATCTATTTTGAATGAAAAATATTTGATCGAACCGGTATGGTTACAAAGATTTCGCAGTGTAAAATAGAGTGAGAAGTGTGTCTACGGTGACCATCTATTGCAATCTGAATCATTCAAGATCCTGAACGGAGATAGTGTCAAAACCCTAAGTTACAGTCCACATTGGAGGTGCTAGGAGAACTGGATTGTGGTGAGTGGAACTTCCATGCCAAATCAATGTTCTCCAAGAACGAGGAAACTGAAGTGTTCAGAG
This sequence comes from Eubasilissa splendida, assembly GCA_031772225.1. NCBI lineage: Eukaryota > Metazoa > Arthropoda > Insecta > Trichoptera > Phryganeidae > Eubasilissa > Eubasilissa splendida. The sequence continues at coordinate 13,239,016 of CM062870.1, forward strand.
GTGTTGATAGTTGGACAAGGGTATAAAAGATTATAGGGCAGTTTTCTGGGTTAAGAGAGAGATTTGGAAAAGGATAGGTACGGCCGTGTATTTAGTCAGTTTAACTTAGTTAATTACTAGTCAGTTTAGTTTAGTTAATTACTAGTCAGTTTAGTTTAGTTAATTACTGGTCTATCTCTAAATTGTATAATTATAAATTACTGTAAATACTTCTTATAATAAACGTGTAATTTTTACTTGGACACGGAGTTATTATTACAAGGAACTGAACCCAAGTAACTCGACAATAAAGGGAGGATAGAACACAAAGGGAATTTGGTGGTACTATGAAAGTTACCACAAAAACGAAATAATTATTTTTATTAAAGGTTAGCGTAGGAAATAGTTCTGCCAATTGCTTTTTGTTTTTCCCCAAATCAAAAACAAATTCATGCACCTCAAATGCAAAGAACGACCGTGAAATCAACAGGTTAAAAACAGTAAGATAGTAAAATTTGCGAATTATTAAAAGAGGAAGTAGACATTTCAATGATTTGAGTTGAAACAGCATAAGTAACAACTCCATACAAAACGGATCAACCGAAAGGAATTTACAATTAAGTAAATAGTCAATTGTATGACTTGAGTAATTCACTAGCTTAAAAATAGAAGAAAGTAATGTGAATAGCTACAATCGACGCATTGTAACACATCGATAATAGCGCTACGGCTGCAGCGGTGGGTTATCGTGGTAGTTTTTAGAACTAAACAATTAAAATTTCTACTAGTACAAGGATGGCGCTAATTGTAATAAATCGGAAAATAAGGTATCCGTTCATGTCCATATTATAGATTATTTAATTTATTTTTGTTTCTCAGCATTTTTAGTAATGCACAAATTTTTTGCTTGTATGCACTGCACGCCCATGCTTACCTTATACTTATATATTTCATATGTACCTTTAATTAACAGCGTGTTACCGTTCCAGACGAGAATAAATCAGCAACACAAACCCAAGGTATTGTAAATTTTATTTAACACACACCCTGACAAGTCAATCCTTCTTCCCTACTATATCACTAAAAAAAATTTTCACGCACTTTTTAATATTCCGATTTCTTAACCAATTTTGATACAAAAGGCGAGTTCGACCGCTAATCAAATTGATGTCCGTGATTTAAAGATTATACGTTTTTAATAGTGGACTCACCACATCGCCACTCTTTCCATATTCGGAAGAAATTTATTATTTGATAAATATTTTGACACAAAAAGCTGAAATAATGGACAGTCGCCATGTTTCAGTATGAAAATCGTGATGTCGACAAAAAATTTTCACTGGGCCTCAGTGCATGTTTGGGAAAAATTGTATTCTTTCCAAAACAGTTTGATATTAATTATACGATAATGATCGTAAGCGAAGACACACGATGATTCATATAATCTGTCGGCATGGCAGTAGGCCTTTAGCCATGAAATGTGGCAGATATGTGTGTTGTATTATTGAAGCGGTACATTAGGTTGTACTGTGTCAGAACACTTGTTATAAATAATGTTTTCAGCATTAGAAAATAGATTTTACGGAAACGTCGGCCTCAACTGATTGCTTTCTGTTAGTTTATATAACCATATGTTATATTACTGTAGAAACGCAAGTAACGTGCCATTATATGATGTTGTACATTTATATAACAGCAATCCATAAACAATTTTTAAAAAATAAATTAACTTTACATCCGTGATCCGACACAAAGGAAACTAGGAGCAAAACCTTGGGATACTTTTCAGTGCCAAAAATTGATACCAAATTTGGTCAACAAACTTTCTTGTTTTATGCACCGCGTATATATTTAATAAATTGCCACTAGACCTTAAAAGGTCTAAAGTGATTTTAAACCTAAAATAACAAAAGTGGTCGCTTGATGTGGGTAGAAAGCAAAATGAAACTAATTTGTCATTTCTACTAACCTAACTACATGCACATTTTGTCTCCAACTATATGATAGACAAATCTTTTTACAACTTTTTTTACAATAACATTTTATAATTTCCGATTGTACCTTAACAATTTAAACTTTTAAAAACTACATGTAATTACTTTAGAACAGACCACGACGTAGTGAAGTAATTACCTTCATTTTCATATGTATAACTTAAGCTATAAAAATAAATAAAATAAAAAATATTAACACATCTTCGAGAACCGTTTGTGGCATAGTGGGCTGGTTCAGATGTTACCGGCAACGAATATTATTTTTATTATATGTATTTAGCCGAAACTCCCGTAATGTGTCATGTGCGTCGCGTTAAGGTGTAATTCTGTTTTTTTTTAAATTATACTATCAACAGGAATTATCGTAGTTTCTAAGGCATATAAAATAATAAATGTATACATTAAAAATATAGTACAGAATGGTTTGCATAAGAAAAATATTATACATGTAAGACACTATCCCTGTAACAATACTGTATATCGGTTTTGGGCAGATCCGAGTTATGCATGCCACGTTTACATAATCTTCTTGAGCACCATACAAAATAAATAAAAATACTATTGCACACAATTTCTAAGTGATCTTACCTGTACATCATACAACATTTGAAAAACCGATATACAGTGTTGTTGCAGGAGGGGTCTCACATGTGTCACTGAATTTCAAAATCCGCTATAACACTTTTTTTTAACAAATCTGAGTCATTGGATTCGGAATGATTTTTTTAATTTAAAAATATACATTTCCTTTTCAAAATATGCTTTGTTAGCTAGCAATATTAAGTAGAATGTTAGGATGAGCCATAGTATTTTTAATCATAATAAAAAATATATTTGAGTTCAAATAAATACAATAATTAACTAAAAACAAAATGATTTTATTTTAGATGAAAGTAATTAATAAATGTTCAAAAAAAAGTAATAATGCCTGTCATTATTATAGTGTGTTTTTCTTGATTTTCTCGTAATTATGAAAATGTGTTATATGTAGCGGGTATTGAAACTCAGCGACACATATATAAAACATACATAATTTGTATAACAAAATAGAAAGAAATATAATTTAGAATTCTCACTGTGAGATGAAATATGTACATACATATATATATATATATAAAACATAATTAAAAGCTTGTAAATAAAATATATGTACATAGGAATTTCAGGTCAGTCCATAAGTTTATGCATTTTTGTCAAATAATAATACATGTTTATTGTTTTAGAAATAGAAAATTTTTAAACTCATTTTTACATTGCGTTATATTTTCACCTTCAGCAATTGCCTTGAACGGCAACTGCTCTGGCTGTATACTATGCATTTATTCAATCCATATTACAGTATGCCATCATTAGTTGGGGATCAGCTTATAATACTAGCATGCTTCCAATAAAAATGTACAAAAACTTTATTAAATATTGTTTATGCGTTTTTATACTTCGATAGGTAGGCCCGGTATAAAGTTTGAATATGTGCATTCTATTTGCGTGGATTTAAAAACAGCAAACAAAAGCGAAACTGCCACTGGTGAGAGACGGACAAGGCGGTGATATAAAAACATTTTGTCTATTATTTTTTCAGTTTTTGATTGTGATAAAGTTTCGGAGGCTGGCCTGCAGAGATTAGAAACTTCGAGACTGCAGGGAGAGCGACCATCGGCGTCTACCAGCCTAGTTTCACAAAGGTTGGTGTATTTTTATTTTCATGAATCGAATGAATGTATTCAACATTACCGATAGAAAACCCGGGACTAGCTATAGAAGGGTACAAATATATTATTTGACAAAGTTACTTTTTGAAGAATTCAATGTACCAATATTTTGTAATATATTTTTTAAAAAATCTATTCATCAAATATTAAAAGAAAAAGAAAAATATAATTTTATTACTGAAAATCGTACTAGGTTTAAATTTGTATTTTCATGCTCAAAATACAAACACATCATTTGCACATAGGAAAAAAATATATTTAACAGCTTACCCGAAAACATCAGGAATATTAATAATGATAATAAAGAAATAATCAATGCTATAAAAACATTTTAAAGATAAACATGTACCCCGAAAGTTATAATATTTTTATATCGTTATTGCTATTAATTTATTATATATTATTTTATTATAAACAATAATTAATATACAGTCCACTTCTCCGCGCAAGAATATGCTTTTTAGAGAAGTGGAGCATGAAATTTTTTTTATTGTATTGTATCATTGTACTTATAACTGATTAATAATAAAAATATATGAGATGACATAAAAACACATTCCTCCGATGATGACCAGCAGATGGAGTAAGATGCAAGTGGGTGATCTAAATCTCGAAACGAACTCAGTGTATTTCATGCTCTTCCCTGTCTAGCCGGTGGAGGATGTCCAGCCCGATTTGGCGACTGGACCGCTTCCCACAATACTTATTTATTTTTTGAATCTGGAAAACATATTCTACACAGGGAGGTGGGTATGATACATGTAACTGAGACATGAATAGCACTTTTTTTTCACAAAACTATTTGGAACATCATGTTTATAATGTAAGAACTTATGGACTGACCGACACAAAATAAAACATAATTTTAAAATATTATAAATAGAAATTAATTACAATATTGAAATAATATTTTTTGAAAAAGTTGGATTGGCCACTGACGGATACAAATCTTGTTCAAGATTCCCAAAATCATGCTCATTCTTAAATACCGTCAACTGCTAACAATTGTCGACAACAATCATTCTTTGATTGCTATTATAGAGCACAGTGAAGTACTTAGATTTAATTGTGTTGGAACCAATTTTGACGCAGTAAAGGCCCGTGTCCATGATAGGATAATCTCAGTGATTTAGTTGAGATACATCTCAATACCATGTACACGTGTTGAAATTGGTAGAAAGAGACAAAAACTTAAACCAGTGTACCTGACATAGAACATATATATATATATATGTGTGGGGTAGGTGGTACGAATTAATGGAAACGCGCTGTTGGTGTAGAGTCGTTTATTGGTAGAGAGGATAAAACAGAGTACAGAAGGTATGCGTGTAAAAATGAAATATAGAGAAACGAGAAATTGAAATGTCCGATGTCGGCCCCGCCGGCCTCAAGCGCTGTGGCGGGGCAGCGGAACGGAAGATGTATTATCGATGAGCGATCGGGCCAGACTGTGGTGGCAGCACTTTGCCGCTGGCTAGGTATTGAATGCAGATGTCGTTGGTGTCGGTGCCGGGTGGGAACGGCGGTGAATTTGAATCGCTGTCCCCTAAATATACATATATATATATTGTACCCGACGTTCGATCTGACAGCAAATAAATGTTATCTAAAATCACTATAGATCCCTACAACTATCTATTTTGAAAAATAGATATAATTCATTAAACATTAACTTTAATATAAGACAGACACTGGAAGGAACCATCCTTTCCCGGAACCGTTTTAATTTGCACTCCCTTTTTGGTTCAACAGAACAAACACTTAACTGTGAAATTTAATATTAAAAAAGACAGTTAAATAATTGAAATTAAATGAATATATAAAAGAATGAGTGATGGAAGCAATGGAGCAAAGATGAAAAAATGAATATTTAAATCTTCCAGTGTCCCTTAAGGTTGCATTCTTAACTGTATTTAGATAAAATACAAATGCATTTAGCATACATAAGCAGGTATGTATATAATTCTAAAATAACAACTTTTAACTTTAATTTAACGGCTGCTGGGGAGATTCAAAATCAATGACAATGACGTATGACGTACATGAAGTAAAATACGAGACGGCGAATCTCTAGACATGATGTGTACACGGGAAATACGAAAGCTGAGAGTTGTCTCCAAAGAAAATCTATTAAAACTACCATTCGTGGACACGGGCCATAATGATAACGAAATTTATATTTGACAGATGATGAAATGTTTCAAAATATTAACATGTAAACATTACAGACGTAAATGTCTACGTCGTCGGTTTATATTTGAGTGTTTGGATAATAATCGCATTCATAGACTAGACCACGGGTCGGCAGACCGTGGCTCGCGTAACAGGAATTTGCGACTCTTCAACTCCAGTTCATCTACAATCATATGTGATGCATGGAATAGTTTGTTTGAAATATATGACACATTAAAAGATCTAGCATTTTCCATTCTTACAATCTTTGGCTCTACCTATTTACGCGAACAACCATACTCTTCCATGAATCAAATAAAAAATAAGTTAAGAAGCTAATTAACCGATGATAATTTACAAAGTAGTTGCTTGCCAGACATAGCATGCAAGGTTAGGTCACCGTTTTAACTAGTAAACTTTACAAAGTCCAAAAAGTGATTAATTTATGTTTAGATTTTCTTGTTTCATAAGTAGTGCAACTGAAGCTTCTAGATCCCATATATACAATATTATATTCTTCTGAGTAGCCATATGACTAAGTGTTAAATAAAAATAATAATTTTATCTCATTTTTTTCATCAAAATTTATAAAGCTAAATTAATGTTGCGGCTCTATTCAATTTTGAGATTCTGTTTACTTAATATTTGGCTCTTCTCACTAGAAAGTCTGCCGACTCCTGGAGTAGACTACCTTCTATCGTTCTGCACTTCACTAGCTTCGCATCTGTTTTTTTAAACTATCTCCGTACAGTTTGAATGGTTGAATTGATGCATGGAAATCAGGCCATTAAGCAGCATCAATTTTATGTGATGTTGAGAGTGATTCGTTCTTCTCCTTTCTGGTCCTTCAACATTCCATTCCACTTCCATTACATCCTATATTCTTCACATTCCATCCATTCCCGACATTCCATTTTCTGCAAATCCCATTGAACTGGACCACCACATCAAGTATAGTATTTGGAGTACGCGGCAGGTGGCCTCACACAATATCGCCGGAAACTATAACAAAGTAATCAATACAATCCGTTATTAATTAACTTCGTTAAGTTAAGAAAGTCAACCAATTGCAATGATTTTGTGTTTGATAAATAGATAATATAATTGTACAGGGTTATCCAATAAATATGATAGAATTTCAAATAAGAATAGTAGCCATGTTTATTAATATTTTGACAGCTATCATTGTTATTTTTATTCAGTATAGTCTGCCATTTTATCATGGAGCATTTCACATTGAAACAACAGAATGGAGCCAAGTGCCACACTGCAACTGAAATGATTGATTCATCGAAAATAACATTCAATGATTCAGTTATTTCCGGAAATAGACATCATGTGATATCGTTCAGTTAGACAATTTTCTGTGAGGATATGTAAAGTCAGTTGTTCATGCTGATAAACCAACAACAATTGAACAATTAAAAAACAAAATTATTGCTGAAATTGCACCAGATTCATTATATGAAAGGGTGGCTGAAAATTGTATCAAACATAGTTATGGTGCACACTTGAATGAAATTATACTCTATTGCTAATGGCATTGAATGATCTTTCAAATTAAAAATCATACTTGGTTTTAAAAAAATTTAATTCCATTTTAAAGTTCTATCACGCATGTTGGATAACCTTATATTATATTTAAAACATTAGATAAATCACAGATAGACACAGAATAAAACTATCTATTAAAAAAATATAGTCATCACCAGAACTCAAACCCAGAACCATCTATCGTCATTAGAGAGCTTTAAGTGATTAATCTATGATGCGCTCCCTATAAAGAAGTTGCCAAATTTTTGTGTATATAAATTGTCTTTCTTGAGATTCGCAAATATGCGAATTACATGAAGAAATTATTTACTTTGGGTATCAAAAACCTATACAAACTACGAATAATCAGATTTTACAAATTATCGGTAGAAATTTGTACGAAATATTATTTTCAAGAAGTATGAATAAAATTTTTGAAAAAAGCGCAAATTCCATGAAAATACGAAATATAGGTATACAAATTAACAGATTTTTACTGTTATGAAATTTGGTGACTTCTGTACAGGCTATTATAGTTTAATCATTTAAAGCTCTACCGGAAATATAATGCTCCGGGTTCGAGTCCCGATGATGAATATATTTTTTCTGAACTGTAAAATTGTAACTTTTAAATTCTAGGCAGTGAAAAATATTTTTACCGTCACAACTTTGGAAATTACAATTTTAAGATAGAATGGTTAAAAAAATAATTCCGCCCGGAAACTTTACCACACCAGTGCATTTGCTATTCCTTCTATAAATAATAGGTCTCATTTTTTGTAAGATGTCTCCATAAGACTTCTTGCAGTACACAAAATAAAAAATCAAATTTCATTTTTAATTTTTTACTAATGATTATAGTATGGCATCAAAATTTCAATAAAGGATATGTGACGTTTGAACACCTGAAGCGGTTGCCTCGTTTCAGTCTGAGGGAGCTCTCCGTGAGTTTTATTTCCTTCTTCATCAGTTTCAACCTCTCCATCTCGCATTTTAACCTCACTTTCTCATTCTCCGCTTTCAGTTTAAGCAGTTCCTGGTAACTGTCTTTTAGTCTAGAGTCTGAAAAATAAAATCATTTTGTGTTGAAAAATGTAATTCTAATTAAATTATATTTATTCTTCCTTAAAAAATATTATTTTAAACAAATAATAGATAATCTCATAGAGACAAAGCTATTTTTTATTAATGGAAAAATATGAAAGTATGGGTAATTACAGGGCTTCAGCTGGCTTAAGTGATCACTTTACACAATGTAACGTTCACTATTCCACCCATCAACTACACTATTGTTATCTATGGACTAAATTTGATATTAAGTTCCTGAAACAGCATATATGTCACAATGAGAATCAAATTATTTTTTTAAATTATTTAAAGTAATATGTATTCTTTATCTGTAAAATGTTTTTAACACATTATACTAGAATACGCCTGAAAAATCGATACTTTTCAATTTTTATATATTTTCTTATTTTGACCGGTATATTATCAGTAATATTTGAATATGTCCAATTACTTTATATACTTTACACAATTACTTTATGTACTTTCATATTTTTCCATTAATAGCTTTGTCTCTATGAGATATCTATGATTTGTTTAATAAAAGTGCCTTTATAGGTGAAAATCCAATAATTGTGTGTTCTTGGACATATTTAAATATTGGTAATATTATTTTAATTTGCATTATCTAATAATATGATTGTACGTCGTCGCTATTGTATCTGTATTTGGATATGTTATTATCCATTGCCAGTAATTAATTAGTTTTTAATATTTCTAGGTTAAGATTACTTCAATGTTTTCTCTTTTATATAATCAATAACAGTAATTTAAATTTAAAATGAAGTCTACATTGTCTTTGTTACTCGTAAGAAAAAACATATATTAGTGAAATTATGGGAAATGCTTCATAATAAATGAAGCATGCTTTATAATTGCTATCCTGTATGGGTAACGCTTAAGAATAATTTCAAAAATGATATATTAGATCAAGGTACCGTGTACAAGTATAAGAGATGAAATAAAGTAAGATATAAAGTGGGCGGTTGCATTCAAAGAGCACCTGTCTATCTAGTATCCGTGTACAAAAAAAAACATAAATTGGAATATTGTTTAGTGAGTATGTAAATTATGCCATTACATCAGTTGCAAAAATATAATATTATTGACAGAAGTGCCAAATATGATGGTGTATACCTTTATTTACATGATTTTCTTTGGTCTTTGATCTTCTTTTTCTTTTTTCTTTGGGTAAGTATTCTTCATCTGAATAAAAATAAAAATACATTTGAAACTGTGTACAGTAGAATCTGTCAAGTTTTTTTGATTTGAATTACATATATGCATACCTCGGCGGGTTATGTTTCAGACCACCACCATACAGGGAATTTTTTCATATTTGTATATATTAGGTTGATGCATAATTATTTGCCGTTTTTAAAAAATTATATTGTATTAGTATATTATAACATAATCAAAAACCAAAACATATTATGTACAATTATCATTCGGGGGCGTAGTCACCGTAATCATAACACTGCTTAAAGACATACATGAAAACAGAACCCTGCGCCTTATCACACATTCTAAGTGTACTCGGGCTAAACTAGCTGTCCCGTTCATGAAAACCTCATTTGCTCAAAGACACGCATGTTTTATAGGACAGCGGATATACAACAAGCTACCACAAGAGATGGCAATGGTATTGTATCCCCATGCGTGCTTATAAAGGAATAGCTTTTCTAAGATCCTTAAATGATCAAAGTGACTCATTTTATGTAATTCTTTTTTGTCCTTACATCCCCGCTTGTTTCTCTTCTTTTACTTCTTACATGTCTTTAGTGTGTATCACAATTTTTAGTTTGTTCATATTACTTATTCTCTACATGTCTTCTTTTTGATTTTTCTGTTTTTTACCATTTAATTAACAAATGAATAAGTAATATTTACCGGACACATCGTTATTGGATTCGGGAGAACAGTAATCATCTAGGTTTGTACACAAAACATCTGAAAACAAAAGGAAATATGTTTCAATAGGAATTAAATAGAATCTAATATAATTAACTGAACCAAGTCAAGAGTGAAAGTAAGCACATACCTCTTTCATCAAAATCAGGTGAAGCATCTTTTTGTATTATAGTGAAACAATCATCGTCTATTTTTCCCGAACTTCTAATATCTGAAAAATTAAGATAATATTATATTTTTATTTATTATCTTTGTTTTATTAACCACTAAATTGTGTTTAAATACATCTACCATTTTCTTCTTCAGGATGTCATAACTAATTAAAACATATATTATTGTTACTTAATACAAATTTACTTGAATAATTTTTAGGAAAAATTTTTAGAATGGGACTCGTAGTTAAATTTAGTTGGTTGTTTATAATTTTTTGATTAGTTTTACACGATTTATTTATCTCCAACGATTCCAAATTATTTAATTTGTGACCAACACCGTTTATATGCAAAATTGACAATTCCAATTTTTTATCAAAACCATGACCATTTTCTATTAATTGATTAGCAAATTCTGAAAACCCATTATTGTTCAAACATCTCAAATGCTCCCTTACTCTTATATTAAAATTTCTACCCGTTTTACCAATATAAAATGCAGCACAATCCTTGCAACTAAGTTTATAGACACCAGAATTGTTGAATTTATCATCTTTGTCTTTAGAATTTATGAGTAAATTTCCTATACCATTATTTGTATAAAATGCCATTTTAAATTAATTTTAAAAGTATAAGATAATATTAATATTATATATATGTAAAATGATGGAGATGATATTGTGATTTTCTCAAACGATCTAGACAACATGGACGGATATAAATAAAACAATGTTATAACACAACTTGTGTATATTTGTGCTACTACACGTTTGGAGAGAAACTGTAACCCTCATCGATAAGTGAAGTATAAAGTGCTAATAAACTTAAGTAGAGTTATAACATTGTTGTATTTATATCCATCCATTTTGATGATGAAACTCTACAAAGTTAACGCCGATTATATTAATAATATGATCTAGACAACCTTAAAAACAAAATGTAGGTGCTAAAAGTTTCAAGTGTTTTTTTAACAAAATAAGGAAAGCTTAACAAAGTATTAATATAAAATACAAATTAAATTAATCAACTAGATACATAGCATCTGAACCTTTTCCAATCCAAATTTTTTTTTTTTTTTGCAAAAACGGGTTGTTCGATTGTTGGTAAAAAATATTTACTTCTCGAAAGTACATCCAGTAGTAAACTAATTTTACTCTCCGATAACCGATGGTAAAACCGTAAATCGTTAGTTAAAAATGACAGACTCTTCACAGCTGTTTCAAAATTCGTCTGACACATTGATACTTTGAAAATTACAGTATACCACCATAAATCGCGCTATTTTAATGATGAAAGTTCGTCTGATGATGACAGATTTCGAATGAATGCAGGAATAAAGCCATAGATAAAGCATAAAATTGTATGTATTTGATTATTCGCATCGCCACACTATTAGGCGGAATTAAATTTGATAGTAGTAAATTTGACGCACAGACAACCCGTAAATATTTTTTATGGTAAAAAGTTACTAGTAAAAATTTACCATGATAAAAATTTACTACTGATCACACAACCGGCCCTAAGTTTATAACTGCTAAATACTTCTCAAAACAATGAAGGAGCTATGAAAATTCAGTGGCAGAAACATAACAGAAACTAAAGTAATGATGAATTGCTTTGTTGACTCGATATTCATATGTCCCAATGGAACCCAGTTTAAACAAGTCGATAATTATATCTACCTGGGACAACATATTTCCACAGCAGGAGGCATGTCCGAAGAAATTGTTGGCAGAATAAAGATAGGCTGGAGTGTAAGGATGTTAAAATATGATTTTCAGTGAACAGGGATTTGCGATGGCAGGCCCAAAATCGTGAAACTCTTTGCCATCTGTCACAAGGAACAGTGCATCAGAGACTTTATTTAAAATGAGACTAAAAATGCACCTTTTCAAAAAATCATTTTCATAAGTTCAAATAACAATTTTAAATAGAAAGATATTATAGGACTAAACGGTCGATGTGTAAAGCACCCTTGAGGATTAACCAATGTTATTATTATTATTATAAAATCATCAAATTATGCGTAAATAAATGGCAGCGAATAACAATGGATGGAAGAAGTGGGAGACGACACTTGGGGATTCTTTCATCCAGCAATGGGTAGATATACTATTATTTGCAATCATTTTTATTTTTATCCGCCCGCACTCCACAACAAAACATACCCTCTCGCAGCTTAGACCTTTTATATGACTATTTGACTATTATACGAGGGGCAAGTAAAAAATAAGGTTCCTACATTTTTTTCAGGTATAAGGTATTTTTTATTGCAATAAATAAGTAAACCATCTGAAAGCTTGTACTTTATTCTATTTTTCTACATAGTCTCCTGATTTTTCTATGCATTTTTCCTGACGAGTTATCCACTTCTGAAAACCCGCTTCGAAGAATTCCGCCGCTAGGCCGCCGCGGAAAGCGTCTGCTTAAACTTTTTCGGCCTAGGCGATTCAGGATGGCGCCATTGTTTGGACTGTTCTTTTGTTTCTGGAGTGACGTAGTGACACCACGTTTCATCTCCCGTAATAATGGAGTCCAAGAATTCTTCGGTATTCTCGGCGCATTCTCGAAGAAACCCCTCGGCACACTTGACACGATTGTCTTTGTGGGTTTCTGAAAGCATGTGTGGGACCCACCGCGCGCACACCTTGCGATAACCAAGTTTATCGGTCAAAATGTTGTCGATGGTTTTTTCACAAACCTCAGGAACCTGGACAGCAAGCTCCCGAAGCGTTACTCTCCGATCTTCGAGGAGAATGCGCTCAATCTTCGCCACGACTTCGTCCGACACCGATGGCCTCCCACTCCTTTGCTCGTCGTGGACGTCTGTGCGTCCTTCGGAGAACTCCCTGCACCATTTGCGGACGTGTTGGACGCTGATGCAAGCTGTGCCATAAACTTCTTCCAACTGTCGATGAATTTCAACAGGTTTAAGCTTCTTCGCGTTTAAAAATCGAATCACCGAACGGATTTCACACCTGGCGGTAACGGCGATGGCGGGTTCCATAGCGGATGGCTGTCAGGCCTTTACTGAGCGTCGCAGCGTTTGCTCCCGGTAGTGGGGATGTAGTTAAGGGACCAACAATCAAGGCGGTGTTGCCGGATTTCGCCTAGCATCTCGCGTGGCGAGTGTACAGCGTAAGGAACCTTATTTTTTACTTGGCCCTCGTATAACGATTTTATATTACAGTGGTACCTAAACTTACGAGTGTCCCAACTAATGAATTTTTCGAAATACGAGCTGTCTCTCGGCCAATTTTTTGTTTTGAGTTGAGAGCTAAAATTTGGGTTACGAGCCAGCTTCAGATACCCCACCGCTAATTGAACCACTAGTTGGCATAGCGAACACCACAATAAACGCAGCAACATCTGCCCAGCATAGTGTCTCGCGCGTTCACTTTAAGCGGTTACGCAGTGGAAGCACCAGTGTTGTGCTCGCATTTGTGCTTGCAGTTATTTTGCAAAACTTCATTTTTCTGACTGTGGGTCCGAAGAGGATGAAGGACAGTGCTGAGAAGAACCGGATGATGTGCATTGATTAGAAAAAGAAATTATCGAAATACACAACCAAAGTGTGCGGTAGTCAACTTGGCGAAGCAGTACGAGCTTAGCACTTCTACGATCTGCACCATACTGAAGTAGAAAGAGTCGATAAAGACTATAACGCCAGCTATCTATCAGTGAAAATATGGAGAAACTGCTGATGATGTGGTTGAAGGAGAAGCAGCTCGCAGGAGATACCGTGACGGAGGCTATAATCTGTAAGAAGGCGCAATCTATTTACACTAAAAACATGTAACAAAAAAATGTGTTTTTTTTCTCGGGCTTCGGAACGGATTAATGGCATTTCAATACATTTCAATAGGGAAAATTGATTTGACATACAAGTAATTTAAGTTACGAACTCCGTCACGAATCAAATGAAACTCATAAGTCAAGGCACCACTATACTGTAGAATTTCAAAGAGAGACTTATATATATCAAAAACTTCAATAGAGAAAATTTACTATGTGAGAAAAAAAATTACATTTTTCTTGAGAATTCCGCTTCGGTCTGCTTATTTTTACAATTGTTGGAGAGCCGGAAACATCTGCAAGAAGAAAAATGAACAAATATTTTAAATTATCGGACTAATATATAAAAATCACAATACAATGTTACATGATTGTCACATATTTTGTGCATGCCTGTCTTGAGTATATTATATGCCTGATAAAAATATGTGTTATTTGCGATCGTAGGTTTATCTGCCCAAAAACTAATGCAACATCTCTAAACCGACCCACAATAGAATAACTTAGTAGAAGCATTTGAGATGTGGATAGAGTTTAGATGAATAAAGAAAAATAAGTATTTAAAACAATAAAAATCTGAACACTTCAATATCTCGAATATGCGATGAGACATCCGGACAAGTGCGAGATCTTGCACCTCATAATGCAGGGAAATATTGCTGAAAGAAGGAGAACATCATGGCTGAGACGATGACTTGGCCAGTCTACTGTAGAGCTTTTTAGGGCCGCAGTAAATAAAGTGCTCATAGCCAACGTCCGTTGAACGGATAGGGCACAAGAAGAAATATTATTATCAATTTGATTTTGGTAATAGGATTAATATTAGCATCAAGACTTACATTAGCAATAGGATTAATATTAGCAGTAGGATTGATATTGGGAATAAGATTTATATTGGAAATGAGATTGATATTGGTAATGGGATTGGAAATAAGATTGATATTGAAAATACGTTTGATATTAGCATGAGAGAAGTGCAGGAAATTACATTTTTACAAGCCAGAGGTCATAAAGGAAGAAAATAAAAATTTCAAATGCCGGTACCTTTTTGCTGAATGAGAGTTTCTCTGGAGTTCTCTTGTTTAATAACTGAGACGTATGTGTGATCTGAGGAAACAAATCATACATAACATGAAATAGACATTAAACAAATAACACATTATTATTAGTAATTGTAATTTTTTCATAGTTCTGTGATATTTTATTACAAATTAAATTGCATCAACTTGAAAGATATACAAACAGATTGTTGCACACAGGATTCCACCTCACGACTGGCTCAGAAAGCAGCTTCTTGTGAGGAATCGCCGCGCACGGAGCGCCGGCGACCAGACTCGAGAAGGCCCGCTTGGAGACGATATTTGGAATTCCACTGGACGAATTCCTCGATCAGATGGGTTTTACGATTCAGCGGCCCTGAAAAGCGGCCTTTTCGTATTCAGTCCAGTGGCACCAAGCGGGCCGATGAGCGCTGAGCGCCAGTGGCGGGCTCCGTAAAGAACCAGCCACCACATACCAGCTCGCGGTGGCTGAGCTACCAGCGAGCGGTACAGGAGCAGTTTGTTGCCGCAGGTGGCCCTCGGTAGGGCCGCCAATTGTATTTTGTATGGGGCGACCGTCCACCAAATGTAACTGTTTTGTGTATTAAGATTTCGGACGGTCGCCCACATTTATAACTATTTTATTGTGGATATCGCGAGCTGGTTTTGGTAATTAATGTTTAATGCTCGCGATATCCACACTTGTATTGTCTTTGTATGGGGTGATCACCCACTGAAAATAATTGTGTAAAATACGGGCGATCACCCCCACCCCCTGTTTATTCCATGTTTATTTGTTATTTGTTTGTTTAATAAATGCCTTGATTATGTTGTGGATATCGCGAGCTAGGTATTTGTTAATTACTCGCGATATTCCACAACTGTTTTGTATTTTATTTATTTTGTGTCTGGAGCACGACTTTGGCACGGTATTAAGACCGTGCGTTGTCGGGCTCCGGAGATTATGGTTCGACGAACCGACGCATGGCAGCGGTCGCGTCACAGCGGTCAAGTGGTGGGGGTTGTGAGCCTCCCCTACCACTGCTGGCCATGTATCTGATTGAAACATGTAATAAATAGAGGGGGTACCGCGGTCGAAACATCAGTTCTCATCTGCGACCTTCCAGAGTAACATCTCTCCTGCACATATCACCTCCTGCACGCCTCGCATCTTTACGAAGTATAGCAAATCGGAGTATTACCGCCGGCGATTTTGGAACACTCGGACTAGCCACGTACTTTTCAGTGCGTTCGGCGACATCTGGGTGTTCCCTAGCGGCGGCGTAACTGGACGACCATTGTTTGCTATCGTTGGAACGTACTTGTGCCTAACAGTACTTGTGCGTAACACAGATAAACTCAATTTATCGAAAAAATATTTTACCTGCCACCAGGATTTGAACCAGGATCTCTTCCTATCCGGGGAACTGCGATAACCAATTACACTACGTCAGCCTCGTAAATAGTGGACAAATTTTTGTGGCAGCTAAAATATTTTTTCGATAAATTGAGTATCTGTATGTATATCTTTCTAATTGATGCATTTAATTTGTATTAAAATAACAAATCATTTTATTAAAATAATACATTAACTGTTTCAAAATAACAAAAGTACATTACCTTGTAAGTCGTCTTCAGGAACATTAACGCGTTCAAAGTTTGTGCCATTTTTTGAAGGGGTCTATGTAAGAAAAAACAAATAATATGATTTATACTTGTTTGTATTTGAATTACACTTAGTTTTTAAAATCATGTTATATTTAAACCGTTATATTCGAACTGTACTGTTATATTTAAATTAAATAAATTATTATTGTTATCTAGGGCCGTTGATGAAAATAAATTATCTCGAAAATAAGTTTAAAACTACATAATTAACTCATGCCATGCACGGTTTCAGAGTTTAAACATATTTTACATTAATTTCCCAATAAATAACCACATTAAAAATACAACAATACCACCTGGACACATCGAATGACGGTGGAATTTAAAAACTATAAAATCTTCCCTCTACATCCCTATGTATAAAAATAAATTATTTCAATTTTATAATAAAATAATTATAGCACCCGTCTCATTCTATTTACAAAAGTGAAAATAAATATGTATTAGAAATCAGAATTGCGTATGAATATGTGATAGTGTGTATGAACACTTTTTACCTTTATAATAAATGTGCTAGTACCATCCATATCGGGAACGGGGTTTTCTCCCGTGATGACGCTATCGGCTATGAACGGCAGAAGGCGTATCTCCAGATCGTTCAGGGTGGCGTTGGACCCCTCACCCTCTTCCCCCTTGTTCTGTAAAATGCTGGCGTACTTCTTCCTCGTGGAACACTTCCAGTCTATCCAACACTGCAATTAATAACATTAAAACTAGATTGAATCAATACAAAAAATAGAGTAAAATGCCTGGCTAGATGAAAAGTTCTAAGGGCACAGTAAAGGGGGTGAGATTGTTCGGTTGAGTGCAGGTGGGACACAGGGTGGTGCGGGGTGGTTTGGACACAGAGGGAGAGGTTGGTACAATGAGGAGGAAATTAGGTTATAATTTTCCTGAAAATAAGACCCAACCGGAAAATAAACCCTAGCATGATTTTTCAGGATGATTGTAATAGAAGCCCTATTCCAAAAATAAGCATATCACTAATAATAATAAATATTTCATCACAAATTTCAGAAATGGTGTTAGCTGTCTTTTGACTGCAATTATAAGTGTACAAATGTAAAATATAACATTGCGCGTTTGTAATAAACGTCATTATTATCTTGTCATTATTTCCTGTCTCGTAAGTCTTCCATTACTAAGGGCAAAAAAGATAAGATTGAACATGTTTCAGGCATTTATATTCTTGAAACTGAAAAAGCCCGGTGCACACAAGCAATTATAAGGAAGTGGGTCGATATAATGCTGCCACTGATAAGATGACAACTGAATTTGAATAAATGTAGATTTTAGTAAATGAATAAATGTAAATAATTTAGTACATGAATGAATGTAGATTGTTGTACTTGAAAAAATAAGACATCCCTAAAATTAAGCCTTAACCTCTCAGCCGCTAAACAAATGTACTCCAAGTATACCTCCCTACGCGGGCCTCTTTTCGAAAGCCGTGTATTCGGTTGAACACCACTTTTAAAACGACATTTAGACATCCATAAAGGCATCCTGTGTACGATTTATTACTTGATAGGACTTCACAGATAATGTTGTTAATATAAACAATCTCTTGAGATGTTCAAATCCTTAAGATAATGTAAATATCGACTGAACAAAATAATGATCTCCGAAAAAGCCGCTGTCTTATGAATATTATCACACGGTCACCAATACAATCACATTGTTTGTACGATCATAGCTATCTCCTTCAACCGAATTGCTGCGCCGATCTTCAATATGCACTTATGGTATATTTTTTTAACATTTCTTATGGTTGTTTGAAAATAATGTTTAAAGTCTCATATAGTTCTTTGGAATACATAAATAAGCAAATGAGCACAGATACGGCTAGAATATGTAAACTTTAAGATATCATAAGTCAAGTGCCAGCCTCAGAGATGTCCGCCCATGTAATAAATAATACAATAACGTCGGTACTAACCCGCTATAATATTTTTATTCATTATCGTTTTGTAAAGTATTTGAGAGTTTGATAAAATCAAATTAATTATATGGAAAGCCACTTTCTTGTACCACATTATTATTTTCCGTAAGCAATTTAAACTACTCCACATCATGTCCACTTTATCCACATAATCCATACACTTACTATAGTCATTGACACATTTCGGTTTAACAATAGGTTGACTAATGTATTTCGGCTGTCGTTTCCATGGAATCGTCATGCAAGTTTGTTAGAATGTGGACTTCCCTTTTATCGCACCATTTTAATGCCAAAAGAGGTCCACGATATTTGGTGTCCATTTCATCTTTTTTTAATTTACAAAATGTGGCCCTACCTTTCCGTGTTTTACGCACTGTACCACACGCATTAGTATTTTTCTTGTGCATAAAATCAAATAAGTGAGGGCTACTATCCCAATTGACGAAAAGAGTAGATTCACTTTAACTGACATCTTCATTAATTATTTCATCTTGCTCATCTTCACTTACATATTTCTAAATCGGAGTCCACATCTAATAATTAATAATTTTGATAAATATATGTAGCACAATACAAGCTTCTGTTTTCTAAAGAAAAGTAAAAGAATATTATCAAAAAAAAACTGTTCACTCTCAAAACACAAATGCAGTCAAAACAATACCACATTTCAAATGTAAACACCATTTTAAATAAGATCACGTAGTAATAATACAATATATTGATTCAATTGTCCACAAAATACAGATCGCGATGTCAATATTTTGTATCAACACACAGTTCCGACAAATACTAGTGACCTCGAGCACATGACGAGAGGTCGATAATTCAGCGCCGCGAAATTCAAATAACTGGACGGCGTTTCAAGATGTCTTCGTTTTTAAACTGATTTATATAAACAAATAACATTATTTCACTTGACTAACGCAAGATGTCAGCAACAGTACGGATCAAACTAATTTTTGGTATATTTTCCTGCTCGATTTGCCGCGCATAGTGGGGATCGGGTTAATGTGTACTTTAAAGCAAAAATTAATATAATACTCTGTCTTAAAACACGGTATATATTTTGTATGTAGTACATATATGTACTATAGAAAATAAATATTCCTTTCTATTTGTTCACAAACATATTTCTATTTTGACCCATATCTCTTGATGCAAATCAACAAGCACGAACATCGTACAAGAAGAAAAGATAGACTGAGACTGCCATTCAGGAAGAAGGCAAAATCTCATAAATCGATAAAGATTTTTAATGAAATGCCAGAAGACATAAGAAAGGAGGAGAAACTACATAGATTCAAAATGAAACTAAGCAAATATGTGCAAGATAAGTTGTAATAAAAAGGAACATTTTGATCTTGTTTATATTAGAGCATATATAAATATAGTTATGTATTCATTAAGAATAAATCTTTGGCTTCTTCTAGTGTCTCACAACTAGAATTGTTCTAAAATGCAACACGTCTTACCCTACTCCATTTGAAAGGTGTCTTGGTGACCCCCGACATCATGCTGTTCAGCTGAATAGCCAGCTGCTCCCAGTCCTCAATGCATTTGGTTCTGCTCCGCCCGGAGCTCGGCCTGTTAACCATGTGGGGCCGTTCTTCAATGTAATTGAGCATGGCCTCGAACTGGGCCCGGGAGGCACGCTTCGAGTTCATGTTTAAGTTAAAACTGAAAACATTGTGAATTAATTTAAGACACCACAAAAGACACACAGAAAATTGAATGGAGTCTAAGAAGGAAGGAAAAAAATAAAGATTATCGACACCATTGAGATGTAGTGTTGGCATTGTATGAACGTATTTTAACTATCTGCATCTAGCTAAAACGGATGCACTATGCACAAATGTTATTGTGATGAACTGCCAATCGTGAGTTTAGCATTTATTTCCTTGCTGTTTGTTAACTCAAGGAACTACCGACTGCGCTAATTGTAATGCACTACACCAGCTATATATTCTGGTGTTGATTAATTGTCTTATGGCGCCAGCTATGTATGGCTTCGCCAATTATTACAACTTCTGAAGAATGTCGATGGTAATGGTGACGTGAATAATACGCAGTTTCAGGTGACAATTTATAATTTATTCACATACACGATAAACTAATTACGCGGTAAGAGAATGATCTTTATCTGAAGGCGACTCGAAGCAGAGAGAGCGATCTCCTGCGCACGCACATATTTATTACCTTCACACATGGGAGTAAATAACACATGAACAATACACAAATTATAAATCTGTACTATATAAGGAACACCGTGAATTTTTGAAATTAGTTCTCTTCGATAAATCTGCCGTATAACAAGAACCTAAGTTTTGATTTATTGACTGAGTACATCCTGATATATATCTGTTGTATTCAACTTTGTGGTTATTCATTATAAATTAAAACAATTCACTTTGTTTAAACACCACTTTATTATTGGCATCACCAACCGGTATCGCAACCATCGTTCCTTCTTCACGATATACAAGATACCCTGATAAGATAGTAAAATAAAACGGTGTTTAAATAAAGTGAATTGTTTTAAAATACACAATAAGAAAAACACTTTGTTTAAAACTATTATTTATTGGCACATCAACATGTTTCGATACCTATGGTATCTTCTTCAGGAAATAATGTAATAAACTAAAATTAAAAATACAAGCATAAATAAAAACAAAACTAAAAAAGTATAAATTTGAAATTTTAGAAATGAGAAAAAGTGTTAATAGTAAATTAAATATTATAAATAACCAAATCCTTTTCGCATATAGTCACCTTTTAAATTTGTTTTCATAGTAGTTTCTACTTAGTTACACACCACTTATAGTTTTGTTTTTATCTATGCTTGTATTTTTAATTTTAGTATACATTGTTTCCTGAAAAAGATACCATAGGTATTGAAACATGTTGATTTATCAATAAATAGTGGTTTTAAACAAAAAAAAATTCTTATCATTTATATAACAATATGTTGCCACAAAGTAATTTTGCTAATATTGAAGAAATGAATTGTTATAATTTATATTGATATAAATCTACCTACACGCATATCTACTGGGTTTATTATCAGTAAAGTCTACAAAATCATATGATGATTGACAAATAGCACCTGAAAAACATTACGACAATCGGAAATACAAGTCTCTGTTCAGTGAAAAATATATACTATGAACTGCGAAACAAACAAAATTTTATATTCTCCATATTGAAAGCTCTCCATAACACGCAGGAAAATAATTCTTTCATACTTTGGGCATGTTGCTAGAAGAGATGGAGAAATTGATGGTCACGGGGGACGGGGGAGAGGGCGATCTCTAATAAGATGGACAGCCCAAGACCGAAACATGACTGGAGCACTGGGTCTTGTTTAGTGTGATACGCGTCACACTAAACAAGGCCCAGGATCGCTAACACTAGAGGCAAGTAGTTCACGCTGATGAAGCAGACTAGTGGACTATAATGGTTAGTGATCAACAGAAAGAGAATAATGATAAAAGTGACATCAGAACAGAAATTCGCAATGTCTCAAAAATATCTTTAAAATCTATTTTTTCTTCTAACCATTGACTCTATGACGAATCCTATTAACAGTTTCATACGCATTACCACCATTACCGTCGGCATTAAATTTTGAAGATGTCATCGGTGTGTAATGTATAAGCAAATTTAAAAGGAAAAAAATACATATGGAATATGTATTACATCAATATTCTTACTATTTTCAAACTAAACTAAACGTTTGCGTTATTAAAAAATAACATACTGGCTCGACCACCAGATCACTAGTCCCAACCAATCTTCCCTCTAATTTTGGATCACGGTGTGCGCATTAAATATCTTTTGTGCAATGGACCAATGCTATTATTTGAGCGCTGGGGGAGAAAATATTAAAAACATTACCATACCAGTATAAGACGCATAAATAAGTCAAGAAAACTAATAACAACTATCAAGGAAAACTACACACTTCGGATACATTCTTCGCAATGAAAAATATGATATTTTACAATTCATTATGCAGAGGAAGATAGAAGGTAGCAGAGCTAATAGTGTAGGTAGAAAGTGATTATCTTGGCTGTGTAACCTCCTATGTCCTCGATAGTTCTGGTACTGACATTGATGTATGGAAGTGAGGCCTGGAGCTGGCAGAAGAGGAACGAAAGTAGACTGAATGCAGTAGAAATGAGATCATTTAAACGTATATGTGGCAAATCCATTTATGACAAATCAAAAAATGAACAAATTATGAAAAAATGTAAAGCTTATCTTAGCATAGTGAATAGGATTAAAAAAAAGGCTTAGATGGTTTGGTCAGGTTGAATGAGGTTGATGGCACCAGAAATAGATGACATCTGTGGAAGACTTGACATGACCAGGTAACAGATAGTGGAAGATGGTCCTGTTAGATGTCTTAATAATCAACAAGCTCGCATGATAAGATGTATGAATGTGGATGAGGCGAGAATTGTGTGTCAGGACAGAACAGTGTGGCACTCTATCCTCTCTACCTATGACGTGACGGTAAGTATAATAATAAAATAATAGAATACACTTGTTACAAATAACTTGCCATTAAGTTTAAAAATTTATTCTTGGATTGAATACATTGGATTGAAATGCCAGTTTCCTTTGACTTCAAAATTTGAATTTCGTAAATGTGTACAATTTTGAGAGATGCATTTCTGATGTTAGTAATTTTAAAATTTGAATTTGAAAACAGTAATATTTCTGAAATAAATTTTATATAGGTATAGATTTTATCAGTTAAATTATCTTTTACAATTGTGCAGTTGTTTTGGATAGCCGAAAGCTGGAAACTCCTAAATATAAAATATTAAGTTGCGGAAACGAAAAGAAGTGGAGTTACGGTAATTTCAATGTGAAGGATTGATAAAGGAGAAATAAACAATTAATAGGGTTTTTATGATATTCTATAATAAATACGTCATTTAAATATGATATAATAATTGTACGAACGTGCTAAGTATATTAGTTGTAGGAGTATATTGATTATTTAAACATAATGAAGTATGATCATGATTTAAAAATATAAATGACTACGGTGGTTTTGAATTTAGTGTACATCGTAATATATACGTAACGTTGGGAAAGTAGCATAAAAAAAAAAAACTTTTTTGAAATATTTTAAAATTTTATTCTAGAAATACGGTCAAAACGGCGATTTCACATTTTTAAATGTTACGTATAAAACTAAAACCCTAATTCTGGATTTTGAAACATTTTATTCTGGTCTGACTTATGATGAGAAAGTCAGCCAGTAGGGTAGGTATACAATAAATTTGTATATTTTGTAATACATAATATCTCCCCTACGATACGATCTCCTAAAATTATGGTAACTATTATCACAACATTTATCATTTAAAAAATCATAAAAATTGAGTTAGATATATGCAATACGCGATCTTCCACGCGCACTCATATAAAAAAATGTTATTATTTAAATTCCTGTGTAATCTAGGCAAACCGAAAAATAAATGTTGCAATACAAAACACAATAATAATATTATTTATTTTTACAACGATGTAAAAACATTAAATTATTCCCGTATTCGATTTACAAAATAGCGAAATGATAAATGTACAAGAAACAAATAAAGTAATTCAAACTCACAAATTTTCCTCCGTCATTTTAACCCGGTAAAAACCTGTCGAAGGACTACCAAGAAAATAATGCACATTAAACGATGTAACAATAAATTGTTTTACGTAAACATTTCATTTATGACACACAATAATAGATTATGACATTTGACATATTTCTTCTATGGACTATGGTTAAACCATAGATTTGCTTGATTTGTACAAACCATGGACAACATACAATCATAGATATACGTACAATATAAATTATGAAAAATGGTGTCCCTCGAATTATATATATGCTTTTTTTGTCATGTAACGCGGTGAAACGGCGTTCCGACACCTTTTATACGATATTTTTTATGTTTCTGGTGGGATAAGATCCCGTGGACTGTATCTAGAATGGTTTTAAATATTTGACGCAACCCGAAATGGAAGTCTGAAGGAAACTAAGGCAAATGGATATGGCCTACCTTGCGTTGAAGTCCTGGGCTGGGCATCGATTGCACCTCCGGTTGACGAGCACGTATATTATGCCGAACCGAGATCTCGATGACGGCACTTCCGAAAACAATTTACTTCCTCTGCGCGGTCCAAGCGATACGCACGGCGTGAGTGTAGAGCGGCAGGAAGAAGCACAAAAAAATCGTAATGCTTCGTAGTCGAAGCCCAATCGGAGAGTGGTCCCGGGCGGCGAAATGTAAGGTAATCGGCCAAAGCGGAACAGGTATAAAATGATTGGATGAACGAAAGAGGACAGGGAATGAGAATGACTTGCGCCAACAGTTTCAAAAGCAATTAAATGAAACAATGTTTATATAATTCGCACAAATGATAAAATATGAGATTTTTATGAACCAGATGAAATATGAATGGGTTCGAAATTGGCGTTCTCGTGGTTCGAGTTGAGTTTATAAATAAGAAAGATGAGTTATGGCACCTTTTTTTATAAAAAAAAGCACAATACAGTAAAACCGCGATATAACGAACCCCGATATAGCGAAAAATGACGTATATCGAAAAAAAAATCGAAATTTAGTCCCTAAAACCAATTTTTCATACAAAAATGCATTTATATAACGAAATCCCGTTAATATTTATAACAAAATCATTTTTGTCCCGTACGAAAAAATACCAATATATTTACGTAAATTTATAACGAAATAAAAAAATGTTAAAAGATGAAAATATTATTTCGCACTTACAAAGCCGCGCCGCTGCATCTGCCGTATGCGAACGGAAACGCCGCGCACGGCCTTTTCGGCGGTGCGCGGCGGTCTGCCGACAAGGTAGTAAAACAATTGAAACTTCTTCTTGGGTTCATAGTATCATATTTTGAAGTGGTTGCCGCCGTTACCGGTAAGTACCTTCGTAATTTATATACGACTCATTTTATAAAAATGCCGCGATTCAACTGTCAAATTTTTATTTTTGAATTATTCTTTATGTTTCATGCCCAAAACTATGTTTGAAGCGGCTCTACATTTAAACACAATTAAAATATTGTTTTGTGTTTGCAATATTCTGGAATTTACAAAAATATCTTCCAATTAGTGTTGAATAGGTTCTGTTCTTAATTTAATTCCTTTGATTATCCATTTGCTTATCTGTTTTAATAACAAAACTACTAAAAATATGTAGGTATTCAGTTCCCTACGGCCTTCTTCCTCCTTTGTTTGCAGAATTTGCGATCTTTTTTGAAGCCGCGCAACATTTTTTTGCGACGGCGCGTAATATATAGTAGAATTTTTTAAATTTATTTCGTTATATGTGGGAATTCGTTATTACGAATTTTTATTTTTTGGGCCCTTGGATTTCGTTATATCGCGGTTTTACTGTATCACCTTTATTTTATAAAAATGGCGTGTCTTCTAGATTAAAACGCGTTTTTTGTAGATACCGCTACAAAAAACTGTAGGTCGCTCCTAGGCCGACGTTTTGATACGGTAACACGTGCCATTGTCAAGGCGTTAAAAAATTACGGTACAACCGTACTTTTTTGCAGTAGATATTTATTTAATTCTTAACATAGTTAACATAAATCTCCTAGTCGAGTTCGAGCGCTCGCGAAAACCTTAAATCTAATATATATTTGGGGGTTAGGACGGTGGTTAAATGAAATACATGTGATTGGCGCGTGTTGAGGTTTATTGTGACAAATGATAAAAACACTGAAGACAGATAGAAATGAATACAGTGAATGAAGATGTAGGAAATTATGAAATGAAATGAATTGGCAGTCTTGCTCGGCAAAGGCGAGCCGGCAAGACCGCCATTGTGAAACGCTGAAACTGGAGAGCCTGTTTGGCGGTGAATTGAGCCAGACTTGTGGCAGCAGCCGGCAGCGCTGTCGCTAGCGTCGATGCCGACTGAGATGGCGGTAGATTCGAATTACGATCGCTACATATATATGCACAATTTTATACCCTTCATCGATCTAAACCAAATACTGCATACTTATTCTTTAGGATCCTGCATAAAACAGACACCATCCCTTCTCCATCTGGCCAAAATTATCCCCCCCTCCCCAACACGAAATAATTAAATTTTAGAACTCCGCGTAAAACATTGATATCCTCTCCCCAATACAATTGTCATCCATTCCAAATTAAATTCATTCCCCTCCATTCTATATAAATGTGCATTAAATTGAATGCCATCCATTCTAAATTTTACATCTTCCCCCATTATTATTTAGGGCATGCGCATAAAATAATAGCACCCTCAAACCAAATCCTGACCGACGCTAGGGTTAGTTGCCAAATAATTATGTATATTGTGTGAAAAACTTTGTAATTAAACAAACAATATGACAACTTTATGGTAGATAAGATATTTATTAAATTTCAAATCTTGTTAATTTACGAGTATAATACAAAAATTAAACAACGGAATGCTTGTTTAATCTAGCGGTGAGACATTAGCCTAGTAATCAAGCAGTCAGGGGTATGAGCCTCGTCTCAGGTCACCATGAGTCCTTTTTAACAATATAGCTTATTTTTAAAATAGTAAAATATTGATTGACATGAGTATTCTATTTTTAAAAAAATCAATATCATATTGGAGATGTCTGCATAGTAAACTTGAGCCCCCATCTGGGGCTACGCGGTCAAGACACACATGAAAAAACTTCAGACCTTCCAAAATAAGATCATCAGATTAGCTCTGAAAGCCCCAAAATGGATAAGTCACACAACTACACCACGACTCCGGCATACTCCCCGTCATGGAGTTCATTAAACAAATCTCCAAGCGTTTCTATACGGAACTCCTCAAGAACCGAAACCCCATGATAAATATTCTTTCAAATTATGACATAACTACCCCGTCCAAAATTAAACGACCCAAGATAGTCCTCTCGCCTAGGTTCCTAAATCACTGTGTCATTAAGCAGGTTTCATGCACCATGTTTAAATTTTTCTTAAAATTCTTTTGCATAATAATAATAATTAAATTTATCAGGCCATTATGGCAAACATCACGATGAAGGGGCAAGGGGTCCAGCGGACCCGGTACCCTATTAGACATGAGACCAAAGTCCAAAGTCAAAAAAAGTAAACTTGAACATTTTTATAAAATATATATAGCTAAATATACCTGTTTTTCATAAAGAGAGTTGTTAAATGGCCGAGAAACCACGAGGAAGAGTCGCTCAAATGCTTAATACCAGAGTGATTTGAAATGATCTTTGCTGTCAATGTTTTCATTTAAATTTGTAACCATTTTTATATTTCTATTTTTACTATGTTTTCTAAACTGTAGAAAATATTATAAAATGCGAGGCGGGAAATTGTCATAATATTATTGTAAAAAAATTCTGTGAACAAAAAATAAAAAGTATTTATTAGATTATACAATACTGCAGCCCGCCAGCCGTCTTAAATCGTAAAAAAAAAATCTAATTCAATAACCCTTGAAAACCATCTAAAATCATATATTTTCACAATAACCCTTACACCAATCCGATATGTCCACATTACCCACCATAAAAAGATAATCCTAGTAAGCCCTTAACTATGCCCTTAGAACCCAAAATATATTTATAAGACTATGATCTAGTTACAGGTTGAGAATTCGCAAGGTTTAAATTGGGAGATCTGGTTGGGAAAATAAATAAAATAACTAAAAAATGTTCAAAATATTTCTACTTTATTTAATAAGCTCATAATTAAAACATCTGACAAAACATGAATCCATCTACGACCGCAAAAATGGTGTCAACTTCTATTTACTCATTATACATACCATTGTCAATACAAGGAGAATAAAAAAATTTGATACATATACTTAGTACTAAAACTATTATGGTATACAAATTAAAATAGAGGCAAGTGTTAGTAGTGACGGGTAACACACGACCGTGATGGGAAATTAACTAACGTTGAAACCGCAAGACCATGATTGATCGGCGAAAATAACTCACATTACAAAACCTCATTTAGTTCCCCTGAAGCCCCATTGCGAGGAAAGTACACCGACCAACATCACCGCTAAAACAGTATTAGAGACACATCTGATATGTCAAATAAAAAATTATATCTATCTGATTGGATATTATATACCCACTTCATGCCCAAAACAGGCACCTAAGGTTTTATTGTGATGAGAGAAAATATAGTGTAAATTATATTTTATTTGGTACAGTGGAACCTCCGTTTACGAACAATAATCCTGACGAAAAAATGCTTCAGTTTGCGAACAGGCAGTCTCAAACTAACTACGGAAAAACTGAACCAGCAAAATCTTAATGAGCAGCAAAAGACAGTGACAGAGGAAATATTATTTTCAGAGACTGATGAATGAATGGAAGATGTTCCTAGGCCCTCAATTCATGAAGTGTGCGCGAAGCGGAGTGAGGTGCAAAGTATTGTGGAAAAATATCACCCTGATAAAACTTTATCAAATCGTGTTATAAATCTATTTAATGATAATGTCGTGTCTCATTTCCGCAATATTATAAAAAGCAAGACAAAACAAATATTGTTGATAGATTTTTCGTGAGACAAAAACCTGATGTACTTCAAGTACCCAATGTTTACATGCAAGGAGAGTCACCTTTAAAACAATAACACTTTACTACATATTTTGTAAGATATGTTAAAATAAAGTTTATTTTTACGTTTTATTACTTCCAATTCCTTTTAAGTTAAAACCATGAATTTTTATTGCTTTTATAGAATTTTAAGCAAGATGTAGAAAATAAAAATGATAAAAGAACCATTTTCTTGGGGTCTTAATACATTTTACATTGATTCTTATGAGAAAAATTGTCTCAAGTTTACGAACAGTTTTACGGAATGAATTAAGTTTGTAAACTGAGTTTCCACTGTTCCTTAAAAGTATTTCCTAGCATTTTTAGTAAAAAAAAAAAAACATTACGAATGTAATACCATTATTATAAATAGTAGGCAGACGGGTTAACACGAAGACAATTTTGACCATCGCATCACGGCTTCGAAGATGTGAATACTTGTAGATAGTTTGTTGGGATTGTAATGTATTGGTTTTGTAATCTCAAAACTTTCCTCGTAAAGACTTCATAAATAATCAATGTCACTCATCAGAACTGACTCGAACCTTGTTAATAATTTACTCTTGGAAACATGTCCCACGCGATATTTGCACTGTGTTAATATATAAATCTATCAATATGTATTTTGATAATTTTTGTTAGAAAATAAACAAATTGAAATGAAAACTGAGAACACATTTGTACAACAGACGATTAGAAAAGTTGGCGCAACACGCACGGGTTCCGGTCCACTCCATTAAATTACGATTTTATTTTACAATATTTCCGGGACTCCTGCGTGCGCGCGCGCGTGGTAATTTTCGTAAATTAAATTATTTCACCGCCCGCAAGATATCTAGATGGCTAAAATAATTGTATTATTTTAAATACAACCGACCCTGAAAAGGAGTATCCTGGCAACGATGAACAATGGAAAAATTTGGCCACCGACGTGACATTCAGCCGGTACAATGAAACAACAACAACATTAATAATAAATATGATTTCAAGTTGTGTATTGCACTTGAGTATAAAATTATATTGTCACCGTTTTGACATATAATATATAACAAATAAAAAAACATGTCTTAACACCCAATCACGTCTCGTTTCAACTGCGTACATGTTAAATCTACGCAGTTCAAAGGTGACATGTCCCATTCAAGCCGCATATAAGCTAACTATACGCGACAATAACGCGATGTGTTTGGGACGTTGACTAACAAATATTTTCATATGCACGTATATTCAACAGATCGACGCCGGACATCGTCAAAACAATTAAAGTTGATTAGCTTATTAATAATAATAAAAAAAAATCACAATTTAAGGTGCCCGGTCGCAAGCGTTAAGCAAAACTAAAAAATAATTGCACATTTTTATAAGAGTTGAATTTTTATCTTTTTTTTTTCAATTTTTTAATTCAAAAATATACTTTCGAAATCGTGTTAATTTTTTTTAAATAAAGACAAAAAATATGCGCCATGTTGGCAACTTTAATGGATGCTCGATCATTACGCAGAATCAAGGTGACGGATATCCTAGGTATTTTAATCTACAACACTTTTATTTTATTTACATATAAAATTCCACTAAAATTCATCTTACAAAAATGCATATAGACAAAATTTATAGCTACTTATCTCTACTATAATAATTTCTCTACATGCATACATACACACATCCACACGCAACATGCGGTAAGCTGTACCGTGAACGTATAGGTCACCCATCTACTTTTACTGGGTGAAGAAAATGACGGATTGTATTTTTAATTGATAGACACCAAAAAGAAATAAAATCATGTATTTTTGTTAAATTCCGTTTAACGCCTCCGACAGACATGGAAAACAATATTACCAACATAATAGCAAGTTCATCACCCTCCCTGCTTCGCGGTCAAGATACTCGCCGGGCGGCACTTTACAAATGTAACTTCCTAACCACAAACGATGCCTAAACAACGTACATGTAACCAGACGGAACTCCCAAACAAAATATAATAATTATAATATAATATTTACCTTAACACTAAATATAATTCAAATATATTCATTATACAATTAATTAATAATTAAAATATTCAAGATTACACCACAAGGCTCTCGGGCGCCGAGCCCTGACGAAAAGTGTTGAAAATTAAAAAAATGTGAATGTTTTGAAAAAATATATATTACGCTAGGTTCAATTTTTTTCTTTTTTTAACCCGCCATTTGCAAATTCAGCTGTGAGATCATTTCTTGAAAGGCTCTCGTCAACAAAACATCGAGAATAGTTCCCCTTCAATGCTCGGATGTACAGAAGGGAACAGATTGAGGGCTGAAAGTCTTCTCATGTGCAGTTTCATCTTCGAGACGCTTTCCCTTACATGTTTTAAAACATAAAACAAGAAATAACATTAATATTTATTGCAGAATATTTTGTTGACAAGAAAATCGTTCAAAGAAGCTATCGTTAACAATTTCGGCACATTTCTGATGCCGCTTAATTAAATAAATAATAATCAAAACATTTTCAAACGCATCACATTATTTTTATAACACTTTCACCATCGTCCTCGAATCCGTTGTTCCTTAATTGGATATACTAAATTTCTTCCCCTGCTCGGCCAAATCGTCGTCACTTTTCGAATCCTTGTCGTCTTCCGTATCCATTTTGGAATCGTCGGCGGATCGTGTCCGATCAATTTTGTCCGTGGAAGACTTTCTGCTCGGGGACTTGGCGGGGAATTCGTCATTCTCCGTGTCCTCGTCTTGGTCTTTTTCCATTTTCTCATCGCAGATTAAACTCTCGGCACTTGTGCATGGCTTGATAGTTTTGCCGCTGTCGCTCTTGTAGCCCTTCTCGAGGCTGGTGTCATTACCTGAAGAGTCTCTGGATTTACCGGGCCGGTCAGGACTGGCCGAGGGCCCGCCCGAACAGGCGTTACAGTAGTAGTCCTCATCGTCCTTCAGGGCAGATTTAGCCAAGCCAACGCAGTGGAGGTGGAACCATTTTTCGCAGCCACCATCGCATTGTACCCAGTCCACTTCCTTGCCTATTGAGGAAAATTAAACAATTAACACATGAAAATAAAAAGGGTTCAGTAATAAAAAAATTAAAAAAAACTAAATCATTCATATAGTAAAGCAGTCAAAAACCTGCTCCGAGATTTCATCTAATATAGAGAGGGTAATTAATTAATATTGGAACCAGTGTTCCAACAGTTATTAGAAAAATGTCAACCCACCTGTAGGTCTGAGGCAGGTGCCAGCAGCGCAGTCCTCCTCGTCATCGTTGGAGCTCAGGTTCCCCGAGCTGGATTCAGAGGCCGGAGACGCCGGCGGGAGGTCACCACCATCCGGGTTAGTCTGGTCTCGCTTCATCTTCATCGTGCCTGCAGGTAAAGCAATTAAATTTATTGCCAAAAAATTTACATTGCACATATAGCATAAATTATGTTTCTATTATTATTATTATATTATTTATTTCATTGCTGTACATTTTTTACATTTAATTAGGCAAAATTTACAATGTAGACTTCATTTGATACAGGTATATAAAATATAACTATATTAAGTAAAAACTGATGACTCGTCGACTATACATAAATATACATATCATACTTGGAATTATTGAATACCTATAATTACAAATCACTTGATGCATAATAAAAATGATCTGATGCATACCTCTGCGCCCCCTAACTGAAGGCTTGCCCTGCCCCTTAGGCGCGAGCCCCCTCCTCCGCCGCTCCTGCTTGGCGAGGTAGTGCTTTTTCATCATTAGGCTGCTGCCGCCCGGTACACCCTGCACAATCCCACATTATTTTATTTCATTTTTGATCATTACAGCATTCTGTCTCTTGTGCCATCTCCAAACGTTTACGCGGAAAACATTTTAATATTAAATAGCATAGTGCAAATTCCTTTTAAAAAACCGTGTGTAAGAATTATAAGGTTCAGTTGATGGGTAAAATGGTTACCTGCGGCAGCTGCTTCCTGTTGAGATAGTTGGTTGCCGTGGGAGCGGGAGCGGACGAACGGCGAGGGGCAGGTGGGGACTTCCTCAGCTTCTTGACGCCCGACAATGTCTTATTAACGACGCTGGACACTGATACCATGCCGGCTGGGGAAATACAATAGGTGCATCAGGAATTATGTAAACTACATTAGGTAAGTCCCAGTGACGGCGCTTAAAAAAAAAGCCATCAGAAATATTCGCTATTCATCGCTGGGTGGGCACCATGCGGTAGGTTTCACTTTTATATCACTAATTTGTGATACATTTTTATTGTGAAGTTGCAATTTTTCAGAACATAGGTCTGCGATATTTTTAATACAAATTAAATGTATTAATTAGAAAGATATACATATAAAATCCAGGTTGGAATACCGGCAGCAACAACAATATGTTTTCGATAAATTAATTTTACATGTACAGTAAAACCGCGATATAACGAAATCCAAGGGACCAAAAAATAAAAATTCGTAATAACGAATTCCCACATATAACGAAAAAAAAAAAAAAAAATTACTATATGTTACGCGCCGTCGCAAAAAAATGTCGCGCGGCTTCAAAAAAGATCGCAAATTCTGCAAACAAAGAAGGAAAAAGGCCATAGGGAACTGAATACAGTAAAACCGCGATATAACGAAATCCAAGGGACCAAAAAATAAAAATTCGTTATAACGAATTCCCACATATAACGAAATAAAAAAAAATAAAAAAAAAAAAAATAAATAAAATATCCTACTACATATATGTTACGCGCCGTCGCAAAAAAATGTTGCGCGGCTTCAAAAAAGATCGCAAATTCTGCAAACAAAGGAGGAGGAAGGCCATAGGGAACTGAATACATACATATTTTTAGTTGTTTGGTTAAATATTTTAATTGTGTTTAAATGTAGAGCCGCTTCAAACATAGTTTTGGGCATGAAACATAAAAAATAATTCAAAAATAAAAATTTTACAGTTGAATCGTGGCATTTTTATAAAATGAGTCGTATATAAATTACGAAGGTACTTACCGGTAACGGCTGCAACCACTTCAAAATATAATCGATAAAATTGTTCACTTAAAAATGATCTTTAACATTGTTCACTTAAAATAATCGTTTATTTTCCCTTGTTTAGTTTTAACATTTCTTTCACTGTCTCGTATAATTATTTTAGCCAATGCATCGCAGTGGGAAAATGCATCCACCGGTAATTCTGGTCTTCCCGATACGTATCGTTGGAGAACATCTAAGGCATGAAAAACTTCGGAAGTTGACGGTAACGAAGCAAATGAGATTTCATTGCTTTCCTCATTCAATGTGTCATTTTTGTCCTCATCACTCGTCTCAGATACCGTAATGCGAGGCGCGGGAACATACAAAGCAGACGTTATCACTTCATGGTCGTAAGAAATAAAATCATCGTAACTTGTAGATCTCAACAAAATTCTTTCACCCGTTGTTAAACTCGCTTGAGGGGCGTCAATTTCATCTACGGGCAGCGAAGAAAACCCGCACTTTTTAAAACAATTCGCGATTGTTGTAGATGTTACCGATTGCCATGCTATACTCATAGCTCGACATGCATCCAATACCGTCCATTTTCTTAAGTTTTCTACAGAACAGCCATTGTTTACCTGTATAATACAGGAATGCAATAAACTTTTTCTGTAATGGCTTTTGAAGTTCTGTATTATTCCCTGATCTAGCGGTTGGAGAGCACTCGTAGTATTAGGAGGTAGGAACAGAAATTCTATATTTGGCGCAACAATTTCCGGTGCGTAATGTGCTGAACAATTATCCAAAATCATCAATATTTTACGATCTTGTGCTGCCATTTTTCTCTGCATCGTAATAGCAAAGCTCTTAAATATTTCCCGCGTCATCCACGCTTTTTTATTATGGCAATAAGTAACAGCGGGAAAACTGCTAAAAGTAAGGCCTCTAAAGCATCGTGGTTTTTTATATTTTCCGATGACTGTGATCTTTACTTTATCGGATCCGTCCATATTTGTACATAACGCGGCCGTCAGGCGTTCCTTACTACGTTTTCCTCCATGACATCTCTCTCCTTTAAGAGCTAGTGTCCGATCTGGCATCATGTTATAAAACACACCAGTTTCATCTATGTTATAAACATTTTTTGCGTCGTATTTCTCCCAAATATGCCGATTGTTTGTTATCCAGCTCGAAACTTCTTCTTCATCAACTTTTTGGGAATCGCCACAAACCGCGAGGCAAACAATGTTGTGTCGCTTTTTAAAGCGATCTAACCACCCATTAGATGCCTTAAAATCAATTCCCATCTGATGAGCCAACGACTTTGCTTTCTCAATAAGCATTAAACCAGAAGTAGATATATTCGCTGATCGGATTTGGGAGAAATACTCGAACAGTTTTTCTTCCAATTCTTCATATTTGGCAGGCCGTACACGCTGTTGGGAACCGCTCGCCTTACATCTATCAAACGCATCTTCAATCTTCTTCCGATTTTTTAAAATTGTGGAGAGAAACGAAACCGGAATACCATATTTTACGGCTATCTTGCCTTTACTGTCCACTTTGTTGTCGATGTCTTTCAATATCATTATTTTTTGTGCCATGGTTAAAGTTTTGCGGGAATTATCACGTACTGAAGCCATTTTAAGGTTTCACAAAATATTATGAAATGTACTTTAAATAATAAATTACACTACACTAGTATGCATAGCAGTAAACACACGAAAACAATAGTTAATAGAAACACAAAAAATAGTCCATAAAGTATTTTAAAGAATTATTTGTATTATTGACGAGTTCACACGAAAACAATTGTCAAACGAAAATGAATTTATGTAAATATTCAGTTCGGTCATGCAATAATCGCGTTAAAAACGGAACAAACTTAACTCTACAGACCTTACACTGAGACTGATATTCCCAATAAGTACATACTGCAACATTCTGCGTATTCCTGTTAATTTTTGTATTTTCCAGCTGTCTGGGTCTGGGATTGCAATACATATTAGAGGCGTATGCGTACGTAAAACATGTCCAAGTGAACGCCGCAAGAATTATGTCAAATGGTTTTATGGGACTATGAACCTACTATGAACCCAAGAAAAAGTTTGAATTGCCAAAATTTGACGCCAAAAAGGCCATTAAACCGTTCGCATACGGCAGATGCAGCGGCGCGGCTTTGTAAGTGCGAAATAATATTTTCATCTTTTATCATTTTTTTATTTCGTTATAAATTTACGTAAATGTATTGGCATTTTTTCGTACGGGACAAAAATGATTTCGTTATAAATATTAACGGGATTTCGTTATATATATGCATTTTTGTATGAAAAATTGGTTTTAGGGACTAAATTTCGATTTTTTTTTCGATATACGTCATTTTTCGCTATATCGGGGTTCGTTATATCGCGGTTTTACTGTACCTACATATTTTTTAGTAGTTTTGTTATTAAAACAGATAAGCAAATGGATAATCAAAGGAATTAAATTAAGAACAGAACCTATTCAACACTAATTGGAAGATATTTTTGTAAATTCCAGAATATTGCAAACACAAAACAATATTTTAATTGTGTTTAAATGTAGAGCCGCTTCAAACATAGTTTTGGGCATGAAACATAAAAAATAATTCAAAAATAAAAATTTGACAGTTGAATCGCGGCATTTTTATAAAATGAGTCGTATATAAATGACGAAGGTACTTACCGGTAACGGCGGCAACCACTTCAAAATATGATACTATGAACCCAAGAAGAAGTTTGAATTGTTTTACTACCTTGTCGGCAGACCGCCGCGCACCGCCGAAAAGGCTGTGCGCGGCGTTTCCGTTCGCATACGGCAGATGCAGCGGCGCGGCTTTGAAGTGCGAAATAATATTTTCATCTTTTAACATTTTTTTATTTCGTTATAAATTTACGTAAATGTATTGGCATTTTTTCGTACGGGACAAAAATGATTTTGTTATAAATATTAACGGGATTTCGTTATATAAATGCATTTTTGTATGAAAAATTGGTTTTAGGGACTAAATTTCGATTTTTTTTTCGATATACGTCATTTTTCGCTATATCGGGTTTCGTTATATCGCGGTTTTACTGTATATCTTTCTAATTAATATATTTTATTTGTATTAAAGATACATTTTTTGCCTCATCTCCTAAGTCTTTTTGTAATAAACCACACATCTAGAACATTTCATACAGAATTTTTTTAAATATTTATGCATTGAGAAAGCAATCTGTTTTAAAAATATACCGTAACGGAAACCATCTTTCTGGTTATAAAACCCTATTCAATATATTGAAGATAATTTTTAACGAGAAAAAAATTACATATGTAAAATATACACTTGAAATTTTAACGAATAATGTTTTTTTAGAGATTTCAAAGGACATGCGCGCGTGCAATAAAATAGTAACATTTTATAAAATAATATTTGAAGATGAAATAATATTCAGGAGATGTTTGAAGAGATAAAGTATAATGATATGTATATGAGGTAGAGAGGAGCAAACCAACAAAACATATTCTAAGTAGTGGTGGTATAATACACATGACTAGACAGACATATACTGCTACAAGACTAATAGGGACACCCGGCAGAGAGGCGAGTTAGCGGCACGAGAGTTCTTCCCGAGCTGTGAAACTGACAGCTGCACCACAATAACCGATACAATATTTAGCTTCATGGGAGTGCGATATTTATATTGTACGATATTTGCAACTAGTTAAGTAATCTACTTTGTAGTGAGCGAATAAATCACCTGATCAAAAACAAGTGTATCTCCTTTTTCCCAGTGGTTCCTCCACCAGACACGTAGCGGGAGTCTTACAGTGAAATTTAGCGCTAGGCTTCTTTAATGAACATGAATCAGACACGGAGGCAACTTCGACGGCCTGATGCACTGGTGATCTCGTATTTTGCATAATAACAAAACTACCAAATACCAAAGCGATATTAAATTGTGAACTTCTATATTCGCTCTTTCCCCATATAAAATACATTGTATATATATATATATATACATTGGCATATTTTAATTTCACTGAAAGCCGTTACTCACCCATCTGCTCCTTATTCCTGCGTGGCCTCTTGAGGTGGTGGTGCTGCTGGCCGGCGCCTCTCTTGGGCGCCCCCGAGCCCCGGCCCTCACTCGCCCGGCTGGCCTGCTCCGGGACGGGCGGACTGACCGCCGAGGGCCGCTCGGTCCACACACCGCAGGGCTCTCTCGGATCCCGGGCGGCGCGCACCACGCTCCACAGGTGTGTCGTCTCAACTAGAGTCACCTGACCACAAAATAATGTTGAATTTATTTTGTTAATTTACATTTTGCCAAGAATTTTTTTCACTATGTTAATCATTAATAAGATAATGAAATAATATTGCAAAGTTTAGTTAATACTGACATGGTCATAATATATTTAAAAAATGAGGAAAATACAGTTAATGAAAAGGATTTTCTAACTCCTCTTTAACTAACAGCTACAGTATCCAACACATTGAAATGCCTGATGATATCAGATACATATGTACAGAAGTTATAAAACACGACACACAAAGAGAACAGCAGAAGTCAGATAGCTTTTACCTCCAAAAGGTCCCCTTCCATCATAAGGTCCTCAAATCGATGCAGCAGGTGTGAGGAGAGCCTCAGTCTGCCCTGCGGTGAGGGTCCGGACCTTGGCAGGGTCTGTGGTGATGCAGAATATGCGTGTTCTGACGTTGAACTATTCCTGGAACAACGCATAATGGTTGTAATGGAATGTTTCACAATATTTGTTTTATCACAACCTTATTGGGATTCTATATTTTTTTTAAATATTTGTTGTTATCGCTGAGAATATTAAAATCACCTGTTATTATGTACATCACTGTCATGTGGAGGTGAGGTGACTCCGCTAGACGCATTGAGCTGGTGGACCCGGTGCTGGAGCTCGGGATTTCTCGATGCCTTGCGGATTTCTGAGGATATGATTTTCTCTGTCTTCTCACGAGCAGCCGCCTGGCAAAGTGATCAAATTTTTAAATTAAAACAGCAGTAGCTACATACATAATACTTAGGACATATACTTATTATTGAACAAACTAATGTCCTGTGCCTCCCACCTTCCCTCCTGAATCAGAACAGTTCAAACGCTGTTATCAATCTCCGAGACTTCATAAGTCTATTTGTGTTCGACCTTTGGCGAAATAGTGTGTGATAATTCCCATATAATCCACTGCGTCCCGAGGTGATTGGGAGACCCGGGAGAGGCTGAGTTCGGCGAGTCCCTGTTCTTGTGTTTTCTGGCACCTAAGGTGCGATTGCAACACGTGAGATACTATAAAGATCCTGTAGTGTACTTTATAAAGGATTTTACTTAAGTATTACAGTACAATGTAATATGTGTGGGCTTTACATATCATATAAACTAATCATTCAAACATCCACAAGCAACATCAGGGCGAGCATGTCGATGGTTTCCTTCTGTCTGCAAAAATTATGGAAATATCGAATGGTAAACATTTCCATTGTTATCTAAATATAATTAATACAAATTAAATTAATTGACTAGAAAAATATGCAGAAAAATTCTATTTATTGAAAAAATATTTTAGTTGATGCCGGGATTCGAACCTGGACCCTTTTCTATCTGGGGAAATGTGTTATCCTGTTTCACTATATCAACCAAGTACATTGATGACAAATTTGTAAGTTCTTTATAATTGATATATCTATTATACAACTTTATATTGCAATGAATCCCAAATACCTTTGAGTAACACACACTAGGAGATGCCAGAATGAAATAAATCAATTTTATTAAATTTGGATAAACATTGATACAACTTATATTAAGTATATCACATTTTTGTTGTGAAAAAAGTGTTTTCCATAAAAATAAACAAATATAATTACTTGTGAGACAAGGCTGTCTGTGTGCGCCATTGCAGCTAACGCGCGTGCGGCCTCCTTGGTGGCCAGCAGGGCACGCGCACCGTCCTGCCAGGCCATGGCGCGCTCCGTGAGGCATTGCAGAGCCTCTCCCTCGGCCAATCGCACAGGCAGCCGTTGCAAGGCGACCAGCAGACCGAGGATCAGCTCCAAGCGCGGGCGCCGCGTGCGGAGGCAGCCCCCGCACAGCAAGCGCGCCGGCGGTGGCTCAGCCTCAGCTGACAAGCAACCCGCTGTAATGACATATTAATAAAATTAAATTTGAAATATGATATATTTATATTAACAGATATAGATTTATTATCCAGGTTTAAATTATTCAAGTTGTGAAATGAATATCTGGTAAACTTTGAATTCCGATTCAGTTAGATGGAGGTGTACTCACAGTGGAACCACTCCTTGCACAGCTCGCACTGCATCATAAGCCCATACTGTCTCTTCTGACAGTAACAGTAGGTCACCCCCGGTTGAGGCACTCGGATATCCTTGCGGAGGTTGCGAGCCCTGTGAATAGAGCACACATATAAGAATAGAAAGATATACACAGCAGAAATATGTAAATAATTTGAGAAGTTGAAAATTTAATAATTTTGAAATAAGGCAAAAAGGATATTTTTTTCAAAAAACGAATAAAACTACTGGCAGTGGTTTCAACATTCAACATTCAACTGCACGTATTTTGACTCGATAATCAAGAAACAATGTGCCTACAAAACGCTGATCCCATTAATCGACGCTAATTCGTTCCACCAAATAAGATTAATAAATCAATTGTCAATTAATGAATCAATATATGTACATAATTTATTCAAATTAAAAAAAAAGGTCTATTGAATCAAAATTAATTTATTTATAATAGATTGTGTAGTGGTCAATAGCTTAACAGCAATGCACCACACATGAAAAAATATAAAAATGTAAAAAGAATGCTCTAGGCCCAATTAGCACAATTCTAGGACTCTTTGTTACTTTAGCATTGGGTACCATATTATGGTTGAATATATAACCTCAAAATTAGTGTGCGAATGCACATCGTATAGAATATCAGTGCCGGCATCGGTTGATTGAATCATCAG
The DNA here is from genome assembly GCA_031772225.1 of Eubasilissa splendida. NCBI lineage: Eukaryota > Metazoa > Arthropoda > Insecta > Trichoptera > Phryganeidae > Eubasilissa > Eubasilissa splendida. Next base: position 13,280,576 of record CM062870.1, read on the forward strand.
TCAAATAGCGGGATATGACATCATTGATTGGTACGAGTGCATCAATTGATTGAATCATCAATTAACGGAGTATCTAATAACGCACTATGACTGTATTGCAAAGATGTTGATTTGAAGAGTTAACAAAGTCAAAAGAGCAGTATTGTTAGCAATTACCAGTGGCATGCAGTCAGTACTTTGAAACAAGCTGTTCTTAACTAGAATTTAGGTGATATTAATTTGAAATAAAATATTAATATCACAATTATTATTAAATAAAACACTTGCTTTTTTATTCTACTCGTTTAATTTACTTTAGACGCGTTTCGCTCTGTAAGGGCATTATCAGTCTAACAATTTAACTCAACTTGTATTTATATCTATAGCGGCGATAGCTATACAATTTTATTTTCATGAGATGAAAAGGGACAACATTATTCATTGGAATTCTGAAGATTTCCACAATTTTTTTAATGCTTCTAATTATTGTAAGCAATCGTTCTATTTCAACACTAATGAATTTTAATGTCATACTGTAGAAAAGGACAGATGTACAATTTAACAACATAAGAAGACAATACAATTAGAGAGACATTTTTATAAAAGGCGAAACGCATCTCAAGTAAATTAAACAACTAGAATAAAAAAACAAGTGTTTTATTATATGTGATTATGGAGTTCTACAAACTTACCTCAGAAATATTAAACACAATTATTATCCTTTTTTTTCCAATTTTAATATATCGTAATAGATAAATAGTCGTTAGATAAATATTTAATTTCTCAAAATATACATTTACATATAGCTTACTTCAATTGTCTTGGGATACTCATTTAAGGGTCTAGTATCATAAGAGTGAAAGATACAGAGACTCTCTGCTCCTATAGATAGTGTGTAGGGTTTCAGAGAAGTGGATGTGCAATGATTAAAATTCTACCCCACGACCAAAACAAACAAGTTACAAAAAGGTTATTAAATTTGCTAGATTACAAGATCACACACCTCAAATCACGCATGTTGGCCATCTCTCTCTCCTCTGCGGCTTTAAAGGCAGCCACAATCTGCGTGGGTGTCCGCTCCTCGCTGAAAGTGCGCATAAACTGCTCAGCCTCAGGCGTAGAGGCCGCAACCGCTCCGGCGGCCGGTGTCTCCTTACTGACGTCCTTGCTGACGGCCGCCTTGCCGGTGGCGCGGCCTGCGGCGGGAGTTGCGGGCGCGGGCGGTGGGGCGACTCGCTTGGCCCCCGTGAGGATATCCGTTCTGGGGCTAGGGAAGAAGAATAGAACATTATAGAACTTATATAAACATTACCCTCGACAAATAATGCATTACGTGACCCAGACACAAGCTTCGCGCCACTTCTGCTTAGAATAATCTGATACATCTTTATCATAAATAGATTGAATCATTAAACATTGTGTTTGGAATTCAGTCATATGTCTTCAATGAGTCAACTGAATAAAATCTTATCAAAACCTAGTTTTTAACCAAAAATGACTTGAATTTCATAACCTCACAAATTGTTTAAATTTTTAACAAAAACTAAATTTTGTACTGCACTCATATTGAGTTAGTTTAATACTACTATAGATAAGGAGAAAGCTCTCTTGATAAGATGTTTTAAAACTTCTCCACTCGGTACCTTATAAAGACTTATATAATAAACAACTTAAAAACTGTTGAAATATATATTTCTTTTGATAAAACACAAATTAATAACATTGCTTTCCCTAATACTAATTCTACTGTTCTGTACTGAAACAACCCGAGCACATTAGCACCAAACAATATTTATAATAGTTATCAATTACTCCTGATGACGAGAGGGACTGCACTAAACTGCAGGAAACTATAGTACTGACAAAACAATTGAATGTGTGTGTATAGTGCATAGTTTAGTTTATTGATTAAATTAAAAAACATACAAAGTAACAGCCATGTCAATGAATTATCTCATAATTTGAATAATTGCAGCCGGTCAAGGCCCGTTGTGTCATCAGTGGTAAGTTTTTCAATAGTAAAAAAATATTTACTTCTCGAAAGTACATCCCGTGGTAAACTAATCTTATTCTCCGAAATCTGATGGTAAAATCGTCAATCGTTAGTTAAAAATGGTTCACAGCTGTTTCAAAAGTCATACATTGAAAGATGCAGTATGTGACAATGAATCATTCAATATCCCGCTATTTTAATGATGAGAGTTTGTCCAATGATGATCTCGCTGTTTAATTTATATAGTTGATGATTTTTGCCAGCAAAGTGACAGATTTCGAATGCAGGGGTGAATAAAGTCATAGATAAAGCATAAAATTGTATGTATTTGATGATTATTCGCATTGCCACACTATTAAGCAGAACTGACTTTGACATACCAAAAGCCCGCAAACGTTTTTTACCACGGGCGATGGTAAAAAGTTATTACTCATCACACAACCGGCCCTAAGAGTAACAGTTCAGAGCAGGAATGTGACATTACCTTAGTGCCTCCATGAGGCTGTGCTGCCAGCCCTTCTTGAGGAAGGTTTTGGCCGTGCGGTCCTTCCACTGGCGGGCAGACTCCAGCGCCTGCGCAAGAGCGTCCTTCTCGTACAGATTCATGGATATAGCCTGGCCTTTCTTCACCACGCCCTCCAGCGTGCTGAAGTACGGATACGACTCCTTGGACTGCATCTCTTCCACCTAGGCACAAATATTATAAGTGAGTTCCATCTCTGAATTTCATTTGGAAGTAAAAGACTTTTATGTCTATAAAAAACTGCTGAGATCGAAAATACTGAGTCAACAAAGTAAACTGCTAATATATAAAACAATAATAAGACCAGTGGTCTCTTATGGTTGCGAAAAGTGGTGCCTTACACAAATCCAAGAAAATATGAGCAATTTTTAGGCGCAAAATACTAAAAAAAATTTATGGACCTACACTAGAAAATGATATAAAAATACATAATAAAAATGTTTTTAATATTTGTTGTAAATTAAATTTTGTGGTTTATATTAATTTTAATATAGATTATTTAACTTTGTTTTTAACCACTCAATGAGTTGTATTTAATACACCAATTGATTTCAATTAATTAATTAAATAATGATAAAGGAAATGGTATTTTCTGAAACCATTTGGTGTATTAAATATAATCGATTATTAAGTGGTTAAAAACAAATATAAATAAAAATGGTTTTTGATTAAATAAAAATTATTAATCATGAGCTCGAAAATTTAATTGCGTGAGAAACAATTTTAAGATTCAAAGATTGCGATGAGCTGGTCATGTTGAAAGAATGCCAGATGACAGCACACAAAAAATCATGACTAAGTAGATATCCACTGGGGTGGAGGAGGCCAAATCCAACCCTGAAAAGTAGTGCCGTGGAAGAAAACAAAGACATACCTTTTGCAGCCAGTCTTTGGCATTGGTGACGGCGGTGGTGAGCTGCTGCCGTGTGGGCAGGAAGGCCTCGATGGCCTCCGCCTCACGCAACAGACTCTCAGTCTCTTCCAGGGACTGGTGCTCCGAATCCGGAGACAACACACCCTTGGCTTTTTCCTCCCATTTCTCAATCTGGAATGATCACAGAGCATCAATCAGAAAACGCACTATTGAAAATTACTAAAATACATGTATTAAATTAGAAAAGAACATATTTTAAATCGTAATAACTTACTTCCATCTTGAGGTTCTGCAGTGCCGCTAGCTGAAGTTCCACTCTGTAGTGAGGCTGTATCTTCACTCCCTGGTCCAGGAGTCGGTTGATGACGTCCACGCTCAGGGTATCGTAATCCTCCCGCTGGTTCCTAACCTCCTCTAAAAACTTCTCCTGAGAAAGAGTAATATAATAATTGTTAGTGCCTGTTGCATCTACAATTTAAAATGTTTAAGCTTACTTTTGCCAGAGAAGAAATGATTCAGTACGCACACAGGCATCTGCAAGCTGTCACTTGTGTGCTGAACACCGCACTATTCACAAATGTCATCATATTTTGAATTATTCAAAATGTAGAAAATTCAGCATAAAATATACAACATACATCACTGTTTTTGTCTCGTGTACTGTGCACTTTGAGAAGCGCCCCAAACTACTAAAAAAATTAGCAAGCCTGCCTAAAAATGCAATAGACATAAGTGTCAATTTTTGCAAGGATACAGTTGAGCAATCCAAAGTCCATATCGACGACACAGAGCGCCATGTGTTAAGGTCACACATCACTATACTACTATGCTTTGTGCCAATCCATCTCGAGCTATGGTATTGATAGTTGGGGGAGTGCATCAGGTGTACATATTGCAAGGATACAGTTGTGCAATCCAAAGTCCATATCGACGACACAGAGCGCCATGTGTTAAGGTCACACATCACTATACTACTATGCTTTGTGCCAATCCATCTCGAGCTATGGTATTGATAGTTGGGGGAGTGCATCAGGTGTACATATATATATCAAGTGAGCATTGTTCAGAAGGTTATACTCAGAGTAATACACCGCTGTGACTTTTCGTATCCTTCAGAGCCACTTTTTAGGGAATTTTAGGTTTTGGATGTAAGACAATTATATGTGCTGAATCATGTGCTTCCAACAAGAGCAAATAATGTTAATATTGTTCCAAGAATGAAAACTAATATTGGTAAAAGATTATTAACTTTTCAAGCTCCCAGAACATATATCAAATTGGAAATAATATTAAAACTTTAAGTGATATTAAAGCTTTTAAAAATAATGTTTCAAATTGAGTAGGTAGAGCAGATACTGGCAGTAAACTATTTTATATTATGAAATAATTATTTGTGTATTCTTATACTGACTGCATTATAACATTAATCTTACATATTTTCCTTTACCTTATATGTGCTTACATTCTATTTATACATATTGTATTGCACATTAGTATTTTTATTTTCTCATTTAAATATTTTCACATTCACTTGCCTTGTATGTTTCATTTTCTATTTACAATGCATTTTAAAATCTGTGTAAAATATATGTAACAAACTGTATTTTTTTTTTGCTGTACAATACTTGTATGTGTCTAAATAAATAACAAAATCATCAAGGGTACATTACTCTTCATGTAGTGCACGGCATTAACATTTCATCAACTGGTCAGATATCTATTTTAGCACCATCGAGAAGTTTATAATATAATAGCCCCAAGCAAAAAATAGAACTATTTTATATATAAAGCATGAAGAAATTATAAGAGAATGTAAACCAGATCTTAACATAGTGAATAGGATTAAAAAGAGATCACTTTGGTGATTTGGTTGTATGGAACAAATGAATGAGGAGAAAATAGTAAGAAAGATTTATTATTAAGGAGAACACATTATTATTGTGAAGTTGCAGTTTTTCAGAACATAATTCTGTGATATTTTAACACAAATTAAATGTATCAATTATAAAGATATACAGTAAAATTAATTTATCAAAAAAATATTTTTGTTGCCACCTAGACTCAACCCAGGGACCCTTCCTATCCGGGGAAGTGTGCTGACCTATTACATCACGTCAACATTGTAAGTTAACGATAAATTTTCAAACTTATATGTTGTTTGGGACATTTATTTATTCTTGAGCGAAAATAATGTACTGTGCCTTCCTCTCCTCATCCGACACGCCGCCGCCAGTCGAACGGCGACCTTGAAGCTGTGCGGTAATTCGTGAATCGAAGAATAGTATTAAATTGAGACGTCGCGTCTATACAGTGCATTCTAAAGGACCCTTGACAAAGAAAGTGATAAGTTTACAGTCCACTTTGGAGGTGTCTGAAGAACTGGATTGTGGTGAGTGCAAACCTTCTTCTGAATATCCTGTTTTCTTCCGGCATCTATGCTTTTACACAACATATGTTGAACTTTCAAATTTATATAATTAATTTAATAAGTCCCAGTGCCACCATTGCACACTTCATATTATGTACATAAAATACAAATATTCATTAGATAAAATTAAAAATGGACATTAATTAAATCTTCATGGGAAAATTCAAAAGAGCAAGATAAGATAAAAGACAGGAGGACTCTCGACAGATTATTGATTTGAAGTAAAGATTCTTGAAAGATAACAAAATCCCAACCTGCTGTAGTCTGTTGAGGACGTGCGGCAGCCTCGGGAGCTGAATACAAAGAGCGGCACCCTTTTCTGCGCACGCTTCCAAATCACGGATCTTTCCCGGAGTCGTCCCCGGTTCACCTACCAGGAGGGATTCGGCCGTCTTTTCCAGTTCGGTGGTCTGACGGAGTACCTCTTTCACAGCCGAACCTAGAGGAGACAAACAAAAATCAAATAGATAAAAGATTGAATTATTTTAGATAAACGTGCATTCTTTTCAGAAATAGAACATTTTTTATGGTATTCTCACCTTCTGGCAGTACGCAAGCGAGGCCATCGATCTCCTCGCAGAAGAGCGTAAGCTCCTCGATGGTGAGCCGATACTTGAGGTCCGCACTGTGCCGGGTCCTGGTGCGCATCTTGTTCAGGTCAAGCTGGTGGATAACCGAGGCGCACTTCTCCGCGTCTTCGATAGCCACCTCCAGGGCACGGACTATATCAGATTTTTGCATCTGAAATATAATAATTATTCAGTAAAGAGATTATTAATATATTTCTCAAAGCATTTAATTGTTAGTAAGAAATTTTTATTTATATATTCATTTTACAATATACGATAGATTATTGATAATGCTATTCACCGACCTTGAGTTCATGCGCTCTCTTTAAATGAGTCCTCAGTCCCTCCAGATCGCAAGATTTAGGAGTCTCAGGATCAAGCGCATTGGAAACTGCATCAGCCCACTCCTTTACAGCCTCCGAGCGTCTCTTCAGCTTCTCCAGCATGCCGGGTAGCTCATCTAACGTGAAACGGTATCTAAAAAAAACATTATTAAATGCCAATTGACTAAAAATATTTTTCGTTTAATCATGTTTAATGCAAAGTTGACTTTCATTTTCAATGTCACAAAGTACGATTTATTTATTTCATTCAATTTACACCATTTTGTGGAAATTACATTGCAATTGTGGTTATAAAAAGTTAGTTATTTTAATACAAATTAAATTAAATTAATCAGCTAGAAAGATTTACAAAAACAAAATCTATTTATCAAATAAATATTTAATTGCTACCGGAATTAATTATTTATTCTAATACAAATTAGTTAGTTACATAAGATAGATGGTTTATTAATAAGAATAATTCATTACTAAACGATTTTAAAAATAGGTATAAAAATTATAAAACATGCTACGAAGCCTACATCTAGTATTCACAAGAGGTGTGCAGCAATTAGATTAGGTCACCTGAGCTTGTGACTGCGTGGTGGACATCGGCACAATTCAGTGTAGTGGCGCAGACAGACCAGGTGCTCCGTGCAGGGACAGGTCACGGCCGACAGGAAGCAGGTGGTCTTGCAGCTCACGCACTGGCGCTCGTCATCGGGCAGCAGCTCGAAGGCTTCCCGTTCCGCTTCCGTCACCCCCTAAGAATTATATCAATGAGGACAATAGAACCAAGTTCACTCATAGCAGTCGGTAGAATTAAACAATGGTTATGTAATAAGTTAGTACAACTTACCCAGTCAAGCAAGCTCTTGCGCAGCTTGCGTTCGTGGTTCAGCATGGCGCGCATGTCCTGGTACGTAGCCAACGCAACCGTGGCTTCTAGCCGCTCCGCCTCCAGCGCCATCTTGCAGACCAACTCGTCGTGGGAGAACACACAGAAGCGACGCAAGTTTGAGTAGTGGGATATGCACTCACGACCAATTTTCAACTACAACAACAACACAGAGATAAAATCATTAATGATAGATAAAGAATCAATTCACATAGCTGACGTCTAACAGTTTAGTACGAGCTATAAATATTGTAATTCTTCCGACATTATGGTACAAGCTGCCTTCAAGCGTCATCAAATTAGAAAGAAAGAGAGCTGGTGTTATGAATATGTTTAAACACTACCTGAATCTAGCTAAAACGGATATTACATTACACGCTAACGGCCAAACGAATGAAGTAAATAACATACTGTACTTGCATCCGAGTTCACATCCTCTTGAAAAGAACACCTGGACTATTTACTAAGATAACGCTCTAACACGCAGACTCCCCACGTGGACAGATAAATAAATAAATTTTGTACATATGAATAACATTCTATTTTTACCATGTCCGCTCGGTACCACATGAGCTGAGTAAAACACATGGACAACACATAGAGCACTCTGGATATTTTTAACATTAGTTCTCTACAATAAATCTGTCGTTCAACAACAACCTGAGTCTTTATTCATTGACCGAGCACATCCTGAATCTTCTAATATATGTTTACCTACAAGTATTTCTCTTCCGCATTTATTATCATTAAACCAGCAGATGAAAAGCGGAAATACAGTCTTTGTTCTGTATATAACAGTAAAAGTTTCATAAAAGTGGAACAAGCTGCAATGCCTTGCCTATTGTGTGTATTTTATACGCAGAGTAGAATGACCTGCCGATACATATTGACCATCACTGCCAAATCTATGAGACGAGAGATCAAAGTATCATCAAGGTTGAGATTTTCATTATTTTATATTGTAAAATTACTGCAAGATAAACCACAAATATGACTAAAAATACCAGTGTCAATTTTCTAGTGTAGAGCAAGCAAAATATGAAGGTTTCAAGAATTACATTATAACATGTTGACTGATAAATTAAAGTTACCCAGTCGGCTGGAGTGAAGTTAACCGCCTCGGCAAAATTATAACCCTGGTTGAAGCCAGCGTGATAGGCTCGGGGGAAGGTGATGACAAACTCCCCGGCATTTTGGTCAGTTCTGAAATGGAAAAACGTGCTTAATGACTTATAACATAATTTTGTGAGTTATAAAAACATTTTCAATTTTTGACTAAAGATACAAATAAATAAACATATCAAAATGTTGAGGTTTCAGGATATTATCAAATTAATATAATCGAGTAAGATTTCACATAACTAAATTAAAGTAAACTGAGTGCAGTAGAAGTTAGATTACTTAAGCGAATGTGTGGCAGATTAATTTATGATATAGTAAAGAATTAACAAATTAAAATGGGTCACTTAGGTGGTTTGGTCATGTGGAATGAATGAATAACAAGAGAATTGTAAGACAAGTCACGAGTGTCGATGGCACCAGAAATGGAGAGTATCCACAGGATACATTGTGTGACTGGAAGATGGTCTTTTTAGAAATGTCGTCAATCGATGAGCTTACATGGGAAGATGTATGAATGCGGATGAGGCGAGAGTTGTGCGTTAAAAGAGTGTGATTATCTTCTCTGTCTCAGACACTTGTTGAGTATCCCTTTATATATAGCTCCATGTGGGTATTACAAGTATCTAATATTACAGGGTAATCTATATTACATATAAAAGTGATTCAAGGTTTGCAAAAGTATCAAAAACTAGTAACGCATAAATAATTGATCAATACCTGTACACTGGAACCCCGGCATTCATTAGAATATTGGGGTTCATGATGGTGACCAGCTGATGCAGCAGGTCCGGTTGCCACTGGAACAGCTCCGGAGCCGCCGAACGCATGGTGGTCTCGAAGAGCTCGGCACGCCCGCCCGGCACCCCGTACCATGTCTTGGGCTCGCCCCAGTGCATATAATTGATGGAGTAGGACCAGTGGTCCTCGTTGTGCCAGCAGAAAGTAGCAAAGCACATACCTACATACATCCAAGGCACCTACAGAGGAATATACTATTATTATCATCACACTGCACATCACGCACGCTGGATTGACAAGGTTTCCACACTTTGTGACAAGACTAAAAAATTTAATGCAAATTAAACAAATCAACAGAAAGATATACAGAAAATATTGCTACCGGGATTCGAACCTGGATCCCAGATAGGAAGAGGGTCCAGGTTCAAATCCCGGTAGCAACTAAATATTTTTTCCTGTCTATCTTTCAAATTAAATGAATCAACTAGAACTATGTTCTGAAAATGCATCTTCACAACAAAAATGTGCTCTCCTTAAAAATAATATATTCTCATTAGTTACACCATTAAATATTTCTACTTAAGATACTATACAGTCCCATTCATAATGTCCCGGTGGCAGAGACAAATAGTCCTAAATACATTGTAATTATTGTTGTCATATTCCAAAAGGAGTCACTTTCATTCAAAGAGTTAAAGAAATGCTATTTTTATTTAAAGTATTCAACACATGCCTTCATTCCAGATATGTCTGCGTTGATATGTCCTAGCACACTCCCTTCCAGGAGTGGCAAATTGTTCAAGTTCCAGCTGGAGTCGGCGTATTCTTGGTCCCCAGGGTACAGGTGCTTGCTCGCCTTGGTGGGGAAACCTACGCAAACAACATAAGTCAGACTATTTTAATTGGTACATAAAATTTAATAGTGAGTAGATTTCAGACGCATTCTTTATTTCACGGTTGAACAAATTGCTTCTGAACAAGTTGAATGATTGAATTGATTATGAAAACAGTGCCATCTTTTGAGCCAAGGTGGAATAATAAAATAAAAAAATTAATATTGCGTATTAAAGAGTGCAATCTTACCCGAGCCGTGATCCATCGAGTGGAGATCAGCTCCGTATTCCACGGTGACATCTTCATCGATAGAGGACACTATCCTCCAAAACTCTTTCTCAACAGTCTGCGTCGGTACCATCTGCCCATCAAATAATACATGAAATGAATTGTTAAAAATATTAATAATATACAAACACTACGTAAACAAAAATAATGATGGTAATAATACGGAATAGAAAATTGGCAAGCACTGACATTCGCAGACCAGCAACAGGGAGAATTGCGTTACCTATAAGGGCACAAAGATAATATCTGGTATCTTTTCTTAATGTAATGAAAACGAGCGAAAGAAAAAAGCATGCGAGCTAAGATAATGTATCGCGGTAAGGAAGATAAAGATTTAAAAATTGAGGACGCACAACACATATTTGTCATCTTTTTTTAGTATACAGAAAATGAGTGAAATAACAAACAATGCGAATTAACTTTATGCATCGTGAATCGGTATAGAGGCGGATACAGGCACATCGCGTAGCGTACGTGTATCTTGCAGATTACGAACATTTGACAAAAAAAATCTATTAGGCGAAAAATAGATCGACAAATTCATCTGATAGGGTGCAAAAATAACTTTGAATAATGATATTCGATTTATAAGTACAATTTAATATGAAAACTTTCCAGAGGGACCACATTCTGTTCCAAAATTTTGACTTGCGGCGAATTTGGAATAAAGGTGATTTTACTGTATATCGTAAATTACAATTTAACAGTGATTCAGACATTAGTTTTATTTTTCCATCATTATGAATAATAATGTTTGTTGGGAGACAAATCACCGAGACTCTTCACAGGCAGTGTCCAAGAATGAATACCTCTCTATTCATGCTGGCCACAAAAGAAGATATTTTAGATCTTCCATTATCAAATCAAAGTGTGGCAGTAAAAATGATTGGAATTTAAAGATGTACTAATCGAGTATGACATAGATACAAAAATAATAGATGCATTTGTACACTCACATGGACTGGCATATTGAAGTATTCTGATTTGAATTGGTCAGCCATCTCACCAAACTGTTGTAGTGTGTATTCCCGTTGGGCTTGTTCGAATCCAAACGCTTCCGTCGGCTTGGATACCTGGGACAATACAAGCTCATTTAGAATCAAAGCCTTATGGCACGTGTACACAGATGAGATTTATTTTGGAGACTCGCTTCGAAAGCGCATAAAGGACGGTATGGAGATGAGCGCGACACAGATTATGATTTATTTACTGCATGTATTTAAACACAGGCGAGATATCAGAGTCTCATCTGTGGGGACACCCATTATCATTATGGTACACCTCCAGTCCTTTTTAAAAGGAAGGACTTTTAAGAGTAGAAGATAAATAATAGAAGATTTAAGATTAGGATTAGAAGATAAAATAATTCTGATATTGTCATCCGTGACTCCCGCCCTGTTGACTATGCTCCTCCACTTTTCTCGGCATCCTGCAGATCTTAGAAAAGTGCCTGTTGCCTTTTCCACTCAGTCGGTCCAACGGATATGAGATCTTCCTCTTCATCCTTCGACATGGCCCACTGCAACAAGCTTCTCCGAGCTATTTTCCCTTCTCGAAATGTGCCCAAAAAATTGAAGGATTCGTTTCAGGCAAATGGTTGAGTCTGTCCTTGATCTTCAGTTCCTGCAAAATGGAGACATTCGTGCACCTCGCTCTCCATGGTATGCGCAACATGTGTCTCCAGCACCACATCTCAAAGGCATCAATCCATCTTCTTACCCTTGCTTTCAGGGTCCATGATTGCACGCCATATAAAAATATAGAATGCACCAGAGACTACAAGCCTGACCTTCGTTGTCTTGGAAATATTAAGTTATCATCTCGATAACGCAAGTCGGATGAATTACGATTTGTTGTTGCATTCCGTATCGTTTATTGGTAAACCACAGCATAAATCATACAAACTCTTTTATAATAATGTGGGCTACATCAGCTATTAGAACACCACGGTAGTTACCTCTTGCGCGATACAGGGCGGGCACCGCCAGTCTCCCTTGGGGATGTCACCGAGAGGCGGCATAAGGCAAAAGGTGTGGTAGGAATCGTCGCAGCCGTCGCACAGCAGCATCTGCTCTTCAATGTCTCCCCGGCCGCAATTGTGGCATATGTACTTAGCCAGCTGGGAGAGATAGATACAAGTCAGAGAGTTAGGGCAAATTATATTATATTACATCTGCACTAGGTCGTTCTATACATGTCCTTGGTAACCTGACACATTCAACACGTGGTACCTGGTCAATAGGTACTTAACACTGCTCAGCTTCCATTCATCTTCTCTTTTTTTTTTTTTGGTGTTTCACCCCTATGAGTGCTCTTGCCATTACCAACCATTTTATTTAATATTAATTTTTTTTAGATGATAACAAAGTTAGGATGTTGATAGGGAATAGAATTTTGTTGTTATTAAGATCTTGGATTAAATTTGGGTAATGGTCATTGATGGGGCATCCTAAAAAAAACATGATTCAGATTCTCCTCTTCTAGTTGACATACACACATAGGAAAGTCCCGAATATAGATTTTAAACAAATGAGAATTGATAGAACAATGGCCGATCCTCATACAGCACATCGAGGAAGCTTTAAACTTATTTATTTTCATTTTGGAAAACCAGGGCCTAGTAGAAATCTCTGGCCGAATTTCCGCAAACCATTTACCTTTTAAAATTTTTTAAGTCTCCCATTGATCTCTCCAAATGCAAACCATTTTCTCATTAAGAATGGTAATACAATACATAAGATACAAAAATGACATCACACATTATAGTTTGGTGGTGAAAATATTAATAGAAACAAATCACTGCAAAACACCAATAGGATTTTAAAGACCAAACTTATTCACCTATTTACTTTTTAAGATACTCACCTAGTGATCCAGTGGTCGGGGGTTCGAACCCCAATCCAGGAGACCAGCAAGTTAGTCCTATTTTCATAGCACAAGCGTTTAGCTTAGTTTGAAAATACTAAAAATATTAATGTGACACACATGTCGGCATGTCGACCGATAGTCTACAAATACGGTAGATATTCCTTACCGGATCAGCCGCATCCGGGGCTGCAGGCACCACGTTGACCGTCATGCTGACCTGGCGCTTGGCCTGCAGAGTGCGGGAGGCGGCCGATCGCACGGGCCGCGTGCTGCCTAGAGCATTAGGACAAGCGGCCATGGCCAATGGCTGCGAGGCCGCACGGCGTTTGCTAGGCGAGTCCCGCAGCACACCTGTAAAAAAAAAAAATTATCTATATGTTATAATAAACACATCTGATGGAGTGTGTGATCACACACTCGATGCAACTCTGCACTTTACCAACTTAACCGAGCCGTATTATCATGTGACTAAATTATAAAAATAAAAAAACTGCCTTTTATTTTATCAAAATGTTTGCTTGCTACAAAATACAATTTCCCTCTGTCAATCAACTCGGAGTCATCTATTATTAATCCAAGGAAAGGCCCGCCCCACCAGGTGAGGGAAATCAGAAATATTTGACAAATCAGTCCCTAACAATTAAAGTTGGAGTAAGATGTGTTGGTACCTTTTTTATCATCTACCAGCTCTGTGGCAGAGGGTTTCCCTCCTAGCTTCCTCAGATCCTTTTTGCGATCGCCGCCCTCTGCCCCCATGCACCCCTCCGTCTGACTGCCCTCGTGTTCCAGTTCAGGCTCATTCTAAAGTGTTGAAAAAATAGTGATGTATGATAAAAGTAATGAAAATATGTTGCAAACCAATAATTTAATTTTGCAAGGAGAGAAAATTAGATTATTTTAAGTCGGTACATGGGTCCATAAATAAAAATAGAAATTTTGAAAGCATTAATATAATCATTAATACTCTTGTTGGGAATGCTAGTGGGCTATGAGTGATATTGATGAGGAGGAATGTTTATTTATTTATTTATTAGTAATAACACAGATATAAGTATAAGAACATTGGACATAGAGAGAAAAAAATAGTGACAATTTACACATCCTAACACATGGATAAGAAAACGACGCGATAAAAGCATAGTACGATGTAAAACAAGTTATGAACACAAAGACAAAACCAAGGAAAAATCATTTACATATTGCATCAAAGAACTACTAACTAGGTTTTAAGGCGCGACTTGCAATAATAATTCAAATTTTCGCGTTTTTTACAAAAATGTGGGTTTTTATTATTCATTTATATCAGAAGTTATTCAATAGATTTGACTTTTTTTTCAACTATTACTTAGATTGGACCTTTACATTAATATAAAACTAATAAACTGAATGTCATTTGCCATAATTAAGACAATAGAAATATTATAAGAAAGACCACGACCATTAGATGTATTTTAGGCATGGTATGAAATTGAATCAATATGCTAAATTCATGCATAAACGAAATATATTTTCTTATAATATTGAAGCCAAGATTACGGAGACAAATCTGTAGGAAACCAAATTAGCAAAATGTTAAAAATTAATAGAGTTATAAATCATTCAATTTGCAGTTCATTTGATGAATTTTTGACATTTTTAAAATACTTTGTTTTAGTAAAAACATACATTTTTAAATAATATACTATATTTACTCACATGCTTTGAGGCTTCAACTACTATTTAAAACTACGTTTAATATCAGAAACACAATAATCATTTTTTAAATAATATATTTCAAGTCGTATGAAATACAATATTATTAATTATATCTCACACTGTTAGTATGCCGTTCAAAACGGCGACGGTGGTTGTGAAATTTGCACTCCGATAAATTTTAATTAAATTTGCCTATAAAACTAATTTTGACTACAATATGAATGAATATTATAGTTATTCTCAATACCAATTGCTTAATTTTGACATTTAAACATTAGACATACATCAACCGATCGGAACGTTAAGAATCTGACAGCTCATGAAATCCATTCATTCACAAGATTCAACGTAAAATTTGCGAACCTGTGATTGTTTTTGTTGGATTTGGTTCTCATTTAAAAGTCAATAATATATTATTACATACATTATTGTTCTGAAATTACTGCCTCCTGCGACTCAAGATGCCTAAAGTCAAAAAATATCCATTGACACGCGCTCTAGGAAATGTTCCAACAAAATTTTAAATGGTTATCTCCTTGGAAAAAAAATCACAACGTAAGTTGATCATTTTTACCATTTCTATAACAATTATCTATTTGATTTAACAATATAAATTACATAGTTCAATATACATATATTATGTAGTGCAGATAAATTATTTTCTATTGGAAATACATATCCTTAAAAATAAACAATTTTATCAAAAGAATTATACATGACAGACCTGTCTGATTGATACAAATGTATTTGTTATAGTCATATAAATAAATAAACACGTATTTTAATATTTTAGACATAAAAATACTGATAACTAAATACTAATAACAATAATATTATAAATTATTTTCAGGATGTTCCCGAACTGAGCATTGAATGTGTGGACTCGTGCGATCCTCCTAAATTGGATGGCAAAAGAGCGGTTGACATACACCAATTCTTTTCTCAAATTAATCCAATTTACTCCCACAAATCAATGTTTAGGTGCACAGGAACGAATATTGAATATGTGAAAGAACGTAAATTCAGTTTAAAGTGTAATATGTGTGGATCAAATTTTGTTTTGAATATGTGTAAAGAAAAAAACAACTAAATTCTGAAGAACGATAATATGCTCGATGAATAACTAATTATTTAACAGTGAATAATAATACTTTTGTCATATTTTCATTTATATTTTAATATTAAATATATATATATATAATTTATTAAAACATTAAATATTTTTAAAAAAAAGTTTTTTTTATTACAACCGGAGTATAATTATTGTATAATATTAACATTTTCTCTTCACAAATACAGCCGCTTCAAAAGTTATCAATATTATTTATCAGTATGAATTTACATCAATTTTTTCCTTATAAATCGGGGCAAAATTGCAATATTTTATAATCATATGTTTATCGACACAAACAATGCTTTTTATCATAAACATAACAATTCTTAGGTGAGAACTTTAACAAATTATTTCATTTTCGTTTGATAATTTTAAATGGCAACACATATGTATTATGAATGTTGAAGAAATGGCTATTTTCTGATAGCTTTATTACCTAGGAATTTAAGAAAACCAACAATCATATACTTGTCCTTTTCTATTGATACCTTTCACTCTAGCAATATTTACGTAAAAAATAATGCACTTTTATGTTTACTTGATATTGTAAAAGAATTAACTATTAGTCTCATCTTGAAAGGGTATGCAAAATGTAAAAATATCTCGAAATTCAAACTGGAAAAATGAAAGTTGCCCTTTAAAATATTGAAAATATATCAATGTTGGTGAACAAATCATTGTAAGCTCGGCACATTCTCACTATAGGAGAGCATAATCTGAAAATGGTTCGACTTGTATGTAAATGCTGGAGAGGTTGCGATCGTGAGACTCGCGATGGGACATGGAAATTTATTAACGACAAAAGGGGAGGATAATTAAACTGGTTTTGACAGATTTTGTACAAGTTTAAATTATCACGTGCTATTTGTGTTTTTTAAATTTAAATTTTTTATTTATTCAGTAAATCTACGTAGCGTTACCGGGGTAATTGCAATATTAATTTACAAAACTTCTTTTGAATTAATTCCAATTTATCAGCATATATATTATAATAAAGATTCTAGATGCTGGATGCGGGTTCCAGTTATGATCGGATAAGAATTTTGTATGGCACAATAAGAGATATGATGGGAGGATTTTTGAAATGTTTGGCAGTACAAAGTACAAAACCTGTCATTTTTATTTTTTATTAGAAGACACGAGATATAATACATTTTTAAACATAATCAGTAATTATATACATATTTCTTTTTACATTTTTTTCATCTCTGTGAGAGTCGTGTAGATTATGTTAACAATGCGTATGTTTTAATGAGGAGAGAATGATAAGAAAGACATATAACGCGAGTGTTGATGGCACCAGAAGTAGAGGACGTCCATGGAAGACTCGGCACGACCAGGTAAACCAGATATTGGAGAACGGTCTTGTTAGAAGCCTCAATAATCGGTGAGCTTGTATGAGAAGATGTATGAATGTGGATGAGGCGAGAATTGTTAGAACAGAAGAGTTAGTTAGTGTATGTTATATTTGTCATTGCGTTGAAACCATAATAAAAATTAACAAATCCGTTTTAATCTTTAAAACCATGTAATATTATTTAGAAATTATCCTTCACCAGAACAGTTGAAAGACTTCTGACACCATAAGAGAAAGCTTGAATCTGTTTCAAATAACCGGTCATTACAAATAGACAATTGGTAAAAAGATGGTGAGTATATTTAAAACACTATACTCACGTTGATCTTTTTCCATCTCCTTGTCGGAGGCTTGCTGTCAGTCTGCGGCGGAGGTGAGCCCTTTTGCGCCGAGCCCCTCCCCTTGCAGCTGGTCTGCGTGTTGGCCTTCTCGGGAGTCATCTCCGTCTTCACCTCCAGTTTCTGAAGAACAAAAGAGCAGATTAAGAAGTAAAGGCGGATTACTGAAAGTGCACACATTCATTGATTATGCATGAAACAGGAAAAGTATTAATGTGAGGTCTAAGCAGTATGAAGGTATACTTACGATGCCCTCGGCAGCCTCCCCGCTCTTGAAAAGGTCGTACGGGAAGAGAATCTTCTCGTAGTGGTTCTTGAGGATGGTGCCCACCCCCTTTCCCTGGGGGTGGCCCATACGGACGGCGATCTTGGACCATTTGCGCTCGGCTGTGCAGATTTCATAACCGCCTGGAGAGAATTAATTTAAAGGTATATTACACTGGTAGCATCGGTAGACTGCAACTCCGTTGGCTGGATGGAATCTGAAGGGATCTGCATGCTCTCGAGGCTGGTGACTGGTGAACCGAGACACAGAATAAAGAAAAATGGAGGGACCTCCTTGAGGCGGCCGATGCCCATCCTGGACTATAGCACCATGATGGATGGATTACACAGGTAATATTAAGTCTCACTACTATACGGTAGATTACTTTTTTTATTATTAATAAATTGAGCTCCCCGTAAAAACATTTGGTGGTTTAAAATATATCATTTATAAACTATATTGTGCTAAAAAAAGTGAGTAACCCATCCAGTTCAAGGAATATAATCTGTCATCAGGTGGAACATGTACGTGCACGTTGCTGGAATGATAATTATGTTAAATCATTTTAAGAATATGTCTGATTGTGTATTTGCCTGCATTAATTAGTCAAGTCATTGTACTGTGGTAAACCACTACCTAACAAATAGCTTCTCCGATTGCTTTCTGCTAGTCTAATATGTATTTTAATGAAAAATCATGATTTTAAAACTCGTAATAATAATAGATTTTAAGACAGTGAGACTATGCCATTTTATTATTATGCATACAGAGCGAGATGTATTTTATTTATTATTTTAATATAAAACAAAAAAGTTAGATACATACAATATTTTAGTACATAATTTATGCATCACTGGATAGAACACTAAAAATTACAGTTGTAACAGTAGAATCTTTCTGGATCACACTTTGCGATGTGTAATGGAGCCGAGGTGACTTAACTGACCAAAGTGTCAGATGATGGGGTACAGACATAATTTGAATCTCTCACATCATTTTATAATTGTGCCCATTATTATGAAAGTGGCCTGAGTTAAGAAATTGAAAAAAATGAGTTTATCAATTATTTTGCGTCACATCGCATCAAATTAAATTAATATAATATGATGCAAATTGTAACGATTGTGAAAAATTTGAAGCGTTATATTCAGTATATTGTTATGACGTTCAACGGTATTCCACAAGTAATAATGATTTTGATAATAAAGTCATTTTAACCTTAATTTTTTAATTTCCTTATAAAGCTACATGCAACATTTATATGTCAAAATAAATGTTGAAAATGTTGTGTGTTGTGTAATATAAAAATATATTTTAATCGATTCAAACGCAAACCTTTAAATATGTCGAAATGAAAGAAACATGACTTAGACCACTTTCATAATAATGGGCACAATTGGGATCATCAACATGGTTATGACATTGGATACGCCCAGTAACAATAGCAGACGACACTCACCGCCCTCTTTGACGGTCTTGTGCAGGGCGAATATGTCGAGGGGCTTCCTCTCCACGGTGGGGATCTTCAGCATGGAGCCCTGCAGCTCCCAGAACTTCACAATCTGATCCAGGAAGTTCAGCTTCACTCGGGTTATTGCCTGGAGAAAAATTTATATTTGTTATATTTTATAAATACAACCCTTCCTTCTGTTGAAATTCCTTTGAAAGTGTACATATGACGTTTTGGTTCTGAAGGAACATTTTTTCAAAAGAGTAAACAAAGAAATCTAATGTCAGATATTTGACAATTTTCAATCCTGCTGTAAGGCGATTAAATTATATAAACAATTAATTATAATTATCTAATTTTCTTGATATTTCATATGACGTTGAATATTAAAAGGTGTTTTGTGGTGTTCAGTTTGTGATGTTTCATTAATGTGGAATCCAGTCCAGAAAAAGCGAGGCTTAGATAGAGAATGATAGCAAAAATGACAATCTCGATATAGTAATGACATTAGGCATAGAAATATTAAAACAATGGTAAAGATGGGAACAAACACAAACTACACTAACCATCCTATGTACGGTTTTGGCATGCATCCTAGGTCGGAGTTTGAACACTAGTTTTATAAGTATAAAAAATTATTTTCAATTATTGTGATATAACTTATCTGATTAAGATACCAAGACAGAAGAGAAAATGGAAGAATGTAGGAATGCGTGAAAGCTCGAGACAAAGCCTGGCCACAATACCATGTCGAGTAACATTGCTTGTGCTAAATGGCAGTGGTCTCAGTTTCAACAATAAAGGCTTGTGTCCACGATGATCTTTCAATGAGACTTTGATGTCAAGAGTTGTAAAGGTGCGTGTAATCCATATAATAATCCGCACGCAAAGCATATGAGATGATGAACTGTCCTTTATGCAAACTTGAGTGGAATCGCTGAGAGAAATGTCATCCGTGGATACGGGCCATTACAGATCTAACTTCAAAACAACAGAAGGAGTGGTTACTTTCGTAGTCTTTAAATTGTATTTTATTTTAAAGGTTGAGGGGTCATGGTAGGACATTAGTGAAGATAATTTTAATACAAATCAAATAGAAAAATACCGAGAAAAAAATCTATTTATCGAAAATATATATTATTTGCTACAGGGATTCGAACCTTGACCTTTTCCTATCCAGGAAACGCGTTATCCTGTTTCACCATATCAACCAAGTAGGTTTATGAAAAAAAAAAAAAAAAAAATTAAAATGGAATAACAGATGTATCAATTTGAAAGAGCTATAGAATATAATAATATAGTCAAAATATATAGTGAAAATTCGAAACTAATAACTTAAATATTTGCACCCTTTAAATCATTTATATTAATTTTTTAAATCAGGGCACTCAATTCTACCGGAAAACGTGCCTTTTGTAAAACTCTTGAGCATATACCGTATTTGCCAGTATATCCAGTTCAACTTATAAAAATTACAATCATAAATGAGTTTTATATAATTAAATAATTGGCACTAAATATATTTGCACACTACTAATTGAAAAACTACAATATTACAACGGCTTATTTTTCTATTTGTTCATTTTCTTCATCAGGAGAAAGGGCATTTTATGAAGATCTCTATAATTAGTTCACAATATGCAAAAATAATCAAAATTGCCATCACAACAGCTGCCACGTGGGACCATATCCTCATTATATATCAATTTTTTTGAATCACAAATATATTTGTTGTTTTCACTTTAAAAATTAAAAATGCAGAAGATATAGCCAAATTTGTTTGTTGCGAACATAGATATAAGGAGTTCACGGCAATGAATTATGCGTGTCAAATCAGATAATATGTGTTTTAAGTTTAAAATTTTACATTTGCAAACGAGCGCACAATTGCGAGCTTCACTGAAATAATACTGAAAAAAAAAATGAATGTGAAAATCTGTCTAGTAATGTTTTGAGTCCTTTATACAAAAAAAATTGCTGTTATTGTAAAATGATATTTAGTATGTTGTACACATAAAATTTTTCGGAAAACATTAAATAAACTCACCTCCAATTCGTTGAGTCTCTGGATCCGCGGCGTGAACCGCAGGCGGTCCACGTCCACCGCAAACGGTGGCTGCCAATTCTGCAAAATAATGACAAATATTTTCATTATCGCTAATGCAATGCAAATTCATTGTAACAAAAAAGTTGTGAATGATGAATGACACGCGGCTTCCCAAATAAGTCATGTTTGCGCAACTATCTCACAGCAAAAGAAGACATGGGTGGATCAAGGACAAAATTTAAAGACAATCTGAAAACGAATCTGAGCAAACGCGGCATAGACCCTGAACACTGGGAAACAGCGGCCCATGATCGAGGACAATGGCAGCAAACGGAAGAAGTGTGCAATTACCAAAAAAAGAAGAGGAACAAAAGGGGGGAAGATCTGTCCCTCAAAATATCTCTACCCAGCGGATCCACATGCACAATATGTGGAAAGGTGCGAGGTTGGAGATAGAGCTTCTCAGCCACACTCAGACTGATAATCGATGAACTATGGCAGACGTCATCTTCGTAACAAAATTATGATTAAATATTCCTTAGTTTTTAATGATATTCAGTTGTAAAAAGTTCACAATACTGTATCTGATATACAATGTACTAATTCTGAGCCGTTAGGTGCGTGCACACAGATGACTCATTTCGAAAGTCACATAAATAAGAGGTCGAGTTGAGTGCAAAGCGAGCTATAATTCGCCGCCTATGACCAACTGATATGCATTGAGCTATCCCGAGAAACGGTGTCGCAGCTGAGCACAGCGGCATAATCGAGCTACACTATGACTTCAGGGCACGCAGTGCATACACCAAGCGCAATCAGCAGCGCCCCACTTTCTCTCTAGCCGCCCGTTCATCAGGTGCATTTATTTCGCATTACGACTCGCGGAATTCGCCTAATAAATTCTAAGATTTTGCAACAACCTTGTAATACACATTTCCATTCAATTTAACTTGACTACCTGCCATCATCTCACATAATAACCAAGATAAACATTGCAATACCTACACAAACGTATTTTGTAATTGGTATTGTCACTTATAATATCACATCACATGCAATTCTTCTTCCATAGATACATACCGACCTTTACTACCAAATCTATGAAACAAGAGATCAAAGTCTCATTTGTATACCAACACCATTATGAAGATAATCGAGATGTAATTTTTTTATCAGAAATAATAATATCTTATTTATAAGCTATCAATTAAACACATAATTAACAAATTTTCAAGAAAACATAAATAAATTATATGTCCAATTGGGCGAGAAACTCTAAATGAATTCATAACATTTTTTAATAGCTCCCTCCAGGATACATTATAATATGACCGGGTGCACACTATTTGGCATCATTGGGTGCATATAATTTTCTCCTTCATGTGCTGTCTTCTATGACAGTTGGTAACTGTGGTATAAGATCACCAACACTTTGGACATTGAACCACTTCTGAGGTACATAGCTGAGATAATCTCTTTCTACCTACACTACTAGCTCTGCTGCCTTCAAACTTCTCCTGCATAATGACTTGTAAAATAACATTTTTTTCATGACAGAGAATGTTTCCAAAGTGTGCAACTTTCCTTGACAGTTCTCTTGACTTATTTATGCGTCTTAATACATCTTCATCAGTAATGTGGTCAAGCCAGACCCTACCAGTAGCATAATATTGGTATGTTAATGTTTTTAATATTTTCTCCCCCAGTGCATTTGGTTCTTAAAATTGCACAAAAGATTTTTATGCACACACTGTTATCTAAACTTAGAGGGAACATTGGAGTAGTGTGAAATTATTGTGGATATTAAATGGTGGCCATACACCAAGGCCTTGCAGAAATGCAGAAAAAAATCTTGATTATCTGATACATTTCAAAGTAGGCAAACAGATTGTACGCAAAGTCTTAATGAGGATGCAAGGCAAACTAGCAGCTGAGGCTGGATTACCTTGCATTATTTTGTACATCAATTGTGCACCGTGAAAATTATTTTATTTTGTTTTTATGTATAAAAATGTACAGAAATCATAATAATAGCACCTTTTAAATGCTGTGGTCGAGATAACACACAAAACCTCGCACATGACCATCGAGTCCAGATTTAATACAATTTTCTGTGTTATACATTTGAAATTATTTTGCCATCTTAACACATAGCAATTGTGGACTCAGCTTTTAAAAATACATTTTAAGTTGACACCCTTAGGACCAATTGTGTCATCAGTAGTAAATTTTTACTTTTACGCCTGTGGTTAAAATCGTTTACGGGTTGTTTGAACGTCAAATTTACTATTAATTGTCATAACTGCAACTTTCAAAGTATCAACGTGTCGGATGACTTTTGGAACAGCCGTGAATAGTCCGTCATATTTAACTATCGATTCTCGTTTTTACTATCGGATATCGGAGAGTAAAATGAGTGTACTACGGGATGTACATTCGAGAAGTAAATATTTTTTTACCAACGATCAAACAACCCGTTTTTGCAATAAATTTTACTTTATTAACTTTTTTTACTGAAGCAAAATGTTATTACTGATTATACAACCGGCCTTTAAAGCTACCTACCCCTGTTCTATGTGGCGTGACCTTGCTCCCTATGACAAATATGATTAGTAAGTAATTTGGATTAATAAGATAATATTGCATCGTGTTTAATATATACTGTAAGTGTTTAAATGCACACTGTACTTGGTCATTGATTATTCATAACTTAACTTAGAATATAAATTAGCGGGCAAATGTCACATCTTTTTGCTCTATCGTCATCATCGCCGCCACATTCATACTGGGTCTACTGTTCATCTTGCTGTTCGCAACACTCGGACGAAAATTAACATAAAATATCGGAATTCTCCACACTTGCAAATGATGATTCTCATGTTTCATTGTAATATAATAATACTAAGGCGAAATATATAGGCTCACATTCACCTAACCCGTGTAAAATATATAAACAAATATGCTAACATTTATATATTACTTTACATTTAGTTAAGAAATGAGTGATAAAATATCCCGGTTATAATTATTTTCGATTTACTGTAGAATTTCAGAGGTCTCATGATAACGTAACTTAATAATGAAAATATTGTTAACTCAGATCAAAACTGTATGTACTGTGGATCTGGAAAAAGATGAAATTTAAACAGCAATGAAGAAATTCATACAAGGGAAATTTTTTTGATTAGTGGTAAATTTCTACTATGGTAAAAGTTACTTTAGTGAAAAAAAAATTGCAAAAAATATTCAGGGTGATCAGTAGTAAACTTTTAGCTGATGCCCGTGGTTAGAATCGTTTGCGGGTTGTTCAAATGTCAAATTTACTATTGTCAAAGCATAGATAGAGATGTCTATAGGCGCGGCAAATAATCATGAAATGTGCTTTATTTTATTCATTATCTATGGACTTTTTCGCCTCTGCATTCGAAATCTGTCACTTTGGTGATGAATTTTTTTCGAATTATGTGCTAATGTATATATATTAAACAACGAGATTATCACTAAAATAGCGGGATATTTTCACCAGCAAAATGACAGATTTCAAACGTAGAGGTGAACAAAGCCATGAAATTGTATGTGAGGAATATCTAAAATAAATCAATTTTGGTACAATTCTCAGATATTTGATGATTATTCGCTTTGCTACACTATTAGGCGTAATTAACTTTGACAGTAGTAAACCCGACGTTCAAACAGCACGCAAACGTTCTTTACCACAGACAATGTGTTGAAAGGTTACTATTAAAATTAAATTAAATTAGTAAAATTTTACTACTGATCAAACAACCGACCCTAAAAGAACGTAGTGAAATGTTTGATATTTGTGATAATTAATGCAGGTCCATCTAATGTTGAGCAATGAAAGTGCCCAGATATATGATGAATTCAATTCTCCACTATGGAGTGACGTACCTAAAGTTGAATAAAAACGTGAAGCAAACAACTAAACTGAAACTTAACCGAATTTCATTTACTAGATACAGTACATATATATTTATTTAAATGTATACGTAAAAATAATCAATGTAGGAAATTCGAAATAAATGGTCTTGAAAACAACCATACCACATTCCGGGTTCCTGATGATTGCTATTTTTTCCAAGCAGAATTAACCGCAATAATCGGCATGCTCCTGCTGTCATGACATTTCTCCTCAGAGGTAAGCGGAGACTATAGAATCTCCTCTCATTTTTATGCATCTTCTCAAGTATGCAATAACACTGTATACCGGTTTTTACAAATGAATGACGGAGCGTCGACCATCTTGGATGATATTCTGTGTTGTTGCGGGGAAGCTCACTTAGAAATTGTGTGTAATAGTATTTTAATTAATTTTATATAACTGGTTAACCTTTTAACTGCCAACTCTATTTGAAATGGAAGACACCACATAGGGTAAGACTAGGCTTTAAAAAGCTGGGACCTGTCGTTCACAGATGGCAAAATGATTTAAAAATATGACTTTAATCCCTGCAAGTTTTCAAGGTCCAAACGTGTGTTAACACGCTTATAGCTTGGTATGACATACAAAGCTTGGCGTGTTAACGCGCTCATTGCATTTAAAAGGTGGGAAGTAGAATTACCACAGGACAACACTGATTGGCTGAATGGTATATATATATATTTGCCCAAAGTATCTTGAAGAGACTGCGTTTGTAAATATTTAGTTAAGTTAGAACACAAAGACGAAAAGTTTTATTTAGTCGCAAATAATATAATGGAATAACAAGAAATGCGGTCTAAAATTTGATGAACATTTACTATTTTTGGGAAACTATTTTTTTATATGCATATTATCATTAAATTTGGTAAGCAGTTAAACACAAGCTGTTTTTTTAATATGAAAGAAAGAAGAAAAACAAGGTAATAAATAATCATTAGAAAAAAAAACTCCGAGAAATACGGCTCACTAAGTAATTTCTGTTCTAATAAAAAAAATATTAAAGTACTTTCTTAAAAATATATATTGCATTGCTATTATATGTCGCTGTTTATACTTTACTAATAATAGGATAAATCATAGGCGCTTTGACTAACGCCGAATTAAACCTGTCTTGTCTTAGCTTTGCTGAATGTCAATAATACAATCTGTTGAACATTCTACACAACAAAGAGGGTATGTGGATACTACCTTGATTTTGAAATTTATACCGGAAATGAACAGCAATCTATCTGACGTGACAAATAATCAAAACTATGGCACCAGTGTCAGCGTACATGCGGTAGTTTTTTTAATTACTCGGCAAAACAAAATAGATAATCATCAATATTATACAAATGCGATAATAATTTTTGCATAAGCACAGCAGAATAATGCCAGTATTTATTTATTTAAACATAAATATTTCTTTGTTAAACTACCGGAAACTAACTAACGCATCGCTTATTCTGGAGAGACCTCACACGTATACGTATCAGATAAAGTGATACATTAAATGCTTTCAAAGATAGTAATAGATACAGAAAAATTATAAATTATTACAAATACAAGCTGAGATGTATACAAGGTTGTCAGCCATCATCAAACTAAGTTACAAATATTAGTGAACATGTTTTCAGAAGCGTCACACGTCCAATTTCAAATAACCAGTTATGGGCACTTCTCGTAAAGAATATTATTTTCGACATTGGTCAAATATTGTGAAGTGGCTGATTTCGGTCCCAAAGAGTTGAAATTATTGTCATTTTTTAGGGGAATTTGTACACGATTCCAGTGTTTGATTCGCGTGTTAAATTTTGATATTTTTTTATATATTTACTTCCCAAAAGTACTTCCAGTAGTAAACTAATTTCACTCTCCAATATCTGATGGTAAAACCATCAATCATTAGTTAAAAATGGTGGACTCTTCACAGTTGTTTCAAAAGTCATCCGGTACACTGATACTTTGAAAAATTGCAGTATACGACAATGAATCATTTAATATCCCGCTATTTTAATGATGAGATTTCGTCTGATGATGATCTCGCTGTTAAAATTATATTACTGAAAATTTTTCGCCAGCAAAGTGACAGATTTCGAACGCAGGGGTGCATAAAAAGCCTTAGATAAAGCATAAAATATGAATATTTAAAAAAATCAATTTTGGTAAAAATCGCAGGTATTTGATGATTATTCACAGGGAAAGTATTTGACAGTAGTAAATTTGACATCCAAATTGTTTTTTACCACGAGAGATAGTAAAAAGTTACTATAGTAAAAATTTACAATGGCACAACCAGTCCTTAGATGGCATTTTCATTTCTGGATGCTGGCCTGAAACTGTCTCACATTCTATTGGATATCAGTTATATTACAAAATTTTCATCCTTCTAGTGCAGCTTTGGAAATAGCCAGAAGTCATAGGGAGCTAAGTCAAGTGAATAGTCAAGATGATCTAATTGGCCAGAAAGTCTCTTGTAGTAACAGTAACCGCTCTAAATTTGAATTCCCCATTTTTACGCCAAAATGCAGATAACTATTACATTCTCAATAGCTAACTAACGACAATTTGAAATTTACGTAGATTCTAAAGAATGCTCATGTAATTTTGATACAATTACATCACGGGTGACACGCAGCCATTCCAAAAATTAAACTGCGTCAAACTCTCATCAAGAAAATGAATATTTATATCAAGAGCGTTTCTTCCTCTTCTCTCTCTCTTTATGAAAGTCAAGAAATTGAAAAAAAAAATTAGTTTATCAATTAGTTTGCATCACATTGTTTTAAATTATTTTATGATGTAAATTGTAACAATTGTGAAAATTTTGAAGCGTTATATTCAATGTATTGTTACGACGTTCAACGGTATTCCGCTAGTGTTTATTTTGTTAATAGTCATTTCAACCATAAATTTTTTTATCTCCTTATAAGCTACATGCAAAATTTATATGTCAAAATAAATTATAAATCTAGTAGACTAAATAAATTTTGAAACATTGTGTTGTGTAATATAAAAATGTGTTTTAATCAATTCAAACACAATCAATTTAAATATCTCGAAACAGAATAAACATGACTTAGACCACTTTCATAATAATTGGCACATTTGTAGGTTTAGTAAAAATATTTTTGAGTTGTGATTAATGGTTGGAGTATAATGAACAAGTACTTATATTTTATTTCAATATTGTAACACTACAACTGATGTATGTTGTATGAATTTTGGCTGTATCACAACATAACCGCAAATAAATTGAATACACAGCGGCAACGTGTTGACTGTTTTCTTAAGCTTTAAAAAAAAAACCTAAAATAATCTTGTATAAAGTCGCTGCTTTATGAATGTGTGCAGTTTTAAATAGAATTGAAGTAACCTACCATCACGCTGTTTCTCTTTCTCTATTACCACTCTTGCCTTGTTCACTTTAATCTTCTCATGCACTTGAATGATAGAATCAAATAATACACTATGTACCAGGACCGACTATCTGAGGAAAACAAGAAAAGGTCAATAATAACGTCATATTTAAGTTTTTATCAGATATTTCTGTTTTCTACATAAAAACTAAAAGTAATAGTTTTCTGTGCTTCCTGTAATTAAATTGCGAAAGATAAATTTTTAAACAACTCCTAAGTACCAAACACTTCACTAAGTCTATCGTCTCTGTAATTTAACATTATCTAAGTACCCCGAACATCTTCAAACGGCAAACTGGCCTAGTGATGTGCCACTGAGGTACTAGTTCTTTTCTATGTTCATTATTTTTATTATTTACTATTAAATTTTGTCTTACTGAGACATAAAAATAACTAGTTAAATAAAATATAAATGTTATAAAACATACATTATTGTGTTCAGTTTTTCATGCATATTTTTAAAATTTAATTTTTGATCAATTTTGTTAATTTTATAACATAAGGTAAATGCTACTGATGTCATCTACATACAAAGTATAATCTGTATTAAAAAATAGTAAGAAAAGTAATAGTTATTGGCGTTAATAAAGTTAAAAGTTTTTATTAAAACACGCATAATAATGCCTTGCATTCAGATTTACACTTTGTATGAAGACGACGTGAGTTAAGTAACATCCACCTAAATCTAAGCTTTATTGGCAAGTTGCCTGTAGAACTCTTGGTATTACACTTGTTTTAGGTAAGGCACCATTTAAAGTAAATCCTTTTTCTTTGCGCTTAAGATCTTGGAAGAGCAGTGAAGTTGAGGAACTACAAGCCTTCTTAAATCTGCTGGAGTTTTATTTTGTTTCAATACAGTTATTACTCTCCATGGCTCCACGTTGTCCACCCATTTTGTCAGTATTGATTATACTATGTGCTGCTTCTTAAAAGTCCAAGAAATCGGTATGTTTCGTGTCAATAACATGAAAAAGCGTTTGCCTAGCTTCTTCAATCGTTTTTATCAAATCTTCAGGCACCATAGAACTGCACGCCCGTTCTCCTTTTTCTATAAGAGCAAAATCTCCATAAACATTTTTTTGCAGACTGGGAGTATATTTCCTGGACCGTTTGGCAAACAGTAACTTATTGTACACTGCCGTTTGCTTTCTTTAAGGTCACTGTATGTACCATTTCGCCTTTGTTTAATCCGTACTATATTTATTAAGCTCATCAGATATGAAGCTTGTTTTTCATTATTCTAAAGCTTGCAGAATTTACAAAATAATGTCCGTTTTTGGTCTTCCCCCATTTCTTTGCACTTTTTATAGCATTTGAACGAATTAAAATCCTGGTCAACCATAAAATATTAGGTTGATGCATAAGTAACGTCATATTTTTTCAAGAAAACAAAAATTAATTTTTTCGCATAAACTTTATTAATTTAGTCAATTACATAATTTCCATTATTTTTAATGACTTTCTCCCATCTTTCTGTCAACTTTTTAATCCCATTTGAAAAGAAACTTTCAGGTTTCGATGCAAAGACCGTGTCTAGTGCTCTTTTCACCTAAATAATTTTGTAAGGATAAAAATAGGTGAAAATCAGAAGGAATTAAATCAGGAGAATAAGGTGGATGCTTTAAAACATCCCAATTTAACTCCTTTAATTTATGTTGTGTTATCATCGCAGAATGTGGCCGCGCATTGTCATGGTGAAAGACGACACCCTTGCGATTGATAAGTTCGGGTCGTTTTATTACGAGTGCCGACTTTAATTTTTTAATCTGTTCACAGTATCTTTCAGCATTTATTGTTTGGTTAGGTGGCAATAATTCGGAATAAATAATGCCCTTCATATCCCACCAAACACAAAGCATCATTTTTTTTTGATGAAGTTATGCCTTGGGAGTGGTTAATGGAACGTGTCCTGGCTTGACCCAGTGCAGCTTCCTTGTTTTATTATTATAAACAACCCATTTTTCATCTCCCGTCACTAGCCGATGCAATAAAGGCTCATGCTCTTGTCTCGCAGACAAGGAAACATCGTAAGATTTGCGGGTGACAATTCGTGCGGGACCCACACACCGTACTTGGAAACCATTCCAATGTGACGCACATGCCTCACCACCGTAGATTGATCGATACCCATCTTCAATGCGATGTCCCTGGTATTTTGAACCAACTTCAAGCATGGCTTTCAGTACATCATCTCGGTGGTTGAAGGGCGTTCCGATCTTTCTTCATCAGCTGTTGATAAATTTCCAGATCTGAATATAGCAAACCATCGTTGACTGCTTCGAACATCGATAGCACCTCTGCCGTACACATCACATATGTTTTTGGTTGCCTCAGTTGCATTGTGGCCTTTATCGAATTCAAAAAGTAAAGAGTGTCGAATATGCACTCTTTTCTTTGACATTATAAAAATTCACAAGGGCTCTGTATAGCTCAACCGCTAACGGTAAACTGAAAAAAATGTTAGAAGAAACCCTCTTTTATATGATACAAAGACACCATTAAGAACATCTGTTAACACAGTTGGTGAAAAAAATATACCACCGTCTACGTAAAAATATGACGTTACTTATGCATCAACCTAATACATTCATCCTTCTGACTAATATTGTAATATGTATACTAACAAGATGTAGATATCAATTAATAATATCGCTAAATGTGCACCGAATTGCACATCACTAGCCTGTGATATGGCACCGGGATGAACGTTAATCCAAAAACACAAAATAAATCATAGGTCGTTTACTGGTGGATTTTTTGCTGGAATGATCTTCTTAGCTGTTAATATATATTCCAGGCCTTGTGTTTTTCTTCTTTTATTTGCATTATATTCTTTTAAACACCTTTTTCTTGTCGTTTGTATGGGGAGCTTACCTGACGCGCGTGCCACTTTCTCGGCCATTTTCAAACAAATTGACGCTAGCAGGCAATGGCATCTAGTGCCGTTTTTAAATTAACAAACCGTGGCACTTAGCGAAGACGTGATATTCAAACAAGCATAAAGGCTGGATGCAGCATTGCAGGGACTTAATGCATTATTAGGGTTATTGGCGATGACATAAAATCAAGCTACATACTTAGTTTGAAAAATGAAATAGTGATACTTAGTGCCTATTTTACATTAAGCATTCAGTTGTAGACTATTGAAGCTTCTAACAGGGCTGTCCTCCAATATCTAGTCTATATGGCTTTACCAGATCTTTCATAGTACTTCAACTGCATTTTACTTTTTCATTTTGTTTTCTTTTGTCAAGATCTCCAACTAAGCACTTCTAGTCTTGTTTAGGATTCTTTACACTACATGTGCACTAAATAAATCGAGGATAAAATAGCAAGAGCAGCAATATATTACTTCCAATAACAGGAAAATTATAAGAGGGTGTTTTATTTTATCATGATTAGAATTTATACACACTTGAACCCCTCATAAAAAACATTTAATTGATTAAAACATGTCTTTGTAAGGATAATATTTATCAAGACCATAAATTTAATATACAAATTTATGATATATAGCTTTGACAATAAACTGTCGTGTTGAAATTCTGACATTCAAAAATATGACAATGAATGACAGCGTCAACAAATGGAGTTTTAATATTATTTTAATTTTCAAAATTACAAATGAAAATATATAATTTTTTTTACATTAATCATTTACAAGTTAGGCAAGTTTTAAGTCCTATTCATTATGAGCGCAACAATCTACTGCATGCACACACTAGTTTGTAATAATAAAAAATAAATTGAAAGTAAATCGTATTGGATATGTGAAAGATGGTTTTGCCAGCAATTATAAAATAGGGCCCTAAGGCACAATGGACTTCATAAATATTAAGAATACAATTAGTTTCTTGTCTGTATGGCTGGGGAAGGATGTTACATAACCCGTGGACAGTACGGAGCGCGAATGTCTCAAATCAAGCAATAGATCCAACCGCAGAAAGCCTCATCAACAATCATCGATTGATTCGGCAGTTACTTTGTGGTGTAACATTTTAATTTTTTTAAATATATAATTTTTATTTTCATTCTGTACTACACACACATAATTTTTTTTGAGTTGCATCACAACTAAAAACAATAAACAATAAAACCACTCACATCCTTACTTGCCCCACCGCCCTAATAGCCAACTGTATTTTATTAATTAATTAATTTTAGTTCAATTTACACCTGTGGATGGGAAAAACTGCTCTTCCCGAAACAAATTGTGTTACAACTCAAAAAATTGAGTGTATGCAGTACAAAGTGAAAATAAAAATTATTCTTCCAATTCTTCGGCCACATGATGGAAGAAGATCTGAAAGAATGCCACAGCGGTGGATAGATACATTGCACCTAGCTGAAGAGGTCCTGCAGTCAGCTGTGAGGGCGACCCGGGACCTGAACTTGTGGAGGTGTATTACGAGCCAATTCTCATCTGATCGGAAAGGAATGAAAGAGGAAAAAAGATGAAGAATATTTATACTTTTATATATGTACTCTACATACACAGCAACAGCATTTTCAATTTTTAAAATCCTGTGGTGGATTTTAAAAATTATTGGTCCATATGGTGGTAAAGTTTTGATACCGACCTTTTGGGTCCGTTATCCGTAATTACACCGCTATCACTACAGCTGTATACAGTAACTGAATGAATGGACCCTTCTGTGAATAAACAAAAGGCCAATTCATATTCTCTTCATACGTTTCCCCGATGACATAGATACAGTGCACAATAAGAGGGAAACAATAATGAAACCAAATCATTTCTGATTACATTGAATCTGTGGATGGGATAGGACACGCATGATCAGCATCGCAACATTTATGATCGTAAGAATGTTCCAAAAGGATTTATTTTTATCTGTCAAGCGAAGCCCTAAGAGCCAATTGTGTGATCATTAGTAACTTATTACGTTAGGAGAACACATTCTTATTGTGAAGTTGTAATTATTCAGAACAGACGGTCTGTGATATTATATGAATTAAATATATTAATTACAGAATTAATTTTACAGAATCACAGACACCAGAATTATCAATTCATTTTTATTAAATTTTGGACACATTGATACAACTTTATTATTAGGAGAACACATAAAATAATAAAAATTAAAATAAGGTAGCTGGCTCTTTCAAATAATGGAACGATTAAATGTATTAATATCAAAAAGGTAACATATAGGTTCGAAAATTGTCACTAAAAATATTGTCACTGTAGCATAGTTGGATAATGCACCTTCCCCGGTTAGGAAAGAGATCCAGATTCGAATCCCGGTGGCGCAACAACAATATTTTTCGATAAAATTGATTTTATATGTATATTTTTCTAATTATGTTAGTAAAAAAAGTTACTAAAATAAAAAATTTTGCAAAAACGAGTTTGATCGTCAGTAAAAAATATTTACTTCTCGAAAGTACATCAAATAGTAAACTCATTTTACTTTCCGATATCCAATAGTAAAAATGAGAATCAATAGTTAAATATGACTTTTCACAGCTGTTCCAGAAATCATCTGACACAAATGCAGTGAAAATTGCAGTATATGACAATTAATCATTCAATATCCCACAATTTTAGTAATGATAGTTTAGCCGATGATAATCTTGTTGTTTAATATACATTAGCACATAATTCCAAAAAAATTTACCACCAAAGTGATAGATTTCGAACGAAGAGGTGAAAAATTCATAGATAAAGCAAAATATAAAGCATATTTCATGATTATTTGTCAGACCTATAGACATCTCATTTATGCTTTGACAATAGTAAATTTGACATTCAAACAACCCGCAGACAATTTTTACCAACCGGCCTTAAAAGTTTGTTCTATGCAAAAAAGAAAACACTCCTCTGTGCACTGTTTACCGACACTCGCTTAGCGATTATCAGGACATTCCAGACTCGTATTTTATAATGGTCTAGTGTGGTGAATCACACAAGTCGTATAAGGTATCAGTTACTATATACAAGTGGACAGAGGCAAGCTGCTGATGAAAGAAATTGAAAATGAAGACTATGTTTACTCACACAGCAGCCTTCCAAACCCTAGAAACTGCATTCAAATGGTTCACGGGACAAGATGAATCTGACTGTACAACAGCTACAAGTGAAATATATCTGAGATCTAGCTGTAATGAAATGATCAAACTATTTATGTAAAAGTCTATTTGAAACAAGGCAAGACTGGTGGTACACAATGATGTATGGAAGTGAGGCCTGGAGCTGGCAGAAGAGGAACTAAAGTAGATTGAATGCAGTGGAAATGAGATCACTTAGGCGTATGTGTGGCAAATCCATTTATGACAGAGTAAAGAATTAAGAAATTAGAAGAATGTAAAGCTGATTAATAAGATTAAAAAATAATCGCTTAGGTGGTTTGGTCATATGGAATGGATGAATTAGGAGAGAATAATAAGAAAGATATATAACGCAAGTGTTGATAGCACCATGACGTCCACGGAAAACTTGACACAATCAGATAAACTAAATACTGGAAGATGGTCCTGTTAAAACATTAAACATAAATTGTGTGAATTGACAACTATTTTAATAGTAACATTAAATGTTTAATGACACCTCACATGGTAACACTTCATGACAATTAGAAATTTCACAAAGTTTATAAAGTATTCGTTCTGAGCAATCTTGCATATTTAGTTCATTTGTTTCTGGACACAGAATCTAGTGCAACTGAACTAAGAGGGTGACAAAGTTCAGCATCGAAATTCAACCAAAACGATATTTAAAGCATCAGCATAAACAGAAAATTTACAATTTAAGGTATAGGTATAACCTAAGAAAGAAAAACAAAAGCATGATTTATAAAGAAGAAAAAAATTCAAATGAAACACATGGAAACAAATACTTAAATAAATCAGCTATGTGTTTCTAGAAGCACTTATTTGAAAATACAATCCAAGCTCACATTTAAATCCAGAGAAAGGATTCAAAGAGTTAGTGGACAACAATATGGAAACATCTATGTAACAATTTTTTTGTAATTTGTAATACACTTCAAATTTGAATAAAGAAATCAATGTTTTGTGTACATAGCTGCATTATATAACGCCATGCAAGGTAGTATGCAAGTTCAGGTTGGCTACATATAATATTGATACATCTTTCCCTTGGTAACAAAGCAACTCACAGAAAAATGTGGCATCAATATTGCAAATTTAATTCCATTAAAATCGTGAACATAATCTGTAACATCACATGCCACTAAGAATTATTCGCGAAACCCAGAAAAATACATAATTCATGAAAGCCAAAGCACTATAATCTTACCTACACACATCATGCTGACATGGGCCAAACTTTTACGAAAATAACATTATTTTTAGATCCAAAATTGAAAGTAAACAATGAAATGGAACGAAAGACGACTAAATTAAATCAATTTCTTCGATTTAAGTAGAAAATTGAACGAAATCAAGGAAGGACAAATAAGGAAAGGTATAAAAATATTATCGAAACATTTTCCAATCAGTCACAAACAAGATGGCATCCGCAGAATGCACTTTTGATGTATTGGCTAAATATAAAAACTAAACAAACAAAATTAAAAACAATGCAGACGAGTTCTACACCAAGTTTAGGGGTTAGGTCTGCGAATAAACGAAATTTGGTGTCCCGTTGGTGACAACAT
This sequence comes from Eubasilissa splendida, assembly GCA_031772225.1. Lineage (NCBI taxonomy): Eukaryota > Metazoa > Arthropoda > Insecta > Trichoptera > Phryganeidae > Eubasilissa > Eubasilissa splendida. The sequence goes on from CM062870.1 coordinate 13,317,260, forward strand.
ATTGAAGCGTAGAAGTCGGAAGCGAGGATAATCTAAGTTGCATCACTTCGACTGTGGGAGTAAAACAAAAAAACACCAATCGATATCGAGAAAATTTGAAAAACCATTGATTTTGGATGGCTTTACCAGAAAAAAACGTCGAAAAAAGATAAAGATTCGTCACGAATGAGATAAAATTACGACAAAATGCGTACTAACCAGTGGAGGTTTGATCTTGCATATTCCGCACTTCTCAGCTATTGGCCTGATCTTGCTGATGTACGCCAAGGGGTCCAAGAACTCCTCGGGGGTCGGTGTGAACACAGGAGCCTCCGGAGGTATGGTGAAGGAGAAGATATCCTGCTTTAAAGGGGACGCGCTGTCCCCCATACTCACTTCGACACTGGCCTCGTCACATTTTCCCATTTTACAGGCAACTTTTCCCCTCTATGAGGGCTAGACAGTACGTAACAATAGCATTTTGGAACTTTATGTCGATTACGAACACATCACACACTAAATATATGAGGTTTTGTAGTAATTTTCCATGCGAACAATCCCAACAAAAACTTCACTTTCTGTACTGCAATCAAAACGCTACAACCCCACGTCCGCCATGCAAATTATTACTACAGATAAGATGTTTACTCAAAAAAGACTAGTAGCTCGTTAACTTATCACGGGTCCACATTATACGGGTAGGTACCAAAAATTACATTATTTATGGTTGAGTAGTGAGTTTTTGGTATGATTCATATTAAATTCCTGTGACTTTTTATTGAAATCGATATTTATGTAATCGAAATGAGTTTGCAGGAATTCCTACTAAAAATATTTTTACTTATATCAAACCCACTAAACCTATTAACGGCACAGGTGTCCATATGGACACACAAATTTTGTTCTTTGAGTAACATGGATTTTTTTTTACATTTTTCATGCATAACTATGTTCCAGAGAACTAGTAATTGAAAGAAAAATTCAAATATTCTTTAAGGATTCTTAGAAAATTACCGTGTTCAAATGGACACCGATGATACTAAAGTGTATTTTTTCATTTTATAAAAACGAAATAATTGGATTATAATGAAATAGTGTTATTTTTATCATCTTTTATTTATAAAATGGCACGATAATGTTCGTAACAAGAGATGCACAAACCAACATTACTTTTTCCACATTGAATTCAAACTGCAGAACGTTTCTCTTTACAATACAAACCAGCGCAGCGTCTCTTTTTTTTAATTCTCTGTACATGTTTTAAATCAACAAATCTTATATCATTTAGAATTTTTGATTTTGACGAAAAATAAAATTATTTCTTGAAAATCATATTATTAATTTTATAACATATATTTTCTTTAGCATCTTAAATGATGAATACTAAAATTTACAGACACCGTGTCTATCTTAATTTTGATAAATTTCAATATCAAATAATATTTTTTTCCAGTATTCAAATATAACAACTACATTTACGTGCATTCGTATAAATATACAAGTGAATTTACCTTTAGAAGAAAGAAAAATATTTTTGGACTCAATGGGAATTAAACCAGTGATCATTGAATCATAATCAATTTGAAATTGAATTGATGACACGCTATGTTCATTGAGATTTTGACATTTATATAGCATTCTTTATTATTATAAACTTGATGCAACGGGAAGTTACTTGTCACCACTACTTTGAATCTTTATAAAAATAACATGAATATGTACATTTTTATTGAATTAAATTGCATTTAAATATGTAAATTGGGAATCTTCATTTTAAAATTTAATGTTTCACCATGGATACAAACAAAAAACCTTTTTCACCATGGATACAGACAAAAAACAAATAAAGCGCCATCTGGATTGTTACAAACTGCATTTTATAGAATAGAAGATTTAGAGATTACGTTACAACTCATTTGAAGTTAGTCAAATTTAACCTTTGTAACGTATGTCCCCGAGAACTATCTTCGAATATACGCGACACAGAAACATCATTTTCACATGAGATTTAAAGTTTACAATAAACTTTGTTTTTTTTTTTTAAATCACTGGAAGAAATTGGGATCCTGATAAACCACGTGAGTTTAATAGTTAAGTTTCACTGATAGGTAAGACCCATATGACACTTTTGATTGATTAAACGCTGTTGTAAACGATAATAGTAATTCGTACGAAAAGAGGTCAAGTTCATAAATCTAAACTAATATTTCGGTTGGTATGATTAAAAGTTTGCGACTGGATTTCGTAAATCTTGGTATTACCATACGTTATACCTTAAACTCGTAGTAACATATGTACGTGCTTGTGATTGACGTGCTATCTTGCTGATTTGTTATAAAATAAGATTAAAAAATTTGAGCTCGTAGCCACGTAATAATTAAAATTAGTGTATTTTAAATGAAAAAATATTGAATGAATAGAAATAAATATTAATTAATTAATATAATGCAAATAAAATAATAAATTATATCGTATAATGGATGACACATATGTAAGAAAATATTGACTTAACATCATAATATGTTTTATTTAGGATTGTTCGAAGTTCTTAACAAATTACATTTTAATATAATTGATAGTACTTTATATGGTTTTTTTGTATGTGTTCACAGTGAAAATGGGTTGATTTATATGTCTTTAAATATTATTAGGGAGTCCAAATTTACACTTTTACATGGTGTTCCGCACAGCTACGGGCCCGCGGGGCGCGATAATCGCGGTCCGAGAAATGTTCAATACAAAAGCCCATCTTTTCCGCTTCACGGAAACATTTCGCCCGTCATTCCGCGCCACTGGAAACCCTACGCCCCTGCGCTCGGCGGACCACCGAGTGGAGGGGGGAACGGGCCGACGCGGGACTCCGCCCACAGTCAACGAGAAGATTGTGCCGTTGTAATTTGTGTAATTAACTTGCTGTAAAAAATGCTATGATAATGTAAATATATATAATAAAAAGAGCGTGAAAAGGGCGATCGCCCGGAGATAATATTACGCACCTTAAAAATCATTTGGAGGATTAAAATTGATTTCTGAGTTTAAGGTGCAATAATTAATTCCCCGGGCCATCGCCCCAGGTAATATATAACAGGCATCGCGAGGGGAATTCAGATCTGTACTAAAAATAAAATATAATATACATATATATATATAATATACATAAATATATATAGATACTATAAAATAAAATATTCGCGATGCCTGAAAGATTAAAAGTAAATATGTGAGAGACATTTTTACGGAGAAAAAAGAAATCCTCCACCCCAGACGGAACGGCGGAAAAAATGACTCGAGTTTTGGAGTCTGGCCGCCAGAGGGTGGCGGCGCTGGACCGAATCGGGGTGGCGCGGGGACTGGCCGCGCCATTCGATTGGATCCCGACCCTACGGGGGGCCTCACGCTCCCAAGATATGTAAAATAAATAATGGTCCAGCGGCTGCAGAAATTATGCCCTTCCATTCACATTTCGCACCGCTGGACTCTTCAAGGAAAAATCGTATTTTATTTATCTCCGCTTCAACCTTGCTATTACACTGGACTTTTTGGATTCTCAACTTTTGGCTACGAAATTTGGACCTGAAAAATCCTTGACTTTGGCTGCTACACTGGACGACGATTTTGGACCCCCATGGACCACTGCACGCCGCTGCAGATATCGACGTCCGAGCCACCAGAGCGAACCGGCGAATCACACCTTTCAAATCTACAGTTTTGTTTCCTGTACGGAACACATGGAATATGACATAATGAAATATTTATGAAGTTTTAAAATTACGACTAACGGGGGTGTTGCAAGATTAATTTGTCAGAATTTTGTTTGGAAATGTTACTTTTAGACGATTATTAAGATTTTGATTTTTAATTAACAATCGCACCAATCGCAATCTATTCAAATTTACCGCATTTTATTGTGCCTGGTATTAATTTCTAACACATCCTCATCTACCGATGAGCCGTCTCTATGAATGTATACAATCGATGAAAATTCATCCGCCATTTGCGAAGCTTCCTTGAGTGCCGCCCGTGCGATGTGTATTTCGGATTATGACAAGTGAATTATAATCGTATTTGTTGTTTAATAGTTTTCTAAAGCGCGAGAGAACATAATGATTGTGAGAGTATTATTTGTGGGGTGCCTGTGTTTCGCTGCCTGTGTCGCTTCCAGCATTCGTTCGTCCGACACGGACAATGAAGGTAAATTTTTGTTTTTTCTCAGTATGCTTATTCCTTGAAATTCGATGCCTCGAGTTACGTCCTCGTTGAAAAACGCCCATGATTATGAAGAAATGCCGCTACTTCAATCGGTTAATTTTAATTTTTACGTATTTCTGTTTTATGGTGCGTGAGGGTTTCCTAGAAATCGCATTTGAAAGGGTGAAATCGTTCTGAAATGTGTCACCCTTGTACATAGGTATACCAAAGCAGCTGTCTATTGCGGTGTGTGTTGTGTTTTATTGATCATTTAACCCGTTTTGTGCATTCTACTCATGTTTTAGTTGTGTTAGCAACCAGTCTGAGACGCTGTGGCTTTCTTTTTCTCCGCATTATCGACAAACACCGAAACGGAAAGCCATCTGCTGTATAAACTCCCGTGTATTTCGCCGTAGTGTCGGGTTACGATTCAATACGCTAGTATTTGTTGTAACCAACTGGATTGACCAGTTTTCTACAAAATGTCATCCGCGATTCAACCTTTTTACAAGACGAGGTACACATCACATATTATACCACAAAATTTTACGATTATTAAAATCAAGAAAATCTTCATTAGCGGCTCGATTAAAATTGTTGAATATCGCCTTGAGTTTTACTTTACCCATATTTATGATAATTTTATTTTATTCCTTGAGTTTATTGACTGAGCAGGTAACTTGTATCATTTATTAGGCGTAGGAGTTGAAAGTGATGTCATTTTTATACATTCTACGCTTTATTTATGAATTTAAAAAAAAAATGAAAAAATGCGCAAATTTCAGAAAAATGAATACGCTTTTGTAATAAATCAACATTCGTCAAAGACTTTTTAAAATTAAACATATTTTCTATTATTAATTATTTATTTAAACGAAATTTAAGATATTGAAATAATGTCAAGAATAAATTCCAATATGGTAAATAACGTACAGGAATAACAATTCAATTTGATGATAGAATTTGTAGAATTGTTGCCCACAAATCCAAATGATTGGAGGTTCCATTTGAATATTTTTAACATAAAAAATCGAGTAAGTACAATTTGCACTCCATGGTTACGAGTGTACATTGCGCGCACGCATGTTATGTGTGCAGTTTACCGAGAAAGAAGGAAGGAATTGATCATATTTATATATGACACTAGAATTTAAATATTTTGTGTGTATTTTTTAATTCTAATTTTTAGGTAGTTACCGCGTAGGTACTGAATTAATAAATAAGTTATTTTCCTACTTTTCGATTTAATTTTCGAACGTGCGAGTATTAAAGCTTTTCGAACATAAAAATCTCTGTCAAAAACTGTAAAAAAGCAAGTTTTAGGATTATTGATAGGTACTAAATAGAATATATAGTCACCATGGCAACAGGTATGACGTTTTTTGGACACTTTTATAACTTATTTTTCTAATACTGCTCTGGTACGACATTTTTTGGGGCGAGGGGGTTAAGACATTTTCGAAAAATATTTGGCTAAACAAACAGTAACCAAAATAATATGACAAAACAGTGACCATACTCGTGACCATGGTGACAAAGTATTTTATTCAGTGCCCATAAATGTAAAACTTATATTTAGAATTTTTTTTATTAATGTTTAGAATACCATAGCACGCATGTTTGAAAATTAAAATAAGTACCTGTAGGCAGAAAAAAAAACTTTTTTTGTTGATTCACTTTCTACATGATATCTAGCTAAAAATTTGAATTAAAAGAATAATTCACACCTAGTACCTATCTACCTTCAAAGTACAATGCTAACAATGAATTTTTAAAACGTCAAAAATAAATTTATTATTTTGTAATTAGCAAAGTTAATAACAAAGTTAACAAATAAAAATATAAATTTATTCATTTTTCATTCCTTTTTTTCTTCCCAGTGATATATTCGCAAACACATTTAATATATATTTTTTTCCATTTTAAACATCACACTGCGCTGCATCAGCATTATTTAATTCATTGTCATTTATAATATTTTCTGGCGTACTTAAGTGTTGGTACCATGTCACTGTTATGACTAAATCCTCATGAGTGGTTCTTACCTGTGATAAACTTATTTTCTCTCGCTCCCCAAATATCTTCTCTGTATTCATTGTGCATTATGAACAGTTAACAATAAAGGTTATTTATTTATTTTTATTAATTGCATATACATACAATAATACAATTGAATATTAAATACAATTAATTACGATTTACAAAAAGGTAACCATTTTACAAAAAACAAATTGATAACAGATTTTTAAAATGCATCGCCCCACTAAGGCAAGCATGTTTTAGGGCAAGTTGGCAAACAAATCATATTTCAATATTACTCACTTGAATACAAGGTAAAATACAAAATGAAAGTACATACAAGATAAAGTAAAAGTGAAAATATATAAGCTTAGTATAAAATCAGAGGAAAATATTAATATGACATGTATAAATATTGCTTATTTTAATTTTATTATTTTTTATTTATTTTGTCGTAAAACCACATAATTTAATAAATAAATAAGCGTTATTTCATAATATACAACAGTTTACTCTCAGTATTTGCTCTACCCCATTTTTTACAACCAATTTAAAACATTTTTCTAAAAGCTTCAATGTCACTTGAAGTTTTAATATTGTTTCCAATCTGATTATAATATTCTGGGAGCATGAAAAGTGAATAATCTTTGACCAAAAATAGTTTTCATTCTTGGAACGATTTTAACATTATTTTCTCTTGTGGGATAATATCTTTCAGTCCTCATAGATGGAGCGCTTATTTTTCTATGAAAGCTAGTTGATATATTTTATTTTGTTATTAAAACATACAGTTTATCTATAAAAACAAAAATCATAATGAAAGTGAAACAATAATTTAACCAGTTACACGGTTTCTCTGAAATTACAGTACAGTTTAATCAGTGAGGATAATTTAAAAAGGACTAATTAAATATATAGATGACTTGTTATGACTATAATGTATTTTCTCCTCTAATACAGAAATAAGTAAGAGAAAAATTGAAAAAATATAAAAATATAAACAAAGGAGAGATAAAAGTTATTAAGAAGATAATATTCCAGGGGAATGGGGGGCGAGGGGAAAGGTAAAGAAAATAAAATCTGTGTGATAAAAATAAAATAAAAGGTATATTCAGCACATATAATTGTATTACATCATTTTTATAATAGACATTAAAATAATTTTTGATGGTTTGTATGTCAGCTACACTTTTAATAAAATATATACATTGTAAGCAAGCATATAGTAAAATAATTCTATAATCAGTTGTCACTTTGTCACATGACTGGATATGAAAAAAATCATATCTAAATGACGTCCAGTTCATATAAAACAATACTGACACTTAATATAGCAAATACACTAAAAATTACCTAAAAATGAAGAGGAATGAAAGTAGACTGAATGCAGTGGAAATGAGATGATTTAGGCATATGTTTGGTAGATCTATTTATGATAAAATAAAAAATGGACACATTATGAAAGAATGTAAAGCTTATCTTAGCATAATGAATAGGATTTAAAAAAAAGGCGTTTAGATAGTTTGGTCAGGTTGAACGAATGAATGAGGTTGATGGCACCAGAAATATATGACATCCATGGAAGACTTGACATGACCGAGTAACAGATAGTGGAAGATGGTCCTGTTGGATGTCTCAATAATCAACAAGCTTGCATGAGAAGATGTATAAATGTGGATGAGGTAAGAGTTGCGTGCGGCGAGGACAGAAGAGTGGCACTCCATCCTCTCTGCCTCTAGAGGGTGGTAAGTTAGTTTCTATTTTTAACATTTAAAATGTTTGTCTCCTTAATATAGAGTTATGGTGCCATAATTCAACTTGTAATTGTTTAATGTGATTTGAATAAATATCTCATATTTATGATGCACAACCGACCATCTGTTGAAGAACTTATCAACACCATATAAGGTTACTGCTGCGTCACCTAAATGACCAGAGCATATTTATTGCAAAATATTATCTGGCGCTCATATGGACAGAACCTAGAAAGAGACGCTCCCATGGACTGGTGAAAGCAAATTCAAGTTATATAAAATTATTTTTAATGGAAAATGTATTCATTTTAAGGAGATGGCCGTAATTGACTAATATGTATATAGTATTAAACAAAGACATTAAAGTACAATGTGACAATGGAAATGTTTGACAATATTTGTGATTAAAATTAGAAGAATAAAATAATACTTTTTTGTACTTAAAAAGTTAGAAACACATTAAATTAATAGTTTACTTAAATATTACATTAATACCTTTGCGCTTTAACACCTGTATTAAAGTAAAATAATATATCATTTAATTATATAGTATATATTAAAAAATAATATATATAATTGTTTCATTTAAAATAGTCACTTATAAGATTCCTAACAGTGCATTAACTTGATTTTCAATATAGTACAACATTTTGAGTTATCAAACACTGACGCAGATATAGATGATAGTTTTTAGATAATACAATTGCCAGAATCAAAATCTCCGAGGACCAAAGCTGCATAATAACCGGTCTCGTTCTGTATTTAACTAACTACTGTATAGGGTAGAATCAAGATATGTACAGTGTACTAAAATAATTAAATATTTTATTAAAATCGATACACATATCTGTTTGAAACCAGAGGTTTCCAACTGAATTGTTTAATGATGTGAGATTTTACTCTAAGGCAAGGTTTCTTACCCTAGGGTTGTGCGGTAAAAGTATTTTATATATTTTAAGTATATGGGACATAAATGAGAACAAAATGTGTTGCCTTCTTTCCTCCTAGAAAAATATTACTTTTAATTTAAAAGAACTTGACCTAGAAAATTTTTCATCTGGGCTAAAAATATTTAAGAGTTATGTTCTACAAAATGTAAACTGGTCCTTTGATATAATTGGATTTAGCAACAATGCTCTAAGGCAACCCTGTCCAACTAGCAGCCTGCAAATCAATCAAAATTTTTACATAAAATTTTAAATAAATATCAGTATATTTTCATTTTTTTGACTAAAGCTTTTAAGTACTACCTGAAGGAACTTAGTGTTACTGAAGTGATATCATTTACTTGTATCAAAACATCTCAAGATCCTAAATATCAAATGGAATTATGCGACCTTCAGGCTGATCCGTTTATTGCATCTAGTGGAGCAACTGTAATAGAAATGTTCAAAATGTTGAATAAAGAAATGTTTTCGTTCGGAAGTACATACACCTGCGAGCGCGCATTCTCTGATATTAAATATATCAAATTAAAATATAGAAATGTTATGAAATGTTCTCATGGAAATATAATTCGACTTAGCTATCAAAATAAGCTGGATGGAAAGAGTTACAAATGAAGATGTTATGATTCGGATGAATAAAGAAAAATAAGTATTTAAAACGATAAAAATCTGAAAACTTTAATATCTCGAACATGTGATGAGACATCCAGAGCTTGCACCTCATAATGCAGGGAAAGAATGTTGGAAGTCGGGGCCCTGGAAGAAAGAGAACATCATGGCTGAAGCACCAGTCTACTGTAGAGCTTTTCCGGGCCCCAGTAAACAAAGTGATGGTAGCCAACGTCTGTTGAACGGATAGGGCATGGATATTTTAAAAATATTTTTAGTTTGGTACCGTATGATATATTTTTTCAACCAATGTTTGTAAAAAATATCATTAATATGAGTTTTTTGTGTGTATCATAATGGGAATCAAACCCATGACTCTTAATCAGTTTTAGATTATCCAATACTTTGGACCACAGGGCTTGTGTACATTTAAATTTTTTTAATAATAATTTTTTTTTTTTTTATGAAATGTAATTTTTTTTCATTTTGACATATTTTTATACTCCATAAATTATTTCCCTTCCGTCTACAGATATGTAGCGATACTGTTATGTTTGCATTAACCGACTTACTGCTGCAGAACACTTGGATGAATTCACTATAAGCGTATAATTTGAAGACAAACTCAACATGTAAGTTTGTTCCCTTCAGCATATACTGGCCCGCTATTGTTTTCATTTCTGCTAACAAAGCACGCGCGCGCCAGAATTACAAAACCATCCCGTATTGTCGTTTATGTTCTGCTTGAAACTTTCCTTTGTTCTCAAAACAATTGAGTCCTACATTGAATGAAACTGTTTTCTTGATTTTAATTTTCGGCAACTTAGTTATATTTATACTTTTTTTTTTTTACACATTGACTATATTTTTTCCACGTAATAAATGCCGCAAAACTGGGATAAAAAAAAAGTATAAAGTTTTATCATTTTTATTTTCCACAAAACAAAAGAACAACATCTGAACTTGAAATTAACTAACTTACCACACACCGTTTTACAGCGAGGGCAGACAGATAGGATAGAGCGTACAATTTTCGCTACCCTACACATTCATATATCTTCTCGTGCAATCTCGTTGATTATTGAGGTTTCTAACAGGACCGTCCCCCGGTATCTGGTTTACCTGGTTGTGCCGAGTCTTCATCCACACTTTCATCCATCAACACTTGCATCATATATCTTTTTTAATTTAAGAAAAACACATTTTTGTTGTGAACTTGCATTTTCAGGACATAGTTTTGTGGCGCTTAATACAAATTAAATTAATCAAGTAGAAAGATATACAGAAGAAAATCTATTTATCAAAAAAATATTTATTTGCTACCGGGATTCGAACCTCGACCTATTCCTATCCAGGGATAGATTTTTATAAATCGATTTTTTTTGTATATCTTTCTAGTTGATTAATTTAATTTGTATTATATATCTTTCTTACTATTCTTTCCTCATTCATCTGTTTTATATGACCAAACCACCCAAGCGATCCTTTTTTAATCTTATTCACTCTGCTAACATCAGCTTTACAATCTCCTAATTTCATCATTTTTTGCTCTGTCATAAGTGGATCTGTCACATATACGCCTACTGCATTCAGTCTAGTTTTGTTCTTCTTCTGTCAGATCCAGACTTCACTTCCATACATCAGTGTCGGTACTGGGATTCCATTGTGTACCGCTAGTCTTGCCACGGTTGACTTGAAATTAAATTCAGATTATGTTTGAAACCAAAAAAAAGCAATTGTGTTGTGTGGGGCAGTGTGTGTGTCAAGTATAAAATATACTCTTTATCATATTTAAAAAAAAAGTTGAATTGATGCACCCTTATCGTTTTGTAATTGTCCCCAGTACACACAATAGAGTATCGTGTTTGTTCCAATACATTCTCAGTCTGAAGTGTGTACCGTGTACTTGATAGAAACTTGCTGAAAGTTTGTATTGTATTCCTAGTAAAATTGAAGCAAGCGCCTGTGTCTCGAATATTATGCAAATCACTTTACACAACAATATTAATTCAAATTAATTTCACTAGCTCGTGATATTTGTTTGATGTTCCGGGCATCTATTTGAGATGATAGCATTCTTTTTCACCCGGTCTCTTACTCTGAATAACGTTTTCCTGCTTTCCCTTTTCATTGTGGTCCATGGACGCGGTGTCTCAGCCGTAACTAACTCGTGGTATCTGCGGCAATATAGAGAGGTTACTGTAATAATAGTTTGCGATAGATCCTAACGGGAACCGGTCCCAGACCCAGCGATTAAAATTCTTTAAAAAAATATGCGTTCATGCAATACAGGTACTCTACATTTAATGACCAAGTTTCGTTCCTACGACCATATTGTTAATTGGAATTGGTCATGTATCTAAGTACCTGTTCATTGATGGTCGACTCCGGAGAGCTTTAGCTAGTCGACACAACCACATCTTAAATGTCTCCAGCCTTTTAATGGTGGTTTCATGTCCATAGAGTAGCACGGGTATTATGTAAATTTTTTATTGCCCTTCAATGGGTGCTCATTCCCGACTTTTCATATATAGTATATTACAAAATGTGAACTTCGAAAATGTATACATTAGCTAGTCAATGTATGCACCAACTATGAGTTTTAGTTACAGTATACACAAAATACAATAAAATACAAATACAAAATGCATACGTGCTATTATTGTTATCTGATGTAACCTCAAAGTTTCAACTTAAATCGCATTTCTTTTCTGTTATTCAATTATAAGGTATGTAAAGATACAATGTACTTACAGTTACAATTTATTTTATTAATTCGTTGTATAATTATCATTCAAATTGTTAATGTGTGGTAGGGTAATTGTAAACTCGCTCGTATTTGGTTAGTTGTCAAACATGCTCGTCTGACAGTTCTTGTTTGTTCATGATGTGACCAATTCGCGTCGGCGAGTTCATACATTCACTAGTTAAATCATACATTATCTAGTGAAAGTATACATGAAATGCAGCAATGTAATCATTTCCAATTGATTTTACTTTTCATTTTTTAAACTTATTCTTATGTGAATATTTTGCAACGACTTTAATATTTTTAATAAAAAAAAACTTATTAGTCTTATTTCAATTTATGTGTTTTTAAATTAAATTTTAATGTTTACTAATCCTATGAAACCTGTCTGTGAAGATAAAAATGATACATGCTAATTAGTATTATTTTTGTCACCATTCCGCTTGCTTGCTTGTTTGTGTATGTGAGAGTCTATGTGTGTGACTGTGTGTATCTGTTTACATTAAACACAGGATAATATTTTGAGGCATAAATACACATGTGATGTCATTTACTAACTTGTATTTTATGTCAGGTTTTTCAATGGGAGTTTAGTTTTGCGCACACATAGTAACCACATTAATATGTATTCAATCTATTACTTACCATCACTCCGTTTCTCCGCGGGGGTAAGCAGAGAGGATAGAGCGCCACACTCTTCTGTCCTGACATAATTCTCGCCTCATCCACATTCATACATCACAATATTATGTATACATACACAGGGTAAACAATTTTTCGCGCCAAATTTGTCAGGTTGACGATTGTTAGTTTTTTAAACCTTTTTGCAATACACATGACATTTGATTTTTCTCAGAAATTTGGTTAATCAGAAAAAATCTTTTAAAAGGTATATGTTATTTTAAGTTTTCATATAGATTTTAATGCGAGGATTCGCAATTTGCTTTACTGCAGAGTACATATTTCGATAATTCGTTGGAAATCAATTAATTAAAAATATTTTTTTTATGTAAACATTTTTTTGAAGTAGAGCGCACAAGATGGCGTCTAAAGATTTTGAAAAATTTTAAGGATAAAAAAGTCAATTTTCTAATTATGAATTTCAAATTTTTCCACCGAGTGTTTCAATTGCCAGGTGGAGAAATTTGTTTTTTTAACTTTTATCAGTCAATAAGAGTGCAATTTTTAATTTGAAAAAATCTGATGAATTCTCCTTCTTTTGTTTCCACCACACTGGTTTTTAAAAATTATATTAGTTTAAGTGCGATATTAATTTTGAAAAATTCTATCAATAGCAAATTTGTTACGCATTTAAAAAGAAGTTGTCCTTAATTCTACTTCTTCTTTATCTGTTCCCCCATCACATTTGTTTTTTTAAGCTTTTCTCAGTCATTTTATGTTCAATATTTAAATTTAAAAGTTCTGGTGACAGGTAAACGTGTAACGCATTGAGATTTTAGTTTTCTCACTTCTTATTTTCTTATCAAAACACTTTTTATGGTTTTATCAAAGTGTATTAAAGATTTTTTTTTTTAATCTGGAGATTGACAACAGAGTACTGTGTCTTTGCAGGGTACGTTAGCGACCATGTGGTTGCTGGTGCGGGCAGGCTAGTATTATTTAAAAATATATTAACTTTAGGATTGCACATATATTTTAATTTTATATTGAAACTGAGCAATAGATTTTATCAATTCATTTTATTTGCATGACAATGCAATCATATTGACCAAAATAAAATTTTCTTCTCGTACTATATTCATTCAATAGACGTTGGCTATCATCTTCCAGAGCCCTAACTTCCAGAAATCTTTCCCTGCATTATGAGGTGCAACATCTCTTACTTCTCTAGATGTCTCATCACATGTCCGTGATATTGAAGTTTCCAGATTTTTATTGTTTTAAATACTTCTTTCATACTTAACTTTTTTATTATTCATCCTAACCACATCTTCATTCATAACTATCCATTCAGCTTATTTTGATCAATCTTCCGTAGATCCACATCTCAAAACAACTTAGCTACTAATGTATTTAAAAAAAAGAACTCTTTATTCTTATATAAAATATTGTGGACTAGGTCTGTCACACCTTATATAAAGGTGTATTTTATTGAATACTACCTGTTCTAAATTTTGATCACTTTCACTCTAGAAGAAAAAATAGTCATCCTAACAACATTCCATTTATCTATTTTAAATTATAACTTGATTAATATCCCCGGCAATGCATTGTACATTCATTTCAAGAATGAAACCTTGGCATAATCTGAGGACTTCAGACATTTTGAAATATTTTGTGAACATCGTTAGTATTTATAATGCATAAAAAAAAAGCATTTAAACCCTTGGCTGAAAAACCCGGCCCCGAAGAGACTGGGTCACCCAAAAACATGCGTATTTCTGGTGTAATGGTAATACCTTGCGGACCGATGACAGTATGTTGTGGTGATCATGATCAGGGTATTGAGTCAGTCCGTTTATAAATAATACTGAATCACCGCACTATTATGCTTTAAATACACTTTTAATTAAATTTTGCACATTGTTTTTCAAAGCTTGCCAACATAATAAATAATGATGTTTATTTAACATTTCTTTTCTGGATTCGATTTGAGTTTATCGCACCTCTTGTCAATGTCAATGTCACTCCTGCTGCTCCTCTAATATTATTATCATCTAGGAAACCGGCACTCTCGGTATTTGAATTTGTTCCAAATTCTCGCATTTGATATGGATCGCTTTAATAAATTAACAAATAATAAATTGAATTGCGAAATTGCATTTAAAAAGTGAGTAACATTTTATGAGAGATTAGTGAGTGGGGGTGTAATATTTAAAAATATTATTACGGGTATTTAGATAGACACCAACGAGAAAGTAATACTTACAATTGTAGAGAGTACATGCTACAATAAAGGAAGGTTAAGAAAAGGTTATGTGAAATGTCGAGTGCGTAAGAAAGTAAAGAAACTCAATGCTCCTAGGACATGTAAATTCATGGACAATATCAGAATAGTCGAGATCAAACCAGACGGATAATCAATATGAGGCGAGGCGAACCTTAAAAACATATTAAATGCAGGGGTGGTACGATACATGTGGTTAAGACATGTAACGCTTGTTTTAATTGTCTTGATTCAGTTGTACATTAGTATACCATATTTCATTGCCCGCGAGCACAAATGTGAATTTTACAAGTAGCAATAATTAGTACAAAGTCTTATAAAATATTAACTCAGTTATCATTGCTCATGTAAACTACTGCAGCAGCATTTTATTGTTGGCTAATGAAGAAGAAATGCAACAATTATCAGTACTGCTAAATAAAGCTTTGAGAAAAAATAGATATACTCGAATCAGTACAATGCTGAATGACCTTAATATGATGACCTTTAAACAGAAAATATATTTCAATGTTATGGTGTTTATTTTTAAAATCCACACTAAACAAGTATCGGCAGAATTCATAAGAAAAATTGAGGCAAATCGACATGAGCACGAACATCATACAAGAGGATGAGTTTCAAGAAGAAGGCCAAATCTCAGAAATCGGTGATGTATAGTGTGATGATATAAAAAAAGAAGAATCTAAGCAAATATGTGCAAGATATGTCATAGTAAAAAGGAAAATATTGATATTGTTTGTATTAGAGCATATATATATACTTATGTACCTTGGTGCTACTTGCGAATTGCTCTGCGGTGCGCTCCTGCGTTACAGAGCATCACTCAACCGTGCTGATTGCGCAAATCTATGCTCTAGGTCGTAAAACTTGTATACGTATACCTTTATCAATAAGGTACTGAAGATAAAACATTTATTACTCTTCACATACACTTTGTCACACCTTCAGCCAACCTGATGTTATACATAAATACCAGGCGCAGCGGTGTTGGTTGGAGACCCGGCACAACAGTTTTATCTGTATATTTGATAGTGTGAAGTGTTTGTGCAATCTAAGACCTCTATTTACGCAAGTACCGATGAACAGAAATACCTTCCATTGGACACACCTAATGCAATTCACCATTAACTTTTCTTACACAACAGTGATGTGGTTTTGTCCAGGGATGCTCAACCTGGACACTACGATTATAAATTAATTATTTTAAATATATACAATGAGTTTTCCATTTTTAAACATAGAATATGTTTTTTCGGCAGGTATCCATGTAAAAATTGTCACGAAAAAATTAGCGCATTAGAAAATGTCATATTTTTAAAAATATATTTTCACTTTTATCTTGTGTGTATTCGCCTTCACCGATACCGGGATCGATACTAGGTGCTTCCAAAACATTTTTGATATGAATGAATTAATTAATATGTATATACGGTACGTAGTGCCATTGAAATGAAAAAGATACAACAATTATAATATTAGATAATTTTTATAACATTTTTGTCAAAAATTTCACCTCAACATAAACTGTTTATAGTCCTATAAAATTGTTATTTGAACTTATGGAAATGATTTTATGAAAAAGTGCATTTTTAGTCTCTTAAATAATGTTTCTGATGCACTGTTTCTTATGACGGTGGGCAAACAGTTCTGCGCTTTTGGGCCGGCCACCATAAATGCACATACACTAAATTTAGACTTCTGGCAATGGCTGATCGGTTCTACAACCCTTCCTGCGGTTGAAGTAGAGGCTGACCTGAGAGTTTGACATCTACTATTCAAATTGTCTGGGATACAAAGCGCTGGAAGATACAGAGGCGCCATGTTATGTGTCGCCTTGTACTCAACCATCACAATTTAAATTGAACTCTGAGGGAACCGGAGCTAATGTAGCTCATGTAAAAGGGATGTTTTATGAAAGAATTTGGAAACTCCATATATTATAGATTAATATTAAAACAGTACAATTAAGCGTATTAATAAGGCTGTTATATAAAAATAATGAATATAAAAAAAATATCAAATGGTAATGTGAAAAAAAAATAATATACATTTTTTAATACACAACATTTAACAAATATTAAAAATAAAAAATTGTGTCTAAACTAAATATGAAAATGGAAATAAAACAAAATGTAATTATTATTAAAAAATGAGTGGAACGAAGTTAATTTGAAATATGCTAATGAGTAACATTTAAATAATGTGTAATGTTATAGGATATTTTTAGTTGTAGAATAGTACAGGTGCTCTGTACGTAAGGCGTAACCACATAAATAATCAGTTAAAAAATTCCAGTATCCCGGATAACTTGCTAAGCAAGTGCGCTGTCATTTTGTTATTCACCTAGTAGACTGTGGTGTTAAATTGTCAAATAATTATATATGCTGGTTTTTTGTTAGAATTTAATAAATTGATTTATATTTTTTAAATACTTTATTATTTATACATTCTTGACATCAAATTTTAATATGTACTAATATTTAAATTAATTCAACAATCTGTTACCCCTGCTGAACTTTGTAAGAAGCTAGTATTAATACAGATCTTAAGGTACAGGTGACCCCCGCTTGAAGATCTGATCTATGTTGGCGAAATTAATAACAAAAGGCCTTTAAAATTTGTAATTTATTTAAAAAGAATATATGTTTATTAAAACATTACACATAGTGATGAGAAAAAATACTATTCTTGATTCACTGGTGTGATTATGATTGGTATTAGATAATATCAGTGTTTACAAATTGTGACTGTGATCACAGCTTACACATACAATAATATATAAAACTATTTAAATTTTTTATATCTATTAAACCTAAAATAGGGTACATGCATAATATTAAACTGACAATATTGACAATTTATGTGAAAAGTTGGTACTGATAAATAATGTTAAAACAATATGGTCTCGGGACTTTGGCTCATCTGACCCGAATTAATAATGCATGAAAACATTAACCATTGTGCGCTCCTTCAGCGAGGGATAGACATTACCATTCTGCGCCAGCCGTGCCATTTCAATGGAGAGGAAGTATCAGTCATGAATCATAATCCCGGGCGGCCTGTAAATTATCATATTATCTTCATTACAGCTTTTGTTTATATTTTCATTGATTACGCATTGCCGTGTACCAAAAGAGAAGACTTGGCCCGACCAGGTAAACCGGATACTGGAGGATGGTCCTGTTAGATGTTCGCTAGTTTGAATGTGGATGAGGCCAGAGTTATGTCACGGAGGGTGGGGCGCGTTATCTTTTCTCTCCACGGTGAGTTAGTGATGCGTCTTCTTTTCATTGACGGTGGTCTTCATAGTGTGCAGTTACCTCGTAGACTTCCATGTAGCTATGCTTTAAATATGACATTTATACCGTAGGATGTTACTAAACATTATCTTTTGATTCTTATCTACTACCTAACGATCAATATTTACCGAGCTGTGCGTCATTTCTGTTTACTTTTATTTACTGTAGAAAAAGGCGTTGAACACATACCCAGAATTTGCTCACGGTCGTTATCACACAATTATAAGTTATTTCCACAGTATTTAACTCTTGTTAAAATGAACTATTAATGATTATTTCATTAATATACAAAATCTGAGTGAAACATTAATTATTTTTATTTATATTAGTTTTTCATTATATACCTTGGAGATCTTCAACTTCCATCTCTGCTCCGTGGTCTCCATGGCAGTGTAGCTTCATTAATTAGTATATTGATGTCTCAAAAAATAAACAATTTTGTGTAAAATTTTGGAAATTATCGAGCAGTTTAGACGGGTCATATTATTTTGGACAGTTCTGGATGTTGTGATTGGGAGTGGATTGAGATTTATTTATTTGTAAATAGGTACATACATAAATATTTTAAACTGTGGTGGGTTCTTCGTTTGTTCTGGAGAAACATGTATTATGTATATATATTAGATACAATTACATTTTTAAAGATAGAATTGTTCTTGTCTTCTGTGTATTCTGGCAAATATGCTAATTGAAATGTTTATAAATTCAGCATTGACACAAGTCATATAAATAATTCATTCTAATCCTTTTGTTCTGTTCCCTTTTAGTAGTACCCCCTCCCCAGTAATTCCTGTGGACTCCGCCCTAATGTGGGATAATTCTGTAAAACATATTTATATATATAAATAAAAAATAAATAAAAATTATGTCTCAGTTGCGTGTATCATACCACTCCTGCTTGCATTGAATATGTTTTTCTAGTTCGCTCCGTTCCAACTCTTATTTTATTTCATGTTCAGAGATGTGTTCTTTTGTTTTGTAGAAATATTTCTTCCTCGTTGGTGTCTACAAAGATGCTGAATATTTGTAATATATACAAAGTACAACGAGGGCGGACCCACCGCTTACCCAGGACCGATGCAATAAGCTCAAGGTTCCTATCTCGGTCCTACTCATTCGCTAGTAGCATTTTTAATGCTACTAGGTAGCTGTTCGATGTATCCTGTAATGACAAATCTTGTATATTATAACCTCGCTTGCGAATCTCCTGTAAGATGTTCATCATCATCATCATCACTACTGTCTCTATAACCCCTTCCGGATCTTAGCCTCAAGAATATTCCTCCATTTTTCTCTCCAGTTCTAGATTTCTAAATCAGATATATCTTTGAAAACGTTGTCACTTCATCTCTCCTTTGGCCTACTGAAACGATTACTTTGATTGCTGTTCGGTCGTCCTCTCCATGCGGCCCAACCACTGAAGTCTTTCTATTTTAATAAACTTGATAAAATGTTACGCCCTTTTAAACGCAGTTTCGTGACACATTTTACTTGAAAAAAACATTTTAAAATTAAAAATCTAATCAACGCTATCCTGTGTCGTCACCAGGTCAGTAGTTTTATCATATATACACGGTCTAAGAGCCGACTGGCCCATCACTCATTATTTGCTGGAAGTAATTTTGCAATGATGGTCGCACTCATACTTGCGCATGCAGACCATAAAAGTGTATGTATAATGGCATGACCAATCAACGACACCAATTTGTTTCAGTGTAATACGAGTGATTTGATACAAGCTATATGGCAGGAGTTGCGAACCTTTTCAAGATGACATGACAAAGATGCATGTTTAATTTTCTTCTGAGAGTATAAAAAGTATGACACTAAATCAGTAAATTAAATGTATTGATATTATCAATCCTTATCTACTGCTAATATGTATATATTATTATTTTGATTGATGATTTATAATAGGGCGATTAATACATATTAAAACTTTTGATACTGTTCTGTCACTCGGCTAACAACTAATATGTGTAGACATACAACACGATGGGCATTTTCTTTCAATTATATTTTATATTAAGGTATCAATAATATTGTTCAATTATTTTTTATGACCAATAAATATAAAATATAAAATAAAATAACAGTGGAATGTGGTAATGCAGCGAGCGTACATTAATAATGTGATTCGTTGTGTGTCACACAGTGCTTGACTAATTTAAAATTAAGCAAAATTGTATTTATGTTGTTTCGAGTAGTGTATAATAATAATAGTAAATATATTTTTTTAAATACAAATTAAATGTATTAATTAGAAAGATATATATATATATATATATATATAAAATCAATTTTATCAAAATATATTGTTGTTGCTACCGGGATTTGAACCTGGATCTCTTCCTATCTGGGTAAATTTTCAAAAAAATGGAAAAAAATTGTCGTCAATGCAATGTGTTGCCATGGCATAATCGGATAACGCAGTTTCCCCGGATAGGAAAAGATTCAGGTTCGAATCCCGGTAGCAAGAATATTTTTCGATAAAATTGATTTTATATGTATATCTTTCTAATTAATTAATTTAATTAGTATTTAAAATATCACAGACCTATGCTCTGAATAATCACAACTTCACAATAAGAATGTGTTCTCCTTAATAATAATTTATATATTAGTTTCTAGTACATTATTGTGTATATTTGTTAATAAATTAGCACTATTTGTTGCTGAGGGTTTGGCAGAAAGTAAGTGTTCTGTTCGCTACATTAGTTTTTTTACCGTATTATAGTAGTTGTATAAATGTAGATGCAAAATTACCATGAAAAAAATAGAAATTAATATAAAAATGAAACATTAAAAACTAACACAATTTCAGTAAGATAATTAAATGTATTTAAAAAAGGTGAAAGCGAATAGTAATGTTATATAATACTGGTGAAAACTATATAACAGCTGTATTGTGTGAACAATTAAGGTTTAAATTTCTATACACCCTGTTCATTCCTAATTATAACTATTTTATTCTGATCGTTCTGAGCATTGCTGACATTATTTAAAGTTTACTAAAGTGTTGAATTAAAATAATTGAAATATATATTGTAAACATTCAATATTCAACTCTCAAACCCAATATTCAAACTCTCGGTTGGCAATGCCCCTAATATATAATGCAATGTAAATTAATCCGGAAATATCTGACGTGTTCTTCACTAGAAACCATCTCCTCGGGCCATCATGCTATGATGTGACTATTGTGGAGTCCGAATGCTCTCTTAATTTTGCGCGAAGATTCTTCATTTATGTTATCTATCTGTCTTGTGCAATATTCTAGTTTAGTTTTGAATATTTGATTGTTAATTTCAAAATAGCGCGCCATGAGTTGACCACATCTTACAGGATATGATTGTTATTTTTAATCGCCTGTTTTAATTGTTTTCCATGTAAACATCCTGAGAACATGTCGAAACTGTGTCATACTTGTGAAAAATTAAACATCCTATACGTATACCTGTTTTAACCCATTGGTTACAGAGAGACACATTATTAATTTAATTTCTTTGTGACTCATTGTGGAGAATTGTCTCTGATTCCATTATAGATTATCGTCTTTAAAAAATGTATATACTTTTGTATACATCATGAAGGGCTGTCTGCGCTTTATATACTGAGCTACTTATTAGTTATTACTTTTTCTAATGATTATTTACTCAATATATTATTGGTTATTGTTATTCAAATCAATGATGAAGTTTATACTTCCTTATAATATCTAGCTGCTTGAAATCTGACAGTGTGAGCTTATCCACTGTTCAATATTAATATAGTATATATATATATATATATATAGCCTGGAGCTGGCAGAAGAAGAGGAACAAACGTAGACTGAATGTAGTGGAAATGTGATCACTTAGGTGTCTATGTGGCAAACCCATTAATGACAGAGTAAAGAATGAAAAAATGAGATAATATAAAGCTGATCTTAAAATAGTGAATAGGATTAAGAAAGGATCGCTTAAGTGGTTTTGTCATATGGAGCGAATGAATGAGGAGAGAATAGTAAAAAGATACATGATGCAATTGTTGATGGCATCAGAAATAGAGGACGTCCGCGGAAGACTTTACTGTGAGTGTTTAGTTTGTTACTTAAAATGAATACTAAAAACTGATGATTATTTACTTATGGCCGTAGAAAATTGCTGGCATTCAAATTTACACAAATTAGCAACAAATATGTACCGGCCTTCTAAACGAAACCTGCATAGGCGCACCCAGATGGTCCTGTTAGAATCCTCAATAATTGGCGAGCTTGTATGAGAAGATGTATGAATGTGGATGAGGCGAGAATTGTGCATCAGGACAGAAGAGTGTGGTGCTCTATCCTATCTGCCTATCCTGTGATGATAAGTTAGTTAATTAGTTACATAAATATTGTAGAATGTGTATATCTGTCTATAAATATATATGTATACACGGATTCCTGGTGAGATGAAAAGCAAGGCAGTTCTAAGGGCACAGTAAAGGGTTTTTGAAGTTAAAATTTTACGACCATGCAACACCAGGTATATCAGCTAGAAATGTATAAAATAACTAGACTTAAGAGTAAGTTCTTTCAGACCGCAGTCTTTGCGGGACACCGGGTTCTTATTGGTTTAGGCTTCCTGCAGGTATCTGTAAAACTGATGATTTACTTATGTTTTATTCAATTTAAAATACTGCACAAGTAATATTTTTACTAAAGTAATGCTATTATATTAGAAAAATGCTAGGAATTTTATGTAAAAATTGTGGTCATTGCAGTGTTGAAAATGGTGCACGTTTTCCACCTCATATTGTCTGTTCTCTATTACACTGAAGTCATACTACATTAATATTAATGTTTAAAGGAGTATGGAAAAATAATTTCTCAAAAATCCTAAAAATAGTATGGCTCTACATGGTATGATACACAACCATCTGAATGATATATTATTTGAAATAAAATATTTAAACTCTGCGCATTTTACTGACAAAAACTCACTCCCTTAGATGTTAATAATTAATTATCTTTAAACGTCTGTATGTCATGACTCCTATTCTTTCATATCACACGCTTGTTATCTTAATTGTTCACCATAAAGTCATCCCTTCGCCACGCACACGCAACTAATACATGCATTATAACAAACCTACTACAATTATAAATAAAAGAAAATTTAGGAGATACATTTTTTTTTCTCCGCAAACATTATAAACAAATTATTTTGTTGTCCTTTAAATAGGACAGTGTGTTGGAAAGGGTTAACACTATCTCAAGACACAGAAATGGACGAGTACACTGAACAGAGTGGGTAACATTAGTTTCTGAGTAAAACGTAACACTAATGCGATTCTAACATCATATAACGTTCGGGGGAAGTAGACAATGAAATCATGGATGTGTGTCACAGAACTTCATCGGATTCTTCGTCATTTTTCTGGATGTGGTGTGATCTCCTGCATCGTCGATTTGTCATTGAATTGAATATATATATAAATATATTAGAACTATTAAAAGGAATGTTCATCTGGGATCGGCTACTCTAATCATTCTGCTGTGTTCTGTCCTGGGCAGCATCCTTGGTTACAAAAACTAAAATAATTGCCGTCATATACTATACACGCCTTGCACATTCACAATTTGTAAGTTTGTGAATAAAAAAAATATTAAAAATACAAAAATACTTCTAATACAATCCATCATATTATTATTTACAATTTTGGACACAATCCAATATTCTCAGTGTTCAATTTTCTCTTATCTACCGGCTGTAATCCATCAAAAATAGATATATCATGCCGTATCTGACGGAAGTTTTATTTTTGTTGAACTGACCGTCGGCCGTGATCACGGCATGGGGAATTAAAAAAATCATTTGTCTTCCTTAAAATGTCAATTGATTAGAATATTATTTTCATCTGTTAAGATTGCGGGAGGACAAAACTTCTTTATTAAACTTTTTCTGAAAATGTGTATATGTGTTTGAAAGTTGTTAATGTTGACATTCTGTGCGTAAAAAAAATATGTCGTGTCGTAACATTTTATAAGATGATATATAGGGGAGTAATATATTAAACAATCACAAAACAAAACATTGTGGAGAGCTATCGCCTCCGCGTTTGTCATTTAGAGCCGCGCACCCAGCAAGGCTTACTTGCGTCATGATTCCAACCAGCCATAAAGATGTGGGGTACCCAAGGTATGCAACAATAATACAAACTTGGACGGGCTGAATCACAACCACTCTTTCTATCGACATTCTCTAAGTAACAGCTCTGAAAGCCTCCTGCAATTTTAGTCCGCGGCGCACCTAGAGCTAACTTATATCTTTGTACAATTTAACTTTAATAAAATGTCTCATTTAAAAAAGATTACATATATAAGTCTGAAATTTGTCATAAACTTAAATGATTAGCTTAGTGTAACGGTAACACATTCTCCTGGCAAAATAAAGTTTCAGGTTCATATCCCAGTTGTAACCAAATGTTTTTTCACTAGATATATTTTTCTAAATTCCTTTCTAATTGATTCATCTGATGTGTTTTAAGTATCTTAGAACCATGTTCTAAAATTGCAATTTCACAATACAATGGTTTTCATTAAAACAACACATTATGTTTCTAAATTAATTGAATTCAATTTTTTTCCACTGCTGCATACAGAACTCAAGTCAGGCAGTCATTCAAAAGAACACTGTGTATGTGTAAATAACTTACAAATAAAAATAATAATTATCAAACATACAATTAAAGGCTGTATTCAGCGACACCTAGATTGCAGTCATCTGATAATTGTCACTCTGAGCTTGTCCATTGATAAAAATTCATTCTGATTGATAACCTTGACACAATTATTTAAGTTATCTGTGGATTGAAATTGATTTCAGACTAGGTGTTTTTAAAAAAATATTTTTATTTGTGTATAATAATATTATGCAATTTCTCACTTGGCTAGGCCTGATCTAGGGAAAATATTTTCTGCAGTTTAGAAAACATAGTAAAAATGAAAATAGTTGGTAATCCCTCTGATATATTTATAAACACTGGAGCAACTCTTCCTCGTGGTTTCTCAGCCATTCAATAATTTTCTTTTTGAAAAATGCAGCTGATAGAATTTTATTTGTATTGAAGTCTAAAATGTTGTAAAGTTTACGTGCTAGGTATAAGAAATGTTGTTGTCCAAATGTAATCTTGATATGTGGTAGCTGCAATACGTTTTGTGTTGTTTAATGGTGTATTGATATATATATATATATAGTGCCTAATTCCAAAACCCCCTAAAATGACTTGTGTGTTTTTGAGTTCTGGATGAAAACATATATTTTGAGAGCTGTTTTTTTTTTTGTTTGTTTTTTACATCACTATTTTGTAAAGAGACAATTCTGTAATGTATAATTTTTTTTCTGTATATATTGTTCTGGCAGTCATACTGGATTTTAGATCATGTGATCATCAACAAGCGTTGTAATTGGCTGATATCATTTTAGGGGGAATAGCAACTTATACTCTGTCTGCTTAAAGTTGGTGAATTGTTCTGTAGTGTATAATAATGTTTTTTTAAAATATCATTTGTATTATCGATTTTTGTGTTTTAATAAGAGGGTCTAGATTATTTCTTGAGGCACTCCCCCACCCTATGATTCCATAGCGTAGTATTGATTGGCACATGGCGTAGTAAATCATTTATCTTTATTCATCTTTCGGAAGAATTCAATAGAAATTCAGTAGCAATCGTTTAAAATGGGGACCAAAATATTTTTTTCAAGTTTCATGTTAAAAAGTTGATAGATGCCGCCGACCTAGTCAATACAAAGTTGAGTCATAAAGTCAAACAGTAAATAATTTGACGACAATGTTTTTTTGTTTAATGTTAAAAGAAAATAAATTTAAAAAAACACAGCGTTTCATTGGGATCAGAATTTTTTTTGATTAAACTTATCAGAATAATTGAAATTAAAATTTAAAATTAATTAAATATCTCTGCTAAGTTTGTTAGCCACTCTGATTTACCGTCTTGTTGTTTCAAAATGGTGAAAAAATAATAAAAATGGTAATGTTCCTGTTGGATTATTTATTAAGGTTTTTTAAATTATTTAATATATTTGTTTAAATTTTGTGTTATATGAAATACAAAATTTGTGTAAACTCAATATAAAATTGGCGCTCGAATTCGGCACCCCGAAGGTTAACAACGGGCGCATACGTGTAGACTCACGACAGAGATTACAGGAGAGGTTCGGCTACGATGCACACACTGCCTTAACATATGCAAATATTTGTCTTTGAAACTTCTGCTTTGCGTCTTGTGGCACGAATACTAATCGGTCTTCTCTCCTCTTACTTCCTCTGCCGGTCGCGTCTGTTTGCGCGCGCATACTAATACCGTCTGCCGGCGATGCCACCAGCCATGTCGTGTACCTCGGCTAATGTTGTCTTGTCAGCCTCCTTTTGTGCACTGTAAATGATGAATTATTGTTGATGTCATAAAAGAGCTTGGAGCAGATTAATGCAGCATTGACTATTATTCATCTCTTTGTTTGAGTTGTATGGCGGCGTGTACTTTGACTTTACAGGTTGGCACATGATTACATATAAATAGTTGACGTACTGCGAGTGTTCTTATATGATGATGCGCATTCACTTTTTTTTTGTCATAGCGTTATATTAGATTGTTGGATATAAAAATCAGAATATTAGTGGCGAAATAAGGTGTTAACCGGTGGTGTAACTATGCAGCCAATGGGGTGCATCGGGGCCCACATTAGATAGGGTTCCAAAAGGTTTGTGCCCTACAAAACTTTTGACATACTTTCCCGTAGAGGACAAATAATTTTTAAAATCCGCCACAACTAAAAATGGAATTAGAAAATTTAAAAAGGGAAAGGAAAGGAGGGTGACTGCAGGGAATAAAGTGAATGTCACTTTGAATGGAGTTATGTATATCTTACGTGAACTTGTCAACCGATGCAAGATTAGCGGTGCACAATGGAGTCCTGGTACCGACACTGATGTATGGAATTGAGGTCTGGAGCTGGCAGAAGAGGAGTGAAAGTAGACTGAATGCAGTGGAAATGAGATCACGAATGAGGAAATGAGGAAAGAATGTAAAGTTGATGTTAGTATAATGAGTAAGATTAAGAAAGGATCACCTAGGTGGTTTGGTTATGTGGAACATATGAATGAGGAGAGAATGGTAAGAAAGATATGATGCAAGTGTTGATGGTACCAGAAATAGAAGACATCCGCGGAAGACTTGGCATGATCAGGTAAACCTCAACAATCGGTGACCTTGTATGAGAAGATGTATGAATGTGGATGAGGCGAGAATTGTGTGTCAAGACAGAGGAGTGTGGCGTTTTATCCTCTCTGCCTATCCCCGCGGAGAAACGGTGTGACGGTAAGTTAGTTAGTTAGCTACAGATCAATCGTAGTGAAATGTGCGTAAGATCAAGAGGTAATGAAACACCACAAACACTTTTTAATAATTCAACAATGTCTTAATGAAGCTCAAGACAATTATTTTTGTTATTTTATTTTTGAAAACTGATCATTATGAAATAAAAGCATTGCAATGTTCACTTTTACAATTTCTGATGATACATGTCTTTTAGGAGAACACGTTCTTATTGTGAAGTTGTAATTATTCAGAACAGACGGTCTGTGATATTTTAAATATGAATTAAATATATTAATTATAAATATATACATATAAAATCAATTTTATCGAAAAATATTGTTGTTGCGCCACCGGGATTCGAACCTGGATCTCTTTCCTAACCGGGGAAGGTGCTTTATCCAACTAAGCTACAGCGACATTATTTTTAGTGACAATTTTCGACCCTATATGTTACCTTTGTGATATTAATACATTTATTCGATCGATCATTTGACAGAGCCATCAAATGATGAAACGATTAAAACAATATTTTTCGATAATATTGATTTTATATGTATATTTTTATAATTAATATATTTAATTCATATTTATACATGTCTTTGTTAACTATTTTGATAAAAATGCACCTTGAGAGTGAAAAGCTCAAATATAAGAAGTGTGGGGGGAATATTAGGTACATTAGCTTCTCTTCAATTCAATGTATCTGTTTGCCAATTCCAGTTTCCCGTGTGACAATACAAAAATACATAATTGGTCAGCTATACATTAATTTTAAATAAAAATTTCTTTGCAAATTCAAAAATTCTTAAAGATGTCACTGTATTTACTGTTTCCGGGGTAAGTTTGTAGAACTCCATTATCACATGAGTGAAAATAAAACACTTGTTTTTTGATTCTCCTCATTTAATTTATTTGAGACGCGTTTCGCCTCGTAAGGGCATTCATTATCAAGGAGATTGTACAAGAATGTTAAAAAACAAGTGTTTTATTTTCACATATGTGATGTCCCCGTATCTTAGAATTTTATATATTCTACACATTCATTAATTGATTTCCTAATTGTCATACTTATTCGATTTTACCAATGCTGTAATTCAATGTGGAATGCTCAAATATTTTTTTAAACACTTATAAAAATTTAAATTTTTATTGATGCAACTATAATTTTCAGTACAGTTCAACGGTTGGGTCGAGATATTTACAGTGTTATTTTTTTACATTATTTTAATCTGTAATTAGTATGTATGTACATATTATAATTTGTACCACTCTAAATGCGTTTTTGGGGTATAAGGAGTGTTTTGATAGGGTAAAGGTCTCCTATAAATCCTCACCTCACTCCTTATCTTTTTAAGTATGCCACTTAAATTTGTTTCCAGCCCTGGGAAATATGTAATAAATCTGAACAAAGTGGCAATAAAATTCACCCAAAGTTATCTTCCCTGATTTTCACATTTTCAATGCTGATGTCTTAAATACTCATGTAATGCTTTATTGTACACAACAGAAAATATTGCATTTAATCATTTCAAGTTAAACACGGTCTGTTCATTTGCGGTGAGCTCGCTCATTTGACGCGACAACTCGAAAGGTCGGGAGTTCACTCTCAATGTCATGGAGTGTTATTTTCACTAGGCCTGTTCCGGGCGTGCTCCGGGTAAAATTAAATATTGACACTGCTAAAATAAATATTTTAATGAACTAGATGGTACTGTGGATTTGAGAATTTTTTTAAACAGTTAATTTTTTATCTAATACAGGCGGCCCTCAACTTTTGCACAATTCGCTATTTCGCACATTTTTTGACCGTCAGTTTTTTCAATAATGTTCGCTTTTGTCTCGCGTGCAGTCGTTTTCTTTTCCTCTGCTCCCTGTCTCTTTCTCTCCGTCCTTGAAATGTATGTAAACAAGTTCAGCGGGTTTCAAAGGATCTTGGAAAAAAATTATGCCCACAAATGATGGGCGATCATCTAAACGCTGAAGAATCTCCAGAAACTATCGTAACTGAAATAGTTTGAATGATGAATGAACTAAACGTGGTCGTCAACAACGAAGATGTTGATGAATTAATCAAATCTCATTTAGAGCCTTTGTCCAATGAATACCTAATTGAACAACATGAAGCAAATGAAATAGAAAATGAAGGTGAAGATTAACAATCTCTTGACAATTTCATAAATAAGATTTCCGAGTCTTAATTACGCATTGTTATTTTATTACGTATATGTGTGTTATTGATAACTGATATTACGTCCCATTTTGGTGTTTTTTTTTTTACATGGCTCTACTTTCACACATTTCAACTTTTGCACACACTTCAGGAACCAATTAAGTGCGAAAGTCTAGGGTCGCCTGTATATGTGCCATAAAAATAATCCTTTATAGTCATTGAATGTATAAGTTAACTGTATAATTGACCCACAATACAAAGACACAGGATAAGCTCTTTAATATTTTGATCAGTTGTGTAACAGACTCAGTACACAATGTTATTTGGGTGGATACCTAACTAAATTATGAGTCAATAATGTTCAAGTATTGTGTAAAAAATCTATACCATTACGGAAAATATTATTGTGTGAGATTTTTACAAAATCATGTTAAGCTTTAAGTCTATGTATTTGGAAATAAATATTTGTGAAATTTTAAAAATGTTTATATCTCTGACATGGTTGAGATACATGCGGCTTGAACATTTTTAACTCATATTGCAATATGTATCTACCTCTAAAATATTGTACGCCAGGCGTGTTACACCCTTACACCCGTATGTATAAAAAAATTTACTGCCACTTAAAAATGAATAAAATAATACCTGTGAGTATCATTAAATAAGAGGGGTTGCAAAATTACAAATAATATTAATCAATAAGGTATAGGTATTCACGATTATTAAGGATTACTTGAAGAATTTCAAAGCTTTTGATGAGAAAAAAGTCATGCAGTGACCTAAACAGGAAGAAATCTGTCAGAGTAAGGTCCGAGGAGAGTAAGGGGGTTGTGGTAAAACCGATGACAAAAGTCTCAACGTTACGAGACATGTTTGAATTACAACATTACACATGCACTTTTAAAATGTCCATTTTGGGATTTGAATTTAATACTTATATAACAAATACTGCTTAACGGATGAACACCAACAACCTTACTTACATTGAATCCACCCAAAACAGAGCTACTATGGACAGCAACACCTAGAAGGCAAAACTTAATACAGGAATCAAATGTCTGCGAATGCTAAATCTGCAGTTAAGTTGTTGGACGTGCATATTGATTCAGGTCTTTCAATGAATACACAAATCAACAAACCTGTCAGTGCGTGCTTTTATGAATGGAGACAGATTAAAAGTATTTGGAGATATCGTCCTCTTGAAGCAGCCCATCTACTTATAAATGCATTTGTAGTGTCACGTGTAGACTATTGTAACAGCATCTATGCTGGCCTGCCAATGTTTCAGCTGGATAGATTACAATCCATTCTAAATGCGGCAGCATGGATAATATATGGAATTTTTAAATTCTCTCATATAACATCCCTTTTACATGAGCTGCCATTGGCTCCGGTTCCCTGAAAGAGTTGAATTTAAATTGTGCAAGGCCACATGGTGCCTCTGCATCTTCAAGAGCTTTGTATCCCAGACAATTTGAACGGTAGGCGTTAAACTTTCAGGTCAGCCTCTACTACAGCCGTAGGAAGAGTTGTAGAACCGACCAACCGTCGCCAATAGTCTAAATTTAGTGAACGGGCATTTGCGGTGGCAGGCTCAAAAGCGTAGAACCCTTTGTCCTCCGTCATAAGAAACAGTGCATAAAAAACTTTATTTAAGAAGAAACTAAAATGCATCTTTTCAAAAAATCATTTCCATAAGTGAAAATAACAATAAAGATAATGTAGGACTATAAACAGCTTATGTCTAAAGCGACCTTGAGGTGAAAGTTTCTACGAAAATGGCGCTATATAAATTTTCCAATATTATTATTTTATTTTTATTTTTCAATATTAAATATAAATAAAACATTAAATCTTATTATAGTTTTATATATTAGCAGTTTGCTTCGTTGACTCGGTATTGTCGACCCCGGAAATAGTTTATGTGTCAAATTTTACTGGGTTAATATTCTGTGTTAAAATTTAAATGGTAAATGTTTAAATTTCACAGCGTGTTTTTGAAACATCTTGCTCCGTGTGGCGGTGCTCATTCCTCTCATTGTGGTCGGAAAAGAAATTATCTTTTTATGTATTTATATTCCCCATTCATGTTCGGGCCCATTGTGTAACTTTAATGGCTGCCTCCTTTATTATTAAAATGTTTTTTTCCCCCTTCCCCCTCCACTGTACACACTTGTGCCGTGTTTAATGTTTTCTCAGTGACTACAAGTGAGAGGCAGTTGTAAAATTCTGAATTTATGTAGGACCCGCGCAGCCACATTAACGGCCTGAAAAAATTAATTTTCCCTTGAATACTTTATGCTGTTTGTTTTAATGTTATTTCATAGCGTGGAATTATACGCTTTTAATGGGATGCTACTTGATAAAATATATTGCGTATTATCTCCATTTTGAACTGGTGTCTCGAGTTAAAATATAACTCGTAATATCTAATAACAATTCCCGGTGGTAGCTAAAATATTTTTTCGATAAATTGATTTTATCTGTATGTATATATTTCTAATTATTATATCATTTTAATTTGTATTGAAATATCACAGAACTATGTTCTGAAAAAACTACAACTTCACAATAATAATGTGTTCTCTTTAAAATACATAATATTATTAACTGGATTTTTAACATAGCATAACATTTAACCTTCCCATGTGAAATGGGTCACGAAACTAACTGAATTATAAAAAGCGTGTAAATAAATAAAATAAATTTTTCGCAAATTAAAAAAAAACGTGTAAATCTAAAATAAAATTCAGACGACATTTGAAACAGGGCTTCAAACTGGAACTGAACCGAAAACAAAAAAAAATGTTATTTGTGTCAGAACATAAACTGGAGCTGAGCTGAAAAAAAAATTGGTTTATTTCGGTTTGGTACATGTTCAAACACACGCTCGTTAACACAACATTACTTTCCATTTTAGTTAGTCTACGAGACAATATAAATAGTTTAAATGAAAATGCATTGGAAGATATTTTAATAATTAGAAGTAACTTTCATCTTTTTAAATTATAAATAAATATATCCAAGAATCCTATATATTTCAACCGTAAATATACGAATTTGTTTAGTTTAATAAATTATATACTTCTAGTTCTAATGATTATATCTATAATTAATTATTATATATTAAAATTAAAAAATTAATCACTTGGAGCTGAACCGAATACTGAAAAAAACATTATTTTTTCGGTTTGAAGGGACAAAAAAATATATGTGCAGGAGTGGTACGTTATATATGTCTGAGAGATGTAACATGTTTTTTTCATCTTTTTTACTTTTATGGTCTCGTATTACTTTATCTACAGAGCATCATTCATCTCTTGAAATCGCCATTGCTGTTCAGTTTGCTGAGTACTCTCCATTCTCTTGTCGCAAATCTTGCATTGAAAGGATATTAAACATCTACACAATTAAAAAAAATTGACTTGTAAAAATATTTTTTATCTAATTGTGATGTTATTTATTTATTTCACAGCTATCCCGTACCTGGATTTGGTGGACCTGGAGAATGGCTACCATGGCCTGATCAAGGAGAACGAGACGGTGGTGGAGGTGACCCCTCCGATCCGGGCCAAGGGGGATATCTGCTCCTTCCTCATCCTCAACAACAAGCACCACGGGGAGGCACCCTTCGAGGTGACTATTCACAAATCTATCTTTAATTTTGCCATTGTATTTGTATTTATTTGTTTATTTATTCTTAATATAGTGCATATGTAAGTATACAGTAGAACCACGTAAATTTGAAGTTCAAGGGACCAAAAAAAAGGAATTTGTATTACGCAGAACCCCGTTAATAAGAAATTAAAGGGATCAAATAAAATTTTAGTTTTACAAATTTCGCATTGCGATTCTTTAAAAATCTTAAAAGTCATGAAAAAAGGCCACTAATTTCGTAAACAGCAAACATATTTTGGCATATTTCCCAAAATCATCTCGAAAACACAGTATTTATTATACTAATACAAAATTCTGATGTAATTTATTATATGTACTACTGAAACTACTGATCTATTTCTCGTAATAAGTAAAGATCCTACCTTACAATGTTCTAATAAAATGAAACAGTCATTATAACATAAAATTAAGAATAATAACATCAAATTAAAACATTTTTAATTGTCAGCCATGTTTTGGCTTGAAAAAATAATTTATTTTTTCCTTGTCTCATTTTTTGACACTTCTCATCTCGGGATCACTCGAAAAATTTCTAGTGAAATAATAAGATAAAGTTAACAATAATGTCATTCAAGGAAAATGAAAATTATTAACATAACAAACACAGTTATTAGAAATACAATCGTTCATAAATACGTGAAATAATACGAAAAGTCATCTCAATTTTATTGTGCAAGTAGCCAACTGAAGAAACCATACCCGGAATTCGCGACATAATTATACATAAGGAGGTTGCACATACAGTAGGCTCAGATGTGCGTTGTGTCGGCAGGTATTGCGAAATACATAAAGAACACTTCACACGGGCGCGCGCGGTTAATAAACTGCGCGCATTGTTAATTTTTTACAACTTAAAATTTAATTTTATTTATGTGACGTAAAATTGTATTGCTTTATGACGCGAGGGCCTGAAAATTAGTTTGTACTACATGTTAACGAGGTTTTCGTATTAAAGAGGTTGATTAAGTATGAAACTGATAATTTGGGTCTTGAAATGTTTTAAAATTTTCCAATTTCGATTTAAAGCGGTTCAAATTAACGCAGTTCTACTGTATACATTACACTAATATAAACAAGATCAATATTTTCCTTTTTACTATAACTTATGTTGCACATATTTGTTAGTTTAATTTTGAATCTATGTAGTTTTTCCTCCTTTTTTTATATCATCTGTCATTTCATTGAATATCTTTATCGCATTATACATCATCAATTTCTGAAATTTAGCCTTTTTCCGAATGGCAGTCTCATTCTATCTCTTCCTCTTGGATAATGTTCGTGCTTATTTTGATTTGCCTCAATTTTGCTTATAAATTTTGCTGATTTCTTTTTAGTGAAGATTTTAAAAATAAACACCATAATATTGAAATATATTTTCTATTTAAAGGTCATCATATTAAGGTCATTCAGCATTGTACTGATCTTAGTATATCTATTTTTTCTCAGTATTATTCTCAAAGCTTTATTTAACAGTACTGATAATTGTTGCATTTCTTATTCGTTAACCAAAAATAAAATGCTGCGTTACAGGACTCAGTACTAATGAATCTTTTAATTCTTCCTAGAAGTGACATTTTAGTCACGTGTCTTGTATTTTGTTAAAAAAATCAATTTAGATTCTATTATGACCAGTATTTAATTTCAGTCACCGCCTTCAGGTTTTCATCATCTATGATAATGGCCATTGTTGCTCAGTTATTTGATGGAGATTTTTCTTTATGTTAATATTTATTTCTATCACATATGGAGTTCAATTTATTAGATTTATTGGCTGAATATTTAAATTATTCATTAAAATTTTCTATAAATGGTGTGGAATTATCATGTGCAACATTTTTGTCTATGAATTTGGACTGGCGCATCCGTCAGGAAACACCGGTGATTTGCACCGATATCCTGCTGCATGGCCAACTTTAAAAAAAAACATCATTGAAGGTGTGTCTGTTTAGTCTGTACACAATCAGGGTGTAAAGGGGGCTGGAAGCTAGAGTGACAGGCATGAGGGAGGGATGTTAGTTTAGTTCGCTCATTACATTACGCTCGTTCAATGCGATATTTACTGCACAGAAAAATGGGGGCGGGTCTATAAGAGCACCAGTGGTGTTGTAAGCGAAAAAATGATGTGAATTAATATTTCATCGTAACCTTTTTCTGTCTTGGTCAATTATTGTTATTTTAATGATTAAAAATAGTCCTATCAAAAATTCAGGTAAACAAAAACATGGTAATATCAAATATTTTAAAAACAAACAAACAGCATTACTCGCCGAGAAGGCGCCATCTTAACTGATATGATAAGACACGTGTTAATAATTTAAAGGTGTAATCATCGGTGTGGCGCCAAAAATCCGCAGGATAGATTTGGAAACAATGGCATCTTAGTCTAACGTACAGCGGTGGCCTGTCGCCGTGTTGGTACTTGCAAAAATGACTGTATTGTTATAAATTTGAATAAAAACAATTCTGCTTGTGAAAGGCTTTCGCAGCCGTAGTGTGCTTATATTGAACATCTTTTGTGTTTCATTTCTTTCCACCTCATAATCATCATCATCGCCGGTTGAGAGAAGTTGAGATTGGCGAATCATCCTTGTCTTGTTTCCCGTACGGAACAACATTGATTATAAAGATGCTCCCTTATTTTTCTGAGCCAGAAATAAAAAAAATTAAAGACATCATATTGTACACAATAAGTTATAGTTTCTTTTTGGTGACATTTTAAGCAACAATTAGTGGAATAATTTTCTTAAATAATGATCGCACGTGCAATCATCACTGAGCGATATGAACACATCAAATAAAACTGTATGGCACAATGTTTATAGTTTATTCTAAAAATTAAAATAATTATACTGAAAATTGCATATGATAAATTATAAACAAATGTAAAAATATTGTTGGAGTAACGTTATGTCAACTTTTGTAATTTTGAGTAGAAAGTTCAACATATTGTGATACTCATTCGGTGATGCGCTTCTAATGTCAATTGCATGTTTCAGGTTGTGGTGACAAACGGATATGAAGCAACTCTGCGCGTGCGTCACACCCTCAACTGCGAGAAGAGACGCAACTACAAGTTTGATATTGCCGCCGTGGGCTGTGACGGAAGCTACTCCAACACGTAAGTTGCAATATCGACTGAGCGACCCGTCACAATTATTGTAGTTTTTCACAAAGTTCATTTCATTCTGGGCTGGTTTGCTTCCCACTCGACCACTCATGGGTAAATAAATCATTCAGTATCAAAATGTGCCTTGATTGATTTAAGCAGAAATTGAGATTTTAATGTCTGTTTTGCGATTTCATTCAATTTTGTGTATTAATAATAATATCGGATAATTTGTATGGCGCCATTTTCACATAATTTGTTTAGTCCTACACTATCTTTGTATTTAAAATTAACAATTGTAAACATTTGAATTAAAATATTAATTAAAATTATTTTTTCAATAAATTGATTTTATATGTATATCTTTCTAATTGATACATTTTAATTTGTATTAAAAATATCACAGACAAGAATGTGTTCTGCTTAAAAATTATAAATTGTTATTTGATCAGATATGATTTTTTTTAAAAGATTCATTTTTAGTATTTTTTTAAATAAGGTCTTTGATGCACTGTTCCTTATGAAGGAGGGCAAAGAGTTCCACGCTTTTGGGCCTGCTGTTAAACTTAAGACTTCTGGTCGGTTGTACAACCATTCCTGCGGCTGAAGTAGAGGTTGACCTGAGAGTTTGACATCTACCATTTAAATTGTCTGAGATACAAAGTTTTTGAAGATACAGAGGCGCCATGTGGCCTTGTATATCAATCAGCACAATTTGAATTCAACTCTTTATATTACGAGTAGCAGGTGAAGTTTATTATATTACGAGCTGGCAGGTGAACTCCGTGTATTCATAAATCTAATTGTTTTGGAAGATGTCTTTATAAACAATAAATAATCGTGATGTCTGAACTGCTAAAAAATTGCCATTAAATTGTCATCGATACGGTATTGCCACAAGACATGCATTATTGACACACCCTGTTTTCGACATGGTATTACAAGCACGAACTTAATGTAACACTAATATGTTGCATTATTGACTTCACCCGATGATACACTGCAAATGAATCCGGAACATCCAAAGACATGGCAGAATAAAATTCAACTGTTTATTTTATACGTGTATGATGTAGGTTGGGCATCACACGAAGAGACAAGAAAAGAAACGTGTGGATAAGAGAACAGACGAGAGTGATTGAATTTGCCAAGAAAATATGGCAATGGGCAGGCCACATCACTCGTAGGGCGGATAATCGTTGATGAATGCAGTCATCCGGTGGTACTCGAGGGTGATTAATAGGTTGACAGGCTGCCCTAAAACCCGCTGGACTCTCAAATTCTGTGGAAATACGTGGCAACGAATAACGATGGACAGAGAAAAATGGGAGACATTCAGTGAGGCCTTCATCCAGCAGTGGATAAAAAATGTCTGATAATGATGATGACGATGACAACTTTGGAATACACTATGAAACCAAATTTTTAGTCTGTCAAGTAAAACAAATATGTAGAAATGAGAATTAAGCACAAATAGTTTGAAAAATGCAGAAAATTGGCAGATGTATGGATCCTAACATAGCTTCAGTAAGAAAATATTTAGTTCAGTATGATTATTATGGAGGTGGAACAAACAAATTACATGCCAATAATGTGTGTACTGGCAATTTGCCGACCAACATGCACATGAAGTTGTTACAAATAATTCACAATTTTTCTAAATAACCCACGGCTAGATAAAAGTCATGGGTTACGTCATAGACAAGGTTACGCTAATCCGGGTAATAGCGGCTAGAATTTTATAGCGTCTTTTCATAATATAAAGATTATTTAATTTATTTTTATTTTCCAGAATTTTTAGTAATGCACAGCTTTTTTGCTTGTATGCAGCGCATTAAACTGATTAATAATCATGTAACCGTTCAATATGATTATTTCAAATGTTGCGTCGCAACAATCTGTGCCACAGTTATCGTAAAGTTTTGATTTATGAAATTGTACATTGCTTAAAATATAATGTTTTGCATCCGTCGCAAAATAACTTGATCATGTTAATTCAACTCGTAGCTGGCATTAAACTTGTTTCCCGACGCAGTTTTGCATTTAATTAAATCTAGAATGTTTCCACACGGGCAGAGACTCATTGGAAGTTGGCATATTTTGCAATATTTTATTATTTTGATTTATCAAACTCCAAAAAGTAAAGTTCAATCAAGGTATTTTTATTTTCCAGAAGAAGTATAAATACTATATAACTTATCATTCGATAATAAGTTTTTTTTTTAAATAAATATGTTAAATTTGGAAGTTCCAATACTTTGATACTAAGTGACCTTGAGACAGGGAAGTATTGTCTCACGTTTTGGCCAATATTGTTTTTTTTATTTCAAAATTCTGATAATAATTTTCTCTTTAAAATTGAGTTACAAGCATAATATTAAATTTTTTGGTACTAGTACTAGGAGATAACGAAACAAAGTTATATTTTAGTAGCATAACTGTTGATTCGAATACAAATAAAATGTGTGAGTTATATTATACAGTATGATCCAAAAGTCTTTTTCATTTTGGTTCATTCGCTGCACCAACGCAACGTGCAGAAGAGGGGCGGGGGGTATGCCGATAGCTAGCCGCGTCCTTGGGAATTCAGTCGCTATGGAGCGAGTCCTTACCAGTTGTGAAATTTTCCCTGAAAAATAGATATTTCGATGAGGTGACATAAACTGGGCTCCACATAGCCCCGACTTGACACCAATGGACTTTTTCCTATGGGGCTACCTTAAATCAAAGGTATACAGTAACAATACTCTCTCTGGATCAATTAAGAAAATATTCTAGAAGAAATGGCAGCGATCACGAAGAATACGTGCCGAGCAGTTCTCAGAAATTTTGCCTTCCGTTTAGAAGAGTGCCAGTGAAATAACGGATCGCATTTAGAAAACATTATTTTTAAGAAATAAATTCCCAGGGACTGTACTTAAATGTTAATTTTTTATTAAACCCATCCATTATTTTATTACAGAATTTTTATTATGAAACACACTTGAGACATCTTGTATAATGTGCCAAAAATCAGGAATCTGTTTATTTTATTATTCTAAATTATATCGCCATCTCACAGAGATGAACCAAACTCTGCTAAAGAAATGGAGAAAAACTAACATTAAAAATTTTGAAGTTCAATATCTTGTTGTTTCATTGCCTTATTTCGTACAAATATGCAAATTCCATTTCATATAAAATGCGTTCCCTGTAAGCTGTCTGCACGTGGCGTGTGCACACAAATATCCCACCATCTCAGTAGTCTTCAAGTGGCTTTCTCATCATATAAAATGTATATTTCGGTTATCATCTTTTTATTGATATTTTGTACATATACAGACAAATAATTATACAGTGGAAGCCGGTTATAAAGCAGGTTTGCAGGGGGCGTATCTGACCCGCGTTCTATGACAACCGGATATAAACTAATTGTGCAAAATACTTGTAGGTAATGAATGTTTGGAGCAAGTAAATGAGTTTGTGTATTGGGTGACTGCAGAGAATAAAGTGAACGGCGCATTGAATGGAATTATAACTAATGGGAACATGTCAATATTAGCGGTACACAACAGAAGTAGTAGTGGAAGACTTGGCACAACCAGGTAAACCAGATACTGGAGGATGGTTCTGTTATAAGCCTCAACAATCGGTGAGCTTGTATGAGATGTATGAATGTGGATGAGGCGAGAATTGTGTCAGGACTGAAGAGTTTGGCGCTTTATCATCTCTGTCTACCCCCGCGGAGAAACGGCATGATGGTTAGTTAGTTATTTAAACTAATTATGTAAAATTAAGATTTTTTCAAAGAGAAACAGCATTTTAAAATTTTCTTTATTATTTTTATGAAATATAAATTAAAATCAATTCTGTTCACATAATTTATAAATTATAACAATTCTTTCATAATATTGAACACTTGAATTAGGAATAATCTCTGTTATTGTAGACTATATTTTACGAGCGACAGTCCACGACGATAGATTAATTTGGTAAAAGTTACGTTCTTAATTTTTTTTAAGATCTATTTTAATTTACCTTGCCGTGTTTGTATGTGTTTTTTATGCAGGGTGTCTTAAAACAAAAATGGCAAAAAAAAGACCCGCGCTATATCCGAATGCACGTTATAAAAGTCGTGTTATAACCGGGTTCCACGGTACTAGTAAGTTAATGTTTTTCATTGGACCTTCAAATTGCACAAAACATTTTTTTTACACACCCAGTGATCCAAAAATCAGAGGGAATTAAGTATCTCAGTATTGTGCGTAATATAAAAATATTTTCTATTATTTCAGTGCTGTGGTTCATATCACGGTGGTGGACATCAATGAGTACCCGCCCGTGTTCGAAGAGTCCTCGTACGTGCGCGAGGTGGAGGAGGGTCGCCTGTACCAGGAGATTGTGCGCGTGGAGGCCACGGACCGCGACTGCACCCCCAAGTATGGGGACGTGTGCAAGTATGAAATACTGACAGCGGACCAGCCCTTCCTGATTGACAATGAAGGTAGGTCTGACGTAATGGCTTAATATTAATATCATAGAAAATTTTATCCAGCAGGATTGGATTGAACTTAGGGAGCCTGTATATATAATATTAAAGTC
Source organism: Eubasilissa splendida (assembly GCA_031772225.1). Classification (NCBI taxonomy): domain Eukaryota; kingdom Metazoa; phylum Arthropoda; class Insecta; order Trichoptera; family Phryganeidae; genus Eubasilissa; species Eubasilissa splendida. The sequence continues at coordinate 13,358,608 of CM062870.1, forward strand.
TCGATTAATGAAAAATAACAAAATAAAAAAAAACTTGATGATCTGACCAACAAATTTAGGGTGCACAAGCGCGCGCAATCATTTATTTCACTCAGATTGAAGAATAAATTAGAAAGATATACAGAAAAAACTGTATTGACTTCCTGATATGTTTTTGACAAATTTTAAACTTATATATTATTAAATTTTTAAAAGCAATCAACTTTATATTGTCATGAATCCCAAATATTTTTAAGTAATACATAATAGCAAATAATATTTTTTTGATACATAGATTTTTTCTGTATATCTTTCTAAATGATCAATTTAATTTGATTAACTTCACAACAAAAATGTGTTTTTATTAAAAATCATTTATTTAAATTGTAAACTTGACTACATCATGTGGCGATGTTGTAGAATAATATTAGCATTCACCATTCTGTTGCAGGAGTCATCAGGAACACGGAACCCTTGGACTATGAGCGCTCGCACAATCACATTCTGTCCGTGGTGGCCTACGACTGTGGCATGCGCCAGTCTGTCCCGGTCATGGTGACCATCAAGGTCAACAGACAGTGCAACGCCGGTTGGAAAGGTTAGTCCTCCACATTCTCGCATATTATTAACCATGTAATTGATTAATATTGTTTATGAAATGGATTATGTACTGCTTTTAACATGGAATAGCTTTTCTCGGAGTTCTCCCGGATATAACCTGTGTTAAAATATTTAAGTGTTTATGTTTAGTAATAATTTTCAGACACTCGCCAAAATTAATACATATAATTTTAATATTTTAATGAATAGCCAAATTAATTTATGCATAATATGTAATACAATTTTGCGATGCTTTCTGGGAATACACCAAAAAGTATGTCAATTTTTTTCATATTTTCATTTTACAATATTTTTTTTTATCTTGAATTTTAAATTAACAGAGTTTTATTTACAAGAAAAGAATATTTCCACAAAAAATTCTATAAAATTTAGACAATACTTAATACTACATCAGTATAATACAATTACCTGTACGATGTTGGGCTGTGCGAGCCAAAAAAAAATTCTATGCAGGGGTGGTTGATATGTTTAAGTGTAAGATATCAGGATAATAAATTATTTAAAAAAAATTAATATGCGTACACAGAATACGTGTCACATCAATATTCTTCCTTTATTCAAACTAAGCTAAACGCTTGTGCTATGAAAATATTATTAATTTGCTAGTGTCATGGAATGAGGCCCGAAACCCCGACCGCTAGATAGTTAGGGGAGTGTTTTAACCACAAGCACGTCGCAAGTAATCAATTAAACTAATTTATTTTGATTTTCTCTCGATTAGGAGTGGCAGAGCGCGTGGACTACCCTCCGGGTGGCGGCCCTCTTTCCCTGTTTCCCACGGCCAACTTGGAAGAGTGCGTTTCGGCCAAATGTGGTGTGGACTCAATTCCCCAACGGCTGCGAGCCACAGTCTCACTGCGCAGCTCTCACATTGGGAAGGGCTGCGACAGGGATACCTACTCGGTTCACAGCCAGAGAAGGATATGCGGTGAGTAGATCAATATTAATCTTGTGTTTTGTACAATCAATTCCAATATTTTTCCTCGTAAATAAGTTCATCACAAAACAAGGTATCTGGGGAAACGCATTAACCAATATAAAGTTAATTGCTTTTAAAAATGGAGTAATAGATTACTAATTGTAAGAACTACAGAATATAAGTTCAAAATTTGTCCAAAACGTAATTGCTTGATAGCTTGCTTGATAAAATCATTTTTTGATAAAAATTGATTTTTTTCAGCATATTTGTTTTAGTTTATTAATTTAATTTGTATCGATTATATTATATAATTATTTTATTTCAACAGCAAGAATCATTTGAATGTTGTTTAGAACTTAGTATTCTCATCTCTAACAAGTTGCATGATATGTACATTAAAATAACTAAATTCTCATTTTGTATATTCTCAGGAGCCAGTTCACAATCTGTTGATCTGCTGCCCAGCCCTGGAGTGGGAGCCGAATGGACCAAGACCCTCAAAACTGATGAAGGTAATATTACAATATTTCTAAATTTGAAATGTAAGTAAAAGGAGTCACAGTAAACTTGACTTTTCCCTACTAACATTTTGAGAATGGTTATTTGACTTATTCCATTAATTATTATTTATCCACAATGGATGTGTAGGATGAAAAATATTTTGTTAAGACTTGTGCCAAATTTTCCACTCTTTACTGTGTTTCTGTGCTAGTAACATCATCTTAACCCATTGGTGTACGCACCTCTTGTCTGAATATAACAACCAAGTATTTACTAAAGAAATATAAAAAAAAAATTATGTAATATTTTTGTATTGTATCTCAAAAAAGTTTATTAACACATCAGATGCTATGAAAAATTTCACAAGTCTGACAGCCCTAAGCCACAGCGCTAGGCCCTAAGCCACAGCGGCTCATAGAGTGGCACATTGCCATTTAGAAAAGTTCTTATCTTGTAGTTACCTAGCTTTTTTTTTTACTGAGGACGGCCATCTAGAAAAGTCTATGACAGAAATTGATGTTGAAAAATATTTAAAGTGATCAAGTTTGCGGATTCAATCTAATTTATATTTATCCTCATCTAGGCCACGAGTCAGACCAGATATTCTCTTTCGATGGAGTGACCACGGCCGCCGTGATCCCGGAGACGGTGTTGAACCACTCTCTGTCCAGCACCTTCTCCGTGTCTACGTGGATGAAACACCAGGAGCACCCCGACATGGACAAGCACCGCAAGGAGCACATCATTTGTCTGGCCGATGACCACAGTCAGTATACTTATGTACTATGCTTACATGTGATAGAAACAACATCCGACTTTCTCTGAAAATTAGTATTACCATATTTTCTTTGTTGGTGTGATCTGTAGAGTTTTGTGCCTAAACTGTAGATGCTTACTGCTTTGATGCAGTTTATAAATTTTTTAAATTTATTGCACACATTTTTTAAATCAATCTTTTGATTTATCTTAATTCTATTAATTTGAGTTCATACTTTGTCATCTTGTTGCAGAAATGAATCGCCACCACTATGCCCTGTTTGTCAGAAACTGTCGTCTGATCCTCTTGCTTCGCAGAGACTTCACCGAAGGCGACGTAAACATTTTCAGACCTGCCGAGTGGAGATGGAAGATCCCACAGGTCAGGTTCATTACGACCTTTTGATATTTGCAATTTTAAACATTTTAAAATTTATGTGGTTTTTGTTTATATTTGCCTTTTTTGCAATACCTGAATCTTAATCATTCAAAGTCAAATGACCTATTGATTGATCTCTTGTATATATGTATTTACATGCTTGGGGTATGAAAATATGTGTGATTAGATTAATTTCAGCGCTGAGCTATGTTATCCTCATTTACTCAATTATTTATATAAAAGGATAGATAGAAAAAATGCAATATTGCTTATCATGGGTGACTTTATTTTCAGTTATTTTATTATTTTAATAAATATAAACTACACAATTTTGAGATCATATCCAACTATAACATCTTTAATTTTGCTCAGGTGTGTGACAACGAATGGCACCACTACTCGGTGAACGTTCGCTTCCCGAACGTGGACTTGTTTGTGGACGGCAAGGAGCACAAGGCCGAGCCCAAGAACCCGGAGGTCATAGACGACTGGCCGCTGCATTTGACCAAGGGCATCACCACCACCTTCACCGTCGGTGCCTGCTGGCAAGGTAATGGCTTTAAAAATATTCTATTCGTAATTGGCATTTTGTGTTGATATAACATTTTGGAGGATTGGTTAATTTGATAATCCCGGGTGTTAAACCGTACACAATAATACATTACAAGATTTAAGTACTCGTATAGGCGGAGACGGTCGAGTGTGTTCACATTTTAACGTATTAACATGTGATAAAATCAGGAAGAACATTGGCGATGTGCGTGCACAGATGCGATCTTGATCTCTCGTCTCAGAGATTTGTCCATAAAGGTTGATATATATTAGGTGCATTATTCTGAGTGACAGTGAGTATGACTCACTCTCTTCTTGCTCAACTCTGTACCGTTCTTTATGTGTGTTGAGACAAGTCTCATCCGTGTCATTGTCGGTGCCTCAAGTCTTATAACATTTTCTACAATAACTATATTATATTTAGATTTCAGCAATTGTCAGAAACTGTATAAATTTAGTCATTTTTATAGTTTGGTGTCGAAAGAATTTGTGAGTGGATTTTTAAAGTTTGTGTATTTTCTATCATCATTCATGTTAGTCTATCGTCACAGAGGATCGCAATCTTCATGAACTCCCGCCCTCTTGACAATGCTCCTCTTAGGGCTGGCACCAAAGAAGTGCCTGTTGCCAGCACCACTCTACGTCCATCAGTCTAACGGGTGGGGATCTTCCTCTCCTTCAACGTGGCCTACCGCAACAAACTTTTCCAAGCTATCTTCCGATTCCTATCGATTTTCTATATGTCCATTTCTTTACTATCTGACGCTTTCAATCCGCAGGATCCGAGGGCAAGATGAAGCACTACATGAAGGGCTCCCTGGCAGGCCTGAACGTGCTGCTGAACGCTGTCGAGGGTCACCAGCAGCTCAAATGCCTGGCTCAGTGCAGGGAGGGACTCAGCCTCGCGCCGGATCTATGTAAGTCATTGAAATAAAATATATTTGCCACTCTCGTGAGAGAGACAACCGGTGTATGGACAAACAAATTTCACCTCATCATTCATACATCTTTCTCATGCATTTTTGAAGCTTCTAACAGGTTTTTTGTTTAGTCGCAATCCATCAGACTACTCTCAGCAGGGTCAATATGAATTTATCCATCTTATCAATTCTTTATGTTAAGGTAATATTTTTCTTAATTTTTCCCTCAGAGCACAGATTATAATATTGGATCTTCAAATTGTTAAAAAAAAAATGTTTGTGCAGTTTTCCAAAAATTAGAAGGAACATTATTATTTTGTTTTTTTTAATAGTAAAAAAAATAAAGATACACAGAATACATGTCATATCAATATTCTTACTATTTTCAAACTAAGCTAAACGCTTGTACTATGAAAATAGGACTAACTTGCTGGTCTCCTGGAACGAGAGAGAGAGCCTGCTGTTTCTGCTCTTAGACGGCCGCGCTTCTACCCATTGATTCCAGAAAATAGTATATGAAAAAATACTGTTATAGCTTGACTGGAAACATGCCGTAGGGATGCCAGCAGGGAGAAAATATGTCGCAAGGAGGGAATCTATAGGTAGGAGCAGGCGTCTAAGAGCGGAAACAGCAGGCTGTCTCTCTCTCATAATGGATTCCAGGCATACAAAATAGGAATTTTAATTTAAAGAAAAATTCTTTTATTTTATTATTACTTTTTGATTTTCAGACTTAAACTCCGTTGTGGTGGAAGGTGACAGTGTCAAGGATCTGGAAACGCTGCTGAGGAAGGTCACATATACTAACTCCAGGATGTTCCCGACTCCGGGGAGAAGAAATGTGCACATTGCCACATCTGTCAGGTTGGTCCCGATAATCTTGCTTACAAATTCTAGAATGAAATTTGACAAGCTTTTTTGCAATTGATATTTTTTTTATCTTGGAAATATTTTGACAGGTTTTAAATAATTTACACCTATTTTTGATGTTATAATTAGTTTTGAAAATTCCCACCATAATATTAATTATTTCTCTAGCTGCGAGAACGGTTCGATGGTCAAGGTTCGCCCCTCGGAGTCGTACATTATGGTGCTGCAGCCGCAGACGCCCACCATCCTCATCAGCGGCTCCTCCAACACCCCTTGTGACTATTCTCAGTTCCGGGCCAGCGTCGGCGTCTTCTCTAACATTACAGTGCAGGTCCTGAGCTCTGACCACACCCGGCCTAGAGGTCAGTAATAGTAATAATAGTTTACTCATCAAAAAAATTAAGAATTAGTTTTATATAAAAAATATTTATTAAAAACTCCAATACAGTTATGTAGAGCATATATGTAGTTTAAAAGGAATTATTATGTAAAATGTCTAGTAAAAATGACTTCTCTATCAGCTTGGTGCTAGACCACAATGCAGTATCAAAATGTTGCTTGATAATTCTTTATTTATATATTACAGTAAAACCTTGTTAATTCGAAATTTAAAGGACCAAAAAAATAAAATTCGAGTTATGTGAAATTTATGGATTTGAAATTTGCAAAAACAATATGAAGATACTAAAATACACTATAAAATAAAAAACATCTTGAAAACGCTGTAAGAGTAATTAATGCAAATTACTTACACGGTCTCGGCGAGAGCCTCTAGTATCGATCTATTTGTAAATTTGCAGAGTGCAGTGGCTAATAAAATCATGCATGCGACGGTGTTTATTTAAAAATTATCGGCGTGGGGCTAGTTCTAATATTGATCTATTTGACATACACACAAGCAGGCGCAGGCAAAAAGCTGAATGAATTCCAAATTTTTTATTTAAAAAAAATCTAATTATATGTCGTAAAAAGATATTGATTTACAATAGCGCAAGGGTCCTAAAAATTATCTCGCATTATGAATAATATAAATTTATTTAAAATTATGTTGAATTTTGAATAAACAGGGTTTGAATTATCGATATTTTACTCTACAACTTAATTGACGATTTCAAATTCTTTTTGTATTTGTTTAATTAGGATTACGTCTTATATTAAAGTATCTTTAAAAACAGCATGTGATGTTGTTAGTTACATTTTATTAAGACGGTATATAAATTAATAGTAATAATAATAATGATAATAATAATTGAAGAAAGTACACAGATATTAAATTAAACACATAATTCCTCCATTGTAGACAAAGCTGCCCAGAAGTTGGACTCGTGCGTTGTGTCCGTGTACCCCGCTCTTAACCCCGACCACGAGGCGCTGGGCATCCGGGGTGCGGCAGACTTGCCTCTGCATCACGACATCCGCGCCACCGTGTCCAGGGATGGGGTCATCCTGGGAGGGGCAGACTCTGTTCAAAGCTATCAGGAGGTATGTGATGGCACACTAGGCCCTTATAACTAAACTTTGACACGTCGTATTAGACATCTCTGACATGACAGTGGGGTCTGTACCAGGTGATTATTGAATATGTACTCATCGATTCCCTTTCCTCGCCAGGTGCTGCACCAAATCGAATACACAAACAAGAAGCCTGCCTACTATCTGAACAGGGTCTTCAAGCTAACCTGCTCGGAGCTGAACGGAAGATTCACAAGCAATGAATACGTCCAAACTGTGAGTAATAATACTCAGGCCTATTCTCAAAATTGCAATATTGAAATGAAGGTGATTGTTACACCAACCCTCAAAAATAATGTTATATTTGAATGAGAGAGAGGGAGTGAGGGAGATAAACGTACTATAATCTGTCAAAACTATCTGTCTATTTTTGAGGGTTGGTGTAACAATCACCTTCATTTCAATATTGCAATTTTGAGAATAGGCCTGACTATCTATCATCAGGCTAAATTATATATATTTTTTCTTGTGCCCTATCCGTTCGACAGACGTTGGCTATCATCAATTTGTTTACAGCTCTAAAGAAGATTGGCCAAACCATTGCCTTAGGTTCTTCAGCCACAATGTTCTCTTTCTTCCAGGGTCCCGACTTCCAGCAATCTTTCCGTGCATTATGAGGTGCAATCTTTGGATGCCTCATTTTGGATTTTTATTGTTTTAATTACATATTTTGAGCATTTTTAAATGCTTATATCTCTGACATGGTTGAGATTAGGCACATATCCCTTGAACATTTAGTCAGGTATCCACCCATAAAATATTGTGGATTAGGTCTGTTACACCTGTATATATCAATAATGGTCATTATTACAAATGATTTATATTTTGCAATGCCGTGTGACATTCTGGTCTCTTTTTCAGCTCACCGTGATCCACCCTCATCTGAAGAACTCTGAGCAGCAGAAGCCGAAGGAGTCGCACCCGCACCACAGCGCCGAGATCCACACAGGCATGGCTGACAAAATGGACTCGCTCGACAGGGTGGCTAGTTCTGTGAGTACTCGCACTTGATCTTGAATTTAAATGGATTTGAGTCCAGTAATAGATATTTTTCAATTAACAAATTTAATCAAAATCAATCAGGTATTTATTACTAAAGCTACCTAGAAGGAATTAATAAAACACAGCATCACAGATCATGAGCATATTTATTTATTTACTATATTTATACAGTAACAAAATTTTTAATTTTTTAATTTTACTAGTAATCGAATCCGCAATCCTCGGTATGAGAATCCGACATCTAGAGCACTTGATTATAAGAGTCGCCATGGAAAGGAATGTAAAATATAATTAGTTATTATAGAATGTGATTCTTTTCGTAGGAAATGCACGGTCATTCATCAGAGGGTCACGCTGACAGGAAGCCTGCCGACAAGCACAACCTACCCCAGCGGCAGTACGCGGCGCACGCGCAGCTTAACTCACACAGTGTGGAGATGCTATCACCCAGGGTGGTGGAGACCAGCTCCGTTAAGCAAAACAGTAAGCACCTGATATTTCACAATTCATTTAGTTCTGTATATCGATATAAACACAAAAAATTTATTGCGTAAATAATTTTTCTCCTTGCTAAAAATACAATTTAGCTAAAAGTATTTGCTAAAAATACTTTAAAGCTATTAGATATTGTGAATACATTGTGTTTGATACAATTGAATTTGCTGAAATTTGTGTGTGATCACAAGATCACGACATTAAGATTTGTAATAATTCTCTGTTATCAAAATAATCAGATTTTGCTAACATTTATTTAATAGGAGGAAGTAATTGTCTTTCCAGCCATATATATTATTCAACATTCCTTCTTTGTTGCAGACCACGTGGCCCTGTTGATCGGCGTCATATGCGTGGGCTTCCTGCTGCTGGGTGCGGCTGTGGGGCTAGTACGTGCGCGCCGTTCCCGCACCGCCCCCCACGGGCTGGCTCCCGTGCCGCAGGCATCTGCTGATCACGAGATGACTTGGGACGATTCTGCACTCACCATTACTGTCAACCCAATGGAGACGGTTAGTATCCCTAAATATTACATGTACATCAAGTTTTATACATTTTTTTTTTGACATGTGTTTTTCTGGTGCCATCCTTCTCTCGAACTAAAACTATAGATATGCCCAGTAAATAATCACTCTCTTGTACAGTAGGATTGTCCGGTGATTATTAACTTGCAATAATATGTTCCGTCTTTAAATTAATAATTATGTATGTACCATTCCAGCAGCAGAATGAGGAAGAGGGCGGGGAGATGGACAGCTCGGAGGGAGACTCGTACTCAGACTCTGATTCTGACTGTCAGCACGACTCCTCAGATGACGAGGATCACGATGGTGAGATTTTATTTTGCCGTTATACTTCATGTCTGTAAAAAAATTATGAATTGAGATATCAATCGAGACTAGTTCTGGATGATAAAGAAAATGCAGCTTCCTTCCGCAGGGTATTTATCATCTGCATTATATCTTAGTGCGGAATCAGCTTTGTTTGTTAGAAATGTTGTTTTTGCATATTGATACACAGATTTAATGTAACTTTCAGTCATGATGCTTGTCATCATGCCTTATTTTAAATTCCTCATTATACATTTTTTGTTTATCATTGAAACGCAATAACCAGTGCCCCATTGATCATGTGACCGTCTCGGGCCCGGTTGTGTGATCAATGATAAATTTTTTCTAAGTAAAAGAGGTACTATATTAATATTTTTTGCAAAAGCGGGTTGTTTGAACGTTAGTAAAAATATTTACTCATCAAAAGTACATTCAATAGTGAATTAATTTCACCATCCAATATCGGACAGTAAATTGAAAGTTGCTGTATACGACAATTAATCATTCAATATCCCGCTATTTTAGTGATGAGAGTTCGTCCGATTATAATCTTGTTACTTTATTTATATTACTGAAGATTTTTCATCAGCAAAGTGACAGATTTCAAACGCAGGAGTTTATTTAAAGTCATTAAAAAAGCATAGAATTGTGTGTATTGCCAAATGGTGGATATTTAAAATAAATCAATTTTAGATATAGATATTTGATGATTGTTCGCATTGCCACACTATTAGGCGTGATTAACTTTGACAGTAGTAAATTTGACGTACGAACAACCCGCAAACGCTTTTTACAACAGGCTATGGTAAAAATTTATTATGGCCAAAATTTACTACTGATCACACAACCAGCCGTTTGAAGAAAATTATTATAAAAAAGTTTCCTGAGCCTGCTATGGTTGACAGGAAAGTAATTTCGTATTTTAACAAGGTTATTTTTTACGTATTTTATTTTGCAAAGTGTGCAGATATTGCACGATATTGGTAATTTTGTTATTTAGTTTATTTTATAGTTTATTTGTGTGCAACATTTTGTAGAATCCGAATCTATTTAATATTCCTTTGTAGGAAAAAGTAATGGCGTCTGATAAAGTGTACTTTTTGTTGATGATGCTGTCTGTATGAAATTAAAAACTTTAATAAGGTTGTTATTTTTTCCAGTTATAATAAAAAATCGCAATAAGTACAAGAACGTCAACCAGCTGGAGTGGGACAACTCTACAATGTAAGTGGCCGGGGTGCATTCCACCCCGCGCGCCGGAAGGGCGGGCGACCCGCGCAGGAGCGGGAGTATAGATTGTTGTGAATGTTGTGTACTTAAAAAATATATGTATAAATAAAAATCAAATAAGGATACGTGACAAATCAATGGGGACTGGGGACAGTGTTTTGTGTCATGTTTTCTTCAACTACAAAACATATCCTAGGATCTCTGCTCCGCATTAAAAAGTGCGACAGATTTGAATTAAAAATATCAATTTTTAATTTTCGACATGACACTCGAGACTGTACCAGTGTTTGTGACAGTTTTGTCGGGATTTTTTTATTTCTTGCAAAATGCAAAATATTTGTGAGTCTCATTAATTGAACCATATCCCGGCAAAATTGACGGAACGTTGTTTGGATGTTGATTGAAGATTGTTAAGCGTGAGGCGGTTGCGAGAAAATTGAGGGAAACCTATCATAATTGTTCTATGTTAAATATATATATGTATTCATGTTAATATTGTCCGGAGCTTGTTTGGCAATTTTTGTACAAAAATTCAAGCACAAAAGTATTCTTAGTGATTTTGAATTATTGCCGTAACAATACTGTAAAAAAGCTTTATGTTAGTTTTTTCATTATAAAATTGTTCCTACATTTTTGCAATGAATTTGCCCCGCGCATTCAAATTTGTTAGTGTCCCATTCAAAGTTGATAAAAGATTATTACGGGGCTGTACTTCTTTGTTGTTGATTGTTTATATACTTGGCACATTCCAATTATTGTCATTGTAATATTATTGACATTATTATTTACCGATAAATGTATATCAATTGTTAAAACAAAACGAGTGCAATAAAAACAGTTGGATGGCGGCGGTTTTCCTTAAATTTTTCGTGGCACCTCGCGCCGCGCGTGTTAACTATTGGTGTTAGAGTGAACACAAGATTGTCTTATCACCGTCTCACTTGCACATTAAAATAATAAATAAATAATAATACAATTAAATACATATTATATATTATTATTATTGTAAACTGCAAAAACTTTCCACTTTTGTTAGAACGCCTTCTTACATGATGTATTTCAGAAGATTAATTTTAATATTTTTCAATATTATGAATTCATTAATTAACAATACCTATTCCTAATCTTAGTTGTATAATGTATGATATTTTTTAGTATGCATATTTTTAATTTGCAAACGGATTGATCAATACCTTTTTTATATTGGAACTTATCGACATAACGATTCGACAGCTTTAACTCTTTAGTGCTTTGGAACCCGCCATATTTCATAACAATCGTGATAGGCTTTTGATACAAATATCCACACGCGGCACTAAACGGGTTAAATGTTAATATTTTAATTATTTTGTGCGCATAATTTATTTTGCGTGATTTGAATATTTTATAAATGCAAATCATTTCAATGTGATTGGAGCTTTTCATAAAATTTATTTGTACGTCGCGTAGAATGTGTTTTTTTTGTTTTTTTTTTTAGTATACACTCGAAGAAACTGAGCTTGTAACGTTTAAACTTCTCTAATGTAACATTATCATGAAGACAAAAAAAATTGAAAAAAAATATACATTGACAATTTGAACATCATATCAACCTTTTATCAAGTGGTTTAATTCATAAGTTTTGGCTAAATTTTCTACTTCTACTTAATGCATTATCTATTTGTATACGTTACCCACCACTCGGAGATTGTCACATTGACCTCGGTGAAATAATAAAAATTTATCTAGTAATCAATTTGTCACATTTAATTTTACGATTGAAATATTCAGAAAAAATATTTGGTTATTTCATTGCGGCATTACGCATACTGTAAGCAATCTCTTTCAATATCGTGGTGACATTAGAGCGTTGTTGAATTCTGCTATTGTAACTTGACTTGTATGTACTATTATACTTGTTGTGTGTAATATCATTTGACATATTTAGGTGTGTTTTTGTTTATATATGTTTATGAATTTGTATTGCTGCACACAAATTTATTACAAATTTGGAATGTCACATTCAAATCAATCATGAATTTTAAATGTCACATCTAAATCAACTGTGAATTTGGAATGTCCCATTCGAATTCTAATAAATTTTGAATGTCTAGTTCAAATTTCTAATGAGTTTCTTCAAATGGCATATTCAAATTGTATTGTTCCATTCGAATTTAGTGCAAATTTGGAATATCACACTCTGTGATTTTTCGTTCTTGTGCGTATAGCGCTCACAATACAACTCACAGCTTATAATTTAATTTACTATTCTTAATATTTTCAAGCCATACTATATCACAAAGAAAATTAATTTCTTGCGATAGGAAGTCAAATTTGATGATTTGCAATTTTTGTTTTGACTGTTTTATACATACAGGGTTACCATTGCAATAAAATGACTGCGATATCCAAATTGCGTAGAATCCAATTAATGTAAATCTGAATCACGGGCGTGTTGTATTGCGTGACGCATATACAAACATTGATTTGAAATGCCATATTAGTAATGTATCGATGTACGTGTTTACATTTCAGATTAAGTTGACACACGTGCGCGCACACGCACAAAGTGGGATACATAAAGTGTGTTTTTTTACTACAGCATACTTCAAAATAAAAATTACAAATTTAAAACTATTTTAATGTATTTTTTTTGTAATCCAATTTTGAGGCAGCTTTTTTTTTTGTTATTTTGTGAACAGCTATTTTAAATTATTCGCTTTGTGTATCCCTCTTAGTGCCATTCAAATTCTAATATTTTACATGTCTTCTTATAAAATAGTTTTTATATTATATGTATTATAACGTATGCATGAGGTCTATGTATGAAGTATGTAGTAAGAAAAGCAATTTTATTAAACAAACTACATAATCAAACTCTGTATAGAAAATATGTGTAAAATAAAATTATAACGTTCATTGATTTTTTAAACGTGTTGTATCACTAATGTAAATTTATATATGAATGTATTTTTTTTAAGCTTAACAATATCAATTTTAAAATAAAATGTTTCAAAATATCAATTCTCAAAAACATTCTTGAATAAAATTCTGAATTTTTTTGCATTTTTTTTATAGATAAAATTAATAAATCATTTTAGGTTAAAATTACGCCTAAAATAGTTCTCACCAACTTATATATATATATTTTATGTTATAATTTTCAGTTTTAAGTATTTTATTATATCAATTAATTTTTTTATGTCATGTTCAATGTTAATAACAATTATTTACCAATTTTTTTTCACATTATGGTATTATGGGTGCTTTAAATAAAACATGTATTTTATTTGCGTATTACATTTTTAAAAAAATTATCCTAAAAGTATTACAAGTTTCTTACTTTTTTTTTACCGTGAGTATTTAAAATGATTTATTTATCATTAAATTATCATTGACCTCGTGTGTGTATATATATATATATATTTACACATGGGGTAATTTATATTCGCAGCAGCTAATAATGGAATTATTTTTTTTTTATACATAGTATAGTATTTAAATGGTATATTCATGAGTTTCTTGATTTAAAATCATTAATGTTATAAATGTTCCATGCTTTTTTCATTACTTATTGATTATAATATGTATTATTATAATGTTTTTACATTTTAATTATTGCTTTTGTTATTTAGCTATTAATAATTCTATGACTGGTTTGTTTGGCAACTTACGTTTGATTTTTGAGTTTTCGGTGTAAGTATGCGTGCATTCATTTCAACCATTTGTTTGTTGGTTTTGAAAATATCTAAAGGGACGAGCCGGCGGGAATAATAATTGTAAAATATATTCTCATGATCAAATAATCAATTGCATTTTGACCGACGATGTTTGTTTGATTCTCTATTGTTGCCATAATGTTCATTTTTATATATTTTTAAATTAATAAAAAATAATTATGCTGGATTACTACCACAGTGTTGAATTTTATAACAGCATCTTAGTATTATTTCGATGAATTGCCATTTATTTTTAAAAGTAAGTCGTTAATAATTATAAATTATAAAATATTTTTTCGCGTTGAGAACAATTTTCCCATAAAAATACTAATGTGTTTTTTGAAAAAATAAAAAACACGTTTACGGGGATAACCATTGCATTTAATACTAATCTTGATTCGAATTTTATGTTTTAAAGGCATTTATATTTTCCACTAACTGTCGACATTGTATAACTTCGTTTGTAACACGCTTACGCGGTCTTGACGCGCTTTGCTGCTCGGAATAAAGTTTAAAAGTAATATTTGTATAAAGTATATTTTCACTACATTATCACTTCCTAACAATTGTAAAAAAATTAACGGTTATTTCATAATGAGTACGTTAAAAGACCCGCAGGATAATACATTTTAGAGAATGTCTATATTATACGTTTATATATTATACATAGTAAAATAGTTTTTAAGTTTAAGAACCCTGTCCATGTAAGATAAGTTAAGATATATATATTTAGAAGTGATAACTTTGAAAAGTTAACAAAAAAAAAATGGAGTTAATAAAATGCACTTAATAACAAGTTGTGGTAGAAATAATATACGGTTGGTTTATTGACCTCCCAGCCACGGAGTCATTGTCTAAATGTCGCCGCCATTTTGTTGATTCTCGGCCATTTTGTGTGTCACTCGTTTGAATTTTTAAACTGATTTTATGACACGCTCCACTTTACTACCGTATTGGCCTGACTTTTGAGTCTTTTTCTACGGTTTCGTCGACGGCAAGTTGTCGTTGTTTAAAAGAATGTCGTTGCAGCACTTTTGTATTTACAACACAAATTAAACGACGCGAACTTCAACAAAAATAATGTTTTTATTCAGGGATTAACTATGGAACAGTTTTTGTAATGTTTTTAGGCCTTAATGAATTTATAAAATGGTGGCTCTAATAACGATAATGTGTAAAGATTTGTATGTACGTAATAACGATAAATAAAATTCTCGCTTTTCACCTAAGTATCAATACGATTTGTACGTATGTGTAATGTTGTAACTACTTCTTAATTATCATTTGAAAGAATGCATTTTTTTTCTGACGCATGTCCCAAGTAATCCACACCGAAACGAAATTAAAAATAAAATATTACACGCACACACGATGAACACACTTGTCTCACTCTTTTTCTGTATAATTTGTACCTCACCGGTCGTCACCGCATGTGCGTCAGTTTTTAGTGCAGAATTATAATTTTTGTGTCATGCGTATATATATTTGTCACCATTTAATGACCCTAGACAAAAATAAGGGAAGCTATATATCTCGGACACTTGGCATATTTTAAAGGGATAATATTTGTAATAAGGACGGGCCGCTCGGTTGTATGTTATCTTGGAAGCTTGAAATAAAATTGATAATTTTAATTTATTGTGTTTCATTCCATTACCAGCTTGAGTTGCCACCCCGCCCCCCTCCTCCCAGCATTGCCGGCACCTTCAAAGATCAGGTCCTGTAAAAGTTTGGTTATTCAAGGACAAATTTGTATTTGTGATTTATCTAGGCTATTCAACTTTATGAGTGGTCGAGAATTCCTTCCGGCACTACATTTTTAATTTTATTTATTTAGATACATGTAATATATAAGTACTGTTAGGTAGATTTCGTTATAACGTGCTTGTTGTACCTGTGGTTAAGATCTCGCCTAGTGATCTAGTGGTTGGGGTTTCCTCATTCTAAGAGACCAAAGCAAGTTAGTCCTATTTTCATAGCACAAGCGTACATCTTAGTTATAAAAATAAAATAAATAAATTGGTGATCAGGGACTCCTGAGCCGAATTACAATGTTGACTAAGTCGAACCTACTTCATGTGCATTTTGTCCTTCCAATATACCTTAATACACCTGTCCCGCTCTGGCCAACTAATGACTTCGGGATTTCGCCGACGTGGGAACAGATTGCCTTCTGACGCTGAACTGTCAAGATTTGTATTTTTTTAATGTCTGAAAGTAGTGCCGTGTGTAACGCTAGGACCACGAAGAGGCGGCGATATCTCGGTTCTTCACTAAAAAGGTGCGAGTCAACTGGAGGTGAAAACTTGACATCCAATCCAGGTTCGAGATCAAGGTAGGTTTTCAAAGCCATTTGCCAATACTCCTTTCTTGAATCCAATTCGGATTGCGTTAACTAATCATTATTGTAATCGATACAGTCCACGGGATCTTGTCCCACCAGACATTGTTACACATTGTATTAGTAATCATTATGAACTTAATTCAATAAACTCTAGTGTACATTATTATGTAAGTCGAGAGTTTTAATTGCTTTGCTACCTAAAATAACTACCTATACATTCATGGTAAATACTGTGATATGTACAGGAAGGTAGCCGAGTTGAGAGTCAGCTTATAATTCCATTTTTATGATTCTTCTGATTTACACACACACCATGACCAGGTACCATCAACATGAATCACCAAATTCGCGATCAGAAGATTCATTAGTAGCGAGTTTTGAAAATAGTATACAACTTTACTATTATACCTCACATTAAGGGCTAATGAAGGAGAAATGCAGCAAAGTATCAAGTACTGCAAAATAAAGCTTTGAGAATAATATTGGAAAAAATAGATATGAAAGATCTCAATATAAGGCCTGTATTCAGCATAATTTATAGGAAAAATTGATACAAATCATCAATATGAGCATGAACATCATACAAGAGGGAGAGATAGACGTAGACTGCCATTCAGGAAGAAGGCCAAGTGTCAGAAATCAGTGATGTACAGTGGGGATGAAGATTTTCAATAGAATGCCAGATGATATAAGAAAGGAGGAGAATCTACATAGATTCAAAATGAATGCTAAGAACTATGAACTAAGCAAATAAAAAGGAAAATTTTAATTTTGTATATATTAGAACATATATATACTTATGTACATATTAAGAATAAATAATAATTCTAAGACCTCTTGCTTTCAAATATATTAAAGGCTCTTTTGAGCCCCAAAAATCGGTGAGTTCAGAAGTCTGAACTCACCTATGCTTCCGAGACTTGTTAACCTTTTGAATTAATATGCCAAACTTTGTATGTTACGTCAAGCTATAAGCGCGTCAACACACACTTTTGGGCCTTGGAAACTTGCAGGGATTAAAGTCCTAATTTTGTCATTTGTGAATGACAGGTCCCAGCTTTTGATAGACAAGTCAAGACCCTTAAAACATAGTCTTACCCCTATGTGGTGGCTTCCATTTCAAATAGAGTAGGGGAAGAAATGTGAATCAATTCTCGAAAATGAATTGATTGTTCCAAATTGTTCTCTAATAATAATATACCTTTTCACCACATTTGGTCAATTAAATCACGCTATGTTATCCTGATATTAGACTGAAAAAATATCTTCCTTTAGAAAATAGATTTCTGGCGTGGCTCTGAGTGAAATGGTATATTTCTCTACAATACAATCATTAGTTATGGTTAAAGCGTTATTTAAACTGTTATTGTGTTCGATTTTAACAATGATTGGTACTTGTGTAATTGCTGGTACATTAGAAATTAAATCTCAGTTACCAATCCTCGTTATAATCCAAACACAGTCAGTCACAATAACGGTTTAAATATCGGTTTACCATCACTAGCAATGTTCCCTCTAAGGTACGTGTGTATGCACGCATGCTCGTGCACACAATTCAGCATCATAATGCACAAAAAAAAGAGTGCGCACACATTTTTTAACAATATTTCTTCATGTGTCGCCATTTATTGAAGGTTGGTCACCATGTTGCCGTATAGATTTATATCCCTTGTAAGATTATCAACATTTGGGACGTTGAAGTATTTTACGAGGTTACACAGCCAAGATAACCTCTTTCTAGCTACGCCTCTGCTGCCTTTAATCTTCCCTTGCATAACGAGTTGTAAAATATAATATTTTTCATTGTAGATATCGTGTTCGAAGCATTGCAGAATTCCTTGATAATTGCTATCTTGACTTATTTCTGTGTTTTAAAATACATCTTCATTAGTAATGTGGTCAAAAGTCAGGCCCTCCCAGTGTCCTTAAACTGGTATTGTAATATTTTTCTTTTTTTCTCCCCCAGCGCACAAATTATAATGCATTGGTCCTTAAAACTGCTCAATAGTTTTTATTATGCGCGCGCACCGTGATCCAAAATTAGAGGGAATATTGCTAGTACCCATCATTTAATCTTTCTTGTGAAAAGATGGCACCCGAGTTAGTCTAATATACAGAGGAACAAATAAAATAAAATTGTCATAAATAATTAGTTTATTAACTTATTAGAATGTGTAATATGTACATTTATTAAATACTAAAAAAAAAAAAAAAACTATGGAATATATATACAAGTTGGTTGTTCATTAAAGGTATACAGTTTATAAAAATTTAATTTGGCTAAGCTGCAATAAAAAAATCTGGTTATATAAAAATCTCAATCAAACACGGCTGTTTATTTTTACAGTAAAATTATACATTATCAACTTTTTTACAAGGCGTCATCAAATTACACAAAACAAAATTAAATAAAAATCAGTTAAAAACAAAATTGAATTTTCTATATATTTCTTTGGTCTTTTGCTTTCGAATGAATAGACACAAATAATATACAACTCGGAAAATGTTAGTCAAAAATATATATATAAATTGTTCACTATTGTAACGTTCTTTCAATTTGAAATCTCTATTGCATCTATAATATTTAATTTAAATGTGTCGACTTCTAAGAAAAGTATCGTAATTAACAAATAGATCATTTTTAGTTGTTCTAGGATTTCTAATGTATTTTGTAAGCAGTAGTTTTATTTTTATATATTTCATTTTAGAACGAAAGATGCAAGAAAGACAACCTGTGAAGGTAGCTGGCTATGGTTAATACTACTATAAAGATTTGTAGCCACGTGATGATGTTGTATATAAAAAAAATTACCGCTACATAAAATATATTCAAAATACTAGAGCAACTTAAATGATCTATATGATACTTTAAACAGAGGTGGTCCAATGTGCAGATAATTTGGAACAGCAATTCCATTTTGAAGGTTTAACATAGAATTTATCTCTTTTGAAGTTCCACGTGTGCAGTTTATCCATGCATTAATGTGCAAGTTACACAAGTGACGTAATATTATTTCATTCTAAACATCGAATAGACAAATTTACTAAAATGTACCAACACTTATTGCTTCTTGACAAACGGATTAAAATTATTATTACAACTAGACAAAAAAAAAAAATCCACGACAGCTGCATATTTATAATATTTTTATTTGAATTGTAAAAACTTTATTTAGTTTATTTACTATAAGATATTTTGGCCAGACTAATTTAATAAATTAACAACTTATCTTTTTGGCTACGCGTTTGTGTTTGTTGCGCATGGAAAAAAAACTGTTACGCTGTAAAAATTAAACACAATTTAAGGAAAATTCAGACAATTTTCCGAGTAAATTATGACTAGTACATACATATTTACTTTTAACAATATATAATAAAAATATACATTTGTTTTCAAATTTAATACACGCATGGGATTAAATAACTGGCAATGCGTAAGTATCTAGTTATTTACTAATTATATATTTATTATATAGAATATACATATAATTAGAGTGATGAGCTAAACCATTATTGTAACTGTGATTGTGTGGGTGGTGTTCTCGATTGTAACATTTGATTGGTAACCGAGGTTCAGTTTCTATTTACTGGTTCCGAGGTAAGTTTGTAGAATACTCCATAATCACATATAATTTACTTCAGACGCTTTTCACCTTGTAAGGATGCATTATCAAACTAACAATTTAACTCGACAACTTGTATTTATATCTATAGCGGAGGATAACTGTATAATTTTGCAATATAAAAAGACAATACGGCAAGAAAGACTTTTGGTATTTTGGAATTTATATAATTTTCATCTCATGCAAATAAAATTGTATTGCTGTAGATATAAATACAAGTTGTTGAGTTGAATTGTTAGATTGATAATGCCCTTACAGGGCGAAATGCGTCTCAAGTAAATTAAATGAGTAGAATTTAAAAAAAAGTGTTTTATTTTCACATATGTGATTTAGTTTCTAGTGTAGCAGCGATTGCTCGCCGAATTACAAATAATCAATGTTACCAATCACAAGTTTATCTCGCCACTTAATATATACATATTTTATTTTAAATATAATTAACATTTATTTATCAAAGTTCTTAATCTAGCTTTGAGAGATATTCTTTCTGGACTATATAATGAAGATAAGCAGTATTTGCATACATATTTCTTTTTATACCGCATTGACGCACATATTTTTCAGTGCTACGGAAAGATTGACAGGCCTCTTTACCACTATAGCTTTTGAGAGAAATAATTCAAAGCCATATCTCGGCCCCTTTTCAAGAGCGAGCCTCTCCAGCCTATTTACATATATATCTTCAATACAATCTTTATTTACTAAGACTTAATTTGACAAAGGTAATTAAAAGCTAGCAGCGTATCCCAGATGTGAAAATAAAAAAATGAAGTATATTTGAATATAATAGAAATACGTTGAGATGTTGTTAATGGTATCACTTGCGAAAACAACTACACATTGAAAAAAGGTTATCCACAACATCCAAAAATATAAGAAATGTTAGAAGAGATGCAGAAAAAGAAATTGATGACCGATCATCAGTTGCTACGCGGAATAAAAATTTTCTGTGCGGGGTAGAGTTTTAACTATTTTTTTCCGCAGACTGCAAGTCTATAATAAACTGAATACTTAGGGAGTGATTTTAAGCTTACCAACAAAATAAATAATATACCTTATTAGAAAAAAAATTTAAAACAAATTTCCAAACACAAGAATGTCGGTATCAATTATTATCGTGATACTACTTAAAAATCTTGAAAAAATTTGTCTTATTTGTGAAGTGTACAATCTCTCAGAGATGTTTTAATCTTCATTTATTGTGTCAGAATAATGCGTGTAGAGTTCCTGGCAACATGTCACAAATTGCGCGGCCACGCAGACGCACAGGTTAAGGGAGCGCTGCTCAGTAAGTTAGAAGACAGTCCTCAAATTAAACTACAAGAGATTCAACCAATGTTCCATCTAATTAAAAAAAATTTTTGTGCAATTTTAAGGAGCAATGCTATTATTTGTGGCTGTACCATACCAGTACAAGGTTACTTACTGGTAGGTCCTGGCTCCGCCACATTACTAATGAAGACACAAATAATTCAAGACATCTACATACTCAATGTATAAAAGCTAATTGATTAATTGACACATTCTCAGTGATGAAAATATGATAATTTATAGTAATTCATTATGCGAGGGAAGATAGAAAGCAGGAGACGCATAGGTAGAAGGAGGTTATCTTGGCTATGTAATTCCAGAAAGTGGTTCAGCATCCAAAAAGTTGGTGATCTTATACAGGATAAATTTACATACTGCAACATGGTCGCCGACCTTTGATAGAAGGCGGCACACGAAGAAGAAGTCTTGTTAAAAATTGAGTGCATTCCATATTTTTTATGTGCGGCGTGCACATCCACACACCTTAGAGGGAACATTGGATACAACTTATTAACCAAGTAGTCAACATTGCTCGAAACAAGAAGTTGCTTTGATTTTGAAACAGATTCATAAAACACTATATACAAATGTATATATAAATATATAATATATACAAATGGGACTGCTACAGCTTGTTCATAATAATGTATTCAACAATATATTATATATTTGTCATTGTATTTAGTAAATTAATAGTAATTAGTGAATTCTTCTACATTTAAAACATACATTTGGAAAATTATACAGTATTCCTATTTATTATTAATTGACAACATATATAATTATAGTAATGTGTTATATAGTAGTAATTTTTAAAATACAATACTGCATTGAATGGCCGTTTCAATTGTACCAAGGCATTTTTTAAATATTGCCTTTAGAAGTTTACATTAACGTCTCTTAATCTTAAATATACTTTTAGTGGCTCTAATAATTGGTAAATACTATATACATTTATTATTTATTAATCTAAATTTCATATGGTCTAAAATAAAATATATTAATAATCTTCACATTAAAGGAATACTTTTTTTTTAAAAGTGTTTTTCTCAACTCATTTTTCAAATAAAATAAGATTTAACAAACTGAATTTTAAATAGAGCAATAATAATTTATTATGATGCAGATGAGAATTTTTAATGGCGGTAAGTATTGTTTTTGATAGTAATGCAGAAAAAAATCTATTGTAAAACAGTTTTTTTTTTAACACGTTCCCTGCCGACCACGAGATATTGGTTTGTGATGGCATTCAATGATGGATGCCAGTCACAAGTATTCTACTGATAGTTTAGGCCTTAATAAAAATCCAATTTTAATAGCTCCGTTCGATTAGTTCAACAGAGCTGTATTGATGTGCCAATGCCAACTATGAGATATCTCGTGCCTATCCTTTTGTACAGATGTCCAATGAAACTGAGTTTGCAGTGAACGTTTTAAATTACATGATTGATTCGTCGATTATGACCAAATTTGATAAATCCTTATAAAAACAATATTTTACAGTGTATTTTGGCAGTATAAACACAAAACAATACCATAGCACCTTTAAAAAATCTCATTTATTATTATTTTTCAATTCCTTTTGGTTTTGAATACACTAACAGATATTGTAGAATTTTTTTTTTTGATCATACGGATCAGTAATAATATTTAAATGCAATTTTAACAAATTTTATGAACT
This sequence comes from Eubasilissa splendida, assembly GCA_031772225.1. Taxonomy (NCBI): domain Eukaryota; kingdom Metazoa; phylum Arthropoda; class Insecta; order Trichoptera; family Phryganeidae; genus Eubasilissa; species Eubasilissa splendida. Next base: position 13,381,831 of record CM062870.1, read on the forward strand.
CCACAATCGTCATCGAGAGATTCAACTAAAATTAACTCCATACTTGGAAAACAACATTTCCCAATGTTCATTTTCAAAATGGCCCGATGGCGCATTTTACTCCCTGGATTATTCAATAATAAATATTAACTAACTCTGTAAACTTTAAATCTTGCAATGTAATTGAAAACTGTCTCCAAAATATATCCGTAAATACCCATCATAAAATTCAATATGATAATCCGTATATACAAAGATGAACAACAATCTAGCTGTTTAGCAATGATTAGAATTTGAAGTGGTGCACTTGGCGATGCCACTTTAGCAGGTATACACGTAAACACTTACCTGCCAACGATGAGATGCTTAGTGATTCGAAATTGCACATGGAATTCGATAAACTTGGAACACAAGTTAGATGCGCTAAGTTAACATCTTTTGTTCCTGTGATTATATAGTTTTAAAATATGAGACCATCCCTACAACAAACACAGTATATTAGTTTTGGACAGATCTGGGTTATTAATGTCACACAACATTGTATAAATCTTCTTGATCATATGTATACTAATTAAACAACCATATCAAATAAATTAAAACACCATTAAACAATTTCTAAGTGATAAGTTGATAGTCTAATATGGCCGACGCTGCTCCGTCTACCTATCGACATTTGTAAAAACGATATACAGTGTTGTTGCAGGGGGTCTCATTCATATACGGATGATTTAAATTAATAAAATTATTACATTCTGAGGATTCGTCTCTATTTATATCTATGACAAAATAAAATGCAACCGCACTGTATTTTAAAATTTACCACCAGTATTTCAGTAACGGTAAATGTTGAAAATTCAGCCTCAAGATATTTTTGATTGACGACATAAACAAGAGACAGTTTCAATACAATTGTTAGTTTTTTTATAATTTCTATACATCGGACATGACGTGAGCACCATTCCAAAAGGCCAAAACAATAAAAACATCTATACTTAATTCTTCAAGCCCTTAAAACATTTATATACATGTATATATTTAAAGAAATCTTCTCATACGTTCCCTACCGCCGTGGGAGTACTCGCGCCAACAGTAGATACACAAGACAGACAGTTCACTAGCCAAAAAGGTCCCATTTTGTATTGGGCCCAAATTTATTGTCAGTCGCGTTCGCCACATTTAATTGACAAACTTTACTATAAAAATATCATTTTCACATTCAAGCGATATAACAGGAACATTGCCGCAGTATTCAACCATCTACACCGCAATCATTTTCATTCATCGGGGCTCAAAGATTTTTGAAACAGGTCTCACGATGTACATTTTCTTTAAGTATTTAAGGCTGACTATATATATTTCTTTAAAAATTTAAAAAATAACGCTATTTAGGCCACTACTGTGATATTAATAAATAATTTTAATCTATTTTCAAAGATATTTTAACATGAATATATTAATTAGTACTAGAATCACATTATCTTATGGAAATAGTGTCCCTCAATACATTTGTTTTATGCGTCGAGCCCCTCACACATGTTATAGAGTGACATCTAGTGACAAGACACACAATGAGTTTTCAATTTCAATGATTTTCAATGCACAACAAATTTCACAATGTACTTTTTTAAAGTTGTCTTATTAGAAAAACATTGAAATTTCATTCGCTTCACGGTTTAATAATTCATTTCGTTACCGAGACATCAGCCAAAACATATTATGTATAGCTAAATTATTTTAAACAAAATTCAGTTGAGCAAAACTGATTAAATTGTTTTTGATATACCGGTAAAAATGTCAACAATAAATATCTTAATTCAGTACATTACGTTGTCAAAGTATTCATTATATATATAATATTATTATTTCACAATGCCCATCGTTTCTATGGTAATAAGTACATAGTATTCAATTTAATATTCTAAAATATATATTATTATATCTAAATACGTACAAAGGAAAGTGCACACTTGCACACCGAGGATACATGTCAAGCCGCAGCGACGAGGGAACAACGAGTATACAGCGAGTACAGTCACAAACATTGTGAAAATATTATATGTACATAAGAAAAATAGTGAATTGAGTATTTTTGAATAGACAAATTCTGTTGAACTTGTCCGTCATACAATGGAGGACACATTGTAATAATTATTGCAGATGTGGCATTATTATTTGATGACTTTAATGTTGTCATATCAGAAATTATATCTGTACAGACATTTTTATTAGATGCGTGTTTTATAACCTTTCCATTATGTACCTAATAAAAATGATTTCATTCTTTATATACTAAAATATCGTGGTCGCAGTCATCCGGTTGAATCTGGAGGGAATCAATAGACTGAGAGGCTGTCTCTGCGGAAGTACGCAGCGGCTAATGACAGTGGACAGTGGGAGACTCTTGAGAAGGCCTTTATCCAGGCCAATATAAAGATTCTGATAATTTTGATGATGATAATACAAGATTTTACTGAATGCAATTAATATAATAAACATCTACATCTGTCCGGAGCGGTCTGAATATCCAAACTGAAATCAAATCTATAAATTGATGTCATCTCAAATGATTTATGTAAAAGACAATGCAGAATTAATGTGCAAGCTATCATTTGTTACATCTCATACACAGAGCAGAATGTACCAATTGAAGCATTCTGATTTTTAAAGTGTAATCACGCACCCTTGGGCTAGTTAGTAACCATAATGGAAAGATTAAAGACACTCGATAATTTGATAAAATTTTACAATACTTCTTCAAGTTAGATTAAGGCTAAAGCTATGTACACATTTATTGTCTAATTTACAACATTGTTATATTATATATAATATATTATATAAATAACATTGTAAAGATAAAATATAAAAAAATATAGATTGCTATCGACCGCTGTATCCTAGTCTGTTTACAAAAAAAAATCTCATCACTCAATTATCAAAACGGTGAAGATATTTTTATCAACAAGTGATTTTAAAACAAAAGAAAATAAATGTAGATATTCTAGCGATAAAAATAATTTCTAGCCACGGATTTTTTATCACGGCAGTTGTACATCTCAAATATTTTATAAGCCTGCTACGCGATGTTAAATATTTAATATCTTGATTCATGAGATTGATGACATCTTTAAATAGTTTCCATGACATCTGTAAAACGATTAATATATATTTTAGTGAAATGATAAGACACATTCTTCTTGATAAAAATACCTGACAATTATTGATTCATCCTCAAATGTTAGACTGTCTGAGTTGATAACAAATATCTAAGCATTTTGCGTGATTTATTTTCTGTTTGATTGATTCTATACTATGTGAATTCATTGAAATTATTATTACATATATGTAAGTCGGCTGTAGATGATTAACTAACGGAAGTAACCTCTGCAGGTTTGTTCTTTTATAACGTCTCAATATATTAGCCAATAGTATACGATTTTTGATGTGTATACATTCCCCACCCAAAAAAGAGTAATCTTTGAATAATATGCGATGAAAAAATATATTTTGCTAATACTCACTCACTACCAAAAAAACATCAATTTTTTTTTTTTTAAACATTTCACATCCCAGTAGGTATGTAAAAAACTTATTCATGAATTAGGTACCTACACGGTATCTACCTAAAAAATTTGAATTAAATAAATAATACACAATGAATAGGTAGGATACCTACGCAAAGTACAATGGTAAACAACCGTTTTCTAAATAATGTAATTTTAAAATCAATTTATGAAATTATCAATGAAGTTAATTTCTCATGACAACGCACACACACTTGCGAAATGTTTTACTCGATTTTTTTAAAATATAATTTTTAATATGTTATTTATTTATAAAGAATTACACGTCAATTCCACCTTACAATGGCAAGGAAATGGTTAAGTTATTTAATAATGTGATGTACAATTTCCACCATAATCGACCGACTTAATGATGATTGAATGATCTTGATACAAAATATTAATTTCTATCAAAATATGGTATGTATCTTTTTCTGTATTGGATAAATCAATACAACTGACAGTCATTCAACTCTCTGCACTGACGATTTATTTTAATAACCGTACTAAAAAATTCTTTATACATCCTTGTCTTAAAAAAAAATGAATTGTCAAATTCACCAGGAAAGACTATTCTCGGAATATCTCCAAAATATGAAGGACCCTCAACGTACGAATTCGCCAGAGAACCAAGATAACAGATGTTGACCAAAACGTCTGCAGGCTGAAAAAGGCTGAATATATCATATCTATTGAAGAGATGATGGACGGTGTGAAAGAAGGTTCTGGAGCGGTGGCCTCACATCGGTAGAAGTGTTGGCCATCATTGAGATCGATGGAATGACAATATCGGAAGACTGGCGGGTAACAAATTAAAGAGAATGACAGAAAGAATTGGCGATCCTTGGGAATATAGCCAACAGAAGAGACAGAAACCAACAATAATAATGATGAAATATTTTCACTTTATCCTGTGTGGTCCATTCATATTTCATTCCTAATTTATTTAGATGTCAGACAGCAGTAGAGACGCTGATAATGACGAAGATGGCTTTTAAATCAAAATACCTTTTCAGTTAAAAAATTTACAGAACAATAGAATATAGTTTCAGAAGACTGACAAACTTGGATGACTAATCAAAGGTATAATTGTTACACGCGGTGGATTCGACAATCGCGTGACGAAAACGCAGCTCTATTTAGTGTGATCCAATGCCACTTGAAATTATTCACAAGTGAAGATTATCATTGTCAGATAATGCAAGAGGTTAACGAATATTAGTAAAGAATATCTTTTTACTTTTCTACTGACTGAACTTGCGCTCTCAATTCTACATCATCTACATCGTGTTATCTAACAATATAATCCATTCTAGCTTATATAAAAATATTACATCTCACTTACGTATATCTACAAAAATATGACGACACAGCCGATGAAAATACTCGAGAGATGGATTTACAGTACTAAGTATTATCACTTAAAATAATTACGTGTGTCTACGTATCTGTGATGGTGGTGGAAGCATATTGTTAACCTTTTACAACATTAATTATAATTATTACGTCTAATCTTTGACATTATATATTTTTTTGGTTTTTTCATTCATTGGACTGAGATGTAATTGTACTTGTGATGAAAAACAATCTTAAACATTGCAGTCACCGAGTTCTAGAAATATTGTAAGGGTATGTGTCCACAGCGCGTGAGATACATCGAGATTAACATTGCAAAGTTTGCATGCGGGGCCTTCCAATTTACAAACAAAAATGGGTCAAATTGTCCAAATTTAAAATGTATTTCATTAAAATAATGTCACATATGTGTGTAATAGATTAATTGCTGAATATTGTAACAAATGAGCCTCATTTTCAGTTGATTTTTGAGTTTATCACAAAAAACGCGCCAGCACAATTTAATAACACCCAAAAAGCATTATTTCAAAATTTGCAATAATCACCAAAGTTATTATTGAACACATGAGATCAGGAGCTTAGGAAAGCCAAAGATAAGGTGGAGTGACAATGTTTTCAAAGACAAATCTGTTTTTGAAATCCAGGATTGGAAATAAACTGTGTAATAGAGACCAATGGAGGACAATTCTTGAGGAAGCCAAGACTCACCAAGGGTTAAAGACTGGGAATTAACTATATAATAGCAAACTGCATGTTTTACTTAATTTATATATTTTGAGCGTGTACACAGCGATACACATTAGTTGGTGTACGATAAACAATGATTTTAATTAATTACTCAGCGACGACTGTGTTTTTACGGCTACTCTCGGAGCACCTTGCACGTCATGGATATAATTGATGCACCCTAAGATGTAATGGCCAACTTTGAGGTGTAAATGAGATAATTATTGATTGTTTGATCTTTGGTTTGTATGATAAATAAAAAAAAATGGCGAAAACTGCAATGTCTAAGCTTGATAAGATCTGAAAGTATAGAAGTACATATGTATATCCAAAGTAACAAATAAGAGTCTCGTCGAAATATACTGCAGAATTTTACTAAAATCGAACAGTGAAACTGAACACACATCGTGCCCTTGGAACAACAAGGTGTCTTCTGACATTTACATAAAACGTGAAGTTGAGCTTCAATGTTTTGAATATTAATTTTTCGATATCTTCGGCGTAATTTGGTTCATCGCACATGAGGTGAAAGTAATACAAAATTTTTGCTATTTAATTTAAAGCGATCAAATGAACTGATTCCTGATTTTGGATATAAGTCATACACATTTTATTTGTATCCAAACAACGCTTTGTTCTAAAAAATATGACTTTGTTATCTTGTTAACTCCTAAATTAATGTCAGATGATACCTTGTCGCTCACGTCAAGGTCACAATCCATAATAATATTACGTTTCTCCGTCTACATCTGCGACTTTCTGGATGCCGGCTTCGATTTCGGTAGTGTCATTATGGTTGTATAGTGCTTGATTAAACGGTCAGGTCTGTAAAATGAATATGTTAATATTACTATCGATACTTAAATGCACCAATATCTTCGTATTCTAGATTTTAAAAATAAATTACTGAAACTCAACTGTATGCCTTAGCCGCGATCTTCAGCATTCATTCCTGGCATCTTTCCAGAAGATACGAAAGCCTGAAGAAGCTTGTGGCGGTCAGAACATGGAAGGATTCAAAATGAGAGACAGATTTCTATCTGCTGGACCGATTGAATGAATATTCACTCGTGACAATTCTGAAAGCTGCAGGATGCCGGAAAGAATAGAGGAATGATATCAGAAGGTTGAATGAGATGCTCCACGGAAGTCACAAAGCTCAGTTAGAGTCGAGGAACATTAGGAAAAAGAGCACCCAAAATAAGATAATGTTAAAAGAAAATCTGACGTAGTTTCTTTTGCATAGATTAAAATCACAATAGAATCAAATAATAATATTATTATCACTAATATTATACTTGCAAAATATTTTCACCTAATAAAGCTTATTTTAAATTCACATTAATATTAATATATTTATATCATGACCAGCATATTTTGAATATTGTCCAATCCAACATCATGTCTCAAACATATCTTAAAATAACACTTTTAAAACAGATACTAATTATTACCGTAAAATCAACCACTTTGTTCTAAGTTTCAAATAAAATGTCCCATTTAATTGAGAAATGGACGTTACGGGCTTCGAGATGCTTCAAATCAGTTCATTGAATTAAAATAGGATTGGTATTTAATATTATTGCTACATAAAAGTGTTGCACTTTGGACTGCTCAACATTGTTCTAAACATATACATATTTAGCTTGAGAGGTTCAAGAAAAAATATGCTTTGAACTGTGTTAGATGAATTCTTATTAAAAATATTTTCAGTTGAATATCCGTTTCCAGCCACCAGCTTTATATATTATATAATGATTGGAGAGTACACTGGCATTATTTGCACATTTACTAATTGATTAAAGCAATTTAAATTAAAAGTTGTGTGATTTTACGGTACTTATCTAAACAATTCCACTGTCGGCGCTAACAATTCCATTTTTCAGTGAAATCATACAGTCGAACAATGTTACAATTTAATCAGAATTGGAATGGCGAAATACTTGTGAAAACATAATATTCCACGGTTTTTAAAACATTTAAATTGAGGCATCATCATCCATGAAATCTTAAAAACTTTAATATCACCAATTGCGCTTTAACAACACGGATGACACGGTATCACCGTCTCCGACAACCATTAATTTATGGCAAGAGTACAAACTTAAGCAGCGGGTGGTTTTCTAATTGTCTCCAGCTTCTCCGTACTCTTTCCCGATTATGTAAAGAATGTAGAATGACAGTCCGAGGAACACGGAGCCCAAGAGGTCCCCGAGGGAAGTGAGGTAGGGAATGGCCGAGTTGTCGGGATCCATTTTGGATTTCCACATCTTGTGGACTATCATGTGAGCGATGTACAGCAGCACCATCACCTGGGAAAATTTATAAGCATTAAATTAGGTTAGGAATCTCTTACGGGCTAATAACAAGTGCAGAGATTGATAAGATTTGATAGTGATTGTGATTGGTGTTCATTTGTGATGATGATTGGTAACTGTTATTTAATGGTTAGACGTTTAGTTTCATATAATGTTCATGTTATGAGCACATCACAGGTCTGGATGTTAAAAGAAGCCAACTGAAGAAACTAGGCATTTGAGATGTGGCTGTATCGACATGTGCTGAAGATCTTCCGGGTTGGTCACAGGCGCATGAATTAATCAGGAGAACCAATAGAGCAACTATCAAACAAAGGAAAGCCACATAATTCAGATATATGTGTAGCGACCATAATTAAAATCTACCGCCATCTCAGTCGGTATCGACGCTAGCGACAGCGCTGCCGGCTGCTGCCGCAATTCTGGCTCAATTCACCGCCAGACAGTCTCTCCAGTTTCAGCGTTTCACAATGGCGGTCTTGCCGGCGCGCCTTTGCCGAGCAAGACTGCTAATTCATTTCATTTCATAATTTCTTACATCGTCATTCACTGTATTCATTTCTGTCTGTCTTCATCGCATTTATCATATGTCACAATAAACCTCAACACACGCGCCAATCACATGTATTTCATTTAACCACCGTCCTAACCCCCAAATATGTGACACTGTGAAAAATAAGATCCTACAACTCATTATACAGGGGAAGAAAGAGGTTATCTTGACTGCATAACCTCAGAGAATCGTTAATGTCCAAAATGCCAGTGATCTTGTACAGGATAAATTTGCGTAGCTCGACTTGGTCGTCAACTTTCGATAGAAGAGAGCACACATAGAAGAAAAAGGTTTACGTGACTGCTCACTGAATTACGAGAAATCACAGTTAACAATCATCAATACATGACAGCCATGTTTAATACAATTTATTTTATTACTAGAAGCACAACTATTATACGTAGTACCAACATAAAAAATGCAATAATAAATATCATGAGAACTTAATATGTATAGAACACTGCGAGTGCAGATTTCTTTGATTTTGAAATTGAACTTGTATATCCCAATACGTTTGTAACATATTCCACATTGGCAAACAATTTTCTTGAAATATGTACCCAGAAATAATCCATACAAGGTTTAACAGCAATGCTTACCTGTAACGTTGAACACACGAGATAGGCCACACTGAAAGCGAATGTGACGGTGACTTTGGACATGAACATGTAATCCGCTGCAAACATGAATACTACTTGACCCACCACTGCCAGGAAGATCAGCAGACGGGCTGTCTTCGCTGTGGTAGCTGGAAAAAAGAAAAAAAAATTAGTAACCAGTAGCATACAATATTGATTGACTTTTGGTGTTAGGTGATTGACAAATCAAATTAAAACTATTACTTAATTAGTACATACTTGTTTTAAACGGATTTTTCTAAAGAATTTGTAACATACTAGAATTGAGAAATATAAAATATATTTTTAAGATGGAATACGTTTGCTCAAATAAGAAAATTTAATTTTACCATGAAAAATGCATTAGAAAATTTTACATTTTTATACACTCTCACATTAACTAGTATCAAGATCGATAGCAGAAACTTCCAAAAAAAATTTTGTATCAAAAGTATGGAGTATTGATCCTCACATGCTAAACCAGTGCTCTGCCATCTTAGCTACTCCCCTAATAGAGTGTGGTGTTAAATGGTAACTTTTTTAAAATTCTTTCTTATTTATACATTTTAAAATATAGTTCACGGTGAACTTTGTAAGAAGTAATTAAGAATTTTTTAATTTCTCTAATTAAAAATACAGATGCGTACACGGAACACATGTTACATAAGTATTCTTACTATTTTTAAACTAAGCTAAACGCTTGTACTATGAAAATAGGACAAACATAATGCTCAGCAATGAGCACATAATGAAGAAGAAGATTTTCACATCTCATTGATTCGTCAGCAGCATAGTGATTAGTATTCACGCTCGAGACCAGGATTCGATTCTTCGACAGTTTATTTTAATTTTATTAATTTAACTGACTTTATGAAGAAAAATTTTAAAATATTTTCAAAAAGTCCCATCGAAAATAATTATTTTTGAGAGGGGTAAAATAGGAACTTGTTTTAGGTGTTTAAGAAAACAACTTTATCACAACAACCTGTGTTTGAGATAATTAATTTTTTTCAATCACTATTAAAAATATTACTAAAATGAAACACAATTTTCTTATCAAGGAGAATACATTCTTATTGTGAAGTTGTAATTATTCAGAACAGACGGTCCGTGGTGTTTTAAATACTAATTTAATGTAAATACTGGCGCTATAACACAATTGGTAATTTACTTCCCCGGATTGGAAATAGAGATCCAGGTTCGAATCCCGGTAGCGCAAAAACAATATTTTTCGACAAAATTGATTTTATATGTATATATTTATAATTAATACATTAAATTACAATTTTCTTAATGACAAATCAAGATATCTATACTAACTTCCGTAGAAGAGGACCTTCCATGGCCACTCGATGATCCTGGATCCCTCGGGAAGCATTCCTGGTAGACTCTCCCTGTGGAGCATTGTGGAGACTCGGGACGCAAGCACGGATACCAAGTTACCACCGATGCCATTCACGATGGGTTGGAACACCACGAAACCGGCAAAGCGGTCTACCGCCTGGTCCAGGACCATGCCTCCGAGACTGAAAAAAATGCATTGATTGTATTTGATTGTGAGCTAGATACTGCAGCCGCCTGTGTTGTATTAATATTAATTATCTTCTTTACATATGTTGTGTCAGATTTGAATAACCAATTTCAACAGAAAGTGTTGATCAGTGTATCATTGATGATAGATGATGGTAAACACAAGGGTACAACACAAAAGAAGAAAGAATTGCCAAGGAAAACGTTCAAGTTAGTTGGTGTAGTTGAGCAGAAGCCACTAAGAAGAAAAATACCTTGTGCAGAATAAGGATCGATAGATCGGGTGCTACAGAGAAGTGAGTGTACGATAGGATGTAAAAGATCTCTCCATCGAATCATTGACATTACCAATCAGCAAATTCTGACTTACCCGCTGATAAAGAGTGCCGAGATGACAGGTGTCCAGCCGGTGGTGAGAACTGGCTTGGTGTATTTATTGTGGAACACTATGTAGACCCACAGTGGCAGGATGAGGATGTATATTCCGATGACCACACAGGGCAGCCAGATGTTGGTTTCTGTAAAGGGAAATGATAAAGATTAATTAATCCTTTATATATGTTGTATTTCATTTAAAAAAAAAAAAAACTGTTGTCGATTAAATAAGTTAATTACTCTCCTGTAATCCTTGCTGTAAAACTGTTCTGCAGTTTGGCAAATATTGAATATTATAATAAATATGTATGAATAAAAATTGAATTGACTAATCACCTGTGTGATGAGCCAAAATTAATACAATTCATAAAGTTAGGTTAGGGTGATTTCTATGCCTCATATATGTACAGGTTGGCCCAAAAAAAGTGAGAACATTTCGTTAAATGTGATATAATTACATCAAAATTAGCTTAACAATAGCTTAAATAGTTTACTAATTTATTTACTTACCTATTTACCTATATTACGTTTTATTTTGACAAATTCTGGTCGCCATCTTTGATTATTAATTTTCCCATTGTTTATATTTGGTTTTTTCAAATTGTTGCCCAGAATGATAAAAATCACTGCAGAAGACCGTATTCTGATCAAAAATTTGCGAATTGAAAAACGTTGGGGTGCTAGGAAAATGATCAAAGAGTTTCAAAATAAAACCTGGAGTAGAGCTAGACATTACAGCATAACTGGACATTACAACAGGGCGAAGCTCCATCTCACACAGCCAGAAATACAATCAACTTTCTTCACTGTGAGAATGTTAATTTTTTCGGGCCAGGCATGTGGCCATCGAACCATATGTTACAAGATGTTTTCACTTTTTTTGGGCCACCCGTATAGTGTACGAATGATGCGCAATCCCAGAAATGATTGTTCAACCTGAAGGAAGACGAAGATAAGTTATCCCCGAAATGAGATGGTATGACATTATAAATAAAGACCTATCCATTCTTGTCATCAAAGCAATTGGCGGAAATCAGTGGAGATATCCCTTAAGGAGGTCAGGGCCCATACTGGGTTGTTGAGCCAGAGGTGATAAAAATAGGAAGATAGTTGGAAAATCTCTCATGAATATTTACTAGTAAGTTAATAATAACTTAATTATGATGGATGTTGCTAATATGTTAAAAATGCACCAAGTTTCTTAAGAGAACATTAAGAGTTTATGCGTGTCACAGGACACCTTTGCATCAAAGTCACATGTTACCCTGGAGTACTGAATAACACATGGACAACTTCGGAATATTGAGTTGTTTAATAATTTGTATTCAATAAATAGACAATCGATCGTGCCATATTTATCTCTCCATTAATTACATAATGCACACTTGAAACCTGTCCTTTTCTATACTGGAGCCACTCTGCGACAAATATTAAAAATAAACAAACAGAAATACAGTCTTGTTGTCAGCGACAATTGTGGTACTCAAAAGAATAAATAATAATATTGTTTTTTAAAATGAGAATCCAGATTCCTCACCTATGTTCCTGTACAGATACGACGCGGTGATGGACAGCACGGATATGGAGACCACGTCACCGATCGAGGCAGCCAGCGGCGTGGCCAAGTTGTCGGGGTTCATATTGAACTTGTGCGACATGATGATCACCGACACGAGGACGAAATCTGCAGAAGAAGATTTACAATAATATTTTTTTTATAGTAGGTCATTTGGAGGGTCTTACCTATATTAATTATAAGAGGATTTTGATAGTAAAGAAAGCCAATAGTATTAGTTCCAATATATGTGCGGCAATTTCATATATTCTGTCTTATTTATTTATATGATTTGTAAATTACCTAGTACGAAACATGTCGTGGTGGCTGTGAACACGGCTGACGATGTGAGAAGAAGTGCGTTCCCGAGGTTTATCTCCTGATCCACCACAGCGCTCACGATGATGGCGAATAAGGCCACCACGATGGCTGCCACGATGGCCTGCACCTGTGGATTAATTAGATTTGACAATGAATTACATACATTCACGAAGCTTAGAAAGCTAGAACATTACTTCAATAACATGCAAAGTGTGAGAGAATGTTATGAAAAATATGGTTAAAAGACTTGTGCCACTGCCAGAGGTGGCCACTTGGCCAATGTCATATTCTAAACATAATTGTAATAAACCAAATAATTGACAAATATAAACCAAATTAAAAAAATATATTTTATTTTCTAGTTATTCAAAAACAATATCGGCCTGGAACATAATATTCACTCTGTATATCTAGCAGTGGAGGGACACAGACTAATGATAATAAAATGATAACTAGAGTCGCAGATAAAACAAAGTTTTATCAGATATTTTTGGAAATATTAGTTTTAAAGTGCATCAGCTATCTATATTATACTTAGTAATTTTTTTTTATAATGTTTGTGCATCTTCAACAATTTACATTTTATTAGGAGAACACATTCTTATTGTGAAATTGTAATTATTGGATAATGCACCTTCCCCGGTTAGGAAAGAGATCCATGTTCGAATCTCGGTGGCGCAACAACAATATTTTTCGATAAAATTGATTTTATATGTACATCTTTCTAATTAATATATTTAATTCATATTTAAAATATCACAGACCGTCTGTTCTGAATAATTACAACTTCACAATAAGAATGTGTTCTCCTAATAATATAGTTATATCAATGTGTCCAAAATTTAATAAAAATGAATTGATAATTCTGGCGTCTGCCATCAGTTTACTCAAAGGTATTTGAGATTCTGTAAAAATAAGGTAGATGGCTCTTTCAAATAATGGAACGATTAAATGTATTAATATCAAAAAGGTAACATATAGGTTCGAAAATTGTCACTAAAAATATTGTCGCTGTAGCATAGTTGCATAATGCACATTCCCCGGTTAGGAAAGAGATCCAGGTTCGAATCCCGGTGGCGCAACAACAATATTTTTTCATAAAATTGATTTTATATGTATATCTTTCTAATTAATATATTTAATTTACGTTTTACACAGTTCTGCAATAACTCAGGTAGTACATGTGCACCGTTATTTGATAAAAATGATTACTATTGAATATTGAAGAGGTTTCCAATATGAAGGAGCACTTTACAAGCCATCGGATCTATTTGCGGAAGGACATGCGATGTTAATCTACAAGTGGATGCCGACATCAATAGCGGTAATGTACAACTCGTTCAAATTATCAGTAAACAGATGATTCAAGTTATTATAGTATGATTGGGTCATAAACAAAAAATTCGCAATACAATGATATGTAATATTCCACTCATTTAGAATTTAATTTAGTTTATTTATTAACACAAACAAATAATATTTTTTTAAACTGTGGTTTTCGGGCCCTCGGCAGTTCTGAAGCACCTCACAGGTAACGTTGATTTAAGTTAATGTATAGTTTATTTGGGAACAGACGATACATTTAAAACTATTACAGATTTCAGTTTTTACATATATATATTTTAAATAGCCTCATTTTTAGATCCTTTAATATCATATTAATTATGTTTCTCTATTGGTCGAGGTGCTCGTGACTAATGTTCCCTCTAAGGTGTGCACACGATTTGGCATTATAGCGCATTGAACCATTTTCTGAGGTAACGCAGCCAAGATAACCTACGCTATTACTGCTTTTTGTTTACCCCTGCATAATGAGTTGTAAAATATAATATTTTTCATATTATTGATAAAATCGACGTTAACTTTGTAGAGTTTCATCATCAAAATGGATAGAGATAAATAAAACAATGTTATAACTCTACTTGAGTTTATTTGTACTACTAGAGTTTCAAGAGAAACAGTAACTCTTAACGAGTAGCTTGTTGGTTTAGTGGTTGATACGCCGGCCTAGTGATCTAGTGGTCGGGGGTTCGCGCCTCGTTCCAAGAGACCAGCAAGTTAGTCCTATTTTCATAGCACAAGCGTTTAACTTAGTTTGAAAATAGTAAGAATATTGATGTGACTTGTATTCCGTGTACGCATCTCTATTGAAAAAATAGGATTGCTCCTTAAAATTGCACAAAATATTTTTTATGCACACACCGTGATTCAAAATTAGAGGGAATATTGCTCGTGACTGAGCATCGTGATCATTCGGTCTGCTTCTACAGCGTGAACCGCTTGCCTCCACTCTTTACGTTGTTCTGGTCATTTCTCGGACTCGGTCTGCCAATCTTGTTGGTGATCGACCTATATCATTCCTGGCTATCTCCATTTATTCTTGTAATATGTCTAAAGTATGCAAGAATTCTTTTCCTGCATAGAAATGTTTAGTGAGAGCCATTATGCAGTATGGAGTTTCTGAAGAATGGAGTCATTTGTTTATCTTGCAGTTTGTGGTATAATGCAACGTATAACGTTAACAGCACAACTTGAAGCTGTCAAACAACTTTCCTTCTTAGGGTTGCCATTGAAAAAAAAGATGAAGATATCTTTTAAAAGCAACACTGTTTGCCTGTTTTGTCCGGGCCCCAGGCACATGTCTAATATGCCCAAAAAACTTACCATCACGCCGTTTCGCCACGGAGGTAGGCAGAGATGATAGAGCGTCACTCTTCTGTCCTGATGCACAATTCTCGCCTCATCCACATTCATACATCTTCTCATACAAGATCGACGATTATTGTAGCTTCTAATAGGACCATCCTCCAGTATCTGGTTTACCTGGTCTATATTTCTGATGCCATCGACACTTGCTTCATATATCTTTCTTATCATTCTCTTCTCATTCGTCCATTCCATATGACAAAACCATCTAAGTAATCCTTTCTTAATCTTACTCACTATACTAAGATGAGCTTTACATTATTTCCTTATTTCTTCATTCTTTACTCTGTCATAAATGGATTTGCCACATATATGTCTACGTGATCTCATTTCCACTGCATTCAGTCTACTTTCGTTCCCCTTCTGCCAGTTCCAGGTCTCATTTCCATACCAGAACTCCATTGTGAACAGCTAATCTTGCCTCGCTGTAATCTGACACAGCTATTTTGGTTAAATCTCACGCCACAAATCTATTACAAGTATTTTTCTAAGATTTGCATTACGCAAATAAAGCTGACAGATTTCTTTATCAGTGTGGAATTTCTGTAGAGGTGTCATCTTCAATATACAACACTTATTACACGTCACGGGTATTTAACAAATGCTTGATAATATTCCAAGAAAACGGAATGGATGTCATCACTCCAAATAAATACAGCAAAAAAAATATGATTTTGATTAATTAAAGACAAACTTTCTTGCCAGCATATACACATAATATTTTCACACAATTAAACTTAGTTCATAGAGACAAAAATGATTCTGTTTGTGGCGAGAGCGGCCTCGGACCAGTTTGGTAGTGGCACTTGGTAGTTTCTCATAATCATTTCCAGAGATACATCTCAAGTTCTAGCGAACCTATTATATAACATTTGATTAAAAAATCAAATGCCATTCTGTATAAAAAAATATTTTCATTAATTTCTTATACTTTATTTAACATCCTTTCCTCATACTGCGTGTCCAAACCATCTTAGCATTCATCTTATTAATTGTTTCACATTCACAACTGTTGAGTTTTCACATACAAACATAGCTGTAACCTAACTAGAATTTTTGTAAAATATGTAAATCAAATTAAATTAATCAATTAGAAAAATGCACAGAAAAAATATTTAGTTGGTATCGGGATTCGAGCATGGACCTCTTCCTATCAGGGGAATACTAGATGTATCAATTTGAAATATTACAGAATGTAAGTTCAAAATTTGTCATAGCGAAGTCGGAGAACACGCTTCCTCTGATAGGAAGAGGTTCAGGTTCGAATCCCGGTAGCAACTAAATATTTTTTCTGCATATCTTTCTAATTGATTAATTTAATTTGTATTAAAATACCACAGAACTATGTTCTGAAAATGCAACTTCACAGCAAAAATATGTTCTCATTAAGAAAAAAAAAAAAATTATTTAGATTTTAACATATCATAATAATCTGTCAGATAAATATTTAATTTCATCTTATTTCCCAAAATATACAGTTGCGAATAGCGTAATTCAATGTACTGACGTCTGCCTGATAGTTACTGTGTACCGCTAGTCTTGCTTCATATAACAAATTCCAATTAAGTATCGATGATGGAAATGGTTGTTTTTGAAATGTCTTTGAGATGGAGTTCGATGATGTAACCCAACAAATCTACATGCTCAAGTGGCAATGGGCTGATGTGTATATGAATGTCGCAGTATATATTAATGTTACGGAGCGTGCATGTGAGTTTCGGTGTTGGGGTTGCGACTAGAGCTTGTTGATGAAGTGAAACAGGTTTGCGTTAATTGTCGAATGATGCACAAATAAATTTACACTGTTTGGAGGTTAAATTGTAAGTTAAATTTCGTGACTAGTGAAGCTCATTGGAGGTGGTTCCGAGAGATGCGTCCGTGAAGGCGGCCAGGGGAAAAGTGATCGTTTCAGCTGGCTTCTTGAACCGGTTGCGTCGCAATGTATTATTGTCTAGATTTTCAGGCGGTACTAGGCAGCGATGAATGCCTGTAAAGTGTCTGGTTTGACAGACAGGTCTGTGAAGGTGCAAGCATCTCATACATTTTTATTCCTAGATCTGCACTTTTTATTTTATTACAGATAATAAATTGTTGATACACAAGCGAAATATAATGTTAAACTACAGTCTAAATGCTATTTCATTAAATCAATAACTGCAATTCATGCAAGTGTTTAGTTAATAAACATTGCATTAATACCGAGATCTCTAATCTCCTCAATTTTACGAGACGGATCATTATTCTGCGTACCAGCACCAATAAAACGCTGAAGATCTTTACAACGTACGTGAACTTAACATTCACAGAATTGTTTGATCAGTGAGACGATATCGCTCCAGGAGATAATCCCCGACTCGTCTACGTTGAAACAATGGATTGGTTCAATGGCCAACACGTTCTATAAGATTTTCTCTTCAAAGCATGACAAATTTCCTAGTAGTTTAGGAGATAGCGCGAAAAAAAAGTTATATTTTAGCACCACTTGGAATATTTTTTAAAACAACTGTTGATTTGAATATAAGTACAGGGAGGCCTAGAAAAAGTGAGAACATCTCGTAACACACGAGTTATTTCAAAACATAATATAATTAATTATAATTCTTAATGTATTTTTTTTTGCACAGTCAGTAATCAGAAATCATCGAAACACCCCCATATTGCATAATCTACTGGGTTTAAATCTGGGCTGTTTGGTGGCCACATGCCTGGCTCGATGAAATTAACATTCTCACGATGAAGAAAGTTGATTGTATTTCTGGCTGTGTGAGATGGAGCTCCGTCCTGCTGTAATGTCTAGCTATATTCCAGGCTTTGTTTTGAAACTTTTTGATCATTTTCCTAGCACCCCAACGTTTTGATCAGAATACGGTTTTCTGCAGTGATTTTTGTCATTCTGTGCAACAATTTGAAAAAACCAAATATAAACAATGGGAAAATTAATAATCAAAGATGGTGACCGGAAATTGTCGAAATAAAACGTAATATAAGTAATTAGTAAACTATTTAAGCTATTGTTGATATAGTTAAACCAATTTTGATGTAACTATATCACATTTTACGAGATGTTCTCACTTTTTTTGGGCCATTTTGTATATATGTTCTATTCCTTTTTAACAATGTATAACTTATCTTCTACATATTTACATAGTTTAATTTTGAATCTATGTAGTTTCTCCTCTTTTCTTATATCATCTGGCAAATCTTCATCGCATAAACACCATAACATTGAAATATTTTTTCTGTTTAAGGATCACATCTTTCAGTACTGTACTGATCCGAGTACATATATCTATTTTTAGTATTAGAGTAGAGTATTATTGCCAAAGATTTATTTTACAGTACTAACAATTGTTGCATTTCTTTATTAGCCAAAAATAAAATGCTGCTGCAATAGTTTACGTGAGGAATAATAATAGTAATGACAAGACTCTTCAATAAATCTTCTGATCCTACCCAGAAGTGATATTTTTTCTAGCAATTTTTTTAGTCACATGTCTCGGTATTATGCGAAAAATTCAATTTATAATCTATTATATATGAGTTTATTGTACAATATAGTGTGCCCGGTATTAGGTATCGATTTATTTTATTACGGTTAATGAACCAAACTCAATATTTAAATGAATATTCAAAATATCTTTTAAATGTCAGATGACATCTTGTTGTTCCAAGGGCAAAATATAGTAATGACAGAGTAACGCAGACTGGCTGTGAGATAATTATAATAATTTCCGAGAATATGTCAACACAATTCATTTCAAAGAATTTGCCCACAACGTAATTAAAACAGAAATAATAATAATTAATTAAGGCGTCAAGTGTGACATATGATCTTTATGAGTCTGTACATAATGTATGACAACAATATAAGTCAATAAAAATATGATGACAATTCATTTAATTACACATTTCGAGTGCGTGCATTGGAAGATGTCTCGAGTATTTTATTTGTTCATATAATATATAAAACTGAATGTGTATCTGTTCTCCATACAATTCTCCACTCTTTGAATAAACTAAATCAAATTTTGTCTAGTTACTTTTTAGTTAGTGTAGCAAAACACAGGCACCATCTCCCCTTTCTATACACTAGCCAGAATAGCCCAGAAAACCACATAGAAGATAATGAATAGCCGTGATAACCTGAGAACATTTTTGTCAGACATATTAATTTTGTGTCTTATGGCTGAGTACTCCTGTATTGTCCCGGTGCAAGACCACTTATCAAAATAATTGAAACGTTGCACAGTAATCACAAATCAAAATCCTTGTAAAAAGTTGTACTCTATATCAAATATGATTCTACTAATTGTTAAAATGCACGCTTATTGATTGTTGAAGCTTCTAACAGGGCCATCCTCCAATATCTGACGCAACTGATCATGCCACATCTTTCATGAATCATCTGTTGCCTTTAACACTTGCCGTTACCATTTCCAAACCATTTCAGCACCTCTTTCTTAATAATTTAATTAATTTGTTCATTTTTAATTTAGTAATTTGATTGAAGTAGACATTGATATATATTTTTTTCCATCACCAATATTTAAAACCTTAATTGACAATATTCTTTGATTGCTATATGTAAATGATTTTTATTATTTTAAATTGTTAACTTTGTTTTATTAACAAAAATAGTTTCTATTAAAGAAACAACGACATATGTTTTTGATTAGTTGATGACATCCTGAAGAAGAAAATGATATTTTTGAAACCGGTAGATGTATTTTAATTCATTCAGTGGTTAATAAAACAAAGTGAGCAATATAAAATTACGTATTTTAACTACAAAGTTGATTTTGCTAATCTTAAAAATAAATGATTTTTCTTTTGTTCATAACTTTTTTACATCGATCTACGCTTTATCGTGTAGTTTTCTTATCTATGTGAAATAAATTAGGATGTAAATAAATTGTCACCATTTTTTTCTCTCTATGTCCAACACCCTTATATGTTACATATATCTGTGTTATTTACAATCAATCAATAAATAGACTCAATTCGACTTGAGAACCAACAACATAATTCGATCGAGATAAGATGATATTACCTGCACCAGCGAGATGTTCCCGATGACCATGGTTAGGATCTCCCGGACGCTGGTCATGTTGCCCAGGTTGGCCTGCGTGGACAGCCGGGACGCCAGGCACATGTCCAGATTACCTGTGGACAATACGCAGCAGTTAGTATTTGTTATATGGATATAATTAAAAACACAAATTCGTATCAGGTCTAGTGGTAAATTGATACAACAATCCATTTTGGAGCGGGTGAAAGGAAATAAAAAAAAAAAGTTTCATAATGTAAGGATCCAATGGGAGAAGAACCTCTTCAGTCGCACAGATGATCTGCCTAAGGGCAGAAAACCCCAAAATTAAATAACCGGGTGAAGAAGGTAGCCTTTAGTACAGCCTGTTTCCAGATGATTGCGAGGCACGGTTTGGATAACTTTACTATGGGGTTGGCAAAGGTTAGCACCTACTGCCAGTACCAAAAAACTCTCTCGATCCTCAGTAATGAGAGAACCGGGACTAGAGAAAAAATGAATTCTATGATGTGCTGGACACAGAGGATCTGTTGGATCAATTCCAAACCAACACGGCCGGCCGTGTCGCCGGGATACGCGCGTTACTTCTCTACCAAACTACCGAACCATAAAAAATAAAGTGTTTTCATTTGTTCATGCCACACCATTATCTTTATTCCAAGATGAATACTGCAATATATGAATACGAATGATGGTCAGAATTGTAGAGGTGGCTCATCACCATCATCAACATTAATATATTTCTTTAAAAAAATCTTGAGTTTGTTTTTTAATATTTTTATTTCAGATTATTCAATTTTATATAAATAATTTGATTTGTATTTTAATAATGTTCATCCCTGGCGAGCAGTCAGCCGGCTTCAAGGTTTCTGCTGTCACTCTGAACGATGCGAAAGTGAGCGAGGGCCCACTCGAGTTATGCAGATTGCGTAAAATAGGCGCAAAAATTAATTCATTCTTTAATTCCATTTTGATATTCTTGTACGCGTAATAGACTGGTTCTATTGCGTGTTGCAAATAATGCGGCCAAACGGAAATACGGTATTCCAACACAAAAAAATCATGCATTGTACATTTATATGACAAATTGACACGGCAGCCACGAGGGAGGAACCGAGGCGGTAGAGAGCGATTTCAGCGATGCGTCTCAGGCACATGTATCGCACCACACATGCATACAAATTGTTTTTATGATTCGAAAAAATATTTTAGAGATTCAAATAAATAATTCTAATCAAAAATAGTAAATCATAGGTAAAAAAATAAAAATTATGAACGGCACGGGCGATCGAACCGCCGGCCTCGCGCGCGTGACTAGCGAGGATACTAACCGCTGCACTATCGACGGATACAAATGAGGCGTGAAAGTTGACGTTTACAAATATATTTGATAATTAAATATCTCGTTACAAAATACAACGGGTGTAATTGTTTATCAAATAAATTTCAATAAGCACTCACATTTTATGTTAATGTATAAATAATAAAATACGCTTCAAATTCTAATACAAAAATTAAATACTTATACTACAATTTGACACCACAGTCTGATAGAGCGCTCGTTTAGCACGCGAAAGGTAGCGGGACCGTTACAAGGCGCGCATCCACAATCTTTTCGATTCCAAAAAAAGAGAGAATAAAAAAATATTACTAAATTTTCAAACGCAACTCTCGTGGCGAATTTTATCGATGAATATTTTAATTTCCATTTCTATTTTAAAATCGATTCAAACAACACGTGTAAAAAATTTAATGGTCTGATTAAATTACCATTATCGAAGACATAACGACAGAAGCCGCCGAACAATTGCACGATGGCCAGCAAAAATATTATATTCAGCTTCACAATGCGTAACACATGTATTGCATGTTTGATGACGACGCAGTGGCGTGCGGCAAATCAAATAGGGGTCCAAAAAGTCCGCGCCCATTATCAAAACATGAGCAAACTGCAAGAAATGGTATTATAAAAATTATATCGCATACGTATCATCGAATATCACTGATCTGTTTGGAACTTGGAATACAATAAAGGGCCGGTTGTGCGAATAGTAGTACATTTTTTTTTGATCGTTGGTTACCACTCGAAAGTATATTTACCACTCGAAAGTACATCCCGTTGTAAACATATGCAGCGACCATAATTCAAATCTACCGCCATCTCAGTCGGCATCGACGCCGGCGACAGCGCTGCCGGCTGCTGCCACAAGTCTGGCTCAATTCACCGCCAGACATCCAGATCTCCAGTTTCAGCGTTTCGCAATGGCGGTCTTGCCGGCTCGCCTTCGCCGAGCGAGACCGCCAATTCATTTCGTTTCATAATTTCCTACATCTTCATTCACCGTATTCATTTCTATCTGTCTTCATTGTTTTTATCATTTGTCACAATAAACCTCAACACGAGCCAATCACATTTCTTTCATTTAACCACCGTCCTAACCCCCAAACATATTTTACTCTCCGATATGCGATAGTAAAAACGAGAATCGACGGTCAAATATGGCGGACTCTTCACAGCTGTTCCAAATGTCAATCATCCTACACATTAATGCTTTGAAAGTTGCAGTATACGACAATTGGTCATGCAATATCGTGCTATTTTAGTAATGAGCGTTCGTCCGACGATGATCTCGTTGTTTAATATGCATTAGCATATAATTCACCACCAAAATGACAGATTTCGAACGCAGAGGCGAATAAATTCATAGATGAAGAATGTTGCATGATTATTTGTTTCGCCTATAGACATCTCATCTATGCTTTGATAATACTAAATTTGACGTTCAAACAACTCAGAAACGATTTTCGCCAAGGGGGTGATGGTAAAAAGTTACCAGTCAAAACTGACCATTGACCAAGTTTCCATTCCTGTTTTGTGCCACGTTGATTGCAGAACCCTGTTAGGACGACATCTAACGAATGGCGGCCCAACTATTTTATCAAGTTTGTACAAGGCGACATCTGACGCTCTAGCGACAGTTTTTTAAAGCGAGCGTTTGAAGGAGAAGCGTCTCTTTTCGTTCTTTCAATCTTGTGGTCGTTGTTAAATACTCGCATACTTCTTCATTTTGCATCAAGCGAATGGCAAATCGATTCAGACCAGACCCGACCAGCGGATAGAACACCGTTAACTCCTTTATTTGGTCTACGCATCCGCGGGAAACCGTCCTCTCGCTCGTTTTCTCAACTGTCACAATGTGATTACGATTTTGAATCGTTCTTTCTGGCAACGTGTCTATCCGTGTTAACATTTCATATAGTGCTATGGAGAAAGATTGAGAATGGACAAATTTCTCTATATTTCTAATAGCGGCGCCACAAACCGAAACTTTTTTTTCAGCTGCTAATTAAGTTTTGAGGATAATATTGCGAAAAATGGATATATCCGGATCGGGACAATACTGAAAGAACTATATATACTAAAATATATTTCAATATTATGGTATACATTTAAAAAATCTATAAAAACTGAAGCAAATCAACATGAGCACGAACATTATACAAGAAGAAGAGAGAGACTGAGAAGGAAGTAGACTAAATCTTAGAAATCAGTGATGTACAGCGCGATGAAGATTTTCAATTAAATGCCAAATGATATGGAGGAGAAATAACATCAATTTATCCTTTACCATACCAATGATAAAATATACCCGAACGCAGCCGCGCTGTCAACTCGTGTTACCGTGAATAACAGTTATAAAAATTGTTTTCATTAGCTTAAATAGCTTTAATGGCACGAATTTACTCTAAATATTGAGCATTTAATTTTGAAAAAATGATTAATTACATAATTTAGAGCATTCATTAAGTCCTATACAATGTGTACTTACATTTTATCTCTCTTCATTTAATTAGTGAGAAAGAGAAAATTATATTTGTATGTTTGTTGTTCTTTTCACTGTGAAAATAGTGTGTGCCTCTGTCTTTCATATCACAAATTGTATTTTTACCAACGGATTGAATGGAGAAATAATTGTTTTTGTACGAGTCCCTTTTCATAATTTGTTTTTTCACTAGTCATTCCTGAGCGCTAATATTTTCTTTAAGATTATATAAAATATGAATTTTATGTTGCATGTATTTACCGAAATATTGCAGGTTTAATTATGATAGTAAAACAAATATATGTGCAAGTTATAGTAAAAAGGACAATATTCATATTGTTTATATAAGGGCATATATAATATACCAGCAGAAAGGCCCTGCGGCCGGATATTATGGCCGCTTCTTTTATTATATTCCGGATTTTTTTTTATTACATTGCTTTAACAATGCACCACGTAGTGTACTTTGTCTTTAGTTCCAATAAGAAAAAACAAAATATTAATAATATGTACCACCTGGAGCTATCTTAAATTGATATGATTATCGTCAGAATGTTATAAAAAGCATTAACATGAAGGATATAGTGAACTTAAATAATATGAACAGGTAAAAAAAAATTATCTTAAAATCTCAAATTAATACGACATTTTGTGTAAAACCATTTTGAACTGCAATGCAAAAATGATCGAATAATTATTCGCAGCAATTTTAACAAACATGGTAATTTATGAACAAACCTTTTTCTGTGAACTTTGAATACTATATTAGTACTTGTTTTAACCAAAAACTTATATTATTAGTCGAAACTCGAGAATGGAATGACGTCATTTGCGTGATTTGTGCAACCCGATGGAAATTCCAAATGGGCAATTTTTACAACTATACCGCCTTGATAAGGTACAACTATACCGCACAAATCACGCAAACGACGTCTTTCCATTCTCGAGTTTCGACTAAAAATATAAGTTTTTGGTTAAAATAAGTACTAATACAGTATTCAAAGTTCACAGAAAAAGGTTTGTTCATAAATTACCTATTGATTTCCTCATCCGCAGCGTCGCAGTGAAGAATCACGGCCAATCCTGTTGCCATTTTTATGTTTTGACAGATTATGGTACTTTTATCTCCCTCACTCTCTCTCTCATTCAAATATAACACGGACGTTAATTTACATGCTGTCTATTTTTGAGGGTCGGTGTAACAATCACCTTCATTTCAATATTGCAATTTTGAGAATAGGCCTGATTATTATAACCCAAATGATAATGTTCGGCGTGGCAAACAGCCATAGAGCATAAAGCTAGTTCGGATGATCTATCTAATCACGAGACAGTCATCCGTCTAATCCTCAGCTCGGCTCTGATCAACGAAGTGAGACGCATTTAAATAAAAATAAGCCATTAATCACTGCACAATTGTGTGCGTTGTTGTGCAGTGATTTGGTTCCACACAACACATAGAGATGTCACTCAGAGACGGGCCGTGAAATCTTTTATCGTATTTCTTAGGCATTAACTACGTGACAATTTCTAGAAATTTTTAAAACCAGGATTATGTAACGCGAACTCTATTTGCGAAACAACTCAGAATTCTCAAATCATTTGCAGTTGCAAAAAAAATATTATTCCTCTTTTAACCATTACCAAACCGTGCTGTAGCGCAGAGGTCTACCGCCCCCAATTAAATCTGTAATATTTCGGTTAATACACATTAACATAAAATTAATATTTTAGTTAATCCAACAGAAATTTTGCATATGAATTAAATATATTAATTATAAAGATATACATATAAAATCAATTTTATCGAAAAATATTGTTGTTGCGCCACCGGGATTCGAACCTGGATCTCTTTCCTAACCGGGGAAGGTGCTTTATCCAACTAAGCTACAGCGACATTATTTTTAGCGACAATTTTCGACCCTATATGTTATCTTTTTGATATTAATACATTTAATCGTTCCATCATTGGATAAAGCACCTTCCCCGGTTAGGAAAGAGATCCAGGTTCGAATCCCGGTGGCGCAACAACAATATTTTTCGATAAAATTGATTTTATATGTATATCTTTATAATTAATATATTTAATTAATATTTAAAATATCACAGACCGTCTGTTCTGAATAATTACAACTTCACAATAAGAATGTGTTCTCCTAAGAAATTTTGCGCTTAGGAATGACTAAGTGAAAAATCAACAATGTAAAGGGAATCCTACAAAAATGTTTTTTTTTTAAATTCAAACACATTGTCAAAAATACCATTTGTGGTAAGATACATACATAGATTACAGCGAAAAGAATAATAAACATATGAATATAACTGTCTCTTTCTCGCTAATTAAATGAAGATAGATAAGAATGAAGATTGTATTGTATAGAACTTGATAAATGCTTCGAATTAT
Source organism: Eubasilissa splendida (assembly GCA_031772225.1). Taxonomy (NCBI): domain Eukaryota; kingdom Metazoa; phylum Arthropoda; class Insecta; order Trichoptera; family Phryganeidae; genus Eubasilissa; species Eubasilissa splendida. The sequence continues at coordinate 13,408,702 of CM062870.1, forward strand.
ATAATTATATTAATTCTTTTTTCACATCGAATACTTAATATTTAGAGTAAATTTACAGCACTGACAATTTTTAAAACCATTTAAGCCAATATAGGCGTTTATCCGCATTAAAAATGTTAAAAAACTCAAAATTTCCCACGGTAACACGAGTTGATAGCATGGCTGCGTACGGGTATTTTATATCGCGGTATGATAAAGGTTAAAACACACTAATCTCTTTCCAAACCGGGAAGGTGCATTATCCGACTATGCAAAGAATGGAATGATAGATGTATTAATTTGAAAAAGTGTAGGTTCGAAAATTTGTTGCTGTAGCATAGTTGAATAATGCACCTTTCCCGGTTTGGAAAGAGACCCAGGTTCGAGAATTCCGGTAGTGCAACAACAATATTTTTCGTTAAAATTGATTTTATATGTATATCTTTCTAATTAATGCATTTAATTAGTATTTAAAATATCACAGACCGTCTGTTCTGAACAATTACAACTTGACAATGAGAATAAGTTCTCATAATAAAATAATAGCACCCTGTAAATCACTTTTACTAACGACATTCTTTTATTTTTCCTCCTCCCACTCCTCCACTCCCACCAAATCTCCACCGCTACTGACACCTAACAACACCTAATTACTGTACTAGTATACTTTAAGTTAGTTTAAGTAACGTTTGTAAAATGACACGGACGTGTCGAAACCGGTAGCGTATTTTATATAAAATAAGTGAGTAACAAATATATATTAAATAAACGAATTTGAATCTTCCCAGCAGCAATTAAAATAAAATAAATGCTGAAATTTGACACCTTACGGCTATCTAATTTTCAGAATAAATAGTTGTAAGTTATCTATGATAGCTGTCAAATCGAATGTCGTGCACACGGGTTTGAGTTTTTGTCATTTTCTATCAATCTCAAGCTGATTTTTGACCTCTAGATCAAAATTTCATTTAAAATTTCCGAGATTTTATCGGAGTAAGATTGTAATTTCACATCTCCATCGGCCATTGTTTAATGTGCTCTGAACTACACAATAACGGCGTCGAATCTGTCGTGTACCACCATTGCATCCGTACGTCTTAGCGACACACCTGAAGAATTTCAGAATGCGCATTTGATTTGTGGAAGACATGTGTTATTCTATAGTATAATCGTTAGTAAATAATCTCTTAAGTAGTCCTCTATTACATTTGACAGAGCTTCAGTCCGCGGCAAACTTTAGCTGAGACTTGTTGTGTATTCTAGAATTTTCGACTCAACTCATGGGGCCTCACGACGTTGGTAGCTGGTACGTGAAAATTGTTTGCAATTTTTTTGAAAATATTAACATGCTAAATTATCGAATATTTGGGCATGTGTATAAATTTAGAACTTTTGTCAGCGGAAAAAAAAAACAATACGTTGCGTGTCTCAGACGCGTGTATCATATCATCTTCGCGTAGAAAAATGATAGATCGGCAAATTTGTTTTAAAAATATTTCTAATTAATTAAAGTACATATATATATATATATAAACAACTACGTTACATTTTGTGGATGTCTGTCGCCTCCGCAATCATCAAAACAGAGCCTCTGATAGCCTCAAAAACACGCTCAGTACCGAGAGGATAATACGTGACAATAACATGCGCTGTCAGTCGCCCGTGAAGCCGAACTTTGCTCAATAAACCTATGTCAACTGTAAGTAGTATTTTTTACCTCCATTCTGCTTTAGTCTGATCTCACACACTCACACACACAATACATCTCCGCGATCATGATAAAACGAACACGTGAACAATATTTCAACATGCGAACGCTGAGTGAAATATTATGGGGCATCCAGCGCTCACACACACACACAGCCACACGATACACCGATTCACAACATTCAATATTAACTGCATCGCACATTTTCCTCCCATAATTCTAATCAGTATTATACAGGCTGTAACAGAACCTAGTCTACAATATTTTATGGGCGGACACCTGACTAAACTGCAAGTCGAAAATGTTCAAGGGATATGTGCCTAATGTCAGAGATATACGCATTTAAAAAAAAAATCACAATTATGCGATTATTTCGATTAATTGAAATATTTTTGAATACAAAAAAGGTCATCGAATTTAGAGCGGCTAGACTATTTTTTGTTGGATGATTTAGGGCCTGAAGTTAATATGTAAACAAATTATGGAACAAATTCGCAAATATTTATTTCGAAGTACGCAGACTTCAATATTAACACGATTTTGTGAAAATTTCAAACAATATAATTTTCCCTAACAGTGTAGTGTTTGTTCATATTGCTTGAACATTTTCGATTCGTAATTTAGTCAGGTATCCATCAAGAAAATATTCTGGACTAGGTCTGTTACATTCTATATACTTACACAATGACAGTTTTACACCACAGTCTATTAGGAGAGTGCCTAAGATGGCAGAGCATTGGTTCAACATATTGTACGATAAAATATTTAAAGAATTACAAATCATATAGGACTTTCATTGACGTACGAATACGCCCCTGGACAGACAAACGAATAGTTTTAAGGAATTAAAATTAATTAAATTAAATTAGAAGGAAACTCACCTTTTAGGCCTGACAGTGATGGTACTAAAACAAAAATGGCGGACACTTCCAGGAACACAGCCCATGTCTGAAAAAAAAAAAACCAAATAATTAAATAATCTAGTCGCGGAAAGTGAAGAGTTATTAAATACATTTTAGAGCAAAAGAGTAAACTATAAAACCAGTTCCTGGTTCGAGTCCGGGGGGGCAACAGAAATATTTTTTCGATAAATTGATTTTATCTGTATATCTTTATAATTGACACATTTAATTTGTATTAAAAATATCACTGAAAAACTACAATTTCACAATAATAATGTGTATTCTTAAAAAAAATTTTAAAAAGCGAAAACATTACCATAGTTGTGATTGTGCTCGATTGGTAACTGAGATTTAGGAACAAAGCTATGAGAACTAGGAGCAAAACCTTAAGATACTTTTCAGTGCCAAAATTTAATACCAAATTAGCTCAACGAACTTTCTTATTTAAGTGATTAACGACTTCAAATCAAAAATAACAAAATTGGTTACTTGATGTGGGTAGAAAGTAAAATGATTCAACTAAATGATGATCCAACTATTGTATATTACAGACAATAATATTTTATAACTTACTTAACATTTATACTTACTTACCTCTAGTCAATTACAACATTTAAAAACTGTACAGGTAATTTGCTTTAGAACAGACCACGTCTAGTAAAGTAATTACCTTTATTTTTTTATATGTACTATTTATGCCACAAAATAATTAAATTAATAGGAGTAGCTTCAAGAATTATTAATAATACTGATTGTAACAATAATTGTCAACTGTGACAATTATTGTTACAATCGAACACGAACACAGTCACAGCGGTATTTCCAAGACGACGAAGGTCGGGTCAGGCTTGTACAGTTTCTGGCGTATTCTATATTTTATGTGGTGTGAAATCATGAACCCTGAAGACGAGGGAAAGAAGCAGGATTGTACATGTTGCGCATACCATGGATGGCGAGACGCACGCATGTCTCCATTTTGCAGGATCTGAAAATTGAGGACAGACTCTCAACGAAACGAGACGAATCCTTTCATTTTTTGGGAATCTTGCGTGTGACGGAGAGGAAGATCTTCACCTGTTGGACTGACCAACAGGCACATCTCTGGTGACAGGCCTAAGTCAAAGTCCACAGTCCAAGTCCACCACAGTCAAAGAAGCGGAGTCCACTGAGATCGCGATCCTGTTACGAGGGACCGACGTGGATGAGGAATTAGTTACGTAAATAAATATCAGATATCTCATAGAGACGAAGCTATTTTTATTATAATTAATGGAAGATATATAGATACAGGGCTTAAGTGATTTTATTATACACAACAACACTTTATATATACATTTTACGAGATGTACTCACATTTTTTGGGCCACCTTGTATATATAACGTTCACCAATTCTCACCCCTCAAATTTTTGAAAGTTGTATATATATGTTAGTACGTGGACTCGCTTCGAGTACCACTAGACCATCGCCATCTATAGACCAAATTTGATAATTCATTTTTCCTCTAAACAGCATATATGTCAACTCAATAAGAATCTGTTTTGTTTTTAAATTATTTAATACAATATTCCTTATCGGTAAAATGTTTTTAACACATTATACACATTTATATACTGGTCAAAGTCCTGTAATTACCCCATATTTTCTATACATCTTCCATTAAATATAATAAAAATAATTTCGCCTGTATGATGAGATATCTGATATTTATTCAATAATACTGCCTTTATAGGTAAAAAATCCAGTAATTGCGAGTTTTTGGACATATTCAAAAATTAGTCACGTATTTAGATGTTATTTTTGGTTACAATGGACACGATATCTTGTACCTGCGAGATGTACAATTGAAGGCTGATTCCTCCTCAGTTCCCATCCCAGTAGATAGCGATTCCTCATAATCAACTCTGATTTAAAATCATTTACTAAACAGTTAATCAAAAGAGTAATGTCCAATTGAAAAAATGTGTTTTAATTAATTAAGATAAGGCCGGTTGTAGCTAGAGATACCGCATCTGGAGTGGCCATCGACCCTTCGCCGTGAACCGTTGAAGAGTCGAGTGGTCGTGTTAATCCCGACGATACAAAAAGATAAGACGAGGCTAGATGCTTCTCAGCACACAAACATAACAAAAAAAACAAAAAACAAATCTCGCCGTATGTACGCCGGTCATGCACTTAATAACATGTTCTAGTATAATCTTAATACAACGTACAATTAGTCAACAGGACTTGTCAATAGGTCGCACTCTGATGGTACATTTTTAATTCAACAGAGTGACCAAAGAAATTTACTGTAAAGTAATTTAAAATATGTAATGAGATGATTTAAATTTTATGTTAGATACCTACTTAGGTAATGCGATGTCTGTATGATAAGTACCCGTGTTTAATATCATTGTTTAACGCCATCGTTGGAACGACGCCTGTCAAAAATTATCGAGTAGTTTTGTTTTGATAGCTGGTTGAAAAAGTTCGTTTGCGGCCATGAAAAAATAGCAATATCGCGGCTACATTACTATTCTATTTTTTGGATGGGAAGACATGTGTAGAAATCAAAATGAAGTTGTAATTATTTTTCTTGACGTTTCATTAACACAAAGTGACGCTCAGATAGTGGAGGACAGCAATGATAACGAGCTCGATAAAGTAACGACATTCAACAGACAGCGTAACAACCATTGATGTTAAAAAACACGCCAATCGTCATGTGCACGTTTTTGGTCGTGATTTTTTTTTAACATGAAAAAAAATCGCATCTCAGAAGAATAAAAAAAAAGTGTACCGGTCGCCGTGTCGTCATCAAATCGTTTACTGTTCATGACTTTATGACTAATTTTGTATGTATCAGTAAACAATGAGATACAAAAATAACTGGGTCCAGTTCACAAAATCTAACAATAACATTGAATTTAATTAGAATTAATTAATATCGCGTCCAAGAATACAGTCTAATTTCTATCTAAAATATTGTATGTAAACATGTATTGAATTAATATTGTGTGGTGGCTTACCTGCACATGTCCCAAGACGAGTCCGGCTCCGATGGTGCCGATCCCCGCTATGAAGAAGGGGACGGCCACTTGCATCAAGGTGCTCCACCATTTCTCGTCCTTTACCTGCGCAAAAAAAAAAAACAATATTAAAACTACTATACATCTCAGATGAAGGGGTTTCGAAGCATATTTGAAGACGGCCCCTGAACGCACTCTGCATATACCTGAGTGCAAAACTAGGCTCTCATCAGCCGCGAAAACGCGCCTGTACAGATCGAATAACAGGCAATAGTTATATGCACCTGCATCCGCCCGGGAAGACGACCATCTAATAAACATAACCATATGATTCTTAACATATAATCATAACATTAAATTTCAATCGTACACTCACGACATATCAGACAGATTATATAGTGCTCGTGGTGGCCCTGCTCGCGCCCCACAGACATGACTGCGTAAGCATACACTCAACAGCCATACAGTCCGACTGGTACCCGCCAAATTGTAGACAACAATACTTCGCGATCGAATCAATCAAAGATGCCGTAGAATTGATCACTTCTCCTAGGCCCAGCACCTCCAGTTCACCAGTTAATTAATTAATACGTTTATAACAAACAAATGTAAATTAACTGTAAATAAACGCAATTATCGTAAGTACTGTTTTACTCATAATGCTCTAGCCACAAACACTCGCACAAACACCAGCCTCCATATTAGTAACGTTTCATATACGAGCCGCGTTTTTTAAGTAAGCACCGGATTTTTTTTTATAGAAATACATAATTTTGACAACACTTTACTTTTAAGGCATTTGTCATAACGGGGCACTGATTTTTGTATACCTTCGTCGTAGAACGACACCGCCTGGGATGGAAACCATGTCTGTACTCCATCTTTGAGTTCATTATTGTCATAAAAACGCTTGCCACCAAGGGACCGGCTCCAGATGAAGGAAAATGTATATCACTTGGCGCCAGATCAGGACAAAACAAAATTTAAGAAACGAATCACGGGTTGATCTATTGTCTTGAACATTTCAACCACACACTGCAAGATGGCCACACTATGTGAATGTTTCTAAACGTTGCATGCGATGAGTCAACAGATGAAGGAAACCATTGTGCATGCGACCGTAGCGCTACACAGGGAATATACGCTAACGCTGAAAAATACGCCTCGTACATGCGGGAGAAGTGAGGAGGTATAGGACCCTCGGAGGAAATGATAAGACGACTTGAAGCATTTGAGATGTGGGTCTACAGAAGAATAAAGATAATGAGATTCGGATAAATAAATAACAAAATCCGGAAACTTTAATATGATATTACGGATATGTGATGTGACATCCAGAGAAGTATGAGATCTTTCACCTCATAATGCAGAGAAAGATTGCTGGAAGTCGGGGCCCCGGAAGGAGGAGAACATCATGGCTGAAGAACCTGAGAGGTACTCCCTTCCGGGAAACGAGACAGGACAAAAGAAAAAAAAATATAAGAGACTCACCCTCCACGCACCACTGTCGGCAGATTTAACCCACAAGAACAGTACATCGCAGATCATGAGTAGATCGGAGTTCCTGACGGAACCTACTATCTCCATCCCTCTAGCATATCCCGCCTTGCATTCGTCAAAAATATAGTGTCTTTATGTTATGTATTGAAAATATAATTAATTTATTTACTAATAAAGTGAGTCAACCGGGGACATTGAGGGCAAATCTTGTTTTGGCAGCTGTGCGGTATCGCCGTATCCATATGCGGGGCGCTATCGAACAGGTGCCTAGTAGCATTAAAAAATGCCAACCAGGCGGCAAATGAGTAGGACCGAGATAGGAGCCGAGAGCTTATTGCATCGGTCCTGGGTAAGCGGTGGGTCCGCCCTCATTGACATTCTTAGACAGAGAAGTGTCAAGAGTATGGGGAGGATGCAAGTCTAGGATATATGTGAAAGGTCTCTCAGCTGTCTGTGTGCACACCATGCCGTCCTGATAAAACCTGGCTACCTTAGAGACCAGTAAAACAGATTTTAAAAAGTCATATTCAACAACTACGTTATATATGAGCTAGGTTTATTACGTACAGGTCTCTTCAAGATGATGAGACGTAGCAGACACCTCGAGATGAAGAGACACCACCCTTCTTCCTTTTCTTCTTCTTCGCTGTCTAGTTCAGGATCGGGCACAGGGATCGGATCGGCAGGATCTTGGTCAGATCCAGGAGGTCCTCGACCATCGGACGCTTCGGGAGGGACGGGAGGTTTTGGAGAGGGAGGTGATCGGTTCTGCCTTATAGAAGAAATCGTTGGAAGGAATATATATATATTATGAAATATGAAATTGGTAGTTCTTTGAATACGTTGTTGAAATGATTTTAATTTCATTTTATGTGTGAATTACTAAATTACGAATTGAAAATGTTCAAGTGATATGTGCCGATCCTGTACTGTTACGAAAAATATTATTTGAAATTTTAAATAAATATTTGCGAAATTATTAAATTATTAATCTATATCTTTGTTTCTGGCCCTGTATCATTTAACAAAAAATAGTCCAGTCGCTCAAAAATCAATGACCCTTAATTTTTTGCATTCAATATATAATGTGGAATCAATAAAATATTACAATTGATCGCATTATTACGATTTTATTCAAATGCTTATATTTCTGACATGGTTGAAATCAGACACATATCCTTGAACATTTTCGACTCGTAATTTAGTCAGATACCTGACCCGTAAAGTATTATGGACTAGGTCTGTTACGTTTTGTACATTATAATTTGGATTCAATAAACTATTTTAATTAATCGAAATTACCACACAGACACAATTTTTTTAAAACTGTTTATATCTCTGACATGGTTGAGCTTATAGGCTTGAACATTTTCGACTCGTATTTTTAATACGTAGCACCCATAAAATATTGTGCACTAACTGTCTCACACTTATATATATATATTTATAAAGTGTATTATATCATATTTTAACATATAATGTGTTCAGCGGTGCTCTAGTAATTTCCAAGAAAACTGTGATAGAAAATGAATTGTTATTTGGTATACACTCTTACAAAGCATTTGATTTTTGCATTATTGCAGTTAGGTTAATTTGGCTAAATATAGTATTTTTGGTTTTGTTCAATTATTTACTATAAAATTAAATATATTAATTAGAAAGATATACATATAAAATCAATTCTATCGAAAAATATTGGTGTGGCACCACCGGGATTCGAACCTGGATCTTTTTCCTAACCGGGGAAGGTGCATTATCCAACGATGCTTCAGCGACAATATTTTTAGCGACAATTTTCGAATCTATATGTTACCTTTTTGATATTAATACATTTAATCGTTCCATTATATTTATATGTATATCTTTCTAATTAATATATTCAATTCATATTTAAAATATCACAGACCTACGTTCTGAATAATTACAATAAAATTAAATGTTTAAACAAAAATTACAACATTTCAGGATTTCAGTCCATCTTTCAGCCAATTTATCGATGCCTTAAAATGTCTATACAAATGGACTTTTTTAATTTCTGAGTTCAACGCCACGAATTTTTATGTATATTTTTTCTTAAGTTGTAAAAAAACATTAAATTACACCGTTTTTTAAGGAGAACACATTCTTATCGTGAAATCGCAATTTTACAGAATATATAAGTATGTAAAATTTTTAATACAAATTAAATGTATTAATTAAAAATAATAATTAATAATAATGGAACGACAGATGTATCAATTTGAAAGTGCAACATGTAAGATCGAAAATTTGTGTTGGCGTAGCATAATGTAGCATTTCCCCTTATGTGAAGTGGTCCAGGTTCGAATGCCGGTAGCAACGATAATATTTTTTCGATAAATTGATTCTATATGTGTATCTTTCTAATTAATACATTCATAAATATTCTGCGCTTAACCCACGCCAGACTAGTTGCCTCCTTTATATTTGCTGGCAGTTCATTGGACAATTTGAAACCTTTATAGTATACTATAATTAATGAAAATGTTTGTTTTTTTTCAACTTGACACTATTATTTCAGCCCAAAAATTAAGAAAAACTATAAGGTATAGGTAAACAGCGATACTGACGTTTTAGAGCAGAACAAGTGCTATCGAATAATATGTCATTTTTTGTTACAAAAAATAACAAAATTTCAATACGCGCACAGATTTTTTACTCGTGGCACTGTACAGCCGCCCCCTGACGAATCTGTTGTACATGTATTTGTTTAATGTTTATTTATTCTATGGGTAGGGAATGAAATAATATTAATCACAATCACAATAATAATAATTATGACTCTGACATCAGCTGAAACTAGTAGGTGAAGAAAATATTTTTTTGTTAAAAGTGAACAGTATATTTGTTTTAAATTTACTTTTATTCTGTATCGCTATATTAAAACAACAACACACTGCGCGCGGTGTACAAAACCGATACCATGCGTCAACTGCGTTGTTGTACTACTATCTAGCGCGAAGCGGTCATGTAACTTTGTCTCTTTCTCGCTTAGATAGCGCTCACGCACACAATGACGTGTTTCGGCACACAATACATTCTTGAAGTATCATGATCAAAAAATCGACCTGCATATTTCTGAAATTATCTCATGGTCTCTCTTTCCGTCACAGGCCTTTAGGCGTATTCGAGACGAGACAGACGTCCCGTCAGTGGAGTGACCAGCCATCTTGACTTGATTCTCTTTGTACTTTGATTAGCGCTGAACCGCTCATGCCTCATGATTAAAAAAGCAATTACAATGATTGTACAGTACTGATTAGATTATAACAATGGTATACAGATTCAATTACACGATTGTTTGAGACGAGGGATGGTGAAAGAAATCCTAAACGATCTGGCGTGCTGCATGAGGCAATTTGGGAACGAGATCAGTGTCAAGAGCTGAACCTTGGAAAGCGAACGCTCGGGACGAGAACAGGCCGTCGTCTTTCGTTCAGAATCTTCTATTCAGTGGCGTAAAATTATAATACAAAACAGAAAAAAGTTCCCCTAAATAAGAATTGTAAGACATTTTAAATCAACTCAAAATATAATTATCTCCTCAGCTGTTAAAATTGTCAGTGAGACGTGTGGTGACCGACCTTATACTATTACTGCCTGTTTGCTCGACTTTCACGCACCATTAAAGTCATCGGGACACAATTCATTGTTCTATTACAGTGGTAATGTCAGAACTCACGCATTAGCTAACTCCGCAGTCCCCAGATCGCATTCTCTGGGAAATGAATATGCGGAGGTAGTCGACAAATTTAACTGTTTATAAGATTAAAAAAAAAAAATGTTTACGCCTGAATACGTTTAAAAATGTGTTTACGCCGGTTACGCTTGAAATTTGACGAGAAATTTTTCCCAAACCGCGTATTGTAAAAAAGTGGTGATATCGAATGGCATCTTCGATCACCTGATGCTCCCGATTATTTTCTGTCGAAGCGCTTGACAGAAAAAAGTCTACGCTAATAAGCCAATAACAATTCTGGTGCTAGAAGACAATTTTCGAAATAAAAATATGTTTAAAAGAGCACGCTTTTGTGCCGCTGCTAGTACCATATATTTTTTTACATATTTGTAATAAATTGTATAATTGATAAATAAAAATTAAATTATAAAAATATGTTTCATTTCTTAGTTATTTATAAACAACATCGGCCTGGAATATAATATTCACCCTGTATTATTTGATATGCGAGTGTTCCTAAACCCACTTGGTTACACAGCGTCACCGCCAACCTTGGGTTAATAATTTATTCCAATATACTAATTATTCCGAATATTAGAATGATAAAAGATAATTGGAATCGGCTATGACTTTACAAAATGAATGCCGAATTAGTTCAGCTTGAAAAGTCACATTTTTCAAGATATTATATTTGCCTGTGCAGTTTTACAGATCATTACGGTTGAAGGTCTCTCTGGCGAGTATTGGTTGGCCGCTTAATAAGATTGAAAATGTCAAAACATATTTGTATGCATAATCGACCGCCATTCTGTTCACGTCGTTTTATTTTTTGAATTTGATGTTTAATCGACGTTTGTCGTAATATAATTTTAAATATGAATTAAATATATTAATTATAAAGATATACATATAAAATCAATTTTATCGAAAAATATTGTTGTTGCGCCACCGGGATTCGAACCTGGATCTCTTTCCTAACCGGGGAAGGTGCTTTATCCAACTAATCTACAGCGACAATATTTTTAGCGACAATTTTCGACCCTATATGTTACCTTTTTGATATTAATACATTTAATCGTTCCATCATTTGACAGAGCCATGTACCTTATTTTTACAGAATCTCAAATACCTTTGAGTAAACTGATAGCAGACGCCAGAATTATCAATTCATTTTTATTAAATTTTGGACACATTGATACAACTTTATTATTTTAGGAGAACACATTCTTATTGTGAAGTTGTAATTATTATTAATTAGCTTAGTTGGATAAAGCACCTTCCCCGGTTAGGAAAGAGATCCAGGTTCGAATCCCGGTGGCGCAACAACAATATTTTTCGATAAAATTGATTTTATATGTATATCTTTATAATTAATATATTTAATTCATATTTAAAATATCACAGACCTATGTTCTGAATAATTACAACTTCACAATAAGAATGTGTTCTCCTAAAGTAATATAATTGTTCAATAAGGTTAGGAAATTAGAAAAAAATACGCCACACCATAGCGAAAGGGCACGATGAGAGTTGTTTGTTCGCTTCAAAGCCGGCGATACCAGATTAGACGAGCTTCTGGCGGCTGAGGAAGTGGACGAAAGACGACGCCCTCGAATGACACGTGATTATTGAGTTTGTTTTCGTTTTTGGTTATATTACATATGATAATACTGGAACATTTTGTATAATATTGCGCTGTTTTTGAATTATAACATTTTTTTCTTAATTTTTCTGTAACAGTACACAATTTATACATACTCTTTGAACATTATTAATCAGGTATCCATCTATAAAATATTTTTGATTAGCCATTCACTAGTATGTCATTCGACGTAGGCACAGTAAGCGTGAAGTACGAGTAGGTAAAGTAACAAGACAAAATAATATTAAATCCCGTCTCGGCGCCAAGCGGCAGTGTTCGAATCGCTGATACTTGACACCGAGAGTCGTCTCGAAAGAGTCTCACGAGAGCGTTATTATTCTGTCGAGAGATTGTATTGAGATGAAGACGTCATCAATAACGGAAACATTTAATTATCTCCGTACAAAGAATTGTAATGATTCATCTGAATTGACGCGTTTGACCACTCGAATATTGTCTCAGAGGATTTATTAATTTGACGCATTTGTAATAAATTCAAATGACAAACAATTACAAAGAATATATGAATAGCTTGTATTGGACATTTAAAGAATGGATAATGTATTGTTATATTTACAACAAGACTGTTACCAGCTGCGGCAAATATTGACACACCCGACCGTAGAATGTGTGCCATAAAATGCGTAGAATTAGTTGTTTTCTTGGAGAATTTAACGTCTGCATCAGAAGAAGTTGAAACGATGACGAAATGTCTAAAAAAAATACAAAACTCCGTCCGGTAATTGCCGCAAGAATCAGTAATCACACGCGGGTGCGTCTATGTCTGAAAGAAAAATATGTTTCTTGGATATTTTATTATATATTTTGAAAAATAGACGCCATTTTGAAACAAGATGGTTGCGGTTTTATTAGCAGAGTGCGTGGCCGGGTTTATTAGCTTGTCAAATATAATTTTAATAATATACAATTGGTTCTTATGACGGAAATAATAGCGCGTGTGCACAGTATCATCACTCCATATATTTTTCTCGCAGAGTAAAGTGACGCATCTTGTAATAATAATAATAATATTGGATTATTAGTTTAGCGCAATTTTCGTCAAAACTTTCACCTCAAAGGCGCTTTACACATCAACATTATCATTGTTTTTTTAAATTAAAAACTATTATTTTCACTTATGGAAATGATTTTTGAAAAGGTGCACTAGTGCACAGTACACACGCACCTTTACAGACTTTCAGAGATCAATGTCTCAATATAGCGAAAAAATAAAAATTAGCATAAAAGTTTTGTCAATTCCTATGCGTTGAAGTCTTTTTGGTTCGAATTCGTTGGATTCGTTAAACCCGCAATACGTTTGCATTGTTTCTCCGGGTGTTGCAGGAAAACCGACCGAGAGAAATCGCCAATGATGTCAAATGTGATACAATAACGAGGCAGACATGCCAACTTATAAGAAGACAAAATTCTTAAATAGTAATGTGATATATGTATGTAACGTTTTCAATTTAAATTCAATTCAAAATATTGCAGTGAAAAAAAAAATTAAATCAATTTCAGTATATCTCTCTAATTACGCTCTACGGCGTACATATTTGAAATTGTACCAAGTATATTAGATTATAAAATTATACTTGTAGGTTTCCACAGCTGATAATGTGTCATTTCTGTGTTGTTCTGTTGTGGGTCGGTTTTTTGTCGTAGCCGACGGTATCGAGTTACATTCTAGTGGTCATCATCAGATATGATAATCCATAAGAAATTATATTATGGATATGTAAAGATATATCTACTACCATATACGGTACAGTGGTGTAACTACAAAAATTGGGCCTTAATATAAAAAAAACAGAGATTTTAAAAATTCTATAACTGCATTTTTACTGTAGTGGACTTTAAATATTATTAGTCTTTAATACAAATTTTAATTATTAATTAATTAAGTATTAATTAGAAAGATATACATATAATTTTATTGAAAAATATTGTTGTTGCTACCGGGATTCGAACCTGGATCTCTTCTGATCTGAGGAACGTGCATTAATTAAGCTCTAGCACCATACTGCATTGACGACAAATTCTATGTCCTGAACAATTACAACTTCACAATAAGAATGTGTTCTCTCTTAATGACATTATTCGTCCAAGTTGTTAGTGCTGGGAAAAGTGTCGATACTAAAATTACGTCTTGCCCCCAATACACCGCATTGGCGTAGTAACGCCAATTGCCCCAAAGCAAAATGGAAGTGTTCTCTGTATATATATTATGTGTATGTAATTTTAGCGTTTAGCTTTAGTTTTATTTATTAACTAGTTAAATTGATTTCTTATCTGCTATAATATTTACACTTTCGTGAAAAAAAACACAATTATTAATGGCATTAATAGGTATGCTTATTAATGGAATTAATAGGTATGCACTCACAATTGACAAAAATCCTTGCTTCGCTTTACGATTTTCTCATTGTCTGATCCCTAACCCGACATACACATAACCTAACCTAACCTAACCCGACATACATTGCATAACGTATCGAAAATGTTTTTAATTAGTCGAAATGTCATTTTTTGATATGGTAGATTTAAAAAAATATCATTCGTCCACATTAGCGTTGAGAAAAGAATTGATTACCAAATGTAAAAGTATTGTTATTAAAAATTGTATCTATATTTAACTGTGAATTATTTATACGTTAATCGGTCTCGATATTGACGTATCTTCATCAGGACTAGCGTACAACTGAACTGTGCCATAAAATTTAAACGACATCCATTACGGGGATGTAGGCGGAGTCTTGATAAGTGTGGGGGGGAGGTGATTGACAGGGAGACATTGAAATAAGGATTATTTTACATAGCGGGCTGTTTGTAAGGTTTAATTTGTTATTAATTATATATTTAAGTTTATCAACTATAATTAACTTTACATATGTATCTTGTTACCGATAAAGAAAGCACACAGGGGCGTCGAAAAGGGTAGTTATTATATTCACGAACTAACATCTCGACTTTTTGTTATCCTGTGATATGCGTGGATCTTTTGGGGCCCCCATACAACGTGGGCCTCAATACACCGGATTGGCTGCATGGCGTAGTTACGTTCCTGACTATATATCTGAGATGAAGTGATTATGATAAGTAAAATTGATTACGGCAAGCGAGATGCTGTGATGGATGCGGGAGTATATATTACCAGAGAGGCCTTGTGGTCTACGGGCAGTTTAGTGTCACCGATGGTGCTGTCGCCAATCCCGCTGTTGGACGCAGAACTTAGCGACACCATGTCGAGTGTGGAGTTGCTGCTGCTTTTCTCATCTGGAAATAAACAAAACAATTTAACAAATCAACTCCAATATAATATGCCATTGTTTTGCGACAAATTATTACTTATTACTGTAACAATATTGGGACGGTTGCTCACTTTAATTCTCCATTACACAGAATTCAAAACTTGGTATGTAACGATAATTATCGAAATACAGAGGAATTCTAACATGTTTGGTCATGGCTGGCAGATAAGAGGGACTGATTTGAGACAAATACAAACTGCAAAGATTTATTCAAACAAATAATAGATATCTCAGAGAGACAAAGCTATTTTTTATTATATTTAATGGAAATATATGGAAGTATGGCTAATGACACGGCTTACGACATGTCTTCAACTGGCTTAAGTGATCACTTTATATATTTATTAACTTATTATATTTGACATTTTTACAATTTTTTATAACATGAATTTTCTTTCGCTTACCTCTCCAAAAAAGAGACCAGCTCTTGTGCTTGGAGAGGGAGTTACACTACAATAATTGTATATAATACCTTACATATTCTATTCATTGTCCATTTGTGTGCTTCTGAAGTATTCTGTAATACTGTTTATTGTCCAATTATGTGTTTTTGAAGTGTTCATTTAGTTCCTTTTTAAACTCTTTTATATCCTTTATTTCTTTAATTTGTGTAGGGAGGCTATTGAAATTTTTTATCCCTAAATATATAAAATTTTGCTGATAGTGTTTGGTGTTACATTTAAGGATTTTAAAGTTATTTTTAAACCTTAATGATGTGCTTGTTTCAAATTTTACAGTATTATTTTCTTTAATTATTATAACGTTCACCATTCTCACCCATTTATCATGTACTTATTGTTTATATCCTTTATTTTTAGTTTTTATCCTACTTTATGTATTGCTGTAATAGTATATTGTGTCTAGTATAAAAACCTTAATTGGAGCCGTTAATTAAAAAGAAAAACACAGTTGGATTTATGTTACAAATGTGACTTCACTTATAAAGGAGAAAAATAATAGTATTATCGATATCTCATATTATATTCATGGAGCCTGAAGGCAAGTGAGAGAATCTGGATTGATGCCTTTGAAATGTGGTGCTGGAGACATATGTTGCGCATACTGTGGACGATGAGACGCATGTATGTCTCCATTCTACAGACTCTCAACCTGTAACTTGAGACGAATCCTTCAATTTTTTGAGCATCTTGCGAAAAGGGAAAATAGGTTGCAGAAGCTTGTTGCGGTGGGCCACGTCGAAGGACGAAGAGGAAGAGGAAGAGGAAGAGGAAGATGCCTTACCCGTTGGACCGATCAAGTGGAAAAGACAAAAGGAACTACTCTGGTGACAGTTTTAAGGTCTGCACTCAGTCGATAAGAGACCGACTGATCAACCAACCGACCGACCGACCGATGATTTCATATTAATTTAGTGTCCTTCAATATTGAGTGCATATTAGCTGTGAATTTGCAATTTCAGAACATAGCTCTGCATTATTTTTAATACATATTAAATTAATCAATTGGAAAGATAAACAGAAATAATTTATCTATCGAAAAAATATCTCGGTAGCAACCAAGTAGACATATATTTGTATAAGTTTCTAATTGATTCATTTAACTTGTGTTAATT
Source organism: Eubasilissa splendida (assembly GCA_031772225.1). Classification (NCBI taxonomy): domain Eukaryota; kingdom Metazoa; phylum Arthropoda; class Insecta; order Trichoptera; family Phryganeidae; genus Eubasilissa; species Eubasilissa splendida. Next base: position 13,426,024 of record CM062870.1, read on the forward strand.
TTTATCAGATATCTATCAAACTTTTCTGAAAAATTGATCTGGTAGATATCCTGGCTGAGTTCGTTAACCGGTTCGATCCGCAATCCGCAACAAAATGGCGGCTATTCACAATTTATAAAAATTCACAACTCCCGCTAATATCGGACCAAGAGAAAAAAAGGAAAAAATGGAATGTTACGTCAAACTGATAAAATTTTGTTTTAAAAATTTAATCAAAATATTTTAATAGATAGGTGCCGTTTAAAAAATAAATACTCTAAAGTAAACAAAAATCATATTTAATTTAAAGCAACGAAAGCAGAAACGCGCTCTGGGGCTATTTGAATGGCCAACATATAGAATTATTTATTTATATTTTAAACCATAATTTACATTTTCTCAATATTATATTGCAACAATGAATGTAAACTGATTAATTAAATTTAAAAAAATATATTGGTTCGTTTAATTAAAAAAAAATCTATTTTCCCTCAAGGTATTTTGTTTTATATGACAAAAAATATAGCATTTTTTCTGTTCTAAGACGTCAGTGTCACCATTTTCGTGTATCTTATAGTTTTTCTTAATTTCTGGGCTACATAATGAGTCAAGTTGAAAAAAATAATTATTTTAAATTTTGATTAAAATGCTCAACTGGAAAATTCTACCGCATCCCGCCAATTTTTCGGTCGCTCTCCAATCAAATGCGTGGCGTCAAAGAATGGGATGAAGTCCTGAACAATAATGGAGAAGAATACGTCATTGATTGAAATGTAATTTTAATTTTAAAAATTTCAATTTTCAGACTTATTAGATAACGTAACATTTAGCCAACCTAACCTAACCTATCCTAACCCGGGTGGGTAATTGAACGCGACGACGCTCGTGTAACAATTGCCCTTTACCGACCGGCGACGTGCGGTGTGAGTTCATTGTACACTCACTCGCGGCCAGCGACGTCATCCAAGGTCGGTCTGCATGTGTTCCGATACGGCCACTCTTATCTGGGAGGAAATAAAATTCTCAACAGTGCACGACGAGACACTTAAACTGTCGTCAATCGTGTCGAGCATCACGTGATCATTTTTCAAAACCGCAATAATCGACGACAATACATATTTTCGCCTTTTATTAACGATAGCGTAGATTTTTGACTAATGATCCCCTCGACAGGATGTAACAAATACAAAGTATTAAAAATAAACATTAACGATATATGTACCCTTCCCAAACCATGCTACTAGGTCTACCATCATAATTAAATCTGTAATATTTCGGTAAATGGATTGATTTTTGATTTGGGAAAAACAAAAAGCAATTTGCAGAACTGTTTCCCACGTTAACCTTTAATGGAAATAATTATTTCCTTTAGTTATTACGTGAAGGATTTTCAAACAATAAATGAATCATGTTCAGTCATAGAAAGTGTTCTTAAAAACGTCCATATTTTTTTATATGGGCAAGAAGGTATTATTGTACGTTAAAACATAAACTTTAAAAACACTATTAATAGTACATGGCAGGGTTGTATAAGCGACGTATTTATTTTGTCTAAAGACGTTGGTTAAACGAAAGTACATATATTATATATGATGTCATTGGTAACAGCTTAATATAAATCTATACCTACTTGTACGCCACTGCTTATTCCGTTCTACATTGGGGCTTAATTTTGGTAGTTACGCCACTGGGTACTGGTAGTGGGGTCGTTACTGGGATGCGGCCAAGAGTCTATATAACACCCCACACGACAGGGATTATGCTCTCATGAAATTCGTTGCAAACAACTTTCGACTAAATGTGCAGACCGAGTCTCACAGATTTGCAGTCGTGCGGCTAACTTCACGTGTGTTGTAGGTCAAACGTCAAATGCCAGTATATTGATCGTAGATATTTCGTTCGTCGTTGGCATCTAGATGATGTTTGTGCGCTCACGTCAAACGAACGTCATATATTGAGTTTTGTCTCAAGCCGTGATGCCTAAGTTTACCTCCATATAAAAATCACAACAAACAGTGGTGGACTCGAGAGCCTCAGAGGGACTCGGAGGGGCTCGTGCGAACTCGTTAAATTTGACTTAGTCTGGCGAGTCCCTTGTTAAATTAAGAAAAAAAACAATAATCAGGCCTATTCTCAAAATTATAATATTGAAATGAAGGTGATTGTTACACCAACCCTCAAAAATAGACAGATAGTTTTGACAGATTATGGTACGTTTATCTCTCTCACTCCCTCACTCTCTCTCCCTCTCTCTCATTCAAATATAACACTATTTTTGAGGGTTGGTGTAACAATCACCTTCATTTCAATATTGCAATTTTGAGAATAGGCCTGATTATCAGATCAAACTAGTACCTGACTGCAATTTATGTAGATAGTTTTAATGTATTATGAAAGGTAAGACTTCGTTGTCTTTTGAAATTTCTCGTAAAATACATTTATTTCGGGTGTATAATAAAAGAGACCTAGCCGTTTTCCTTTGCCTATAGTCTAAACACTGCTTAAAAATGTCGACGTTCGATGCATATTGCTTCTAGATGTTGTTAGATATTCAACGCAACATTTTCGTGAACGATTATCCTTCATACTTCAATACACGTGCACTTTTTTTTCCATTTACCGTAATTGTGTACAGTTTTGAGAATGACAGTTTCTAACATTTATTACTTTGTTCCATCGTTTACTAACGAGAACTGTTTTGAAACATGGAATTGGAGCGTAAAGAATAGTAGGTATCTATATTTCTGCGTCAATTTCACTCTTGCAATTTAAGGTAGGCTAAGTATATATTTCAATTATTGACATTAATTATTTTACGGTACATTGTGTATTGTTATTAAGTAACATTCGATGAATGCGTATAATTGAATAGCTCTGATATTAAGTGAGCCGCTTGTTAACCGTATTGGCAGCCCACCGCCGACGACACGTGTAAACAAAACATCTCCAATTGTGCTGGACCGATTCAATTATTTTGTTACGTTCAACTAATAGTCTTTTGATGTGAGATAAGTAGGCCTGGTGGTATAAAATGTTGAATATGTGTGTTCTTTTTGTGTGGATTTAAAAAACAGAATTCAAAAGCGAAGCTGCTACTGGCAAGAGACAGTTTTTGCGGTTCGATATATTTTCGGATTATTATCGTTTTCGGTGGCTGACCAGCAGATTTAAGGACCATCATACTACAAGGAGAGCGACGTCGGCGTCTAACAGCACAGGTTCACAAAGGTTTGTTTATTTTGGATTTGCATAGATTGAATTACTGTATTCAACATTACCTGTAGAAAAACCCAGAACTAGCTATCGAAGTATTTACGGCAACAATGGTAGTGCATAGGAAACAGATGGAATAAAAATTGATAAAATCAAGTTACGGAGTTCATATGAAATACTTTAATAAGGAATTATATACAGCACGGTTCTAATCATTTAGCGACAACACGAATCAAGACCCAGATAGCGATAGTCAGATAGCGGAATACTTTCGTTGAAATGTAGAACCACTTTACAGACTGCCGGCGACGAATGTCTTGAAAATTCGTGGACTAATCAGGACCATAAACGGCATACCTCGACTTGCACAAAACACACGGCGCAAAAGTTCTAGAACTATGAACAAAAAAGGTTCATACAAAAGTTATTACGAATTTTTAACATACATATATGTTTAATCTTCCAAGTAAATTATAAACAGCCCTTTTACCATGTGTTTTATTTTCACATTTACCGGTACCGTTTTGAACCGGTTTTGAAATCAAAAAAGATTTTATAAGCCGACAAGTATCTAAGCGAGTGCTCTATCATCTTAAGACATGGGTGTGCAACCGATCGATCGCGAGCTAAAATTTGGTCGATCCCGAAACCCATCAAGAAAAGGTTTTAGATTAGATTTTTGTATTAATGTAAAACAATAAAAAGTTGTATGATTTTTATTTTTATAATATTGGATCATTTTTTAATATACATATAACGACATTTCGTAAATTTAAACTTTGAAGAATGATATAAAATACAAATTATCCATAAGAATCTTATTACAAGTCGATCCCAAGCAAATTTAAAATAGAAAAGTAGCTGCCAGTGATCAAAAGGTTAGACACACCTGATCTAAGCTATTAGACTGTAGTGTCAAATTGTCATGTAAGAAGACATCACCGCGCGCTGAACGCACCCATCGTCACCGGGCGGCGGAACCACTTCCAAACTTGTAAATTGTAATAAACCAATTATTTATTATTATTAAATATTATTTTTACATTTTCTGCCATTACTGTCTGTTATCCTCTCGCACAATAACCAGTACAGACTCAGTGACACACCCACACCGACATCGCGGCGGATTGCCATTCTCCATCTGAGCCTTATGCTATCAAATATAACACATCCCCAACCTCTAAAATGATATAATACTGTTTTTTTTTGTGTTGGAATCGAATGCATTAATTAATATATTGTGAATGTATTATAGCGGAGGCGGCTACTTGAAAAAATACGTCACAAAACTGCGTATAAAAACGTATTCAATTAAAAAAAATCATATTATATACTACGCAGATGTGTCGAGCGACGGTGATACGTTTATTTTTTTGTTATTTACGTAATGTAAAAATGTGCAAAAACTTTTGCATGAACCTAAATGACCGTCTAAATGTTGAGCGGGTTCATCGCTGAGCCAACAAAGCTTTTTCTCGTGTGTCGAGAGATCACCGCGAGTCCAAAACTAATCCCAAACGTACAGAGTAAACATATTATAATGTTTGCTGTGGATTTCAGACGTTGTATGGCGAGGCGATCCAAATGAGACGGGAGAATTCAGACAATATTTACATTTAAATACTAATTTAATGAAAATATGAATTGAATATATTAATTAGAAAGATATACATATAAAATCAATTTGATCGAAAAATATTGTTGTTGCGCCACCGGGATTCGCACCTGGATCTCTTTCCTAACCGGGGAAGGTGCATTATCCAATTATACTACAGCGACAATATTTTTAGCGTATTTAAAATATCACAGACCTATGTTCTGAATAATTACAACTTCACAATAAGAATGTGTTCTCCTAACTAATTTAATGTATTAATTATAAATATATATTCATATAAAATCAATTTTGTCGAAAAATTTTTGCGCTACCGGCATTCGAACCTGGATCTCTATTTCCAATCCGGGGATGTACACTACCGATTGTGTTATAGCGCCAGTATTTTTCATGACAAATTTTCAAACTACATGTTACACTTTTTCAAATGAATACATCTATCGTTCCATTATTTGAAAGCCATCCACATTTTTTTTACGGAATCACAAATACCTATGAGTAAACCGACGCGAAAATTTGTCATGAAAAATACAAGCGCTAAAACACAATTGGTAGTGTACTTCACCGGATTGGAAATAGAGATCCAGGTTCGAATCCCAGTAACGCGAAAACAATATTTTTCGACAAAAATTGATTTTATATGTATATATTTATAATTAATACATATTTAAAACATCACAGACCGTATGTTCTGAATAATTACAACTTCACAATAAGAATGTGTTCTCCTTAATATTTATATTTGACCAAGTTTTTCACAGTAAATGAAATAATGTTCTCGTGTTCAGATAGCTGCGTGTAATATATCTCTCGATATACCACCCCATCCCTCGCCGCGATATAAATGCGTATTAATTTTGCATAATCACTCTTTAGGACCCTGCGCTCTCCCTTCCCTTGTCCACACTTTTCCTCTCCAACAAATTATGCATACATCGTTGAATTATTTAGAACCTGCGCAAAACGATACCCATAATTTAAGACGCCGGATATTACATTGAAAAACATAAATGTATTGATACATTTTTCGATTTTTTAATCTAAAATAACAAACTTCAATTGAAATTGAAAGGATATCACAGGTCGGAGCTACATTTGCGAGAATTCCACGTACCAGCAGTTCCGAGTGTGGATTGATCAATGCTTTGAGGTTCAACACAACATGAGGAGCTATGTCACAGACTGAGCCGTCAAGACTAATCAGATAGATATGCACAAGGTAAACGTAATTTTCTTAAAAATTGACAAATGAATCACCAGAATTCTATTAGTGGAATTTTGATTGTCGGTGTAAATTTATGTTATTAAATTGTAAAGCAGACACGCAAAAACGTTAAGATATTGGTTAATTTAAAAAAATGTAATTATGTATGTATTTATTTATATTACAAAAATGAAGCGCTGACGTCACGAGGTGTGTAATTAAATATAAATGTGAGATAAACATGCGATTTCTCGCTCAGGATTTCTTACAAAAAAAAAAATTGAGACGATTTGTTAAAATACAAAAAATATATGTCCGCACTGCACGACCTCCAATGTATGAGTAAAAAAAGAATCAGTATTCAATGATTAATATCATTTTAAGTCGAACCATTCTGCTGAAAATTTATTAGATCAAAAATTGAAATGAGACTACATAACTATAAGTTCGAAATTTACGGCATACGTCACTTCTTAAACAATACATTTTGACCAATCATCATCTTGAGACAAAATTGCAATCTCGGGATTTCAGGATTTAATTTTTATGACCAGTCCTGGCCGAAGCAGGATATGTTGCATTAAATTAAATTTATTTGTTAAATAAAAACACGTTTTTGTTGTAAAGTTGCAATTTCAGAACATAGTTCTGTGCTATTTTTAATACAAATTAAATGATATGCAGAAAAATCAATTTATCGAAAAAATATTTGATTACAACCGGGATTCGAACCTTTTCGTGTCCGGAGAAATGTGTTACCATTTCGCTACATCAATCGATTACGTTTACGACAAATTAAGAACATATATTTTGTATTAAGTAACATAACAATCACTTTGTGTGAAACCACGAAATTTATTGATGTCGACCGGTTTCGCTTAACTCAAGCTACATCAGGACTTGTTATTTTACCTAATATAATATCAAATCGCAAAGTGTTTACTTTCTACAAAAACGTATATTCTGTATATTTTTACGATTGACACATCTATTCTTCCCTTTTTAAAAGCACTTTAACAACTTTAACCTCAAAATCAATTACTTTACTAGCAGGAATGCACTAAACTTGCTGCTAGACCCTGCGGGCGACTTTTTCCAAGGCATATAATTAATGCAGTATCCCTTATTATATTGCATTAAAAATAGTGCATTGTGTATTCTCATTATATTGATTTATATGAAATATAGATTCTACAGAAGTTCTGGCCGCGCAGCGGTCACCACGGGCCACGTAGCGGGCCACTATCGGAATTGTTCACATGTAGATATTCTCAATTAATCAATTAATTAAAGAAAATAACACTAGAAAATTTGAAACAAGCACATCATTAAGGTTTAAAAATAACTTTAAAGTCCCTAAATGTAACACCAAACACTATCAGCAAAATTCTATATAATTATGGGTAAAAAATTTCAATAGCCTCCCTACACAAATTAAAGAATTAAAGGATATAAAAGAGTTTAAAAACAAATTAAATGAACACTTCAAAAACACATAATTGGACAATAAACAATATTACAGAACACTTCAGAAGCACACGAATGGACAATGAATAGAATATGTAAGGTATTATATACAATTATTGCAGTGTAACTCCCTCTCCAAGCACAAGAGCTGGTCTCTTTTTTGGAGAGGTAAGCGAAAGAAAAACCATGTATGTATGTAACCATATATTTAAAAATTGAATTTATTTTGCCATTGTATTTTCGCTAAATTAAATAAATAAATAAAAATTCTTGAAAAAATTGAGATCACATTAAAATAAATGATTCGCATTATTACACATTGTCAAATGTGACCATAGAAAAAATTCGTATGATTTCGCTAATGTGTGTTTTTTTTTTACTAGTAATAAAGACAATGTACACATAATTTAAAATTGAATATATATTTACGTACTTTTATTGAGTACATAAAAGAGAACACATTTAAGTTATCTTAATCTAGAGATATTAAAAACGCGTTCGGCACACCGGGCCGTCTAACCAAGCACTTTACAGCCACACGATGACACTATCACTACAGTCCGAATCCAACAAGTAATAGATAAAAGACGGAGATGCGCATATATACATTTGTATAACTTTCAATATTTTTATTTGTTGATGTCTAATAATTCTTATTTAGACCGACTAGTATTGATATGTGGACTCTGACAGGTATTTGACCTGTAATCTTGAGAAAGATATTTGGTCCGATTTGCGAAGATAATAAATGGCGTCGCTGGTACAATCTCGATGCTGACAAATTCTACGATAAACAACGGATCGTCACATTCGTTACTTAGATTGTGCGGCAGGGTGTAAAGAAGGCGCGGAGGCTTCTTGTTCACTTACGAGTATTAATAATGATGTAAGGGTGGAAAACAGGCCAAGTATTTCTCGAATATTCTAAGCATGAGAGATCCATTTATTTCAAGAGCGTAGCTAAATGGCCCACTGTACGGTAGCAGTCAAATATTTTTTCGACAGATAGGTTTTTCTGTATATCTTTCTAGTTGATTCATTTAATTTGCATTAAAATACCACACCATGTTCTGAAAAAGCAATTTCATAACAAAAATGTATTATTCTCAACTATAATAATTAAACAAATATCAGATATCTCATACAGATAAAGCTATTTTTTATTATATTTAATGGAAAATATATTGAAGTATGTGGTAATTCTAGGGCTTACGACCTTCTTCTTCGGCTGGCTTATTAACTCCACATTTATCAAATTTTTGAAAATTGTGTGTTCCAGGACATATTCAAATATTGGTATAATAATTAGTTGAAACAAAATTAGTCTCTTGTTTTCTTAAAGAAGATGAATTAAAATGGTAAAATCAGCGATGACCAATCTGACTAAGGTATAGAGAAATTTTTCTTCTTCCACGGCACTACCTCCCAGGATGGGATTTGACTTCTCTCCCACAAGTATTCTCCTGGCCATTTTTCTCCAGTTCTCAGACCCTCCCATCCTGCTCCAGTCACACAGTCAACTCACATTTTTCTCGGTCTGCCTCTAGGTCGCTTCCACCGGGGTATCCATCTTTGTTGTTCTGTCATCTGGCATTCTTTCACATGGCCAGCCCATAGCAGTCTTTGGGAAGAAATGGATCCATCCAAAAATATCCATGTTTGGTACATGGTTTCATACTTGCATGATATGCCTTGAACGAACTAATGTTCAGTACCTCCCACCTTCTCTTCCCTCCGGCGGCGGATAGCGAGCGGTCAGTCGATCGGCGACCTTGAATCGGAACGGTTGAACGAATTTGGCGAGTTCCCTTTTTATCTGGCACGCAAAGTGCGATCGCTCCGCAGGGGTAGTACGATACACACGTAACAAGTTTTTCGTCAAAAAAATATTATTTTCGAGTGAGTAGGCACCTATTTTAGACGTTCAAGAAAACGACCTTATCGCAACAACTCCAATCTTATCGTAACTCACATTTTCCATTTTGAACAAGCCGTCTTATCTTAATAACACCAATCGTGACTGAAATCCCCGGGGATAAGAAACAATAACAGACCTTCGCGACCAGACACGGAGTTCAATTCCTGACTCATCTCGCAGCAAATGACGTGAGGGGAAAATTTTACACGACGTAGAAGAAAAATTTTATTAACGATACATTTAATAGCTATTTTTTTTTTATCGTATGCTTAATTTTGAGCATCGCGGTACCGTGATATGACAGGGACTCGGCGCACAATACATGGCCGATTAACCAAGACCTCTATAGCCATTCAGGTCCGCACCGTACCGATCTAATGCAGATGATCGCGGCGGACCCGGTCCGAGAAGCCAGCGAAAGCCATCACCACCACCACCTCTAGCGAGCATCTTCAGTCTTTAATGTTATTGTAACAACAACATTGGTAAGTTTTGTATTACTTAAATATCCACAAATAGTCTAGTCACAGTTCATATACACTGGAACCTCTGAGTTTTTCCGCAGTTTCATTAGGGTGTGGGTCTCAAGATGGGAAATGCTGGGTAGACTACCTGACGGTGCGACATAAAGGTTGGCGTGACCAAACATACATGTGTTGTCCTCTTTCTCCCTTCTATGCAGTATAATTAAATAATTTATGTATTACACACACACAATAATTGTTCCATGTTTCTGTTGTATAATTTCATATGTAAATTGGCATTATCTTTTATTTTTCTGCTTTCTTAATATACTGTCTCTCTTTGTATACTTTTATACGTAATTTCTTTATGGATAATAAAGATTTAAAATTGATTTTTTTCACAAAATGCCCCCTTCGGATATTAAAATAGCAATTACCTTTTTCTAAGTAGAAATATATATATTTTTTTCCTTTTCCTAAATTGGCATTAAACGTAGAAGTTTTCAAGATAATGGGCATTTAAATCATGCTACTCTTCTTTACACTGCAGTGATTTAAACTTTGTTGAAAAATGTTAAATGGAGAGAATCCACATTTTTCCTGGCAAAACCGTTTGTTTTAAAAAAATCCATGATGGATTATTCTGATAGGGCACGGTCTTAGCTATCGAGGGTTTTACTTTGGTCTTTTTGGTTTGTAGGGGCCCCTTTTTCCCCATTTGCATATTTCTAAGAGCCCCCCCGCAGACTAGAGAGTGATCTGACTAAAAACTGTCTGATCGGCAGTTGGTACGTAAACTGGCCTATTGCTTTTCTACACAGTTTGTTAGTGGAACAGGTGTTTTTGTATGATTCTCGTTTTATTTCATTTTCATATGTGTGATTATAGAGTTCTACAAACTTACCAAAGGTGCGAGGCTATAAAGGGCGGCGCGCGGCAGGGCGCGGCCTCTTTCTCTGCGTGTTCGTCGGCTCAATCGTTTGACCTATACTAGTGATATACCTTGCACTAAATTGTATCGTATTGTAATAAAGGTATAACTGTTACAAAGTCTATTTCTGTGACCTTTACATTACGAGGTGTACACCGAAGACGCGCTTAAAAGACTAAAAGTACGTAACATTTATTTTTACAAAACTATCCACCAACTCATATACTTTTGTAAAAATAAACCATACTATTTGCCTTTTGATCTGTCTTTATTTTGAAATCAATTATAATAGGTATGTGTATTTAGATAAATAATAAATAAATAAATAAAACAGTTTTGAACTGATAGCAGAGAGCATCGCCGATTAGATAGTACACCAGACAGAATTAGCAGACATTAATGTTGAAAGGGTTATCGTCCAGCCCATTCAACTGTTCTATCGGCCGCTTTCAGATCATATATCTTCATGGTTATTGAGAAATTGACCAAACTGTCGGCCGATCAAAAGTCCCCAGTCTGCGAGGACTTTAAAGCGTCCACTTTTCGCCCTCCCTGCACCTGCAATGGCCCGGGGGCCGCACTGTAACATTGTAATTGTGTCAAAAGGTGAGATAAGGACAGTATCTCGAGAATTGACGTGCGTACTATACATCCGAGCGATAACAAGCGAATACAACCATTTATCAAATCTCAACTAATCCCTCAGTGTCGATAGAAAACTTTATATATTTAAAAAAAAATACAAATTAAATGTAAAATTATCGTTGTCGCTACCGGCATTCGAACCTGGATCTCTTCCTGTCCGGGGAAAATGGATTAACCGATTATACTACATCAGCACAGTGTATTGGCGACATATTTTCGAACCCACATGTTACACTCTTCTGATTGATACATCTATCGTTTAATTATCTGAATAATTACAACTTCACAATAAAAATGTGTTCTTCTTAACAATTTAATATTTTATTATACTACACTATCAACGATATGTTCAAAGTTGGCACATTTTAAAGACAAGACAACCATTTATATTATAACCATTTTATTTACATTTTGAAAACATCATCTTCACTTACGTGACCAAGGCGGAAAAACAATTTTGCCTGTGGCCCAGTATACTATATTTGTTAGCAATGAATATTTTCAAGAACACATAATTACTAGATTTTTACTTACAAAGGCACTGTTATTAAACAAGTATCAGATATCTCATAGAGACGAAACTATTTTTTATTATATTTAATGGAAAATATATGGAAGTATGGGGTAATTACAAAGCTTACGATCTGTATTCGGCTGGATTGAGTGACCACCAATTCTCACACTTTAATCTCCACATTTATCAAATTTTTAAAAGTTGTATATATGTTAGTATGTAGACTCGTTTCGAGTACCACTACATCATCGCCATCTATGGACCAAATTTGAACAATCATAGCTTCGTCTCTACGAGATATCTGATATATTTATTATATTTGTACTTAAACAATCTGTTTTTTTTTAGATTGTTACCTTTGTTTTAATAATAATCTTATTAGATTATTATCTAATCTGAAAAATATTATTTTCTTATTCAGCTGTAATATGAATATCGTTTGAATTGAACGAAGGTTTTTTCAGCCAATGTACATCGCGTAGCATAATACCGTTAATAACAGCGCAGCCTACTCTGCTGGCCAATAGTATCTATGGTGTATTTTTAGACATTGTTTGAACAAATTGGAAATACATTATATGTATTGTATTTATAAAAAAAAAAAAAAAATTGTTTATACGTCATACGTGTCACGTGTCACTTGAATAAATTTCAACGTCAATGGACTACCACTGAATGTATAATATTATTTTAAAACGGTTAATTTAAACAGCTGCACATGTTATTTGCTATGTAAAGTTGTGTTGTACTTAAGAACATTATTAATTTAGATTTCATTAAAATGTTGCTGTAATAAAAGTCTTCAAAGTTCTTGCGTGTTTCGACACGATGGGTCGTCAGGAGATGTCAACGAAGATGGAGTGTGGTGGTCAAGGCTTCCGCAAGTTGAGTCGAAAGTCACAAAATTCATAAAATTAAAGAGGCTTCGATGGCTAGCCTAGATGATGCTACCCAATATTCTATTTATTATTTGCAAATTCAACTTTGTGATAAATGTTCATTTTTATATAGATTATTTAACATTGTTTTTTTTTTAATTTCCACATCATTCATCATTGAGATTGGTAAAAAGAGACAAATATCAATCTTGTGTTCAAGATGTTCAATTTAACAGTGGCGAACGCGTAACCTAAAACCATAGATACCTACATCTATTCGTTTGAAAACTTAAGACAAACAGAAGGCATTAAATTATTAATATTCATCCGGTTCTAATTGCTGCTGGGGAAACTAACGAACGGAACATCAATGATCAATGGATTGCCGTTTGACGTACAACAAGCGTGAAGTGAGGCGGTGACACTTGGTGTGTACACGGTAGACTACGAAAAAATACATTGTCTCGAGTCGAAAATCTTTTAAAAATCTTATAAATGAATACATTCATTCTTATCTCTTATCTCTTCCAATACCCATACCCGTAGCAACAACAATATTTTTCGATAAAATTGATTTTATATGTATATCTTTCTATTTAATACATTTAATTTGTATTAAAAACATCACAGACCGTCGGTTCTGAATAATTACAACTTCACAATAAGAATGTGTTCTCCTTAATAATATATAAGTTGTATCAATGTGTCGAAATTTTAATAAAAATTAATAATAATAAAGAATTTGAGATTCCGTAAAAATAAAAAAAAAATGGTTTTCAAATAATGTAACGATAGATGTATTCATTTGAAAAAGTGTAACATATAAGTTCGAAAAAAAAATGTCGTCAATGCACGCACTGTGGTGTAGTCGGTTAATGCACTTTCCCCGGATTGGAAGAGATAGCAGCTTTCGAATCCCGGTAGCAACAAAAATATTTTTCGATAAAATTAATTTTCTATGTACAGCTTTCTAATTAATATATATTTAATTTGTATTTAAATTCATTCTTCATTCTGTCATCGTGTTGAGGATTGTTTTATCAGGTATTCTGCTCTGCAGCTTCTAGACGATACCGGAACACCATTTATGCACATGTTTATCACGCATCTGTTCCGTGCGCTTTTATTTGCAAAAATGCAAAGTGGATTACATTAGTTTCCTGTTGTTAGTCGATTTTTCAATGTCGTTTTGTATATTACCATATCCAAAAAGTATTATTATCAAAAAAAGACGGTCGATAATTGTATGCACGAGCGTACTCTTCATACAAGCAAAAAAACTGTACATTACTAAAAATTATAGAAAATAAATATATGTATATATATATTTTTTAATAATAGAAAATCTCATCAGAAGCGCAAATACACAAAGAAAAAAAATTATATAATATCAGTATATTTTCACATAATCAAAATTATAAAATAAAAATAAATAAATAACGTGAAGTAGACAAATTTCTCCGTCACCATTGAGTTGAGACACAAAAAATTGTAATAATTTAGTCCGATAAACAATTCTAACATAATTTATACAATGCCTACAATAATAATTCACTAGTCCATAACAGTACGAAAAAAAAAAACTGGCTACTTTAACACACACTTCAGTCTAGCAAAGTAGCCAGGACAACGCTGTATATATCAGAGGTGGAGTCTACTCCATCCCACACAATAAACTAAGATTATTAATTGTGTCTTATGTTTATGATGAACAAAAATATATCATCTAATAAATAAATAAAAAGAGTTAAATTTACAGCAAAAAATATCGAAAGAATGCAAATTGAACAATTCTTATCTCACACGGATTAGCGACACATCGGCCACATTTTAATTGCGACAATCCTTCGCGGCAACTTCACACCGGACGCTGCGTGTGAATCAGCTTGTTTTGCGTGCAACCGATTTGTTCAAACAATTTATTGCACTAATAATATTTGTGATATTGTCAATTTTTTGTAGTTTTCAAAAAAATAGTTTAAATAATAGTTGAAAAATGAAAAATACATGTATCGATACAATTGTCAGTGTCGTTTCAAAATTTACATACAATGTTTCAGTGTCGCGTCGTATACAGTTTATTTTCAGATTACAGACAGCGTTAATAATAGACACACGTTGGATCATTGTATCATTAATAAGAGTTAATATTAGTATCTTCCACAATATTTCAACAAAACACATTTCAGAATACATGTGCAAATTGCAAATTAATAATATTACCACCGATAAGGAAACGATATTGGAAAATGATAATTTAGCAACAATGAGTTTGTTTGTGTTTTTTTCAGAAAAATAATATCTCGTATTGTTTCTCAACGCGAATGACATTGTATTTACATTAATAATTAACAAACAAATGTAAAAAAAAATTGCGAAAGGATGTCTACAGTATGGTTGTGTGTATTAAAGCAAGTAAATGTATGTTATTTCTTGGGCAGGGTGCCGGCCATTTAGGTTATGCTGCTAATATCGATGGTGTAAAAGCGACGGGTGTTATAATTAGAGGTTGTATTCCTCATTCGCTCGTTCAGAAGTATATTTCTGTATTTTTTATTTATTATCTTTGTTTTATCAACCACTTAATTGAGTTTAAATACATCTACCGGTTTCGAAAAATACAATTTTCTTCTTCACGATGTCACAACTAACTGAAACATGTATTATTGTTTCTTTACCAGAATCTATTTTTAAATTAAAAAATTTTTAGTACCTAACTCAAATCGTTATTTAATACAAATTTACTCGAATAATTTTTAGGAAAAAAATTTAGAATGGGACTCGTAGTTAAATTTAGTTGGTTGTTTATAATTTTTTGATTAGTTTTACACCCTTTATTTATCTCCAACGATTCCAAATTATTTAATTTGTGACCAACACCGTTTATATGCAAAATTGACAATCTCAATTTTTTATCAAAATCATGACCATTTTCTATCAAATGATTAGAAAATTCTGAAAACCCACTATTGTTCAAACATCTCAAATGCTCCCTTACTCTTATATTAAAATTTCTACCCGTTTTACCAATACAAAATGCAGCACAATCCTTGCAACTAAGTTTATAGACACCAGAATTGTTAAATTTATCATCTTTGTCTTTAGAATTTATGAGTAAATTTCCTATACTATTATTTGTATAAAATGCCGGTCTAATGTTTCGTGGTAGGTGTTTAGATATTTTAATATTGCTAATTTTAAAAGTATATACCTGTGTAAGTGTGTATTATTACTTTTTTTTCTTCAAGTTATCAACTAAAGGAGCAAAAATATTTAATAATATAAAATAATACCACATTTAAAGTGTATTGGAATGCGCACAGACACACTTGCAGCATTTTACAACACGTCTGTTACAGCGAAATTATTCCGCTAGCTATACGGTTCTACTTAACATAAGAAATGAATTATTTTCGCGTAGATCTACATACATAATATATAATGTATCAAATAAATATTTAATTTACATTTATTTTCAAAAGATTATTGTCATGCACAGCTTTTTTGATTGTATAGAGTGCACGCCCCTGGGTACAACAATGGGTCAAAATAGAGTTTTGTTAATTTTTGAACAATCGCCATTTTGAAACAAGACGACAGACAGGACCGACTAACGAACCTAGCGTACAAAGTCAATTTTCCAAAAGAGATTGATCGAATTCTGATGAGAACTACCATAAGTTATAGCATCCACAAAGTTCAAAAAAGTACCTATATACAGGTGGCCCAAAAGTCGCTAGATCATTTAAAATTCGAATAACTTTTTCAGATTATTAAAACGTAAGCATTGAAAATTAAATATGGAGACATTCACGATTGAGAAACGTATTAAAATAATCGAATTTTATTTAGAAAATCAACGAACTATTGTTTGTACAAATTTTGTTTTGTTAATGTGATGTTCTTGGATTGTATAGATGTGTGTGTATGTGTATATGTGTGCGAAAATAAATAGGGGACGCGAGCGAGGCGCGGTCTCTTATCGGAGTTATTATTCCTCTCGTTACTGGTTCCCGGAGTTTGAAATAGAAGCAGTGAGCACTCATGGCGTGGAAGAAGAAGAAGAAGAAGAAGAAGAAGAAGAATGGACACGCATTCCTTCGACAAGATATACCCCGGTGGTAACTAAATATTTTTATAAATACCAATTAAAATGTATTTATTAGAAAGATATACATACATATAAAATCAATTGAAAAATATTGATGTTGCACCAACGGAATTCGAATCTAGATCTCTTGCTACATGCGACTATGCTACAGCGACATTATTTTTGACGACAAATTTTCAAACCTATATGTCACGCTTTATCAAATTAATACATCTATCGTTCCATTTGGATAATGCACCTTCCCCGGTTTGGAAATAGATCCAGGTTCGAATCCCGGTAGCGCAACAACAATATTTTTCTTTAATATAGATTTTATATGTATGTATATCTTTCTAATTAATACATTTTAAATAGTATTTAAAACATCACAGACCGTCTGTTCTGAATAATTGCAACTTCACAATAACAATGTGTAATAATGTCGTAATAAAATATTTTTTTGATAGATATATTTTGTCTAATCAATTCATCTAATTTGTAAGACTTTAATATAAAAACGAACCGACATTGCAGATTTTTTTTTCCTAAATACGTCACAAATCGTTACGCGTAATTAAAATCTTCACGGCAAATTTATAACTCACATTTTACTGAGATAATAAAAAAAAATCAATATGTAAAAATAGAACAATTATTTTTACGATTTAGTAATCGTAAAATATGAGAAGTGTTACGATGACGCATTTCATAGGAGGCTTCGTAATATTGCTGTCCATAAATCTCTGCCGCAGATCAATAGGCAATCTTTTTATGTACTCCACGGAGACGATTAGAATACCAAACGCGCCGCTGTAGGGAAGTTTCCTGTAGCAGGTTTTTTTTTTAAATCTTGGCACTGTCATTACTCATTCGAGTCGCGCGTACCTGAGCCGGGCCGTACCAGACGCGGGGATTCCCCGCAAAACTGTTTTCCGATCGTGGATTAGCGTTTACGGAACTGGCCTTACGTGGCTAGACTCCCCGTAGCCGGTGGGCTGTTTTGAATGGGTTTTCCTCAATTTGTTGAGCACCTCCGGCAATTGAAAATAAATAAATATATATATATTGATTTAATTCAATGTTTTTTTTTCTTTTTTCTTATTCATATTAAAAATATAATACAATTTCAATAATCGGTGGATATATATATATATTTTAACATTTGTTTCTTCTCTATGAGAGTAAGACTCGTGTATAGAGAAGGAGTATATTCGAGTTAATTAATGTTTCAGTTAGTCTGTGTACATATTTTTTTAACTTCAGTTACAAATTTATGATAGTCCGTAATTTTTCTAATTGTGATGGGGAGATTGGTAAAAAATTTGATACCTTGATGTGGACTAATTAAACCAATGGATTAAAAATAAACTGGATTATTTGGAATAAAATTAAAATGAGGATTAGTGGATTAAAGTGATACCAAAAAGCTGTGTACTTGGATTAAATTTAAATAATAAATAGATATAATACGTGTTGATAAAAATCAAATCTTATAAAAATATTTCAGCGCTAAAATAGTTTGTATTATAGTCTTGCGCCTCACTTCGGATTTGTTGTACGTTAAATATCAAATATCCCTGCATTGATGTTCCATTCGCCGGTTGGGCCAATTTGAATCTCCCCAACGGCGGCTAAAACGGGATACATGTTTGTAATTTAATGCCTTTGTTTGTCTAGAATAAATAGTAATAGGTTCTTAGTGAGTTTTATCTCTTTTTTACCAATCTCAAGCTTATTTCTGAGTTTTATCTCAACAAAATTTCTAAGATTTATCTCGTCGTTCATTAGAACGGAGAAATTTTAGAAGAGTTGGTTTCTACAGCTCACGATGCAAGGTAACTGTAATGTCTGTGAATTAAAAATTGAGTGACAGGCGCGCATGCGCGTTCAGGTCAAACACGTGTGTGTGTGTAGTGAGTATGAAGACGCCTATCATGAGAGCGTATATACGAAGGACCGGCAACCGAGCTCGGCCTCCTTTCGCTCCGCGTCACTCTCCGAAAATAGATCTAAGATAACTTATAATATTGTCAGTCAAAGATACTGTAAATTGTCACATTGTACAGACGGCGTATTATTCTCGTCACCACATTCAACCCCAACAGAGGACGCATCTAGTAGATCATCTCATCAGAGCCGACAAGCCATAACAAATGGGGTTTTATCAAGAAATATAAATACAACAGTAACATTGAAAACAACGAGGGTCATTCGAAGAAGAAGAAAAAGAATAAGATGGCGGTAGTTATGAGAATTATCTGACAGTGGTTAGATAAGTCAATAATAGAATGCCCGAGCGTGTAAATCTTTACAAACAATAGACAGAAGAAAATAGAGATTGTCGGCGACCGATCGACCTTAGGCAAGAGGCCTCAGTTAAACAGCACTTGGCTAGCTCGCCCTGACAACTGCACACTTTCATAAGGATAAGGTTGTGCCGGCTTCAAGGTCGCGAGATAAGCAGACCCTTGATGTTAATGCGCGCTCGCATATGCAAAACACAACATTACCATTTTTGGAATGCTAATGTGAGACTCTTTACAATATGACACATAGGCAAATAATTCTTAAATATGAATTAAATATATTAATTAGAACGATATACATATAAAATCAATTTTATCGAAAAATATTGTTGTTGCGCCGCCGGGATTCGAACCTGGATCTCTTTCCTAACCGGGGAACAATATTTTTCGATAAAATTGATTTTATATGTATATCTTTCTAATTAATATATTTAAAGCATCATAATTAGATCGCAAAGAAAAGAGGTTCGTGCTGTGGAAGCAGACTAGAGTACCACGATTCGGAGTCATGAGCACGTCGATTGAGAGAGAGAGAGAGATGGAATTTTGCTCGCACAATTTTAATATAGCACTGCATCAAAATTTTCCAATGATTTTTTCACATCAAAGTTTAAAAAAACGCGTCACGTATCTCAGACATATCCACCGTACCTAACGTGACAATTAATTTTTTTCCTCAAAACGAGACATCTCCTGCATGGGCTATGTTAAATTCTGAACGACACTTTTGATGGAGTTCTTCTTTGCTTTATAAACCGGTACTTAATTTGAAAGTTAACATTAAAAGTAAATAAAAAAAACACTAATCAATCGTCAAGAAAGATTCGCGAGCTGTGTGCGCGTGCTCGCAGCCGAGGAGCCGGTGAGCTGGCGGGCTTCTGACCGACTCGCATGTGTACGGGACGTGTTACGCATGCCGTAATCACCGCGATTTTTTGATTTTTCGCGCCTTTTTTTGAAGTGGTTACCGCGGGTTGCTTGCTCTCTTTCTGATAACGGGACATTTCGGCATTCCGAAGCTGTTCTCGGGGACAGCGGGATAGGCTACATACTTATATACTTATACGACAATTTGACGTTGCGAAATTTTCACGTTCCAGTTCCAACGACAAGTTAATAAATATGAATAAAGAGATTAGAAAATGTTTTTTTTTTTTACGTTTCACTCAGCGCGTCGGCAAACGATTATATGAATTCATCAAACCTTGAAATGTCAAAACACAACTTGATGTCTTTATGTGTCGGACTCGTCAAAATAAAAAAAAATAAAAAAATAACAATACATCTTCGTCTGTTGGGCCCTTTATTATTAAATTGTATTGTTCCGCGGCTAAACGTCACGCTGACAGCTGACAGCCGGTTGACAGATCTTCCGCGCCCTTGTCTTTATCTATGGTCAATTGCGCTATTCATCGTTGTCGGAATCGTGTGAGCAGGTACTCGCACTTCTGCCGGGTTTATAAATTAAATCTCACATTAGCGACCGTCGGAGCAATCTGTTTCCGATTCCCGTCAGAAGGTTACCACAGCGGCGACAACAATCGCACGGACAATCAATTCAGCATTCAGTTCTTGTCGCGGGGTTATTAGGTTTTTTTTCCACATATTTTCAATCGTCCATTATGATTTATTTAATCGTTTCATTCAGAAGTTATCAATCAGTGCGTCCTGACCGCCAGCCAAAAATATGGATCCAACGAACCATGGAAACAAAACAAAAACAAAGCTAATGAGCGTCGATAACGCCCGAGAACTTTAAAAAGTCCAAACGTGAGATTAAAAGTGCTACATCAGTATCGATATATAAAATGTTGCATTTTCTACTTTTCACTGCCTTTTTTTATATTGAACATTACATATTTGTATGTTATTTACTTATTTACTGTTACTTTACTTACCCCTTTTATATTTTTGTACATTGATCATTACACTTTGTTTACTACTACACCGAAAAAGCACCGTCTGCTACAATACAGTAAAATACTAGTGTAGCAGTAATAAATAATCCAAATATATGTTTTACTTTGCTGCAATGTTAACAGATTATAACAATATATAAATGTATCATTATTGATAGACACAACCAACTTTCACAAACAGATGCTCCTCTTCCAGACCTTGAAATTGTCAAGGATTTCAATTATCTCGGGTCCATAATTACTGATGACGGACGGTAGCTGAGAGCCAGAAATTAAACGACGCCATTGGTATGGCGTAATGTTTTATGTCCAGACTTGACAAAATATGAAAAGATCGCATTATTTCCAAGACAACAAAGGTCTGGCTTGTACAGCCTCTGCTGCATTCTATATATTTATATGGTGTAGAATCATGTACCTTGAAGGCAAAGGTGAGAAGAGAGATTGATGCCTCTTGATTGATTGGTAGCGCTGGAGATGCACGTTGCGCATACCATGGACGAATGTCTCCATTCTGCAGAAACTGTACATCACGAACAGACTCTCAACCATTTTCCCGAGACGAATCATTCAATTTTTGCTGTGGTGGGCCACGTCGCAAGACGAAGAGAAAGAAGAAGATCCCCACGCGTTGGACTGACCAAGTAGAAAATGCAACACACACTTTTATGGTGACAGCTCTAAAGACTGTAGGATGCCAGAGGGTGAGAGGGACTAATAATGTGGGCAAATCAAGTTGTTCACGCGCCTTGTTACCACTGCGTTTCCTAGTTGATAATATTGCGCACGTGCGTGTGGATATTGCCGCATTTTTTTGGAGAATGCAAGAAAGCGGTAAACGACAGTCGGATCAATTGCATCCCGTGCTTTGGACCAGTACAGAGTTACAAATGAACCGATCGTCAGGAGTGCGCACTTCGGGTCGGTCGAAATCTACCCAGCCAAAAGAACAACAACATCGGACCAGAAAATCAGCAAGTGTAATAAAAAAGTTAGTGCAGTGTTCATGTATCATATGTGCCTTTACTGTCGATCGGAAATCTGGGAACCAGCTGTCGAAGGAAATTACGGGAACACAAGTCCTACCGGTAGGCTTATGCTGTTTTTCCACCAGTGAACAAATAATAGCATTGCTCCGTAAAATTGCACAAGTGTTTTTTATGCGTTCGGGGATTAGGACAGTGGTTAAATGAGATAAATGTTGTTTGGCGTGTGTTGAGGTTTATTATGACAGTATGATATGACAAGAACAATGAAGACAGATAGGATGAATAGATGAATGAATGAAGATGTAGAAGGTGCACGTGTCTTATGAAATGAAGCGAATTGGCGGTCTTGCTCGGCGAGCGCGGACCGGCAAGACCGCCGTTGTGAAACGATGAAACTGGAGAGACTCCTTGTCAGAACAATGCTGTATATATCAGAGGTGGAGTCTACTCTCCATCCCACACAATAAACTACGAGTATATACTTAATTGCAATATAATTACATCTTATGTTTATCATGTTATATTATAATATATATTTACCTCTGTTACAACAAAAACATGTATCTCAATAAAGTCTAATAAAATATATTTTTTATTCTCAACATGATCAAAACAATTGACCGCAAATTAATAAAGACGCTATCGAAATATATTAATTTTATTGTTTCGCATCGAAATGAGATGGCAAGCGGTCGAATGACTCACGCACACGTACAAGCCGGACACATCATAATTAACAACTTCTTCACAGTCCACCTCAACACCGCACGTAAGCCACCCCCCGTCCTTCAGGTGTCTTGCATGTGACTCAGAAATGAACGCCATTAAACAACAACAAAAAAAAAAAGAACGTTAAAGACCGTAAAATTTGACGCGGATGCGATTTCGAATTCAGAACACGGGGCGACCTGCGCACGCGCGCTGCGCAAACCGAAAATGCGCGGGACGTTTTGACAGGTGCATAATGACATAAAGAATATCGAATAATGACAAATGATCGAATTATGAGTAAAACCAATTTAGAAGTTGAAATTATGCAATACCGTGTCGAAAGCAGGCTATGTTTATTTATATATTATATTTCGTGGCAATACCGCGTCGGTGGCTGGGTATGCACACTGTTTCCGTCGGCCGAAGAGGTTGAACACACACGGCAGAATATCCAAGATGGTTCTAGTTGACAATTTGTACGCATGCAAATCTGATGTCCCGTGTTCACGGTAGTCTCTCAATGAGCGAAACACAAGCCTGTCTATGTCTTCAATGTTCAATGATCGTAGAGAGGAAGCCTAGTTCTGACATCAGTCTAGTTACGTCATTCCGCTGACGCGGGTCATTAATTCGGTCATCAGCTTACGGTGCACACTCCGGCGAGAGTATCTGCCCCGCCGATCTTCGAGCCGGAGCTCGCGGATCTGCTCTGCCGGGGGACATGAATAAAGATGAATAACTGAATCATTATGCAAGAAGCGGCGCCCTCTGGAGACGGATCCCTCGCGTATGCAAATAGGCAGGAAAGTCCGTGGTGTGAGAATTAGAAAAATACGCACGGCCCTCACGTAGGCTAATATCGGCAGTTCATTGATTCTTCGCACATTTGCATTTATTTACAAACGTTCAACTATCGAAGAAATGAGAAATCTTTAAATTCGACGAACTGTTAATACCCTAATCCGGTGATGGCGAACTTTTTGGGCTCGGCGTGTCTAAAATTCAGAAAATCTAACTTAACTTTGCTGGTGCGTCGTCCCTCTCCCCCAAAAAAGCTTATTTTTTACATATTTAAATATATTTAAAAAAAAAAAAACAATTTACATTACATGTTCTTTGATAACTCTGATATTAGTGAACGCTGGCGTGTCGCCCGAAACACTGTAGCGTGTCATAGGTTCGCCATCATTGTCCAAATCAATCCATAGTAATATTGCTCTTCCCCATCTGACTTTCTGGATGTATTGCTTTCGGAATTCGGAAATTACACATGTTTTTAATATCTCTAGGTTAAGATTACTTAAATGTTTTCTCTTTTATATATTCAACAACAGTACGTTAATATATATTCAATTTGAAATGAAGTGTATATTGTCTTTATTACGAGTAAGAAAAAACATACATTAGCGAAATCGTATTACGACTAGCAAGTATATTGAGTATTTGTCATCAGTCGCAGTATTTTTCCTTATCAATGGTAGTACTGTCAAATGCGACCATAGTCAAATGTGACATATAAAAGTTTTGTTCGTATTTTTCAAGATTGTCTTTGAGTGGATATATATATATTTCAAAGTTGATAAGTAAGAACACCGTTTGTACAATTCCAGGGAGACCAATACAGAAAAAGCAGCATAATGTAATCCATCAATCAATAATATATTATTTAATATATGTATACATTAACGCCTGACGTAGATAGCAATAACTTCTATTAGTGATTCAAGTCCAAGATGGTACAGGCAAGTACATGATGGTCCACTCACCGTTGATGATGTATATTTCCTGGGGGCCCACCCTATCGGCTGGCAGGGGGCAGTGCTTGTCCTCGAGGGCCGCGTCCTTAGTGGGATACTGGCCTCCGAGCATTCCTGCGGAAGATAGAAAAATGAACTGATTAGTTAGAGAAGAACAGCGACAGAATCTCGCTCGGGGTAGAAGATACCCAATCCCAGCGTTAATTTTTTTTGTATCGCACAGAATTGCGAGATTGCAGCAGAGGCGCCATGTGATTGATGTGATAAGACACGTGTCAGTAATTTAAACGTGTAATCATCGACCGTGGGATAGATTTCAGGACAACAAAGACATCTTAGTAAAACGTCACAACGGTATGCGAATATGGCTGTATGTATTGTTATGTATCTGAATAAAAACAGAGTATTCTGGAGGCGGAAGGCCATTCTCGATTGTGTCGTGCCACCGTAGTGTACCGATATTGAACATCGTTTGTGTTTAATTTCTTTCGACCTCATAATCATCACATTATATCAGGCCTATTCTCAAAATTGCAATATTGAAATGAAGGTGATTGTTACACCAACCCTCAAAAATAGACAGTATGTAAATTAACGTCCGTGTTATATTTGAATGAGAGAGAGAGTGAGGGAGATAAACGTACCATAATCGGTCAAAACATAAAAATGGCAACAGGATTGGCCGCGATTCTTCACTACGACGCTGCGGATGATGAAATCAATAGGTAATTTATGAACAAACCTTTTTCTGTGAACTTTGAATACTGTATTAGTACTTATTTTAACCAAAAACTAATATTTTTAGTCGAAACTCGAGAATGGAAAGACGTCGTTTGCGTGATTTGTGCAACCCGATGGAAATTCCAAATGGGCAATTTTTACAACTATACCGCCTTGATAAGGTACAACTATACCGCACAAATCACGCAAACGACGTCTTTCCATTCTCGAGTTTCAATTGATTTCAACATCCACAGCGTCGTAGTGAAGAATCACGGTCAATCCTGTTGCCATTTTTATGTTTTGACAGATTATGGTACGTTTATCTCCCTCACTCTCTCTCTCATTCAAATATAACACGGACGTTAATTTACATACTGTCTATTTTTGAGGGTTGGTGTAGCAATCACCTTCATTTCAATATTGCAATTTTGAGAATAGGCCTGAATAGCCGTTTGAGAGAAGCTGAGATCGGCGAACCAGCCTTGTCTACATTCTTGTTACCTGTACGGAACACAGCTGACAATAACGTTAAAACATTGTCGATACTGAGCCAGGAATTAGCAGAATTCATGACGATATACAATATATATATATAAGAACTCATATACACAGTTTATAATAAGCTAACTGTCTATGTGTGCAATTTTCGTTGCTATGTGTGCGCTTGTCTTCTGTGCACCAGCCTCGTGTGCAGTTGTCATGTAATCCGAAACAACATTCACCAAATAGTGAACAAGGCGAACCCAGACATGTGGATAGTGACGCACGGCAAGCGTTGCACCAATAAGAACAGACTTCTTAAATATGAAAGAAGAAGAATAGGTATACAAGACGTACTACTCCAAACGTAGAAGCATCTAGAAGCTTCATAATAAATTTAAGGAAAATAATAAAACACTGCAATCGGCACAAAACAAGATTGGCGGAAACAAAAAATATTAAAACTGAATCTGTTATCTTCGACAGATAAAAGCGCGTCTTATAATATGAACTGGTTCAGTATACTTGGTACAGTATACTTGGTACAGTGTACTTGGTACAGTGTACTTGGTACAGTGTACTTGAAATAGTGTACATGCTCCAGTATAATGATGGTATTACCGCTTATCCGACAGCTCTCTTTGTTGCATCAATTGGTGTAAAAAAAAAAAAACTGGATTATATAAGATAATGTGGCGCTGACATTGATTTCGCGGTATCTGACATGTTATATATAACTTAAATTAATCTACCTAATATTCTATTACTTTCTGCATATTTATCTATGTGTGCAGTTGTCTTGTTTACGATTATGTGATCATCGTTGTCAGGAGAATAATTGTGCTGAATAAGGGTATTTTTTTAATGTGGTTGAACACCTTGGATTCAATATCGCCCAAAATAATAATTAATGAATTCTTATATTAGATTATATTGATAATTTAAAATGTTTCCAACCATGTTTTTAAAGGCTACTAATTCTTCAACCTGCCCTATACATCGTATACCTTAATAATAGACTCTTTAAATCCTGTTTACGTTTCTTTCCTTCTTCATGTCAGCATGGATCTCAACCAGTGACCTCAATCAGACGAGACTCGGCTCGTAATGTACCTTCAGAAGATCCGGTCCTGGGTCGCCCTCACAGCTGACTCCAGCTCAGAGTTATGACACTCTTCTAGGCCTTCATCGGCCCAAAGATATGGCGAAGATAATCTCATTTTCTAGGCTGTAAAAAATTGCAAGAATCTTTTATCACTGTTGTGTAGACAAGGCTTGTTATTTGTTGTAGACAATGCTTGTTATTTGTTGTAGACAAGGCTTGCTATTTGTTGCAGGATTGAGTCATTCGTGCGTCTTGCTGTCTACGAGATACGTGACATCCTTCTCCAGCAATACATGTTTACTTGTGTCGCTATTGCGCATGACAGGAGTGTGATCCAACACATGTTTAGTGTTGTTTTAATTAACCTCATGACAGTGACGGTTCACACGTCATATTAATAATCGCTGTTTCTGCGCGATTAGTTAGTGTGAACGCGAATCATGTAAGTCGAAGATGTACATATATTGCACCTATCGAGAGCAGTGGAAAGGGTTAATCTCGGAGGTTGAGTAGATACCTAATTCGATCGAGAACCAGCGGAAATAGAATGGACGAATTTATCGAAGAGATCGCCGCTCGGCGACACTGAGCGCACCCTGCAAACATCGGTGAGTGGAACGAAACTTCCATCAGCCGTAAACGCCACATTTCTTTACCGTTACCTTCCCATCAACAGCTCTAGGAATAATCTACGAAAACTATTCACGCTGTAACATTTATTGTACGGTCAAACATAATACCGTGATATTAATGGTTTCATGAGAAAATAATAAAATTCTTACAAAAATCAACCCACAGATGGCGGCATAGTCGTTCGCAATTAACACATGAAGGAATGTACAGAAACGATATTAATGGATTGACTTTGAATTAAAATTTACTTGATTTCTAGGCCGACATTTCGGCTCAGTGACACGTGCCATTGTCTACGATATAAATAGATATAAATCTCCCACGGCTGAGTAAATTTTAATTTTTTTTTTTTCCAATTCCTTAGTCTACGAAAAAAAAAAAAAATTAAAACTTACTCAGCCGTGGGAGATTTATATCTATTTATATCGTAGACAATGGCACGTGTCACTGAGCCGAAATGTCGGCCTAGAAATCATCTAAAAAAAATGTCCAGAAGAGACGTCAGTTCCATATAAATTAATGTAATATAAGCTATTAACTTCTCTTCATTCAATCTGTCAATACGTAATATATTTTTTATAACTCGGCAATATCGCCGCCAAGGCCGAACAATATTGTATCAACAAACAATGACCCAATTTCCACCTCTGATTGTCCGGCGAGAGAACAGTAATCAGTATTGATAAACGGAACCTTTCGTCACGCTTCTCTACAAGACACAGGGTGGTGGGGAAATGAACCCGATAAATACAAATAGACATGTGCTGTTTCATTATATCGTTAAGGGCAACACAGTGAAGTTGTAATTATACAGAACAGACGGTCTGTGATATTTTAAATACTAATTTAATGTATTCATTAGAAAGATGTACATATATATAATCAACTTTATCGAAATATATTTGTCTTGGCTACCGGCATTCGAAACAATCAGGCCTATTCTCAAAATTGCAATATTGAAATGAAGGTGATTGTTACACCAACCCTCAAAAATAGTGTTATAATTGAATGAGAGAGAGGGAGAGAGAGAGTGAGGGAGTGAGGGAGATAAACGTACCATAATCTGTCAAAACTATCTGTCTATTTTTGAGGGTTGGTGTAACAATCACCTTCATTTCAATATTGCAATTTTGAGAATAGGCCTGAATGTGGATGGCTTTCAAATCATGGAACGACAGAGGCAACAATTTGAAAAGTGTAACATGTAGGTTCGAAAATTTGTCGTCAACGTACCGTGTGCTGTAGCATAATCGGTTAATGCATCTTCCCCGGTTTTGGAAAGAGGTTCGAATACCACAACAATATTTTTCGATAAAATTGATTTTACATGTATATCTTTCTAATTAATACATTCAATTTGTATTTAACATTTTATATTATCATACATAATTTGTATCGACGGTAGAAAGTAGTAAATTTGAATTTGAATAAAAAAAAACAAAGCTAATGATTATTGGTCTACATTGACAGTTAGCTCGGTCCGGGATTCTTTATCGCCGCTTCGTATCGTATACGAAATGTGAAATGTAATTTTGTATAATAAATTATAAAATAAATCTTATTTGTGATGTTACGATATCTTAAACACCGTTCCTTGATAATAAAAAAACAATTGATTAATCAGACAGAAGTAATCTATCGCGGATGGAAAAAGATGTGATTTAAATGGAAGATAAGATTACAACAAAGCGATGAAATGCTTAGGATTTATGTTAAGGACAGCTCCACTTGTCTATTGTAAAAAGCACGCTGGAATTTAACTCGACTTTGTGGTCTCCCTACTACGGCTCACATATTATACAAATCTAAAGAATGCAATAAAAATTTCTAATATTTATCAATTTTAAATAGCATATACCGATATAAAATATAAGTTTAAATAAAGGGGGTATTCTACACACATTCTTGGTTCAAACTATAAAATTATTCACTTTTAGAAAATTAAATCTTTGTGTCTTGTCAGCGTTTAAATTTTCGTTCTAATCGAGTCTTTTTGTTTAAAAAAAAGTCACGGAGCTATTTGATTGCGTAAGTGATCACGTGGGTGACACAAAAATAACAATATCGGGACAAGAAATATATTTGGTGGACTGCGGTTTCAATCATGCAGCTCAGACAGGCGAGATACGATTAACTTACACTAATTAGTACCGAATATCATGAGAGTTATGAAATTATGGCCTAATATCTAAATGTAATTGAAGTTGTTAAATTATTACACAGATTAACTACTCCATATAATAAAAATATTTCAATTTTTTTATCGTACCAACATGGCGCACGCCCAACCACAGATACATCACAATTTCATACTCTCGTAATGTGCAAAAAGCTTATTTACGCAAACTAGACCGAGACCGAAACGTCAAGTCAATCAGACTATGTTGTGGAAGGTCACCAATACGACGAACCAACCTGGTTAAGACTTCGATGCACAGAAATGCCATGGACCGGAATTGGTTGAGACAAATCATCCACAATAATCAGCCGCAGTTCCATGACCACGACTGCTCTCATCGAGAGCATGTCGAAGAAGAAAAAGATTATCAAACCAGAAATTGAGATGAAAATTTTCACCAAGATATCTTTTGCCAGCTGCCAGTGTATCGAGTCGATGGGGACATCACTTTTTATTTCTTCACGGCGGGCGTCTCGTTGGATAACCCCACGGACGGACGGACGGACCCACCGGAGCGCGGCGTTACGCAATATGATTGACACAATTGAAAATTAGAGAAATGCGCCTCTCGCGAACGATTAACGAAGACATTGTTGAAAGTAACAGCCAGAAATTTATGGAAAAAATATATTAATTACGTCACCCGCATGTGCCAGTCCGCGGCGGTCGCTCGTCCCAGGCGTTGACGGCTGAAGCACGTGACGCGTTGTTGTCTCAACTGAATCAATACGAGTAAATTGATTTTCATGAATATTTTTAAACGTAACATAATTTAAACTTTATGTACTTAAAATTGGAAACTGATTTTTACTATCTAATCTCATTTCAATTGTATAAAATTAAAACCACGGGTTTGCTTTGCTTTGGAACCGACACGGAAGATGCACAACTTTTAAAATGGTTCCGAGAAAGGGTGGCTTATTGAATGTCGACCTCTCACCTTCCAACATTGTACGTCCCCAGCGATTACCAATATCTCCATCCCTTCTAGCAACGTGCCCAAAGTATGAAATAATTATTTTCCTGCATATTGTAGACAGCCCTTTTTCAGTGCGGAGTTCCTGAAGAGTGAAGACATTTGTTAGTTTTGCAGTCCGGGATGCGACATCAATACAAGTTATTTTCTCTCTGATTCTCAGGGTCCATGTTTGGACTCCACACAGAGCCGTAGAGAACATCAGGGTTGATTAAATTCAGTCAAATAATGGGACAATAATTTAACATTAAGGTAGAGTAAATGTATTAACAAACAATGCTCAATATGCAATTGGTATCCTTGGAACAAACCGATCAGAAAATCAAACTTGGTTTGCAGACCCGCTGACGGTTGCAACCGCA
This sequence comes from Eubasilissa splendida, assembly GCA_031772225.1. Lineage (NCBI taxonomy): Eukaryota > Metazoa > Arthropoda > Insecta > Trichoptera > Phryganeidae > Eubasilissa > Eubasilissa splendida. Next base: position 13,457,082 of record CM062870.1, read on the forward strand.
GACCGGTAATTTTTTGCCGTAAAATAGGCTATTTATTTGACGCGTTTACAATGTATTGTAAATCAATTTTCAATGCTATTATGTAGCCTTAATTGGTTTCGATAAACAGTTCACATCAATTCGTTTTATATCTCTGTTAAAAGATGCAATTTTAGGTATTTCAGATACAGAGGATAATAAAATAACACACGAAGATTTGATTGGAGTTGAGATAATAATAATCGAAAATTCTGTTGAAATCAAATGTCACATCGAGTAAACTCGCGCAATCAATCACGTGTTCGCCATTTATGACCTAATCTAACCTTACCTAACCTTAGAATCAGTGGCGTAATTATAAGAATTGGGCCCTAACGCAAGATAGAAAAAGACCCCCAATATATATATATATATATATATGTTTAATTTAAGGTTTCCGCGAGCACTAGTGTATGCAACTGACGTCTCTTCTAGGTTAGATTGCGCTCTTTGTATATGGTTTTCTTGGGGAAATCTGGGCCCACGCTTCGGCATTGTAACACGTGCCATTGTCAAGGCTATTGAGATGTTGAGATCTTAAAATCAGTTAAAATCTTTTATCTCTTATAATAGTCGCACTTTATGGAAAATATAAGAATATTTTTATTTCATTATTTTACAAATGTGAATGGTTCGATTCTACGTGTCTCCGGTGTTATATTATAGAATGGATGCAAGGACTTACATACAATTACAAACGAAGATATTATAAAACAAATAATATATATCTCATAGAGACGAAGCTATTTATTTATTATTATTATTTATTATATATATGGAAGTGTGCGTAATTACAGGGCTTACGACCCGTCTTCGGCTGCCTTAAGTGATTAATTTATATAAATATAACGTTCACCATTCTTCCACATATTAACATATATACAACTTTCACAAATTTGATAGATATGGAGATTGATTAATGGTTTAGAATAGTTCCATATATTTTCCATTAAATATAATAAATAAATAGCTTCGTCTCTGTGAGATATACATTATTCATTTAATAACAGTGAATTTGTAGGTGAAAATTCAGTAATTGTGTGTTTTTGGACATATTCAAATTTTAAAAATATTATAGATCGAATGAAAACAAGAATTTTTATTGAATCTTTAACATCTCAGGTATGTAAAGAAATATTAAAAAATGTACTAGATTTTGTAAGATGCAGGGAAATATTGCCCCAGAAGAATGATTGAGAGGATCATGATTGAAGATCCCGAGGCACCGGTTTTTTTTACTTGGTCTACAACGTGATGATGCCCAACGTCCGTTGGTATTTCATTAGGAAATTACGAATGTTGGAAATTTCTTAATTTTGTGGAATGCTCTTGTGACCCGCGCCACCGGGCGGTCGCCCACGCGGCAGTTACGCCACTGGAGTCAAATTTACTCCTGGATACCGGACGAATGATAATAACACGACGAGGGATTAAATAACATGGCAGGTACGAGCGTTCAAGTTCAAGCGCGGCATCACTTTACGCGGTATACGGAAAACTCCATTAAAGCGAGCTGTCACGTGCCGCGGAGATTAAATAAGTGTCCGGAGAGATTACCCTCCGGCCGCGCGCGCGAGGAGCGGGGCTCGGCTAATTTATCAATAAAGCTAAACCGTATTAGCCAAGCGATTAACGGCGGTCGTCATGTGAAAACGTACAAAATGATGAATGGAAACGAGCTAATATTAGAAGACCTGCAAGATGTTCAAAAAAAGTACCATAGATATACTATCATTCAATTTTCATTACGCTCTGCTGTTCCCTAATTAACTATGCGATTATAGTTTGAGGTGGAGCAACAAAAACAGTATTAGAGTCGGGTAAAAGAGCACAAAAAGCAATTTTTAGGGTAATCAGATTCTCATCGAGTTGACATATAATATTTGTTACAAGGAAAAATGAATTATCAAATTTGGTCCATAGATGGCGATGGTACTCTGGTACTCAAAGCGAGACGTGGGTTTCCGGGTTCCAAATTCCAAATTGCGAGTGTTGTGACTCCAGGTTCCGGAGGGCGCAGACGCTGAGGACCAGATCCGCTGAAATACTAAGTTTATCTTTTTGCATGCTTGTATACATAATTTAAACCACTAACGAATACTGCAGTGTGACTCGGATCATCATGTAATTACTCATTCATAAAAAGAGGCTGGCGTGATCGCTAAACTACTTGATTATTTAATTACGGTCCGGTTTTATTAATTTGGAACTCCCACCCATAAATTTTAGTTACATTTATCTCACCGTTTATTATTGACGACTTACTGGCCATGTAATAACCATGTACCTATGTACGTTAATATTTGTGTATTTACTTATCCGCGGAAATCTAGTAAAATCTTATAAATCACACGCGGCCGGCACCATGGTGAGAAATAGGGCACATTTTATAAATTACATTTTCGATCCGAAGTAATGGCTTGCAGGTCGAAATGATAAGAGTCTATCCGAGAATGGTTGTGTGTTTATTTTTGCATATATATGAAAATCATACTGCCTTTTATTATTGACATGGTACTAACAACCACCCCAAACTGAAATTATTCGAGGGCCTTGCTCTCCTGTGATCAAAGTAACAACAGTGTCGCGAGTGTCAGAATATGATGCAGAGGAATTGTATGCTAAGATAGTCTTTCGTCGAGTTTGGAGTGGTCTATAGTTGCTGAGGAGGGTCTCCGTTCTAGCCATTACTCGCGGGAATCATGCTGGTCACGATCGTATACTTCGGTTGTAAGGACTGAACTAGCCATTCAAGAGGCGTTATCGGCACAAAGACAAAAGAGTCTGCCGATTGAATACTGTTGCTTCATACCTTAGCCGAGACGTGAGTGGACGGAACGGATTCCAGAGGATAGAACGCCTCAGCGTACTGTAGGGTACCTCTTCGGACTTCTTGAGAGATGAGGCTCTGTTCTAGTCTGTCATTTCTCACCACATAGCGTGGGTATCTTAACGAAAGGACGAGAAGGAGACTTATATCAAAAGGCGACATTTTGCAAGGACTTACGCATTATTAACACATCTAACTGAATTGTTCCTGGCTCTATTCGAGAAGAGACAACGAGGATCATCCTGCAAATAAACTAAACTATCCATTGGACACCGCCGTCACATGACGTATGTTCTCAGACGCACCCAAAGGAATCATGGGAATTTTTCTGAGAGTCGTACTGTCATGGTGTACGAGCAATCACAATTAATTATCTTCAGTGGTGGACGCGGCCACGGATTGGCCATTTTCCTACCGATACTGAACAGCAGCATATTGGAGATACAAGGACCTCGGCCATGCATCTTGAATGACTCATAACAAATGATATTGTTCACTGAGACATCGGCCGAATCAAAACTTTGGATCATCATCATCATCATTAACTTTTAAACGCGTGGGTGAGAGGGCTCGGGGTTAAGCACCCGTCGTCTAACGCGATTATGCACCAGGCGTACGGGTTTCTTAATCTGGGGTTTTGTAGGTGAGCCGAGCGAGCGCCACAGTCTGATGTCTAGAGAACTTATCATAATCACGGAACATATTTGCCTATCGAGGCAGGCACTTAGCATGTCGCATGTTGTTTCTCATGTCCACACATAATTTATGAACAGCTAGGCGATGCCACGAGGCGGCCACAGTCACGAGGACAAGTCTACGACAAGGTTGGTGACCTACGTATAATTTCTTACACACTCTTACATTTCGGAATTAGAGGTAAAATATTGAAGACTAGTAAAGTTAATGTTATAACAAGTGTGCTCTAGTATCATACCGCATGAACAGAGGTTTTCCGTTATTTAATCGCGTACTATAAGATAGTTGGTATATTTATTTTAACAATGGCTCTATAGGTATTTGAACGGCTATAATATTTGGATATTTGGAAACTTTAGATATTTGATAATTGAAAATGAGGGTTAAAAGAACTAGGTTTACTACGGACATAACATGGGAAATATTCTATCCACTAGATCGATCACGTTGGCCAAATTTAGATATTAAGTAAGCGTAAAAATGCAAGATCTTCACACTGGCGACGGAGGCCAGGAGGATATAAATTAATAATATTAAACCTAATTTTACGTCGAGCAGGGAAGTACGGGACTATTACAATTCTTAAATTTTTTGGACATCTTGCTAAAAGGAAAGATAGCTTGGAGGAATACTAATCTCAGAAACAAATTTAGGAAAACTGCCTACATATTTTTATGACTCGGAAACATCTTATCACTTACAAATCTGAAAATAATATATTACGCGTTTGTACAGTCACATTTGCAATACGGTATTATTGGATGGGGAGGAGCATATAAAACGTCAATTAGAAATCACTCAAAAATGATAATAAAAATTATTCTAAAAAAAAAAAAAACTATCCAAGTATACAACTTTTCACACATTACAAAGTACCAAAAATAATAGACATATACAAAAAAAAATTGAATAATCCAAATTTTTAAAATTAAAAAAGAATTAAAATTTAGAAGTGAATTCCGGTCTACAAGATTTAAAGATCAAATAAAAAATATACCGCAACCCAAAATCACTATAATTATCAAATTTTTTAACATCACATTTAACAACACAATTAGAACAATTACAGACTACTATCAATTTGTATCTGAAGTAAAAAAAATATATACACATACTAACTGAAACATAAATTATCTCGTACATGCTCCTTCTCTATACACGAGTCCTCCTCTCATAGAGAAGAAATAAATGTTAAATGAAATATATATATATCCCACGGTAAAATAACCCAGAAGAATATGGTGGCCGTCTTGCTATCATGTATATAACATGTTGTACATAATTAGTATTATTTTAATATTCTCCCAACTAATGGAATTCTGTGCCAAGTTAAACTTTTTTTTATATAATTATATATATATATATATTTATAGTTATACGTTTCTTTACCAGTTGAAAAGGCAACATACACTTTTTGAAGTAAGTAAGTATTGTTGAGAGGGAGTTTATGACATGAGAGATCAACATGGAAGAAATTTGTTAACCTTTACCATCTAAAATACGGCGCTACAAATAATTGAGAAGATTATGAAATCTACATATTATAGTTATGTGCGCCACATTAAATGCTGCAATAATCCATATACCGCAGTATATACAACGTATTATTGTGATACAAGTGTAATCTTTATAATTCTATTATTGTTATACTCCAATAAAATCGAGCGACACGCCACTCCAGAACGGGCTTAGCGCGGTCGAGTGGTTACATCCTAAAATTCTTATCTCCCTAGTTAGGTGTTTTATTTACCAATTTTTGATATGATAATATTATAACAGAGGGTTGGAAATTTTCTCAATTAGATCGTTTTGAAATAATAATTATCTATACATATATAAATTATATCTGATATTATTTTCAATCATAATACAGTAGCGTTGCAATGTTACATTTTTTAAATTTCTACAACAAAATGTCACGAGAATGTCAATTCAATGAGATGTAGTGGTGTGCACGTGTCTCAGACACATGTCAAGCACCACCCCTGCACATCATGTTTTTTTTATTCGTCCCGCCACACCCCGTACACGTATCATTGTATTTTGTTTCGGTCGCTCGGTCTTAATTTTATTTCAAAGTCTGATGTCTGTGTTATTTTGTTTTGAAGAAATTTTTAATTTATAAAAGTGCCAGAAACAACATTCTTATATATTACATACATCCTCGTGAAACTATATTTACGATTTTTTATAAATCAAAATTACGGTATAAAAAAAGAGAAAAAATTAATTCTCACTCGCGACACGTATTAAAACGAAAATGTGTCACGCAAGTCATCCGCAATCATCGCTGAATTTGTTACCCGCCCTTATACGAGAATCTACACTAGACGCTTAATCCGTGCGGCGACGACTGGAGCGCGCAACGACTGACGAGTTATCATCTCCAATGCCGAGAGATATCGTTATTTTGACATTATCTGAGATTTTTTTATTCATTGTTATCTTCATCTGTTTCACGACGAGCGCTGATGATGCCATCATTTTGGAGTCGTATTTCTTCAAATCGGCAGGATATCCGACGGTGCGCACGTCATAGGCCCGCCCCATACCCGGCCGCGGGTCATAAATTGAAAACAGATAAATCGATTAACGTTTTATTACAATGAGAACTACATAAACTGTATGCGAATACATATTTCATGGAAAATCTAAAACGAAACACGTGACGTATTTAAGTTGTGTTTTTCTGGTTGGAAAAACTATTCATACATTTTTACCACGTGAGTATAGCGGCGAGCATCAGAGCATATAAAAATGTAGGTAATTTTTTTTTTTACTGAGAACAATATTATTGTGAAGTTGCAGTTAAATATAACAGTGCATATTAAAATGAATCAACTAAAAAGATACACATAAAAAATTAAATTATCGAAAAAATATTTCGATTTCTACCGAGATTCGAACCAGGATATTTAAAATAAAAAGGGTTTTAGCTTTTTAAAAATGGAATAACATATATGTATCAATTTAAAAGAGCTGCAGCATTTAAGTTTGAAAATTTGTCGTTAATTTACACGGTTGATGTGGCGTAATGGTAACGCACTTCCCCGGATAGGAAAAGATCCTGGTTCGAATCCCGGTAGCAACCAAAATATATTTTCGATAATTGGATTTTTTCTAATTAATACCTTTAATTTGTATTAAAATTAAATTTGCCATGTTTGTCTTAACTTTCAGAATAAATAGTCGTAGGTGTCTATGGCTATATGTGACGTTTGTGCGTACGTGTCGAATCTCGCTGTCAAATCGGACACTGTGTGCATGGGTCGGTTCGACCAATCGCAGGGGTTGATCTCCAGATCGAATTCTCAGTTCACATACATATATCATTGAGTCTGATTATGTGGATACGGCGTCGTAGCACCATCTGTTTTTCGGTCACGTTGTAAACCCGGACCCCCGACAGCAATTGTAATACAACGTCCATAGTACCTTTTGATCATATCGGATATTCACGAAAGGTCACCACAATGGATTGTTTAGTGCCAGCCAGAAGGCATTAGCATTTTTATCATAGGCTAACTAATATATTATTTCAGTTCAATGCTATTACCGGGTACCTGCATATGAAGTATACAGTTTTTTAGACAACCTTTATACTTAAGCTGCGTCGTTATCTCGGGTGATGAGGAAGCACTCGGATGGTTCAGTGCGACGATGGTGGCCATATTTACTGATTACCGTCTACTGGAATGTCCATTGTGTATCCATTCCACTTATATATGGATACATTTGTGGAAGAGTATTGGCTGTCTATTGGGTAGAACGTGTCTAAAGATATATTAATTATTTCTATTCATTCACCGCCTGTGATTTATAAATTTGTTGCAAATTTTACATTGTGATTTTTATTCATTTTAATAGAGATTATTTAAAACTTTGTTTCAATAATATAGAAAATTAACAAAGATGATTAATTTAATAATTCCGGTGATTGTCTATATACAGCTTTTTATATCATATTGGAAAAGCAGGTCGAAATTTTAACATAAGAGTCAAAGAGCATATGAAATGTTTAAATAGTAATGATTTTTCAAAATTTTTCAATCATTTATTTAGATGTGAACTCTCAATGAGACTTCGCTCTCTGAGAGTCGCTAAAGATACGGGTATACTGGATGCGTCATTATGCGCGCAAAACATACGGGACTGTGATTCATACATTGTGCTTCGGGTACAAGTTTGTGCAGTCTTTTATTTTGTTCAAGGAGATGATTTTACGTCACAGCGCCGGCGTTATGCGCAGGCGGAGCAGGAGAAAATTAAAAAAAAAACAAAATACAAAAATTGCAAAACGATAATAGTGTGTAATAAAAATAATCCAGGTATAAAAAAATCAATAAATAATGTTAAGAGTTATTTCCTAATAAGGCACTAGTGTCCAGAACGTCTTTTGGTAAAAGCCGCCCTTGGGGAAGTTTCAAAATGCCGGCGCTGCTTACGCGTGTTGAGATTTTGATCAACAAGCTCCAGAGATCAGAGTGAGGTTGGTAGAAAGAAACGACAAACAGTGAATACTGCGTACGATCTGATAGCGATATGCGACATATGCACAAAGACTACACCTGAAACCACAGATCCCTACCACAATCCGCAATATATAAAAAATTAAAATTCATATAAGGCGTAAAATTGCGAGCATTTATCATGTTCTAACTACTGTTAAGGAAATACAAAATCACCTAATTAACGAATATTATGTTCCAGGTCGATTTTGTTTAGCCGCCATTTTAGTTTGGCTGACTTTAATCAGTTCGAATTCAGTAGTCGTAGAGAGTAGTTAATTACAATTTATTACAGAGCATCAAACGTCTCAACAACGTATTGAAATCATTAAAACATTTTATCTAAATAATAATGGCAATGCTGTAATCATTAATTGCGATCGCTGTCGTCACATGTAGGAAGACTTCTTGGTGGCCAAACTGGGCCGACCATTTTGACACGACTATTTTCTGTGGAAGTATTTGAAAGAAAAAGTCTACTCCAATAAGCCAACAACAATTCCGATGCTGCAGGACAATATTTGAAATGAGAATGTTATAAAAAATATGGTTAAAAGAGCACGCGTTTGTTTCGCCGTCAATGGCGGCCACCTGGCCATTGTCATAATTTGTACACAATTGTAATAAACCATATAATTGATAAATAAAAACTAAATTAAAAAAATATATTTCATTTTTTAGTTATCTAAAAACAACATCGGCCTGGAACATAATATTCATCCGGTATATTAATTTTTATTGCAGTTGTGTCCGGTGTGACTGAGAACCAATTCAGCCAGCGGTGGCACATTTGAATGGCTGTTGTTGCCGAGATAAATGTAATCAAAATATTGATGTATCAATTTGGTTGTTTGTGTTGACTGCCGTCTGGAGACCACGGCGCACCTCATCACCGATGGAACCGCAACGCGCGATGACTGTCCCGTCTGTGGCAAAATGCAGTCGTGATTGTTCCGGCCATTTGTAATGTTACGTCACAAGCGCGTTAGTTTAGTCACTGTGGCTTTCTGCGAGTGTTTTTTTTTTTTTTAATATGATTGCGAAGTAGCCGGTGTTGTACAGCGCGTTGTTTTAAATTCAACCGAGAGAAAGTCGGTCCGATATTATTTTACGTTTAATTCTCATGAATTATATACGGATTATATTCTATTATATGTACGCGAGCCGTGAAATATTTACGTGTAACATTTTTAACGTGGAAAATGTTTTTTTTTTCTATTTTAAAACTCGCGCGGTTTAAAGTATGCGATGAAAAAATTGCTACTATTTTCAAAATCAAAAATAAAATCTCACTGGCGGAGAATCGAACCCTGATTTGCTGACCATTTGCACTACCGACGAATGTGAATAAGCGTGAAAATAAATGTAAAAAATCACTTTTTTCTTTTACTATTAGCTTGTTATAAAGTTTACCATGGGGAAAAAAAAATATTTTTAAAATAAAATTAAATATCGCGATTAAAAAATGTATAAATTTTAAAGTATATCAATTTTAACACAGAAAAAAAATCAACATTGTATACGTACGATGTATTTACATGACAAATTGAAACACATTCTAATGGGATAATAGCTAAAATGGCAGAGATCTAGCTTAGCGTATATGAGGTATCGATCGACGTGATGTGTAAGAATGACAATTATGAATTATCTATTAATAAATAACAATTAAAATGTGATTCTCTTTTAACATGTAATATATTTTATCTTCCCTACAACGTTAACAATAAAATGATAAAAATAATGCGTTTTAGAAAGAGTTAGAAAATTTTGAAACAATTTATAAAAGGTTCGTGGATTGACTGTAATGTAATGTGTAAGAACGTTGTTTAGCATTGTTGTAGACAACGAGGAAAAAATGTGATCAGATAACTGCACACATGACAACTGTACACAGCATAATATAACATTAATTCAATTTATATCATTTATCTCACGATAGCTTTAATTTTTTAAAGATGAGTTAGGTTGTTTAATACAAAGTCTCGGCAGCAGAGTAATAAGTTGACTGCGTGCATATGTATATGTGTGCACTTGTCTTGTATGCATTTGTCTTGTGTGCAGTTGTCGAATTCAATTTACGAAAAACAATTTACGATACGATATTAACGATTATTCTCTCATATCACAGCAACATATATTTTTGGAAATTACAATTGTATCCGTAGTTTGGTCATAATTGAACGGATGAATGAGGAGAGAATGGTGAGAAAGATATACAACGCAAGTGTTGATGGCACCAGAAGTACCAGAAGACTTGAGACACGATCAGGTCCCGTTAGAAGCCTCAATGCGGACGAGGCGAGAATTGTGTGCGTCAATACAGAAGAGTGTGGCGGTCCATCATCTCTGCCTGCCTCCGCGGCGAAAGGGCGTGATGATAAGTCAGTTAATATCGATGGTTTTTGTTCAAAGTATAACTTTGACCTGGTCTTGAGTTTTGCGTGTCTAGACACAACGTCTCGTGGTCGCGATTACATAAAATAACGATTTGCCAATAATAGTCTGAAATTTTTCCAATGATTAAGTTGGTACCTACGCAGAAATATAATAGGGGTGGCATTTTGACCCATATTAAGAGTCGCGAAGGGGTCTAGATCTGTATTTAATATTTTCTATACATTATTCTTCATTTAATATCAGCAATAAATTCCGAATAGCTGTTCAAAACATCCACATATTAAAAAAAATATATTTTATCAAAAATGTAAAACTAATGCCGCTTATCAACCCGTGCCGTAAAAATAATTATAAAATGTGTAAAAGTATATATAGTTTTTACAGTACGTAAATAAAAATTCGTTTAATTAAATATATTAATTAGAAAGATACACATATAAAATCAATTTTATCGAAAAATATTGTTGCTGCGCTACCGGGATTCGAACCTGGATCTCTTTCCAAACCGGGGAAGGTGTATTATTATCCAACTATGCTACAGCGACGATATTTTTAGTGACAAATTTTCGATCCTATATGTCACCTTTTTGATATTAATACATTTAATCGTTCCATTATTCAAAAGAGCCATCAACCTTATTTTTGATAAATCTGGCGTCTGCTATCAGATTACTCAAAAGTATTTGAGATTCTGTAAAAATAAGGCAGCGTGAGAATATAGAAGTATAGCGGTAGACAGTGAGAGAATTAGGGCCCTCAGTCTCACCTTTAAATATATCATTTTAATACATCTGTCATATACATCGACACTTATACTGCCTTATCTCACTAACCAATTAAATTCAACCTCTAAACGATCATTCTGTTGATTAAATGATCAATGGATTGTCATTTGAAGTTTGACGCACGACAAGCGTGAAGTGAGGCGCAAGATGGAAAATCTCTGAAACATGGTGTGTACCGGAGACTGCGAGTTTCAAAGTATTTCACGGGAGTAAAATCCGTGTCTCGGATATTTTATTTATAATTATTATTATAATAATTGTCAACTTGCACTTCACCACATTGTTTATAATAATTATTCATCGACACGTCATATTTAGTTTTGGATATAATTTACGTGTAGATTCAGAATAAGAGGATAGAATGGAAAATGCCAAATGGTTAACTGACCGCGACAGGTTTTCGTAATTAGTAGAAACGTGACGACTAGGTTTAAGGTTAGCAACGGTAACGTGTTGCACAAATCCGTATTTTGTGCAATGAGCAGTTGTAAACGGGCGTTAAGACATCGTAAATTACATTGCAGTAATCAAAATGTGGAAGAGCACCACAGGGCCGCCATCGGGTATTCTTAATGAGACGTGTCGGCAATTTTGATGAATATATATTGTTTTTTTTTTAAATAAACTTTTGCACTGCACACACATTGAGTTATGTTTTATCATGACTAGAGTTTCAAAAGGTGCGCTCTCTTTCATTAATCGATTTAAATATGACTAAACTAAATACGCTTTGGTGCTGACATATTCGGGTTGCGCGACGGGGCGTTAAATAAGGATTTTAGGAGATATTAAAACTTTTCGGAATTTTCTAAGTATATAATCGAAATTAACCATTCTTGAACAAGCCTCTACCCTTTCCACAACCAAACTGTATTTATACTTAGCTGTCATTTACACCTGACAAAATTAATATCAATCACAAAGAAACTGCCGTGTCAGATAATGTACGAATATGATAGTTGAAATGTATCGCTGGAGAAGGGGGTTACGCATCCTGTGGACAGCACGGCGCGCCAATGTCTCAATCCTGGATCAAATCCACCCACAGCAAGCCCTTTCTTCCAATTATTTGACCATATGGGCCAAATATGACCTGGAAGAGCACCATAGCGGTGAATAGATGGCTGGAGAGGTCCTGGAGTCTGGTGTGAGAGCGAGCCAGGACCGGGACTGGTGAGGGTGTATCACGAGCCGAGTCTCATCCGATTGAGGCCACTATATGTCAACAATGACACGAAGGAGAAAAAAATATAATATTTTTTTTTACTTTTTAATAATATAACTATATATAAGCCATCTTATGTTGTATGTTTATCTTCGATCTAATTGATTTGTAATTCTGTTACATAATAGTATCGGTATACCATATACAGGGGTCAGCCTGTCCTTGGGCGTTGTTATTAATATAATATGTAAGCATGGATTGATGAATCAAATAAAAATACACTAATATTATAACATTACGTTGATAATTCTTAAACAATTTAAATATAGCTACATTTTAAATTGAACACAGCAAATAAGCTAACTGATAAATTAAAGATCCGACATCTAGCTGAAAATAGAACCTTCTAGGCGTGTAAAAAAAACTGCTGGGTTCGAAAATATTAAGACATATAAAAATATAGTAAAACCAGTGGTCACACACGTGTGGTTTTGAAACGTGGTGTCGAATCCAAATCGAAGAAAATAAATTAGCAGTCTTTGAGCGTAAAATATTCACCTTCACTAAAAATGGAACTTACAGAGTAAAAATGAACCATAAGCTCGAAAATTTGATCCGAGCAAGAAATAATCGATTCTGTGGATCCCAAAGACTGCGATGGGCTGGCGGCCATGTTGAAATAATGCCAGATAACAGGGCACCAAAGATGACATGAGCGAGTGGATACCTCAGTGGAAGCGACCTAGAGGTAGGCCAAGGAAGGCTGGAGCAGGATGGGAGGGTCTGAAAACTGGAGAAGAATGACCAGAGATAGGAGTCGGCGGAGAACACTTGTAGAGGATGCCAAATCCCACCCTGGGATGTAGTGCCGTGGAAGAAGAAGAAAACATTTCAAATATCGCATCCCGTGTAAATTGACATACGTCTCCCAAACTGTTGCGTCGTGGATTGCTTGGATTACGGGACTTGGTAATTTCGATGAAAATGACAATTGCGATTTTCTACATTAAAACCAGTGAAAGACAAAAAAAATTCTACCATAATCAAGAACCAAAAGGTTACACATTAATGTCATTCGTATATAAAGATAAAATAACACTACACTCCGATACAAATTTGTCGATAATCAACAGCAACTCAAGCGCGAACATCATACAAGAGGAAGAGATAGAATGAGACTGACATTCAGGATGAAGGCTGAATCGCAGATGATGTACAGTGCGAAGACGATTCTCAGTTAAATGCCAGATGATATAAGAAAAGAGGAAATGTTACTTAGATTCGAAATTAAAATAAAAAAATATGTGCTAGATTAGTTATAGTAAAAATGAAAATATTGATTTCGATATACTTCCAAAGTAAATATTTTCCTTACAAACCACGACTTCTAATAAACACTCTATTAAACATCCTACTCAAATACCAGCCCGTAACATTTTGAATACATATTAAATGTATTAATCAGAAAGATATACATATAAAATCAATTTATCGAAAAATATTGTTGTTGCTAACGGGATTCGCACCTAGATCTCTTTCCAATCCGGGGAAGGTTCATTAACCGACTGCGCTACAGCAGACAGTACTTTTGATGACAAATTTTCGAATCTACACGATACACTTTTCAAATTAATACATCTATCGTTCCATTATTTGAAAGCCATCTACTTTATTTTTACGGAATCTCAAAGAGATCCAGGTTCGAATCCCGGTAGCAACAACAATATTTTATTTGTAAACCTTTCTAATTAATACATTTAATTAGTATTAAAAATATTACAGACTAATATTCTGAATATGTTCTCCTTAATAAGGTAATTTTTTTTAATAAAGTCAGAAACACATTCATAATAGACCACTGACGTCATACGCCACACTGTCAAAAACATAGATTCAATTCATGGGTTTAAAACATGTTTGAGACAAAAAAATCCCCGCAAATCCGGGTCATGTATATCACGCATAATATACAAATTATGGGGAAGCCGGGGTAATAAAGCTAGTTACACAATATATGATATAAAAACATATGTTCGGTGCAACAATCTTTTATTAGAATTTTTATCGTGTTTCCATGATAAATAAAGTATTGAAAAGTTGTAATAAAATTATGGCAAGAGCCGAACGATCGGCTTCTGATCTGCAGAACATATTCTTCATTCTTCCTGCACGTCAGTATCAGTACTGACATATAGTGGCCTCGATCAATTGGTGACTTTGATTCCTCGGCAGTGTGATGGTTTTAATGTGAAGAATTTAATTATATATAAATTTAATTTATTTAACAGATTTTATTAATTGTTTTATAAATGATATAATGATAGGGTGGTCTGAGACATGTGACGCACGAGATAAATTTTTAATCAATTTTCGCGTGAGCAACATTTTTGACATGAAAAAAAAAAGTGCTGTCTTACCAGGAAAGGTGCCATAACACGGCACTGACAAATCGTGTCCTTCGCAGTTAGCATTTCGACGTCTTTCTGGAGAATACGGAATCAGGTTAGTGTTCTCGGAAAAGGGCCCCATCGTGACAAATTTCAACGATGCTATTAATAATTGGACCGGTGTAGAAAGGGTTCCTAATTTATTCGCATCCGTATCGTCTTTTTCAAGCGACAGCTGTCAATTAAATCATTAAATAAAATTAAAAATATCTGTTTAAATATGAATATGCCAAATATATATTTATATATTATTTACGTCATAGAAAAGTAACGATTAAAATATTTAGTACTCGCGTGTTATGTGTATAGTTTACTGAGAAAGGAAAAAATATAATTTTATTAATACAAATTAAATGAATTAATTGGAAAGATATAAAGAAAAAAATCTATTTATTGAAAAACATTTCTAATTGATTCAATTAATTTGTATTAATAAAATTACATTTTTTCAACAGAAATTGCAACTTCACAATAATAATGTGTATTCATTAAAAAAAAATATTACATTTATTTTGGATATTTTAAAATTTCCTTTAGTTGCAAAGCGGTTGCTTAGCTTTGTACTTTGTGTAGGTAGGTACTTAATATATATATGTTTAGATTTATTTTTTTAGGAAGCTGCCATAGACATTATTTTAGTTTAATTGCTTTTCTAAAAAGTGTCAAAACGCACGTTTGACGTTTACGGGTACAGAATAAAATACGTAGTCACCACGGTAACAAGTATGACATATTTGACATGGACACTTTTTCGTCGCGTGTTTTGGGGAGGGGGGCGAGCTAGTATCTTCACTCGTCAAAACATGAAAGATAAGACGTTTAGATGTACAAAAAAATAATAGTAAAATAAAAATGTTTCCGAAACATGGTTATATTTAATTTTGTACGTACGTCTTTAGAAAATATTTTTTTTGCGTATGTATATACCATTTCTAGACCTATTTAAATTATTTACATAAATCGTCCATACAGTACGCATAATTTCACACATCATTTCAGACATTTATGTTTCCTTTTACAATAAAAAAAAAAATGCTTTCTCAGTCGGCCTATCGACGAAAGAGTAGGGATATAATATATTCATTTATTTAATAATTAATTATTCAGTTTGGAAACAAAACCACGTTATATACAAATAATCTAATCTACTTCCACCATAGATAAATAGACCACCAAATATATAGACACGAACTAAATAAAAAAAATTATACCAATATTTTAATTTTAGTGTCACCTACATCACCGCTTTGGTACCACTCAGGAATCAAATAGCTCTGTGACTTAAAACAAATATACGAATCGAATAATATCCATTATTATAAAAGCATAAAGATTTAATTTTCGAAGAGTAAATAATTTTACTGTCGCATAAATGTGTCATATTTTTAAAAAAAGTTGCGGAGCTCTTTAATTACGCGAGTGTCACAAAAAATGAAAATATTTGGGACAAAAGATATTTGCGTTAGTCTATGTCTATATATTGTATTTGGTGGTCTGCGAGTCTGGCCGCTCAAAGTTCGACGACATTTATTATTTTTGTATTCAATAATAAGTAATTTTAGAATCAATAAAATATTTAATTTAATCTCAATCATCGCGTATCTACGACGAGGCAGACACATCCAGCTTGAACGTTTTTGACCAATATTTTATTATCCTAAAATATTGTGCATTAGATTTAAATGTAACATCTTGTCGACTTTCATAAAACTTATTTTGACAGCAATTTGTGTCATTTTCACAACACTAAATGTAGAAATGTTTTCATTTATTTTACTCAATGTAAAGTATCAAATGAATGCTTCGAAAATTTACAAAAGTGTGTTGAGATTTCCGTGTAAGAGAATGTAATCATTTGTTTTGACCTAGAGCTGTAAAAAAAATTTAAAAAGCTACCATCCATGACACGATTTCTTTGTTACACAATTACATGTAATTACAAAAAAATATATAAAAAGAACATGAAATTCGTATAAATAAATTACGCATGGGTAGGTTTACTTACTCGAAAACAAATTATTCTTCATTTTGAATAAAATCAAGCGTTGATACAACTAAGGTAGTATTAAAAATCACTGGCGTTATTGACACAACGCAATAAATGACGTTATTCGATTCAAATGATTTGATAATTTACCGAAAATCATATCGTATCTAAAAAATTTAAAGATACCATTTCGACCACACACACATAAAATAAATCACATTCATTGAATTATGGCGAAATCTTTGTATGTGTGCACTTTATCTGTTTTTATACTGTAATCTTTCACGCCGACGTCTCTCTGCGCGCTCAGCCGGTGAAAAATATTTTTTATTAAAATTATTGCCATCCGTTAGTATTAATCGCGAACAAATACACTTTTATTTCACTGAAGCAGCGTCCATCTATCGTTACGGGTAATCAGGTTCACCCCCGCCCGGTGTAAACGCGTCGAGTAGGTACCGCGCGAAAATTAATTAAAAAAATATAAATATTTTCTCAACACGTCGCCGCCGGACTCCGAATTTGAATCTGACAGCTGTTTTCTAGTGGCGTTGGCGCGTCGGCTTGTCCGTACGTCAGTGTCGCCGTTTTGCAACAAACTGATTGGAAAACAGCCGCGGCGGAAAATTATATACTTCTGTGATAACGTATCGGAGACGTTTTGACAACGCGGAGCCGGCATTTTTTCCCCTCGGCCGGTATTGCAGGGTTTTAAAATTTTTTTTACGAGGGAAAATATCGAGTTAAGCTTTTTCTTTTTTGCGCGGCCAAATTCGATAGCGATGGTAAAATCGTTAATTAAACCGTTATTGCGATTGTGGTGGTGTTCGATTGCAACGATATTTGGCATCTGATTGACGTAATTCTAAATCATAGTTACCGGTCATCGTGAAATCTTAAGTCACAATCGCAGTCACGTGACGGTATGCCGATATAGAAACTGATGTATTGTTTCGTAGTGTTGAAGTGTTAATTCCATTTGAAATACGTATTGAATTGATTTGTATTTAAATTTAGTTTTTGAACTTGTGACGAAAATGTTTTTAAAAATAAAAAATAGCCCAAATTTCACACTTTAAAAATGTAAATTTAAGTTTAAGGAGACGGACGTTATATTAATATTCTTACAATTGTCAGACTAAGCTTGGAAAATAGATAATTATCATCACCGTCGATGATCTCTGAACGCACCTTGCAGATATCTGGGCGTAAAACAGAGCTCCCGGTACCGACACCGCAATAACCGATGTCGAGTGCCAATATCATGCGCCCGGAATCAAGGAAGACTCGCTTGTGAGCTTCACTCCTCTCGTTGCTGCTTTCCATTTAAGAATTAAATGCTCCTAACTGTGCTGAATTAACGATAAACTCGTATCAACCGTATGTAGTTTCTCTTCATCAACCTGTTCTGGCTACATATACACAATACATCTCCGCGATAATTATCAAACGAACACGTGAACGTTGGGGTGAAATATATGGGGCATAAATATTAATTTATCAAGATAATGTTATGAAGCCAGGTATAAATTATATTTTCGTATTATTATTCGAATTGTTCTATGGCAGGCGGCTTATATACCGGGTTGAATTTTTTTTTTTTGGAAATAAAATGTCAAAACCACTTTAATGCCGTAGTATTTGTTTTATTGAATACGTCCTGATTTTTTTGTTTGTAGAAAGTTATTGTTGGCTAAATAAAATTAAGTATAAAGTGCAAAAAAAAAACCAACGTTTCCGAAATATCTTTTTGCACGAGTTTAACCAAAGATTAAAGGCATCTTAGGTTGCTAGAACCATTTACTATTAATATAATAATCGCATCACTCGAGGCCGCAATTCAAAAAAAAAAACGACCGAGAAGATGACATCAACTGATTTTTCAGCATGACAATACCCGTCCGTACAATGCCAACATTAAAAAAAGTGGCAATCCAACAGGTCGGTTGTAGATTATTCCACATCCGTCCTGTCCTCCTAATCTTCAGATTTTCATATTTTCCACCCACTATACAACAATATCCGAAGAATCTTGACGACTTCTTCGTCTTCAATGTGTAATCGAAAAACTGCCAGAACGTTGGAAGTCAACCGTAAACAATACCGAAGATTTATTAATATGTTTGGTTTATTTTGAAAAAACACTACAATTACAAATAAATTATCGCCAATGTAATACGGACTGTCGGTTCAATCTTTACGTGGATCGCTCGACACGCGATCGCGATCTTCCAAAGATCTGTCACACGTTCGTGTCTGTACACAAATCTAATAAAACACATTACTTCGGTTCTTGCATTAAGACCGTGTATTATAAATAAGATGACACGTGATGATAACTTCCCATCATTACGCAAAATCGACAAAGAAAAAAATGATAAATGTATCCATTTGAAAAGAGTAACATATAAGTGCGAAAATTTGTCGTCAATTCACTCTGTTGTTGTAGCATATTCGATTAATGCACGTTCCCCGGATTGGAAGAGATAATACATTTAATTAGTATTTAAAATATCACAGACCGTCTGTTCTCAATAATTACAAATGCACAATAAGAATGTGTTCTCCTTAATAATTAATAATGAAAAAACTGCCATGTATATTGGAGAAAAAAATTTAAAATCTTTATGGGTTGCGTATCACCCTCGAGCTGACTGATTTCTAACATGACCGTATCCCTACAAGTATAATATTTACAGGTATAACAAATCTATAATCTATAACTTTTTTAATAAAATAGATTTAAAACGACACAAAATAGTTGATGAACTAGCTTTATTTGACGTGAGAATATATTTTTTTTTACAAAACTATATTACATTAGGATAAAAAATGGTTTAAAAAACATTATATAAATTTAAATAGAAACAGTAGCATTAACAGCAAAATAATATATAAATTTTCATTTTGATATTTTTTAGAAATTCACATGTTCAAAAATTAAAACACGTCCTTTTCACATCTCGGTAAAGGGTAGGTAGAGATACCTACCCAAAAATTTAAATTAACAAAGCAATATGTACCTAGTACCTACCTACATAAATGGCAATGCAAAGTAACTATTTTCTAACAAAATTTAAAATGTCATAAATATATGTATTTAATTTTCATTCCTTGTCCATCCTCGGTGCAAACCGCTAACAGAACATACACGTTTACACTGTAATAGCCGGAAGGCAAACGACACGATCGGGATCAAATTTCGCACACGTGACCGCAGTAGTACCAACTCGGGCAGTATGACAACCTTGAAAGTGTAGATAATTTTGGACTCTCCCTCATACATTTATCAGGTCATCGCTTCAACAAGGCGTCCCCGTCTCCAGGTGACCTCGTCGCGTCTGCAGTCCAGTGCAGTGAAAAACCCACAATTTTAATTTGTTCGATGGATAGTTTTTACCATGTGCCAAATGAATTTTCCAATATTTACCATTCATGAGAAGTATTGATTGAGTGCTCCACGGTGGACGGGGAATCACTAAAATAACGGCCAGTCGGGAAATTCTCGCAAGCGCCGATTCTCCGAGAAATTTTCTATTCTAAGCGCGGTCAGTCATATACGAGGTCGTGTTGTATTTCATTCGAATGCCGAGGCGTGGAAAAACATCACTGTAGACATTTCGATAATTAATCTGTTTTATCACAAAAACTAAGGTCCCACGTGTGGCCTAATCTTGATAGACAAAAAAATCCCGACAGATGAAATAATTTTAAACCTTTTTACCCTGACGGTACTTTAAAGTACCATTAACTTGATTTAATCATATATATATATACGAGTGAAATATCAGTTACGCATTTGTTACAAGGTTAGGTATGTTGACACCTTTGAATTCATTGTGATTATTAATAGTTATTTAGAGCTATTAAACCACGAAATTTATTATCAACCGGTTTCGCTTATCTCACGCATCATCCGGAGGCATTTGAAGCTAATCATAAATACGTAAAGAGTGCGACAGAATATAATATTATATGCGAAAGAGAAAGAGACAGAATACATATACAGATAGACGGAACATTAAGAGAGAGGAATGGATATTAAATTGATTTTAAAAGAAACATACCTAATATGGGACTAATGGATAAATTAATTTGATTATTAAGAAATGGTGTACCACTATTTATTGCTTTTTTATTTCGAGGGGTTCTAAATTGTCCAACCGGAGGCCAAACCCGTTTTTATGGAGGACCCCTGTGCTATTATTAAAAGAATGGTCTAATTGACATTACGAGCAGTTTAGCCTATACAGAATGAGGGACAGATATTACAAGTTAATTTATTATCTTTATCTTTTGAGTTTATTAATTTTTTTTCTAAATTGTTGTTTATTTAGAACACTGGCTTGATATTAGAAGGAAGATTATTCACGTAAAGGGAAGAAATATTATTAATATATAGAACTCTACGCCATTGGTAACTTACGTCATTATTTATGTTTTTACCAGGAGTACTAACTAGCGAACAAGAAGTTATTAGTAACTATCTGTTTAAGTTGTTTATTAAGAACTATATTAATAAAGTTCGTATCGTAACTATTGTTTACCGATATTTGTTTAATTGTTTCTAGTTCTTTCGAGAAATCAATATTTGATAGAGGGTAAGGAAACTATTATGCTGGCGTTCTGTGCCAATCCATATACAGAATGTATCGTCGACATATCTTCTACATATTAGACTATTTTTTACAAGAGGTGAGTTACGGGTTAAAATATTATTTTCTAAATCATCCACAAAAATATCCGCTACAAGAGGACTCGTTGGAGCACCCATTGGGAGTACTTATTTTTGCTGGTAAATGATGTTATTAAATTAAAAGTAATTTTGATTTAAACATACATTGGAAAAGATAAGTTAAGTCGTTGACAAATCAGAATTAAGTGATTTGAAAATTAAACATTTACTCTCTGCTAGTGGCACATTAGGAAATAAGCTAATGGGCATTATAGGATGCTAATTTTGAATTATCAGGTAAAACCAGGTCTTTCAATTCGCCAATTATGGCGAAAGAGTTCTTGATTGTACGTTTCGGGGAAAACACATCGGTATTGTTGAATACATTAGTGATCGGCGAGGATATTTTAAAATTAGGGGCATTACAGCCAGTTACAACAGGTTTAAGGGTTGTTAATTTTATGTATTTTAAGGAAACAATATAATTAGGAATTTTGGGGTTTTTGTTATGATGATATGTATCATGAAAGTTTTTGACTTGCACGCTTTCAAAGTTTGTTAGACACTTTCTAGGTATTTATTTGTAAATTTTTTAAGGAAAATTACAAAGTTAGACAGTAAAAAATACCGATAAAATTGTTATTTAGTAGGAAATCACTGTTTTTTTTAATACAAAACATAGTTTTATATAGTACCTAATTGAAGCGCTAAAGCGTGTAAGTAAATACAATATATTTATTAAAATCGCTTTTTATATGAAAACGAAGGTATTTTAATACCATAAAAAAAAGTGTCATACAAACCCTAATATTTTTTTAACAATTTAAAAAATATTTTTAATTATGAAAAAACATGGTTATCTTCGTAACCTTACTTTTGGACCCATGTAAAATCATATATATATAAATATACTGAAAACAAATGAATGGTCGCGGTCTTTCAATTATGTTACCAATCATATATAATATATGTAATACAATATATGTACTTTCGTTTAACCGACGTCTTTAGACAAAATAAATCCGTCGTTTATACGACCCTCCAATGTATTTATTTATAATTTTAGAGTACTGTTAATAGTGTTTTTAAAGTTTAAGTTTTAACCTAAAATAATACTTTCTTACCCATACAAAAAGAGGTATGGACGTTTTTAAGAACACTTTCTATGACTGAACATGATTAATTTATTGTTTGAAAATCCTTCACGTGATAACTAAAGGAATTAATTATTTAACGTAGGAAATAGTTGTGCCAATTGCTTTTTGTTTTTCTCAAATCAAAAACCAATCCATGCCCCAAATTTAAAGAACAATCATGAAATCAACACGTTAAAAACACTAAGATAATAAAATTCGTGAATTAGTAAAAGAGGAAGTAGACACTTCAATGATTTGCACACAGTTGTAAGCCTTTATAATGTTATTCTATTAAAAAATAGCACACATAACGGATCAACCGAAAGGAATTTCAATTCAGTAAATTGTCAATTATACGACTTGAGTAATTCACTAGCTTAAAGATAGAACTGAGTAATGTAAATAGCACGATGCGGCGAATAAAAAAACAGCGCCATAAGCACAGCGATGAGTTTTTAGAACTAAGCAATTAAAGTCTCTACCGGTATACAGATGGCACTAATTACAAAATAATGCTTTCGTTAATGTTAATCCAATTTTTAAATTTATATTTGTTTCCCAGAATTTTTAATTATGCACAGTTTTTTTTTGATTACGTGGCTTACGAACTATCTTCGGCTGGCTTAAGTGATCACTTTATATAAATATAACGTTCACCATTCACACCAATTAATCAATATCCATATCTATCAAATTTTTGGAAGTTATAATTAGTTTAGTAACAGTGCATTTGTAGGTGAAAATCCAGTAATGTGTGTTCTTGGACATATTCAAATATTGCTAATGTCTACATTATTTTCATTCCTATTAATATAACTAACTATAATTGATTAATTATCAATGACGTGCTTGATAGTCTAGAGGTTAAGTTACACGCCTAGTGAAGCTCGAGTTTGAGGCTCATTTCGGGAGGCCAAGTTGGTCCTATTTTCATAGCACAATAAATCAGACTGAATGCAGTGGAAATCTTTTCATGACAAAGTAAATAATGAAGAAATAAGGAAAGAATGTAAAGCTGATGTTAGTATAGCGAGTAATATTAACCCAGCCTTGCCGAAGCGGGGGAACAAATATCCCCCAAATTAATATTTATCTCGATAACTCTGTAATTAATGGAGCAATTCACCTCATACTTGATTTAATTTTAAATCGATGGATATAGAATATATATTTCTATAATTTTTCGGTTCAAACTGAGTATTTACGACAAAAATGTAAATATTACAATTAATTACAGTATCACAATGTGTAGGGTATTATATTTTGTTTCACTCGGGCAAATACATTGAAGGCCCTCGCATCGATGCGTGCGAGCGAGAGAACAATATTCACCCTATTTCTGAGAATCGAACAAATGAATTACGATCACGTCAGAGACGGGTCCAGTGGTTCCCAAACACCTGTTGCTAAGCCGGTATTTGTTTTGTTGTCCTCTGTTCCAATCGGTTCGCGAAGTGTGTCAGTGTATTTGTGTAACGTCCGCTATAATCGTAAATAAACGAGCTGTTTTATTAATTTTTTTAGATTTGTTTTAAAATATCCCAGAAATACGAATATGTAGGTATGTCTCAAAAAAAGAAATACAAAGATGTAGAGAGGATAATAGAAGATGGACCATAGTGATTATGACGATTCTGACAACGACAATTTTGAAGATTCGGCTGATGAAGTAGATTTCGCAGACGAATCATCAGATGAGCAAGACTTGGATGATGAGGTATTTTTGTAAATAAGCCATTTGTTTACTGCATAGAAATCAACGCAAAATAATGTCTTGTCCACGTTGTAAAGAAAAAGTAGAATCCGAAGATGGAATGTGTACCATGCAGATGGTGCTAAACACGACTGTGTCGGGGTGGATACTAGTATGATGCGCGGGGCGGATACGGCTGTGTGCGTTTACATTCCAACTATTCATCACAATCAATTTTTTAGTTTATCAACTGTAATTATGTTTATATGTATGTATATTTTTTTATTTAGTTGTAAACATTATATACATCTAGTATACTATTTTGCGTTCCAGTCAGATTTATTTGTTTTTATACATATATAAAGTATATAACTTTATATGTGTATGTTGATTGTTATCAAGAATGAAAGCACACAAGGGCGTCGAAAGATGTAATTTCAAAATGCGCAGACTAACATATCGCCTTTTTTTGTAATATACATCTTGACGGATTGCATGTACATTTTCGGGAGTTACACTTTTCTTGCTTTTGTTGAGAGAAATCAGTGCATTAAAACGGTTCCGGGAAAGGGGGGGTTCTTTTCGATAGTGATATTATATTTATGTGTCAAATTTACATTGATTGTGACCAAAAATTCCAATTGAAACCGTTACGTTCAGTGAAATCTAATTTCTTCGGTTTTTTCAACATGTCACCTTTTCGAAGAAATATATTGTTGGTTAGCAGCGATGGTAAGTGTACCCGAGACTGAATTCTTGTGCCATTCGGTTATTGTATTGCCCCTTGTTAATATTATTGTCCCGAATTAACACAAACGATTCCTAACAAAGTGCTAATTCAAATGAGACAACATTCTTTGTAAGCACCCATTGAAATACCCATAACAAATACCCAAATAACACGGCTTGACAACAAGTTGAATTTCGTTGGTGAAGCATACCTGAGAATTGAAGACATATTTATATACTTAGTTTTAAAATTATGTACTGTTACATCTAAATAAATATATATGCATGGACTAAAGGACAAACAAGACTGGCTGGGACACCAAGCCATGCATTTCAACATTGACGACTTTCATCCACACCAACGCCGACTCACCGAGCGTTTTTCACGCACACAGCGCCGACACACCGCGCGCTTACACTTCAAGCAACTGAAGCATCCATTGCATCACGTGTTTGGTCCGCACGATGTACGATCTTCAGACACAACGCCGACTCACAGGCATGCAACCGCGGGGAGCTACACGTTACGTGCCCACGACTCATCGGGCAGCGACGTGTCTACGAGCCCAGCAACCGCTCAAGCCGACATGCCTTGCGCCCACGACGCATCGGGCGGCGACATGTCGGGCGGGCAACAACACAAACACCAACCTGCCTTTACGTCCACGACTCACCGGACGGCGACAGGTTGGGCATTCATCAACAACACAAATACCAACTTGCCTTTACGTCCACGACTCACCGGGCGGCGACAAGTTGGGCATTCGTCAGCAACACACACCAACTTGCCTTTACGTCCACGACTCACCGGACGGCGACAGGTTGGGCATCCAGGAATCCAGGGGGCTCCGCCTGGCCCTGGTCATCAACTTCAAGAAATGCAGCCGTCATGTCATCAAAACTGGTGAAGCCCACGCCAGTACAATTGTCCCACCGTCCATTCTGTAGCAGCGAAACCCATCACGATCACACAGACGTATCGCGACCTTCGTCCTGCGACTTGGTCGCTGGAGGGGGAGTCCTGTAGCGACCATAATTCAAATCTACCGCCATCTCAGTCGGCATCGACGCTAGCGACAGCGCTGCCGGCTGCTGCCACAAGTCTGGCTCAATTCACCGCCAGACAGTCTCTCCAGTTTCAGCGTTTCACGATGGTGGTCTTGCCGGCTCGCCTTAGCCGAGCAAGACCATCAATTCATTTCATTTCATAATTTCTTACATCTTCATTCACTGTATTCATTTCTATCTGTCTTCATTGTTGTTATCATTTGTCACAATAAACCTCAACACGCGCCAATCACATGTATTTCATTTAACCACCGTCCTAACCCCCAAATTGGTGACCCCGACGTGATTTAAATCGACATGTGGGGATTAACGGTGGTTAAAACACGCGACAGACTATTTGACAATTTGTGAAGTGATTAATTGTGATCGAGATTTAACTTCGAAGAGTGTGTCAACAAACGTTACATGGACGATAAGACGCGCACACGTGTCTACAAATTTAGCATGGACTAAAGGACAAACAAGACTGGCTGGGACACCAAGCCATGCATTTCAACATTGACGACTTTCATCCACACCAACGCCGACTCACCGAGCGTTTTTCACGCACACAGCGCCGACACACCGCGCGCTTACACTTCAAGCAACTGAAGCATCCATTGCATCACGTGTTTGGTCCGCACGATGTACGATCTTCAGACACAACGCCGACTCACAGGCATGCAACCGCGGGGAGCTACACGTTACGTGCCCACGACTCATCGGGCAGCGACGTGTCTACGAGCCCAGCAACCGCTCAAGCCGACATGCCTTGCGCCCACGACGCATCGGGCGGCGACATGTCGGGCGGGCAACAACACAAACACCAACCTGCCTTTACGTCCACGACTCACCGGACGGCGACAGGTTGGGCATTCATCACCAACACAAACACCAACTTGCCTTTACGTCCACGACTCACCGGGCGGCGACAAGTTGGGCATTCGTCAGCAACACACACCAACTTGCCTTTACGTCCACGACTCACCGGACGGCGACAGGTTGGGCATCCAGGAATCCAGGGGGCTCCGCCTGGCCCTGGTCATCAACTTCAAGAAATGCAGCCGTCATGCCATCAAAACTGGTGAAGCCCACGCCAGTACAATTGTCCCACCGTCCATTCTGTAGCAGCGAAACCCATCACGACCACACAGACGTATCGCGACCTTCGACCTGCGACTTGGTCGCTGGAGGGGGAGTCCTGTAGCGACATATATATATATTATTGCGTATGTAAAAGCTTACAAGAGCGTTGACGGTAATAAATAAATAATTTTCTTATGTGTTTCTATTATTTTATTCGTTCGATTAAATGTATGTTTCCACGCCCTGTTACTTACACGCTCAAACGGAATTATTGAACTCTCATATTTTTAATAAAATACTTTATAAAAAATATTACATTTTGAGAAGCACCGCTGCACGCCGGTCACACAAGCGTGTGTTGGCCATGCGGACAAGTCACAATGCGACCGACAGAGCCGGTGAGATGACAGAACTCGCGAGTAATTTTGTGTTATACCTATAAAAATACTCAAAATCTAAAAATAATTGCAATTCTCGTATATATCAATATTTATGCATATAAAAATTATTCCCACGCACTTTTTTGTTTAAAAAAAGTCTTTATAAAAGGTAATGTTCTAGGGGTCTTCTCGTCCCCCTGTTCGGAGCGCTGATAATTTTGTTATACTTCGTACAGGGAATGTTAAGAAAAGATTACTTAGTTGGTTCGGTCACATGGAACGGACGAATGAGAAGAGAATGGTAAGAAAGATATATGATGCAAATGGAGGACATCCGCGGAAGACTTGGCACGACCAGGTAAACCAGATAAGAACGGAGGATGGTTCTGTTAGAAGCCTCAACAATCGGAGAGCTTGTATGAATGTGGATGAGGCGAGAATTGTATGTCAGGACATAGGAGTGTGGCGCTCTATCCTTTCTGTCTACCCTCGCGGGTAAACGGCGTGATGGTAAGAAAGCATTCAGAAAATAGTAAGAATATTTACATGACACGTATTCCGCATAATATGCAGTATATTATTTATAGGTAATAATTATAGCAATAGAGATATTAATTGAAATACATTCAGAGGTTTTATCTTTGTGATTGTTTTTAAAAAAATGTAATCTAGTGCAGAGGTTCCCAAACTTTTTTGTGTCGTAGACCCCTTGCCATGTTTTTCAGTTTTTGGTAGACCCACTACTTACCTGATATTGATTTTTTGTAAATTTCTAATTGTAGTGAAGTTTAGTGTTAAAAACTTAAACCACAAAGCGAATGCCTACATCCTACAACTTACACAATTTTATAAACATATATAATAAATTTTTTACTTCATAGGTACTTTTATAAATAATGTATATGTCTTTATATTATAAGATTATAATGTAAGTAAATAGGTACTATCAGTGTATGCTGAGATCCACTATCGTGGACCCCCATTTCATGGACCCCCAAATTTTTTTTTCGCTGACGTAGACCCCTTGCAGGTTATTATAGATCCCTGAGGGTCGATATAGACCACTTTGGGAATCACTGATCTAGTGTATACTCCTGATATAAATTAATAATAAAATTCACATTTTCGTAAAAAAAAAAAAAACGCTAAAAGTAGAATTAATAATGAAAGGTCCCCCTTTTTTTAAAACTTTATTCGTAATTTAATAGATGCGTGGAACGAATGAAAGTTTAAGTGTTAATAATAAAATATGTGAAGCTATTCTGGGCTTCTTCCGTAATAATTTACCACGTCTCGTACGGACAATAAATAATAGTGAATTATCTATTTTTTCCGGAAACAGTCAACTTTTTATGGGTATTAAAATTAGAACTAAAAACTATTTACGAGTGTGTATATATATATATATATGTACACGATAAATAAATACATAAAAAATATGATATAATCCTGAAAATAAAGATTTTTTACTTAGTTTTATTTAGAAAAATAAGATAATGTTTTATTAGGAGAACACATTCTTATTGTGAAGTTGTAATTGTTCAGAACAGACGGTCTGTGATATTTTAAATATATCAATTTTATCGAAAAGTATTGTTGTTGCGCCACCGGGATTCGAATTAATTAATTACAACTACACGATAAGAATGTGTTCTCCCAATAATAAAAGTTATATCAATGGGTCCAAAATTTAATAAAAATTAATTGATAATTCTGTCGTCTGCTATCAGATTACTCAAAGGTATTTGAGCTTCTTTAAAAATAAGGTAGATGGCTCTTTCAAATAATGAAACGATTAAATGTATTAATATCAAAAAGGTAACATATAGGTTCGAAAATTTGACGCTGTACTATATTTGGATAATACACCTTCCCGGTAAGGAAAGAGATCCAGGCTCGAATCCCGGTGGCGCAACAACAATATTTTTCGATAAAATTGATTTTATATATATATATATCTTTCTAATTAATATATTTATTTCATATTTAAAAATAATGTTTTATTTTAAAAAAAAATTCTTTTTTCCTCTACGTTTATCATTATTGACATGGCGCTAGAAGAACCGTTGTACAAGTTTCAACTTCTTTTATCAGTTCCACACACAGTACTGCAGAAACGCGAAACGAACAGAGATTTTAATTTAAACCTTTCTGCGCCCTTTCAAGTGCCACCTTTATTTATTTTAAAATACCAGGTATATAACAACATTTCAATCAAACAGATAATCAAGTGTCACACGTGCGGAAGTAAAGAGACCGGCGGGTACAAGACAGCCATTTAAAGGGCTCACTATCGAGTACACTCTCCCACGAAGGGACTCGGACGGAACATTGACATATATAGTGACTTAAATCAGATGAGAGTCGCCTCGTGATGCAGCTCCGATGTTCAAAAACATAGATCAGCCCGCCGACTGTGAGATACTGTCGGTGATTGGTGTTTTGAATGCACACAACATGAAACCGGTTGATATTCATCGCTAAGTGTGTCCTGATTTGGCGCCAGGTTCCTTCGTCTGAAGCGGTTCCTTGGTAGCGAGCGTTTTGATGACGATGATATACTCAAAGATGGACTACAGACATGGTTTTCATCTCAGGCGGCGTCGTTCTTTGACTAAGGTATACAAAAATCAATGCCTCGCGACAAGTGCCTTAATAATAATGGTGGCGGCTATGTTGAGAAGCAGTTTAAGGTGTGCGACGTCCGAAGAAAGTAAAGTGTTGTAAAAATGATGTTATTTCTTTTAAAAAAAAATTCTGGTACTTACTTAAAAAACGCGCCTCGTACGCACGTGTCACTAAATAATATTTATGTTAACAGAAATGAAGAAAGAAGAAATCAAATGAAAAACACACCTGTAAAGAAACAAAATATAACACTCTAACCAGAACAGTATTCTGTGTAAACGGTTATATGTCATTTGGATTGAATCGGTAGATTCGCACGAACGTTTAACTGCATCTTCTGTCGTTTGACGTCATCATCGTCTCGTCCATCTTCATTGAAGATATGGCCAAGGTATTAGACCTTTTTTTTGAACGCTCAGTCTCGTCCCATTCAGCCACAAGGAAGCGATATTATCTGAACCTTTGACGCATTAAAAATAATTAACAAATATATTTAACATAACACTTTGGATGAAACGGCGAAATTTATTATACATCAACCGGTTTCGCTTATCTCAAGCTTCATCATGACGTATTTAAAACTGATCATAAATACAAAAAGAGTGATAGAATATAAAATTACACGTGAATGAGAGGGACAGAATACATATATAGTTAAATAGAACATAAAAGGAGACAGAATATAATATTATATGCGAAAGAGAGAGACAGAATACAAATACAGATAGACGGAACGTTAAGGGAGGGGAAAATACAGTGTTGATGGATATTAAATTGATTTAAAAGGAAACATACCTAATAAATACCACTATTTATTGCCTTTTTTATTTCGAGGGGTTCTAAATTGTCCAATCGGAGGCTAAGCCCGTTTTTATGGAGGATATTGTGGCATTATTAAAAGAATGGTCTTTTTTAATAACATGGTTGGAAAATTCTGAGAAACCATTACTGTTTAAACATTAAAGATGTTCTTTGACACGAATAATGACATTGTATTTATGATCCGTTTTAAATACGTCCTGATGATGCTTGAAATAAGCGAAACCGGCTGACGTGTAATAAACTTCATGGTTTCTTACAAAATTATTATTATTTCATTTAATATAATATGTCAAACCGCAAAGTGATTGTTTTTTACGAAAAAAAAAAATATAACTAATTTGCTTCGCTCTCATCTTCTCTGTTGATCTTTAATATTACTACCTTTTCTTTCATCGGTTCAAAATCCCTGTCATATTCCAGATAATCACTATGCACTTGTTAATAATTCAAGTATTCATTTCTGTGTTGTGCTATATATGTTTAATTTAATAGATAGACAAAATTCACGTACTGTGAAAATAGATTGTTTTTTTTTTTAATATATCTTATAAACCGCGTAAAAATAGGGATATATAATTAATTACTTACTGTTTGCATTCTTTGAATCGCGTATTTAATTACTATGGGGTATTCCAATACAGAGTACATTAAACTCAGGTGTATTTATGTAAAACATTACAATATCAAGTATCGCCGACATAGCATCAAGTAATATACGATTATTATCTGTGTTTATTTTTACCTAGATGCGATATTTACGATAAGTGATGTGTCAACAAGTCCGATGTTTAAATATCCTTTAAACAGAAAATTTATTGCAATGTATATTTTTAAAATCCTCATTAAATAAATATTGACAGAATTTGTAAGAAAAATTGAGACAATATTGACCGCGAGCATTGTACAAGAGGAAGAGATAGACTGAGGTTGCCATTCAGGAAGAAGAGTAAATCTTAGAAATCGGTGATGTACAGTGCGATGAAGATTTTCAATGAAATGTCGGATGATATAGTAATGGACGAGAAATTACAAAGATTTAAAACTAAACTATGTAAATATGTACAAGATTTAAATAAGAAATGATTGGTATTTAAATGTTTATATTAGAGCTCTTATATATTATATACGGAAGATAATTTCAGAGATTTAGTTGAGATATATCTAAAAACTAGGGTACGCATATTTGATTTTGATTTGGAGACAAAACTCAAATCAATGTACACATTCGATCTGACAGCGTCACAAACCAGCAAAGATACCTACTATCTATTCTTTTGAAAAGTTAGTTTAACATTTATTCCGTTTTAACAGCTGCTGAGGAGATTCAAAATTGCCCAACTGACGAATGACAATGACGTTTGAGGTACGAGGAGCGTTATGGCGCGAGACGACGAATTTCTAAGATATTGTGTGTACACGGGGACTATGAAATCTAAGAGTTGTCTCCAGAGAATCTCATAGGAGCAAAATCCGACAAAAAATCTCAGAGATTGTCTCGAGTCAAAAACGCCATTCATGGACATGGATCCCTTTTAATACTTCTCAAAAATGGCGCCCGACAAATCAGAGACAATTAATGCTTGAAAATTGTATTAGCAATTAACATCAATTGATATAATTATTCAAAAAATCTTTCATTTTACTCACATCTGTCTTGTTACGTTTTAATACATATCATAATAAAATAAATCCATTTTTACCACTGGCCGCAACAATCAGGTAGATTTTGCCTTATTGAGTTTCAAATTTTAAATTAAAAAAACTTTGCGAAATCGAACGACACATGTTCTATGTCCAGACATGACAAGATATGGAAAGATCGCGGTATTCTTTACCAAGACAACGAAGATCAGACTTGTACAGCCTCTGGTGCATTCTATATTTTTATACGGTGTGGAATCATGGATCCTGAAGGCAAGATGGAGAAGACTGATTTTTTAGATTGAAGGCGCAATGCATAAACGTCTCATGTTTGTAAAAAAATATTTCTTTAACCGTACAAATTCCAAAAAGAGAACGAGGAATACTTTTTTGTAACAACTAATCTTAACAGAGCTACGAACTTTTAAAGATATTGTTTGCTTTTTTTTTTTTCAAGTTACTCAGCCGAGATGTCTATCTACGCCAATTTTTCAGAAAAGTTTGATTGAATTCTGATAAAAACTACGTGCATATCGCGTTTTAAAATTATCTACAATGTCAAACGAAACAATGTGTCGAAACGCAGAATATTTAAACAATCAAAAAAATTTCCAAATTGCAATTAAATAGGTTACGAACGAACATGTCGTGATTCGGATGAATAAAGAAAAATGAGTATTAAAAGACGTCCAGAGGTTGGAAGAAGGAGAACATCATGACTCAAGAACATAAGACTAGTGATAATAGCCACCGTCCTTTGAACAGACAGAACAATATTGCAGAGAATGTACTAAATCACAGAAACCTGGCGCAGTAATAATACTTCTAAATATGAATTAAATATATTAATTAGAAAGATATACATATAAAATCAATTCTATCGAAAAATATTGTTGTTGCGCCACCGGGATTCGAACCTGGATCTCTTTCCTAACCGGGGAAGGTGCATTATCCAACTATATTTTTAGCGACAATTTTCGAACCCATATGTTACCTTTTTGATATTAATACAATTAAACATTAATAATGATATTAAAATAAGGTAGATGGCTCTGTCAAATAATGGAACGATTAAATGTATTAATATCAAAAAGGTAAATTGTCGCTAAAAATATTGTCGCTGTAGCATAGTTGGATAATGCACCTTCCCCGGTTAGGAAAGAGATCCAGGTTCGAATCCCGGTGGCGCAACAGCAATATTTTTCGATAGAATTGATTTTATATGTATATCTTTCTAATTAATATATTTAATGAATATTTAAAATATCACAGACCGTCTGTTCTGAATAATTACAACTTCACAATAAGAATGTGTTCTCCTAAAATAATAATACTTCTCAATCCAATCGCGTATTTTTTTAATATCGATTTTTTTTTGACATCATTTTCCTGTTTTTCCGTATTGAACTTCACTTATTATTAGAGATGTATGGTGGGTAATATGCGGCGATCACAGGTGCTGTTTCTGAGAAACTGCAATATGTTATCTGATTAGGACGTGATGTGCATCTCATTAAATACAACGAAAAGAAAAAAAGCTAACGGATGGGATAATATTTTAGAAATGTAATTAAGGAAAAAGATATAGGGGCAGTTCCAGATAAAAATAGGCACATACACCGTATAATGCTCAAGGTTAACAATGTAAATACTTACAAATCAAAAAAATTCTAGATACGAACGCCGACAAGAATATAGTTCTTTGAATTGAAAATTGAAAAAATAAACAAATTATAGGCCGTTTTAAAGAAATTATATTGTAACATAACCAAAAACGAAAACAAACTCAAAATATATTATATATCATTCGAAGGGGTAGTCACTATCAACGTCAATTATTCTTTCCATTTGCTTGGAAGACGGTCTCTGCCTACCCTTGCAGACAAACGGCGTGATGGTAAGTTAGTTTAAATGGAACTATTATAAATTATATTATATTAAACTATACTGTTCGGATTGGCGCGTTATTGCAGCGCATCTACAATGTTTACCGAAGGCCGTATACACGGATTCGTTCCGCTTCTGAAACATCGAGTTGCTGGCGTAAAGCTGCGGCTGGATCTCAGCACCAACTCTCTGGTGCAAGCGGCGCTCTCATGGAAAGCTGGTTCCCTGACCAGAGAATGGCAGCGCCTACAAAATAGCTACATATACAACAATGGCCGTGACTGAAGTAGTTATATATGTAATATTTATATTTTGTGAACTTTTTATTTATTAATATTTTACTTGGTTTTCTTTTTCATAGCATTATATTTATTTCATAGCCTTTAATGTATAACATAATATGTATTATGTTTATGGCGAATCGGGTTAAAAAAAAAGCCTAATCACGCTAGAATAAACACATTATTATTATTATTATAAAGTATGTTTGATATTGTCTTTGTTTTATGTGTGCATTACCTGAAAATGAGATCAAAATAACAGGCGCCCCCTGTGTATAAAAGTATAACAAATAATAAGTTTCTAACTCAAATTTTGTTAAATTTAAAAATATATCTCGTGCTAAGAGACTTGGCACTGAAGAACGAAACAAAAGTAGTTAGAAGACAAGACGTCTCGCACAGCTTGTCTCCAACTCGTGACACATGATACTCATTAAGAAACTTTTGTCATAAGATGCATCACTTTCCGACAAATTGTCTCGAGCTATCGGATCCAGAGTGCCGCGCGTGAAAGACGATCTTCTTCCGTCTCGTTGCACTTCTAATGAGCATAAAAAGTTTCTGACTTCGGTGGAGCGTGAAAGGTATTTCAGTCGATATCTCAAGGGATGTTATGTTATCGATTGCGACATTTCCGTTGTATTGCAAATCGAAAGTAAGGGTGGAAATGAGCGATATATTTTTGAATACTTCTAATTATTTTAATTAACCGTTCTGTTTCAACACTAATGATATTTTAATATCATAAGTAATACGCAGAAAAGGACAGCTTTATAATAAATGTATGTAAATCCTCAGAATTTCAATAAAATAATGTTGTCCCTTTTCATCTCGTGTAAATAAAATTTTATAGCTGTCATCTACAATAGATATAAATACAAGTTGTTGGGTTAAATTGTTAGATTATTAACGCCCTTACAAGGCGAGGCGCGTCTCAATCAAGTAGAATAATAAAAAAAAGTATTTTATTTTCACATACGTGATTATGGAATTTTACGAACATACTTCGGAAACAGTAAATACACTAAATGAGGAGCATTTAAAGAATCTAATAATTAGGCTGTACAATGTATAAGGCTGGTTGAAAAATACACAGCCTTAAAAGAACATGCTAAAGTATATAATACATGAGTATAGTTGGAAACCTTTATGCGTCACTATTATCATCGATATCCTGAAAACTGTGGCCACTCGAAAAATGCACACATAGCCAACTGCACACAAAGAAATAAAATATTGGGTTGATTAATTATATGTCACTTCACTTTTACTAGACGTGGTCTGTTCTAAAGCAAATACCTGTACAGTTTTTAAAAGTTGTAATTGTTATGGTACAATCGTTATAAAGTAAGGTAAGTAAGGTATGTAAAGCAGGTTGTAAAAAGTACAATCTGAAGTTATAAAATATTATTGAAAAAAAATTATAAAAATATTATTGTCTGTAATATACATTAGTTGGAGACAAATATGTGTAGGTAAGTTAGATTAGCACAAATGACAAATTAGATTCATATTGCTTTCTACCCACATCAAGCAACCGCATTGTTATTTTTGATTTAAAGTCGTTAATCACTTTAGACCCTTTAAGGTCTGGTTGAGCGAATTTGGTATTCAATTTTGGCACTGAAAAGTATCCTAGTTTTCTTTAGATCGGATTGGAAAAATTTAAAGAGTTCTTCAGACTCATGTCTAAAGTTGGGTTGGACTATTTATATAATACATAGTCACACGGCAGCAGAGTAGCTCAGAGATAATAATAATAATAATAATCTGGCTGTGTGCAATTGTCTAAATGTGCACCCATATTGTGTGCAATTGTCTAAATGTGCACCCATATTGTGTGCAATTGTCACAAAGTGTCTGAAAACACGTGTCACCGAACGAACTTGAGCAATTGTCATTACGATGAAATAATGTCGTATCTCGGAAATTGGCCGCGATTGCACCGATTAACATATATAGCTGCACTTATATACGCGAGATCTATAGAATAATACGACAATCGATCTTATCTACATAATTATTGAAGAGATTGAAGAGATATATTTATTGCCGTCGGGCACGTACGACTTATCGTATCACTGAATTTTTGAACAGTATTTTGCAAGTGCAAAATCTGCAATAACATTAAGATATATCCTGACTTCGTGACATCACGGCAGTACGCAAGTGTAATCATTAACCGGCGCTCTTATGCTCCTATTCTTCTTCCACGACGATCCCGCATGACTGAATACCGCGATCTTCAAGAACTAAGATATATGTTACAATCAGAGTACAGAATGAACGGTCACTGGCGACGGAAGCTGCGAGACAGAAATTGAACGACTCAGATACGCGGACGATGCAACATTGTTAGGAGGAGAACACATTCTTATTGTGAAGTTGTAATTATTCAGAACAGACGGTCTGTGATATTTTAAATATTGCATTATCCAAGTATGCTACAGCGACGATATTTTTAGCGACATATTTTCGAACCTATACGTTACCTTTTTGATATTAATACATTTAATCGTTCCATTGTCAACAACTCCTGAAACGAATTCTTCAATTTTTTGGGCATCTTGCGAGAAGGCAAGATAGCTCGGAGAAGCTTGTTGCGGTGGGCCACGTCGAAGGACGAAGAGGAAGAGGAAGAGGAAGATCACCCGCACGTTGGACCGACCAAGTGAAAAAGACAACAAAAGGAACTTTTCTGGTGATCGCCTTTAGATCTGCTGACTGACGAGAAAAGTGGAAAAGCATAGTCAAGAGGGCGGGAGCTCACGGAGATCACGATCTTCAGTCACGAGGGACTGACGTGAATGATGACGAAAGAATGAAGAAATTAGGAAAGAAAGTAAAACTGATCTTCGCAGAGTTAACGGGATTAAATAAAGATCACTCGGGTGAAAATAGAGGACTTGGCACGATCAAATAAACCAGATACTGAACGATGGTCCTATAAGAAACCTAGCTTGCATTAAAAGATGTTTGAATGTGGATGAGGCGAGAATTGTGAGTGAGGACGAAAGAGTGTGGCGCGCGATCTAAAGACCAACATAACACTACATTCATAGAATTACGAATTTAAATACAAAAAAAAAAAAATCACTCAAATAATCTTCCTTTAGAAGTGAGACCTCTCATCTGACACATCGGCGTATCAGTAGCACATCTACAAATGTTAAATATAATAAATATAGTATTTCATGTAAATAATTAACTTTGTTCAAATTAATTTGTTAATTATTATTATCAGTATTGCTGGCTCTAAGGGCCGATTGTGTGTATACAGACTATGACATGTATTGTGTATTGCGTATGCAGTAGGCGTTTCAACTAATATTGAGAACATCTCGCTAGCTGCGTGTATCAAAACATTAAATTAACATATAATTATGGCTGAGTTTTGAAAATAAAACATAAGAATATTAAAAACTTATGAGATTATGAATTATACCAAATTTGGAACGGATGAATGAGGAGAGAATGGTGAGAACGATATGTGACGCAAGTGTTGATGGCACGAGAAGTGGAGGACGTCCGCGGAAGACTTGACACGACCAGGTAAACCAGATGGTCCCGTTAGACGCCTCAATAATCTTGTACGAGAAGATGTATGAATGTGAATGAGTCGAGA
The DNA here is from genome assembly GCA_031772225.1 of Eubasilissa splendida. NCBI lineage: Eukaryota > Metazoa > Arthropoda > Insecta > Trichoptera > Phryganeidae > Eubasilissa > Eubasilissa splendida. The sequence continues at coordinate 13,495,548 of CM062870.1, forward strand.
ATTATGAGTCATGACAGAAGAGTGTTTAAAGTGTGAGAGAAGTTTATTGCATTTATTCAATTATGCGTTAGGAAATTTGGTAACATTTTGACTATACATGTAGGCTATAAGGTATTTTCACTAATTTGATAAAAACACGTGTCTTTTTCAAAGTTTTACGGATACTTACGAATGAGTATTAAACAAATTATCGCTTTGAACCAAAAATGAAATCCTATGAACATTTTAACGTCCACATTTTCTTTTACGTTTCGTTACCAATTAACACGTGCTATTAAAAAGCTTCGCAAAATGAGCATCGGAAATCCGTGGAATCTTTTTTTTATCGTGTAGCCGAGTGGTTAAGTACACACCGACCACACTTCTGCACGAGGTTCGACACGCAAGCATGATACACAAAAAAAATCTCACTTACACGATAAAAATTCTACACCATTCTATCCAAGTTGGCGATCTTTCACCTTAGTGTTTTTTTTTTTTTTTCAAATATATAATTTTATTTAATTTGATTACAAGGTGATGGCAGATTGAGATGATTGCTCAAACGATTGGAAGATTCACGAATTGTGATATCCCTTCGTCGATCATCAGTGCAGATGATTATCATCCGGAGTAACTATATTTAGACATTTTTTGTCACCGCATCCAAATGGTTTTAATTTAATTTCGAAATAACAAATGAATCAAATAATAATTCTATATTTTCAACGAAAACACATTTCTGTTGTCAAGTTGCAATTTCAGAATGAAGTTATATGGCGTGTTTAGGACAAATTAAATTATTATTATATTATTGATAATTTGTATAGCGCCATTGTTAATTCACTTATGGAAATAACTATTTGAAAATGTTCGTTTTTAGTTTCTTCTTAAATAGAGTCTCTGATGCATTCATTGTTCCTTATGAGACGGAGGGCAAAGTGTTCCGCGCTTTTAGGCCTGCACATGCACTAAATTTAGACTTCTGACTTCCAGCGGTTGAAGTAGATGCTGGCCTGAGAGTTTGGCGTATACCATTCAAATTGTCTCTTGAAGATACAGAAGCGCCATGTTATGTGTCGACCAGCATAATTTAAATTCAATTTTTTCAGGGAATCGGAGCCAAAGTAGCCGATGTAAAAGGGACGCTACATGAGAGAGTTTGGAAACTTAATTTATTATCTGCGCTGTCTTATTTACAATGGATTGTAATCTATCCAGCTGAAATATTCGCAGCTGTTCTGTAATATTTCATTTTGACACATTTATTTTTCAATTTTAAAATGCAATTAACTTTATGTTGCGATGAATCCCAAATTCCTTAAAGTAATACACGCTAACATATCGCGGTAGCAACCGAGTGTTTTTTTTCTTCTGTATTTGATTATTTTAATTTGTCTTAATTATTGAAGAACCACGAGCGACTAAACATATTTATACTAAATAGTAAATGGATAAAATACCTATTAATAATTAAAAATGTACACGTTTTGGATAAATGTTACTTACTTACTTACTTACCATTACGCCGTTTCACCGCGGGGGTAGACAGAGAGGATAGAGCGCCACACTCTTCTGTCCTGACACACAATTTTCGCCCCATCCACATTCATACAAGCTCGCCGATTGTTGAGGCTTCAAACAGAACCATCCTACAACGTCCTCTATTTCTGGTGCCATCAACACTTGCGTCATGTATCTTTCTTACCATTCTCTCCTCATTCATCCGTTCCATATGACCAAACCACTCTTTCTTAATCTTACTCACTATACTAACATCAGCTTTATATTCTTACCTTATTTCTTCATTCATTACTCTGGCATAAATAGATTTGCTACAAATACGCCTAAGTATTTTCATTTCCACTGCATTCAGTCTACTTTCGTTCCTTTTCTGCCAGCTCCAGGCCTCACTTCAGATAATTAATTACATTATTATTATTACAAATGAAAACATTCACGTTTTTCAAAAACACGTCTTTTCAATATATTCGAAAAAAAAATTGCCAGGCGAAGAGTTCTTGGATGACATTTGTGGCCGCGAACCATAATGGTCCAGACACCGTGGATGCAATGCACACATGTCTTACTTAATCTATTCAATAAATTCTACCACTGCAAGCTCTATCTAAGGTAGCAAACAAACAATTCTTTCAATCTTTATGCGTCAATAGGACAGCCTATAAAATAAAACTATCCCAGGCAGAACCTCAGAACGAAGAAGATCTGGAAGATTTGTATAGTGAGTTGAGCAGTGTTCATTTAAGTGGCTCCTACAACCCCCGTCAACATGTCTCACCTTCTATCGTTTCTGACACGCATAATATCAAAATAATATTAAATATTAATTAGAAAGTTATACATATAAAATCAATTTTATCGAAAAATATTAAATATCAAAATTGAATAAAAATTAATCGTCTATTCTGGCGTCTGCTATCGATTTATTCAAAGGTATTTGAGATGCTTTGAAAAAGGTGTAACAATATAGGTTTGAAAATTTGTCGTCAAAAATAATGTCGCTGTAGCATAGTTGAACAATGCACCTTCCCCGGTTTGGAAAGAGATCCAGGTTCAAATACCGGTGGCGTAACAATAATATTTTTCGATAAAATTGATTTTATGTGTACATCTTTCTAATTGATACATTTAATTAATATTTAAAACATCACAGACCGTCTGTTCTGAATAATTACAACTTCACAATAAGAATGTGTTCTCCTAATGACAATAATATTGAGTAGCTTGTTAAGTTATCTAGCGGTCGAAGGTGCGAACCTCGTTCTAGGAGACCAGCAAGTTAGTCCTATTTACATAGCACAAGAGTTAGTTTTAAAATTGTAAGAATATTAATGCGACACGTATTCAAAAAATATATATTAATATAAGATTTAATCCATTATTCATTAATATAATTCATATCTACTTTACCTCATTAGTTAAACCGCAAAAATCATTTTACAAGGGTGGATAGGCTTGTTAAAAAAAAAGAAAATCTGGAAGAGGAACGATAGATGAATGCGTTACATCTGGCTGGAGACACCCTGGAGCTGGAGTCAGCTGTGAGGGCGACCCAAGACTGGCTGGAGGAACATTACGAGCTGAGTCTCATCTGAATAAGCTACTATATGCCTACATTGACATGAAGGAATGACGCAGATAATTGTATCAAGTTTACTGTTAATTTAATTTCTATCACATTCGCTAATATGTATACGAGGGGTTCATTAAAAGCCGTTTATCATTTGATTGAGGCCAGTATATATCAATACAGATATGAAGGAAGAAAGACAAAGAAGATGTTCGTGAAATTTTAATCTCAAAACGAACGTACACGTCTTAAAAATGCGTCAAATCCACATGGTTTTATAGCATATTTGGTCTATACTACTTGTGACATTTGTGACAGAGGAGGATTGCGTTGATTAAAGCACAACCACGTGTGTATCAAAGATTGAATAGACACTGCTTTAAAATTAAAATAAAACGCCTTACAATTAGTTAAAACTATATCATAAAATTTCTTTTATATAACAGCATTTATATAGAACAATGCACAAAATACTTTATATAATATACAGTGTAATATTGTGCAATATTGTGAAATCGGATTGCATGCAGCGGGCATGTCATAAATTTGAATAATTGTAATATTCAATTATTTAAGATCGCTTTCAATATTCATTTAGATCTCGCGACTGACATTTTAATCACAGATAATTGAATTAATTAAAAAAAACAACAATTTCTTCACATCACAATTTCTAAGAAACCACTAATCAATCGTCGAAGAATTGTAATCCATTCATTCTTCGATAACCTTTGATATTTAAATTTGCCATACCGATATATAATGCATAACCTAAAATCCGCTAACATTGTATTAACAAATGCGCAGCGAAAACGATAATATTTACCGCCAAAAAAGGATCGTAATTACGAAATAAAAATCTTCAATGCACTCACCACATGGTTGGAGAATTTAAAGCAATCCCTTTGGCACATGCAACAAGAATATAAAACACACACATATGACAGCTGGCAGACCAACCACTAAATTTGAAGGTTACGAACGACTGCGGGAAATGGCGCTTGCGCAATGAAAAAGAGGGGTTGATTTTCACTCGTTTTCGTGGCTGTTCGTGTTTTGAATTACTAGCCAGCAATTTTTCCTCGAGTTTAAATCCCGGTATGTGCATAAAAAATCTTTTGTCCAATTTTAAGGACATTAAAAACATTACCCCACCAGTATAAGGCTATTGGTAGGGCCCGAGTTGACCACATTATTACTAACGATGCAATGCAAAATACGATATTTTACAACTCATTACGCGAAAGAAGATAGAAGGCAGCAGAAGCGTGGATAGATATAAGTTGGTGATTCAGCATCCAAAATGTTGGTGATCATATACAGGATAAATCAATATACTGCAACATGGCCGCACATCTTAGTAAGATGGCGGCACGTGAAGAAGTCTTGTTAAAAATTTTGCGCGCGCTATATTTGTTAATTTACTTTGAAAAATCCGACTGAATTATTTTGAATAAGAATTATTAATTTCCTTATGAATATTCAAACGGCTAACATTTTGTGAAAATATGACATATATTTATATGTTCTTCTCTCTAGAGAATTGCTATTTTCATGAACTTCCGCCATCTTGACTATATTTTGCCATCTTGACTCTATTTATTGGCGTCTTGTAGATACGAGAGCTGTCATCTGAGTTTTCTACTTGGGCGGGGGATATTTCTCTTCCGCATGTCCACGATGATCTCTCAATCTGTGAGTCTGCTTAGTTAATTAGCTAATCCGCGAGCAAAACAGCGATTTACGAATCATTAGAACGCCGCATCCAGTACACGCTAAGAGCTAATGCACATCTTTAAGTTTCTGTCGTAATGGCGAGGGGCTATGGAAATATATGACACGCTGACATCTTACGTATCTCCATAGATTAAGAGATCGTCGTGAACGATAGTTCTATAGTTCAATAGTGAGATCTAGTAAATGAATAGACGTGATATGAAGTGTATACGGGGTGTGACAGACCTAGTCAACAATATTTTATGGGTGGATACCTGACTAAATTACGAGTCAAAAATGTTCAAATAATATATGCAAATTCTGCACTGTTACGGAAATATTTATTGTTTGAAATTTTTACAAAATCGTGTTGCTTATAGTCTACGTACTTCGAAATAAATATTTTGCGAAATTGTTCAATTATTAATCAATATCTTTTCTTTAGGTCCTAAATCATCTAATAAAAAAAGGTCTAGCCGCTCATAATTCGATGAGCTTTATTTATTTTTATTCGATATATAATTTGAAATCAATGAAATATTTAAATAAATCGAAATAATCGCATAATTACTTTTTTTAAAATGCTTATATCTCTGCCATGGTTGAGATTAGGCACATATCCCTTGAACATTTTCGACTCGTAATTTAGTCAGATATCCACCCATAAAATATTGTGGACTAGGTCTGTTACACCCCATTCACATATAGGAGAGGGGTTTCGGAAAAATCACGGAGCTCATTGATTGCGCGAGTGGCACCAAAGTGACCACGTGGGAAATTAACAATTTTGTTAGTTCATGTCTATTTATTTGGTGGTCTATGGTCGTGAACACGAACGAACCTTAAGTTAAACGTCTAGACTATGCAATCTCCTGGGATGACGCCGTTCATGCATGTTATGTTGTATATACAAATTTCTTAATCAATTGGCCTATTTTGCGTTTGGATCTGATATCACTGTCGATGATCTTAAATCAGAGATAGCATTACATGTCTCATGTTTAAAATGAAAACACATTTAATCGATTTTAAACAACATATTAATTATACATTAATAAGTTCAAAATCTTGATCAAATTGGTGTGCAAAGCGCGCACAGAGCGTAAATTATGTTTCTCATACTCTTAATTAATTTTCTCTTGTAAAGTGTTTACTTATTTACTTACCATCACGCCGTCTTCCCTGGGGGGGTAGGTAGAGAGGATAGAGCGCCACACTCTTCTGTCCTGATGCACAATTCTCGCCTCATCTATTTCTGGTGCCATAAACACTTGCGTCGTATATCTTTCTTACCATTATCTCCTAATTCATCCGTTCCATGTGACCATTACATTCTTTCCTCATTCTTAACTCTGTCATAAATGGATTTACCACGTATACGTCTGTGTGATCTCATTTCCACTGCATTCAGTCTACTTTTGTTCCTCTTCTGTTTCTGTTAGCTACAACTCTATTCAAAGCGCTGCTCACTTTATTATTTCTATATATTTCTCAGTCTTTCCGTTTCTATCAAACACACTTCCCAAATACATAAACTCATCTACTTGTTTCAAACATTACAAGTATTTACCTTTTCGCCTTCTCGAATACCATCACTTTCGACTTGTTGACATTTATAATGAGGTCGCTTTCCTTGCATACATCGTACATTCTACTCACTAACCTCTGTAATTCTTGTTCATTAAACGCCATTAGTACTGCGCTATCGGCGTACAAGACACAGCTTTTAATTTTACGAAATATAATTAACGTTCTATGTGCTCTGTCCTTTGCGATTTGACAACACCAACATAAGAATGCCTCAATCTCTACAGCCATGTACAAAAAACTTTTCCAAATCTTTAACCATATTATACGTCAAAGTGACAGCTTAGAAAATGTGATTATTCTGAGCAATGCATTGCATCTGCCTGGTGAGACTCCGGCGTCAGCTGCGAGGGCAACTCAGGACCGGAACAATTTGTTAAGATTGTTCAGATATTGTCAATCATTTATTTTAAACCATTTATGGTGAGGACGGCGAAGCTTGCTCCACCTTCTATCGGCAGTGCGCCGAAGCTCGATTGTAATTCATCGAGTCGCGCTTCGGCGGTTCGCGTACAGATGTCGCCCTCTGTCAGCTTCACACATATGCGCTCTTTCGTGTCAAATGGTAAAATCAAGACATCTTCCTCTCCGCCTTTCGCAAGTTTTTACATATTTTTGCAAGATGCCCCAAAAAAATAATAAGTATTTAACATATGATACTAGTAATGAAAATCCACAAAAATAGGTATGTTTAGATGCAGAAAATAAATTAAAAGAGAAAAAGGCGGGGGAAAGGGTGGGGAGGTTGCAACTATTGCTGCGGTAAAGGGAGAGCAACATGTGTTTGAGATTGTGGTGGTTCATAAGAAGAACCCTTTGAGCATAGTACGGCTAATATTGAAAAAATCAATTTCTGTGAATTTTTCATTACGTTATTTGCATGACAGGTGAATGAATAAATTTTGCATGTAAGATGTTCTGCTTCTGGGAATGTGGAAGAGTGCAGATTGCCGGGTCGATCTAGATGGTACGTGGAGAGATATCAATTCTAATTAACTGGGACAAGTCAATATGGCCTTGCAGTAGTTTGATGAGAAATATTTGGTCAGCACGTTTTCTTCGATGTTCTAGTGTTTTCATATTGTGGAAGTTTGCTGCATCTAAATAGGAGTTGAATGATAGATTAGATCTAACATTAAGATAAATTGTATATTGTTATTTTTGCTTTATTAATATTTTCTCTTTGAGTGGATTGTATATTATATATTATGATTAAGACAACATCTAAAAGACGTTGGAAGTTTTTAAATTTATTAAGTTCGTTTTTTGCTTATCTAAATTATAATTTATTTTTCACGGTCTGTTAAATTAAACATTCGCGTTAGTTGGCATTGTTGAGTGGAACCGACAGGGGAGTTTTAACTTCTGGAACGGTTCCGGGAAATGGTGGGTCCTTCCAGTCCTGTGAATCCAGCAGAAGTCGTCTTCTTGAATAAAATATGTAATCTCCGTATTTCTTTTGTCAATTTTTCGTCACATATTTTTCAGATTACTTTACACGAAGGTCAAGTATAATAAACAATATTTTTGTTGAACTGAATGACGTTTAAACAATTCATTATCTAAAGATCTCAAAATCTGTGGCAAGTGTCGAGCACTAGCCAGGGCTGGCACCAGTATGCAGTCCACGGCGACAAGCGTAAAATAAACACCTTCCAAATGTATTGCCGGAGACGGATGTTACGCAATCGGTGACAAGACAGTGCCTCAATTCTGCCTCAAATTCAACCACAGTAAACCTTATCTACTTCAGCGAACTACGAGATGAGGCATATTAGACAGATGATGACAAGATCGCGTCAGCGAGAACGCGGACACTTCACTTTTCATATGACCAAATGAAATTATAAAAACAAACAAACTTGTGAGCAACTCCGTTGGCCTGCACCGGGTATGGCGTGGCTCATACATCATTATGTTTCATCCTAGCCTCTTCATGGGAGAGTATATTTATCAGTAAGTCCTTTGATGGCTTGTATTATATTAAAAGGGTAAAATAAGACAGCACTTAAAAGGGCCCAGGAAGGTCTAAATTCAAATCTGTTCATTTAGCTAATTGTTAGTCTCAAAGTAAAATATAAATTTCTTACATTAGTTTTTGTTCTTTTTGTTTATTAATTGTAAAATTCGCGTTACATAAGCATTGTGTGTGGAACCCATAAAATAAGTTGTAAACTTCCCCCTCTTCTTGTGCTCCTTTAATAGCGGTTCTCCCATTTAAGAGGTCTTTCATACTTTGGCGGCTTAATTTTGTAAAGGCCTCAACGCGTCTCACATATACCTGGCTGTCAAACCAGGCTCTCAACAGTCGTAAACACTCCTGATGCCGAAGTCAGGCGACATGCCGCAATAATATTTGGCGGCAACCGTCGGGACGACCGACGCGTGACGTCACTCGCCTACCTGCCGCCCACAAGCTTCAGCAGCTACGACAGTGTCGAATAAATGTAGTGTCAACCGTAAATAGGTTCTCTTTTTATAACCTGCTTTAGTCCGCCATCATACACATACATCACACTCCGCGACCGCCCGAACATAGTAGAGAACTAGGAGATATAGGCACGTCTATTGTTTTATATAAGGAATTTTTTCGGGTATGGGTGACTCGTTGGAGCTCCTTAAGTGGGTAGTCAGGCCGGCCTGTGCGGGTGGAACACCACCTACGCGCTTGCCTCTCACTATCCGTGCCTCGTGTTTTGCAACTCCGTCAGTCTATCTATGTTTTTGATGAATGGTGTCTGCCTTGAACTATTGCACCTTAATTTTCCATCTGTATGTAAAACTATGTTCTATAGATTTACGTTATATGATTTTGTTATGAATGAAGACAGCGCTTAAGGGTCTAAATTTTAAATCTTAATTGCTAATAATCGACCGACAAGGAGGTCCTAGCTTCTAAACCGGTCCCGGGAAAGAGTGGGTCCCCTCCCCTCCAGCTGTCGTTTAAAAAAACAGGTCCCTCCCCAGTTCCCGCGCTTACAATCTTCCGATCAACACACAAAACACCACATAATTAAAACACATAAATGTGACGACTCCATATCTGGCGATACACACAATAACCTAACCCTATATGGTCATACTCAGGCCTATTCTCAAAATTGCAATATTGAAATGAAGGTGATTGTTACACCAACCCTCAAAAATAGACAGATAGTTTTGACAGATTATGGTACGTTTATCTCCCTCACTCTCTCTCCCTCTCTCTCATTCAAATATAACACTATTATTGAGGGGTGGTGTAACAATCACCTTCATTTCAATATTGTAATTTTGAGAATAGGCCTGATTAACAGTTTTGAAGTATCAGAGAGCCTACGGCTGTTGTAACTTTTCAAAGGTTGGACACGTAGAAGACACTTGTTCCCATTTAAATGCCGCTGGTTCATCCGATGGATGAACGGAACGTCAACGGCCAATGCATTGACATTTGGCGTTTACAGTAACAAACATGAAGTGAGGCGCAATAATGGCGTTCGAAGTGTTCGAATCTCTGACTTGATGTGTACAAAACATGAAGTGTTGTCTCCAAAGAATGTCATGGGATGCGTGTAGACGGGAGAGCTCATTAGACTTGGCCGGGCCCCGTTGGTAGCCCTGCGTTCTGCCATTGTTGCTTTTTGGGTATTGTAAAGTGATGTATTTCTGACTTCTGATATAATCAACGATAAATTATATAATTGACATTCCCATTACAATGACACGACAGATTGGAAGATATCTTAATCTCTTTTGTCATTGGGTTAATGTGAATCAGCCGCGATGTTCCCAACTAAAAATGTGACAGCCCGACAGACTCGTGAATGAGCGAAACCGCCATTTTTAAAAATCCACTTAAATAAGATAAACGTATTTGAAACTGATTTTATAGACAGAGTTGATATGCTATTGATAACATAATACATGTATCCAAGATCAGTTGTCAATTGTAAAATTTCTAATATTTCTAGATAATTTGTCGATTGTAAAATGGCGAATTTCCTTTTGAGCCCCTCAACTATACATTACCGTATTTTCTTTCAAGAGAATTCAAGGGAAATTTTTTCTTTAAATGTGAGAGAAATTAAATTCTCATTAGTGTGGAGGGTCTATCGCCTCCACAATCAGCAACACCGCTGAACTCAAATTGCAGTTAACCTGGATGTAAAACTAGGCTCTTGTCAGCCTCAAGAACACACCCGGTACCGACAACAGTAATACATGCGCGCAGCCGACAAGATGACTAGTAAACGCTCCTCGTTGTAGAATTTTTACTGCATATACTTGTAGCGATCATAATTCATATCCACAGCCATCTCAGTCGCGACAGCGTTGCCGGCTGCTGCTACAAGTCCGGCAAGCAGTCACTCCAGTTTCATCGTTTCATAACGGCGGTCTTGCCGGCTCGCGCTCGCCGAGCAAGACCACCAATTCGCTGCATTTCATTTCATAAGACACGTGCACCTTCTACATCTTCATTCATTCATTTATTCATCCTATCTGTCTTCATTGTTCTTGTCATATCATACTGTCATAATAAACCTCAACACACACAATTGACATTTATTTCATTTAACCACCGTCCTAACCCCCAAATACTTCTATCTGTAACTATGCAACGCTCATCTATACACGTCTGTCAACTGTAAGTGGTCTTTCTTGTTCAACCAGCTCTGGACACACACAAACAATCCGCGATCATATTTAAGATAACATGTCACATCAGATGGGATACGACTCGCAATGGCCCGCGTCCGCCAATGAGATTTCTCTCGGAGATTCGACTCAAGTTCGCGTAAAGGACAATTCAGCGTGAAATGATTTATCAACCATCTATTTGGTTGATGCATAAATATCTGCCATTTTTGTAGGAACGTTTTTTTTTTTAAATTAGACGTTAAATTAACATTTGTCATTGGATTTATGTTATATGATTTTTAAAAGACGCTGGAGGGTCTAAATTTTAAAATATTTGCAATAATTGCTAATAACCACATTGAATTTCTTCTCTTTTTTCGTTTTGCATATACATGTTATTGAATTGAAGTCCGGTATTTTTATTAGCTTTGACGAGTGCGACCGACAAGGAAACCCCAGCTTCTAAACCGGCCCCTGAAAAGGGTGGGTCCCTAGGGCTTCCCCCCTCCAGCCGTCCTTAATAAAGAATATAAAAAATCTCTCAGACCATGACAAGAATCGAACAGGAACCATTTTATACGTCGCGATCCATACATCATAAAGATCGAACACATTTAAATTGTCATTTTAAAAGTTCATTTGTCTGAAAACAATTGTACTTTTGTATGGATACCGTCTGAATTCACAAACAAGTTCTATCTATACCCGCCTACCGGGATGTGAAATGACACATTCTAACATTCGTACGTGTGAATTGTCAAAAAGCGTCAAAACGCAAGTACTGAATAGAATATGTAGTCACCATGGTGGTAGCGAGTATGACGCTTTTGTTTTGCCACTTGTTCATCTATTACACGATCGTCGGATGGACGAATTTATCGGAGCTGTGGGAGTGGCACGGCAAAGATTGGCAGAGTATCGAATGTTATACGCCTTGCACATTTTCAATGCAAATTTTTATGAGATATCCACGTCTTAAATGCTCTCTGATTACCCCCGCGGGACGGTGAGTGTGATAGATCTTAGATCACCATCAGATCCTTTTGGGATTCTATCCTCTCATTACTGTCTAAATACTTGGGTCCCAATTCCTTCTAAATGAAACTCAGTCTTTCCAGATAACAATATTAAACGTTTATTTCAACACATTATACAATTATATAAATTATACATTCAGAGATAGACTAGTTATTCAGAAGAAGCTGTGATGAAAGAGAGATGTTCTCTTATAAGGTTCGTTCCCCACCACTCATCTACTCACTTTCATGACACACACACACATTTACAAAGTGACAGTTCTCACAGTTCTGACAGTCAGTTAGATCTATCTTTGTATGTTAATATTCGCAATTAAGTGTATTTATTATATACGAGACGAAAACACGACACGTCTATCTGTGATACATCTTTGATTTAGGGATAGGTGACGGCGGGCAAACGTACGTGTCTGTGAAAAATAAGATAAAATATAATCTGTAATATTTATGTTGTTTGTCTGGCGTATTTTATACCACAGTCAACAAAATCAAACATTGTTATATAGATTGTAATCAAACCACTTGAAGAAAATATTCTAGAAAAAAAATTGACAAGCTTTCCACAGTGAGAACTGTATTAAATAATTTTGTATATTTGACGAGGCGATAGAATTCGTCAGCGAGCAGTCCGTGTACAAATAAATCAGGGATAAATTCTAATGCACCGCAATAAACAACTCCGGGTCGCACGTCCCGCGGAATGGAATACGACAATTCCGGTCGTAAATCAGTATCACCGCAAGGTAGGGGAGGGAAATAGGGAAACGTGGTACACGATGAGGGGGATAAGGATTCTAGTAAGAGGATTGCTCGCCTTACCTTTTATATGACGCCTCCGTAATCCCCGCAGTCGCCGCCGAGATCACACAAAATGGCACGCGGATGAGCCGTCACAAGATATACGTCACAAGTTCACCCACGGCATACAATCAAAACACTATTTTACATTAATTTGTAAGTTGTAATTATTCAGAACATAGGTCTGTGATAATAATAAATAATGGAACATATAAGTTCGAAAATTGTCGCTAAAAATATTGTCGCTGTAGTATAGTTGGATAATGCAGCTTCCCCGGTTAGGAAAGAGATCCAGGTTCGAATCCCGGTGGCGCGACAATATTATTTTTCGATAAAATTGATTTTATACGTATATCTTTCTAATTAATATATTTAATTCATATTTATAACAATTTTTATATTATAGATGTCTCTCTGAGACTATTATTTATATGGGAAGGTTAAAACCCGTCCTAAGACGTACGTTGAACGTTTCTGTGAAAAATGTATTAATTGCAATAATCTACAGCATAACAGTATTAGTGTTTCAATTTTATGACAATAAAAACGGACTTAATTTTTTTTGAAAAATACACTTTCAGACCAAGAATGACGCATCGTGTTTCAATTTCCTTTAAAGTTTTCTCACGCGTGACACACATACAGACATTGGAATATTATACACTATCCGAGGTGTCCATAGATTTGAATCAAAATCAGACCTGCATAGATGTATAACAATGCAGGCAAGCGCCTAAATTCACGCGTTTATGCAATCTGTACAACACATTTGTTAGTGATTTGTATTTCACAAGCGCTATTATAAACTGATCTTATTCATAGTGTGCTCGATTCTGAGTGTCGCGGTCTCCTGAACTATCCGACATTTCTTGAACGACGCTTCTCCATTCCTCCCGGTTTTTATTGCGGTGTTTAAAAAGGATCCTGTTAAGTCCTTCATTTGGTCTATCCATCTTGCAGGAGACCGTCTTCTTGGTCGCTCTCTCTAGACTGTCCCTGTGATAACGACTTTTTCGAGACTTGGTTTTTCTAGCAGTTTGCCTAACATTTGCAAGGATCTTTAAGAGTCTGGTGCGTGTTATAATGTCCATATACATCCTAGTATTCACCTTGTTTTGTTGGGCAAAGAAAAAAGTAAGCGAAATTAAACAATCAGTACTTAAATATGAATTAAATATATTAATTAGAAAGATATACATATAAAATCAATTTTATCGAAAAATATTGTTGTTGCACCTCCGGAATTCGAACCTGGATCTCCTTCCAAACCGGGGAAGATGCATTATCCAATATGCTACAGCGACGATATTTTTAGCTACAAATTTTCGAACCTATATGTTACCTTTTTTTTGTTGATATTAATACATTTAATCGTTCCATTATTTGAAAGAACCATCTATATTAATATATTTAATTAATATTTAAAATATGACAGACCGTCTGTTCTGAATAATTACAACTTCACAGTGAGAACATGTTCTCCTAATAATCAGTACTTACACTAAATTTGTTACGCCAACCTGGCGGAGAATGAGATGGACCGAACGCAGAGCAGTCCTGGATCACTTCTCACTGTATCTATAAATTACCTTTGATGCTGGCCCTGGTTTTCTATTGGTCATCTTTATTGAGTACGTCACTCCAAATCTTGTAGACTAAAACCACTCACTTGCTTTATCTACGGTCACGTCCATTCTAAGCTTCAGTTGTTCTATTCCTGGCCGGCTAGGATCCAGAACTTGGTACGATCCGAAAACAATACGCAATCTGCACTGATTTAAAGTTTACAGTTTTTACTACGTTAGCTAGTATGTTGAGTATCATCACTCTGTTTACTGCGGCCCGTTCTGTTCTGTTCTCCTTCTTCTACCAATATTTCCCTGCATTAAGAGATGCAAGATCTCGTACTTTTTCGGATGTGTCATGACGTCTCCGAAATATTGAAGTTTGAGATTCTTAGCATCCCTGGCCCATTTAAAGAGCGCCTGCACTCGGAGGCGTTGTATGTAGTGATGAGAAAAAGTGCTACTCTTGACTCGACTTGATTGTGATTGGTATTCGATAATATCAGTGATTGAACACTGCGACTGTGATCACAGCTTCATTAATACGCGTGCGCCGCACGATATCACAATACAAAAAATAAATGAAAAAACATAATTTTGAGCGTATTTCTATATATCATCACAAAAATAATGAAAACCCTTTAAAAAATGTGAGTTTATTTTTCGGGTCAAATTCTCCGCATTTCGGGTCAAATGCGTAAAACGATGGCGCTTATCACGAATTATAACGTCAATCCTTCGTGAATATTTTCGTTTCATATGCACATGCGCCGAATCACGGTTCACAACCGAATATAAAAAAATTAATCAAGAATCACGAAATTCAATCACCGATAGTGAATGTGACTCGAAGATATCAGCGATTGACCCACGGCTCGTGATTTTGAGCTCATCACTAGTTGTATGTATCGTCCATTATCATGTATAATGGCTAAAATTAGTTATGTATATTATAGTTTACAATTATTTCTATACAAGGCGTGTAGAATGCATGCGGCGGTATCCGATACAGAGTCTGAAACATCTACAGTTAAATCTCGATCGATCGTTCCTTGAATAATCATTTTCCCGCGTGGGTCGTTTATTTCTTATTAATTTCATATAAAACACACAAAAATAGATCGCATCGATCGTTTTACCGCATTACTCGTATAAATTACGGTTTGTTTTATAATTGCCTGTCTAACGGCACATTGAGGTTAAACAGCGAGTCCTGCTACGGTGGTAAAGGGTCGAACGAGAGGATCTCTGTTTTGCGTCAACAGCGAAGGAACCATACTGAATATTATTAATTACACGCATAGCCTACGAATATTATTAGTTCGTTCGAAACATTTTACTGTTTGTAGACAGCCGTGCAGCTCGCCCGAGTGTCTCTTGAATTGAAGAAGATGGCAGATATCATTGCCGAAAAGAATCTCATTTGCAACATCGAAAAAATACTGTTTTCTTACGGCAATAACGGAATAGCCAAAAAACAAATGATTATGATACAAAGTATAATTTATTTGTTTTATGTTTCAGTGCAGCTTTCTAATTTTATTTTTATTTAAACACATTCATTTACATGTGAAATGTGTATCTTTTTAAAAATATAATGTACATTTTTTTTACCGTATTCATTGTTTTTCCGCATCCATAGTTTATTTTAGTAGATCCCTTCAAAATCGATAGATAGAGGTTTCACTTTATAAGTAAGCCGTCCCCCAGCGGTGGTTTGTTTACTGGGCGTACAGAAATAGACAGGATTACAGACAAATTATAAAAAGTTTCCTACAACGTTCCAGTCCAATGTGTCTACTTAAGATTTAAATATACGAAAATGATTCTTAATTTTAAAATGTGTTACGTAGGCCTCAATGCGCAGCTATAGTTACGCCTCTGCTGTCTATGGTAAATCTGAAATTCGTCTCGGCATCAATCAATTCGTCTCATATCTGTCAATTAGCGAAGTGCATAACATTATTTCGTAATGAACGCTTCACGAAATGCACGTTCACCAACTTGAAGCGTTCAAAATGAACGCTTCTTTCGAAATATGTTGATACCACTGGTTGGCCCACACCCGACACAGGTCGAAATCGCTTCGCACTTCATGTAGTTCAATGATGTTTGGTTAAACGTTATAAATTATACTTTAATGAAGTGTTTAAAGTGTTAAGCGAAGAGCTGCATACTCATGTAGTACATTGTTAAGTTTTCGTACTTGTTTTTGTTTGTTGTTTCGTGTTCTACACATACATTATCAGTATGTGTTGATAAAAAAACGCTAAATAAACGGTTGTTGGCGACATCTATAGTGGATAGACTGAAGTTCAATGATTTTGGTTCGCGTCACCGCCAGGCGAAAAGATAGCGCGAGTGGGCAAAGGAATGAAAGAAATAAGCGGGACTTCCGGCATGAACGACAGAGAAGTGAGATGTTCTTACAACGGGAGGCCGATAAAGTCAGGGAAAAGGAGAATTTAACCTCCTAGGAGATCGCCCAAACTCTCTCGTTCGTTGGGCAAGTGTGGCCGGCGATCGTAGACGCCGGACGACACCAGGGCTCGGATGATCGCTGACGCGAAGCGGAGGCCCAAACAGCTAACGGAGAAGGATGCTGACAATACGTGGATTTGTAGGCAGCTGGCGAACCGTCGGCCAATCTGTCTGCAGCAGAACAGAACCCCCTAGACGACGAGTTAAGCTGTAGCCACAGTGAGGTGCGTACAAATAGTGATAACACGGAACCAAGGTAAATTTTTTTTTCCAATTCCTTAGAGTCTACGATACTCTGAGTACTCTACATGCGGCTAGACCGCCTAATCTACTACTACAAGTGCATCAGCGCTAATCGCTTTGACACTTTTACTAACTAACTTATTGTAATAAACATCATAAGTGTTTTATATTAATACATGAATTGGAAGGGTAAAAAATTCTGATAAAAAACCCTCGAGGAACCAAGGGATAGAAGATTAACTATATTTATACACCGTGTTCCGGGATAGACTGGACGCTACAGGGTGAGACTCTGCGACCCTTTTTGTACATTTACATATTTGGGGGTTAGGACGGTGGTTAAATGAAATACAAATGTGATTGGCGCGTGTTGAGGTTTATTGTGACAAATGATAAACAATGAAGACAGATAGAAATGAATACAGCGAATGAAGATGTAGAAAATGATGAAATGAAATGAATAGGCGGTCTTGCTCGGCGAAGGCGGGCCGGCAAGACCACCATCGTGAAACGCTGAAACTGGAGAGAGTGCCTGGCGGTGAATTGAGCCAGACTTGTGGCAGCAGCCGGCAGCGCTGTCGCTAGCGTCGATGCCGACTGAGATGGCGGTAGATTCGAATTACGATCGCTACATATATATACATATATTAATAAACCCGTGTATAAATTACAGTTCTTTTCTTGAGGACCATGTTTTTCATATCGCAGATATAGCACGCCTGACGGACTCACGTCAGGAGTATATCGGGAGATTCTAACGCTACAAGCCGCTTCCTGTGAGAACCATTGAAGTAATGAAGCAAGCTTTGAAACGTGAGTTCATTGAAGCACTTCATGCAGTGCGGATCCATCATTACTCTCAATACACACAGAGTGACAGAATGACAGAATGAAAAGACTCACGTGTCACTGGAAACAATATCAGATATTAATAGGTGTCGTCCATTAACAATGAAGCAGGAAAATAGATGGAAAACAGAATTCCTGCGAAATCTACTGGATGTTCACCGCGAGTCATAGTTGTCAGAATGGTTGAGGATAATTTTAGCATAAACTGAGAAAACAATAAGTAATGATTTCGTTTAAGATGCACAGAGGTCATTTTCACAATTACATGTCAATGTACGATTAGAATATTTAATTTACATCGTTTTAATATATGTTTGGGGGTTAGGACGGTGGTTAAATGAAATACAAATGTGATTGACGCGTGTTGAGGTTTATTGTGACAAATGATAAATGCGATTAAAACAGAATACAATGAATAAAGATGTAGGAAATGATGAAATGAATTGGCAGTCTTGCTCGGCAAAGACGAGCCGGCAAGACCGCCATTGTGAAACGCTGAAACTGGAGAGACTGTCTGGCGGTGAATTGGGCCAGACTTGTGGCAGCAGCCGGCAGCGCTGTCGCTGGCGTCGATGCCGACTGAGATGGCGGTAGATTTGAATTATGGTCGCTACATATGTATGGGTATTAATATATGGTGTGGGTTTATAGGTTATGCAACTCAAACTCAACCCGTGTGGAAGTCGAGTTTTATAGGTTAATGAGATGTCTCCCTAGGACCATTACTGTATATGATGAGCAAGGATGAGTCTATGGCTAGAGCAGGCGGATGAAATAAAGTATTGACTTATAATTGAAGACGTTGATAGAAAATGAATGCACAATTTACAGCACACAGATTGAGGTTAAAATACATATCAAGTTATTGACGTGAGTTCGAGTAGTGATGTGATCAAAATCACGAACCGTGAGTCAATCACTGGATATTTTTGAGTCACACTCACTATCGGTGATTGTGAATATCGTGATTCATTTTTTATTTAATTTATATTCAGCGCATGTGCGTATAAAACGAAAATATGCACGAAGGAATGACGTTATAATTCGTGATAAACGCCATCTAGCAGATTCTGTCCAAACGTTTTACGCGTCTGACTCAAAATGCTGAGAATATGATCCGAAATATATTTCGGTTATGGTTTGATATTAAATTAATATATACGCTATAATACGCTCAAAATGCTGTATTTTTATTTATTTATTTATTTGGTGTATTAGTATTGAAACTGTGATCACAGTCACAGTTTTCAATCACTGGTATTATCGAACATCAATCACAATCACACCAGTGAATTGAGAGTAGCATTTTTCTCATCACTACGTTCGAAAACAAGACAGAAGTGGTGGCAAGATTATTTTTTTCCGCCCTAGTAACTTGAGTGAAGATGTTTTCACTTTTTGTAAAACCATACCCATAAATCGGCCCCCCGCGTGCCGAACACGTTAGGGGCGGTATTTTGTTAGGTCGGCATTTTGAAACTTGCCCAAGGACGGCTTCTTATCAAAAGACGTTTTGGACCCTAGTTTTGACTACAGATTACTGCTATGTTATTTATTGTATTGTTTATATGTGGATTATTTTTATTACACACTATTATCATTTGGCTACAGGCAAGCGGCCCTGCGTGGCCGCTTCAGGCTGGCTCTCGGAGTGGCTACTCTGCGATGTATTGTTGTCGTTTGCGGTCGGTACCAGGCGAGATTATACGGCTGTTGCGAGCATGGCTTAACGATCGGGTACTGTAAAGCAAGTGTAGGCCCTCCACGTTCCGTGTCCGTGTCCACAGAAGGAAACACGATTAAATATTTAGTTGAGATTCATCTTAAGACCATGTATACGTGTTGAGATTTTAATATATGGATATAAACAGATCAACTTGAAATTGGTAGAAAAGGATTTAAAAAATACTCAAAGCAATGCTTGATGTGCTTGTTGGTCTAATGGTTAAGACATTTGACTAGTGTCTGTAGTCTGTCCTAGTTTAGCTTAGTTGGAAAATAATAAGAATATTGATGCGAGACATATTTAAAAAACGTACACGACGTTCGATCTGACAGGAATATTTGACATTGACATGTAAACACAAACGTTATCTTAAACCGTCATAGATCTCTATAACTATATGTAGCGATCGGAATTCAAATCCACCAGTTTCATCGTTTCACAACGGCGGTCTTGCCGGCCCGCGCTCGCCGAGCAAGACCGCCAACTCGCTTCATTTCATTTCATAAGACACGCGCACCTTCTACATCTTCATTCGTTCTCATCTGTCTTCCTTGTTTTTATCACCGACAATAAACACCCCCCCACACGCCAATCACATTTATTTCATTTAACCACTGTCCTAACCCCCAAATATATATTATGAAAAGTCATTAAACATTACTGCAGAGTGAATATTATGTTCCAGGCCGATTTAGTTTAGCCGCCATTTTGGTTTGAGAAACATGTGTCAGTTCACATTTGGTAATTGTAGAGAGTAGTTGATTACAATTTATTACGGAGCATCCAACGCCTCGACAACGTGTTGAAGTCATTAAAACATTTTATCTAAATAATAACGGCAATGCTGTAACCATTAATGGTGATCGCTAACGTCACACGTTGGAAAACTTCTCGGTAGCCGAACTGGACACATGTGGTTTCGACAGGACGGTGTCACCTCACACATAGCCCGACGCCAGACGATATTACCGAAAAGTGGTAATATCGTCTGGCCTCCTCGATCACCAGATTTGACAGCTCCCGACTAACAAAATAATCGATAAATAAAAACCAAAATAAGTCATTTTGTTTCATTTCCTAGTTATTCAAGAACAACATCGGCCTGAAACATAATATTCACCCTGTATAAGGTGTTAAATTACAATTTTTATTGTTTACAGGGCCGTTTTCGCAAAAATTTCAATTGCTACTTCAAATTATTGAACTTTGCACCTACTGACAACTGAAATTTCAGGCACCTACCTTTTTAAAAACAAAACATTGCAAGTTTATGTTTTATCTCAGTCATCTATCGCGAAGGTTCAAAATAAGGAAAATCAAATACAAAAACAACTTTAAAATATACAATATACATACACATCTAGTGCACAATACATTATGGGATACCTGATTAAATTACGAATCGAAAAGGTTCAAGGGATGTACAAATTCTGTACTGTTACGGAAAATATTATTGTGTGAGATTTTTACATAATCATGTTTAGCTTTAAGTCTACGTTATCTCGTGTTTGAGATTAGGGACATGCAGCTTAGAATATTTTATATTTGATTTTTCCCTGTGTAGTAAAAATATTATAAATTCAGAACGAAAATGCTACACATTGATTGTGATGTCCTTGGAATAGTGTATGTATGCCGCACCGTCAGTGCGGGTATGTGTGGCTATAAGTCGGCGCGCATATTTTTTATCTGCGGTTCATCGGCGTAATAGTTTGACCTATACTAGCGATATACCCTGCAATAAATTGTAGCTTATTGTAATAAAAGATTAATTGTTACAAAGTCTATTTCTTGGACCTTCACATTACGAGGTGTACACTAAAGACGTACTAATAAGTCAAGTACGTAACACTGATTTAATTGGTATTTCAAAAGAAGTAGAAATCGCTCCGATGTAACCTTTCAAATTTATCTACAAAAAGAAACATAACTCCGTTAACATTGGTCCAATAAATAACCTTGCGGCCACAGTGCAGAAAGGGAATTTTCAAATCGAGTTAAATAAAATAAAACTACTATAATTAATTAATTTAGGGTAGTCTTGATAGTTGGTAATGAATGGTCATTCCACAAATAATGCATTTTTTCAATACTTTGTTTATTTTTCAAAATTAAGATAACAAAGTACTTTTATAATCTAAAATATACTCTCCTTCATTTTTTATAATGCTCTTCCATCTTTCTGATAGACTTGGACGGCCCCTCTTCTAAAATTCACTTGTCCGTGATGAAATATCCAGCACTGTTCTGACCTCGTCTACAGAATGTATATTTTTTCCGTCCAAATGATTTTGAAGACTGCGGAATAAATGATAATCAAATGGGGCAATGTCCGGCGAATATGGTGAGTGGGGCATCGTTTCCAAAAAAGGTTCATTCCTGATGCGTGACAGCAAAGAAGAGCACGTATTCACTCTCTGCATGCGAACCCAATTTGCAATTATGATGGATTTTGTTTCACCAGAGTTTGCAGAACGTCCTCATTGAGCTTTACAGATTTTCCAAGACTAGGCTGTAGTTTCTGGCTCAGAATTTCTGGAATCACACATTAGGTGACACTGGCTTATGCTTATTGTCTGATCCCCATATACTGAATTCATATTTCCGTTGCGTTGTTCGGAACTCATGAAGCAAAATATGCTCCTTTGTCACTTCCATTATAGCTTTGAAAAAATAACTGTTAAAATCGAACTACACTCTTCAAACCTTGCACTAAGAATAAGTTACTACCCGTTTTTATAACAGGTAGTAATTAAACATGATGCAGGTAGTTTATCCCATCCCCCTCCAACGTTTAGTGCATGTTTGGGGGTTAGGACGGTAGTTAAATGAAAGAAATGTTGTTTGCGTGTTTATTGTGATGGATATAACAATAAAGATAAATGAGAATGAGTACAATGGATGAGTGAAGATGTAGAAGGTGTGCGTGGATTTCAAAGTGAAGCCAGTCGGCAGTCTCGCTCGGCGCGCGTGGGCCGGCAAGACCGCTGTTGTGAAACGATGAAACTGGTTGGCGGTGAATGATCGAGCCAGGCTTGTAGCAGCAGCCGGCAGCGCTGTCGCTAGCGTCGATGCCGACTGAGATGGCGGTGGATATGAATTCTGATCGCTACACATGTAATTGAAAAAACTGCATTATTTATGGAATTAATTTTTAATACATACAGTATAAAAAAGCATTCTCATATTATATTCATTTGAGGAAATACAATTCAGTATCAAATCATCGCTTAACAATGCCAATATTTCGAGATAAGATCAAATTATATTTCTTCGATCATAATGAAAAGTTAGGTTATACTTCTCTCCTCTTCTCATGTCCCACCTGTTCAACGGACGTTGGATATCATTCTTCTTTAGATCCACATCTCAAACGCTTCATGTCACCTTATCATTTCTTCAGTAAGTGTCCACGCTTCCACTCTATAAAATAATATCGAGAACACACAGTATCTGACCATTCGCATTTGTAATCATTGGATAAAGATTGCACGAGCTCGCTCATTTGCAAATGCGGCATTTGATTTCAACAGAGAGCAATATATGTAAGTAGTTTCATTGTCAGTTGTGTTTTATTGTGTTAATGAGCATATATTTTGTTTTAGTTGAATTAATTTCAAACCTAAAAGTCTCGCACGTGTTCAGCAGAAGTTGTAGATACTCAATGTTACTTGCTAAAAGTACCGAATTATGTGTATAATATAAGTTATTCAAAATTTTCCCATTTACAGCAAGCCCTTGAGTAGCTTCTTGAAGAGCTTAAGTTGACCAGCATGGTTTACTACTCTTACATTTCCTGGCATCTTAAGGGTGCATGTCCGTAGGACCTCGGGACATGCAACAGTAAAGATAAAGGTTGATCTTGTCTATGGTGGTCCTCTGCATACGATTTTTAAGTGAGTGAGTCACTATTAAGTGTCAAAAGATTTCACCTGCTATGGACACCTATCTCAACAGATGAAACAGATGGCGTCTTGATGTAAGGTGTGTAGGTTATCATAATATTAAACTAGACATTGTATAAAATATTGAAATTAATTAAGGCGGGAGATGTCCAAACCATTTCAAAAAAGATCATTCTATATGTAGAAGTAGGAATTTTGTGCGGAGTTAGATTACATTATTCTGCCAATTCAACTGACTCAGCTTCCTGTGATTTGTGGCTATTTCTAAAGTTAAAACCTGCGCTGAAGGGACAAAGATTTTTCAAACATGACTGAAAATGAGTTTTAGGCCTGCTTATAGTATGCATATAGATGCACAAATGGGAATATTTTGAATGCGACAGCAGTCACTAACAAATATTTTTTAAACGTGCATTCCAGAAATAAGTTGTCACACAATATAAAATGATGCATTTTCATTTACGCAAAAATTTCAATCAATTCATAATTAATAACGTAAAAATAATTAATATTTGATATAAAAAAGTATTGATATGATATTTTTTTATTTAGTAATCTTGAACTGTATACACTCAATAATATTACATAATAAAAAAGTTTATAAAAATTTTCTTGTACTTTAGAGACAAATTATAACAATTATCATTTTTTTCTCATTCTTTGGTAACTTTATATAAAATCTTCTATATATTTTACAAGTATTATAATATATATATATATATATAAACGCATTAAATATTAATTTTGTATACTTAGCACGGTGTCATATACATTTTTTCATGAAATTAATTTTAAATATGTAATAACGTACTGATTAAAAATTAAAATACGTATTAAAGTTATCATTTGCTGATGAAGTGTGTAAAATATAACAATATTATTAAACTTAAATATAGAAGATATTCTTTATAAAATTAGATATATAAAGATAAGTGAAAAATGAAGTCAGCTTTATTTAGTACATGTATTAGAAGTGATCAAAAAAAGATTGTGTGAATTGTCATAGTTTGGATTCAGATAATTGATTAGGTAATGGATGCATTGTTCTTTCCACAGCACTTTACGTAACTTCCAATTTTGACACGACAGGTTGACAGGATCCGTGTTTGCGCTCCAAACGTCATTGCAGGCAGAATACGCCGATCATACACTTCAGAGGTATCTTCTTGTTCTCGAGTATACTGCCCAATCTTTTTCTCTGCCCGACATTGAACAAACTGTCGCAGAACTAAAACAAGATTGTGCCGGGTATCTAACAAGACTGACCGATGAGCATCGGAATGATTAAATCCCGCATGGTAAATATGCCGGACTGTCGATATAAAAAAGACCGATGATATTTGTCGGAGAAGAGCCGCAAGGGAGCAACGAGGTCTATGTTTAACAATGGATGCAAACAGGCTAAAAAAGAAATGAATTGTGTTTATCAGTATTACATTGTATTCTGGGGGATACAACAGTAGCTGTCACCTCCGAGCACTTCCCTAGCTACTTCATTAGACTCTTGTCTATGAAATGACCGCTAATATTAAAACTGGATAAATCACTAGTATTAGGAATATACAAGTATGTATTCCCGTAAACGATCTATAGACTGCAGGACAATTATCAATTAACAACCCTTGGGTCACGATCCTCACGATGAGGGAACCGACTGGTGAAGAATGATAAATCTCAATTCCTTACCTTTGAAAGCAAACAATTCAATGCGTCCCTTTTTAAGGACTCTCAGTTTTGAAAATGAGAATAATTATTCATTGAGAGAAATTTCTTAGGAGTGTCAAGGATGGGGTAAATGTTCCAAGCCGATGCTCTTGACGCTTTCCAATATTAGATCTGGGAATATAATTTTTTTATGTTGGAACAGAGTATGCTGCTTTATGATCATTGCTTCACGAACACAGCTGTAGTTGTACAGTAATCTGTAATTATTTGGTGACTATATACAAACACATAATAAACAATATTTCACATGTTCCACCAAATATGTACATAAAATTCCCTTTTGTCAATTGAATCAATGTTTGTGATAAAAGGCAGATGACAGCCAATAATCGTTTCACCCAATTTCAAATCTACTCAAAATTTTTTGGTAACCATTTCGAACTCTTGGAACTATGTACAAGGTATCATCTAACATATATGTTTAACAGACCTTTAAAGTGTTAAATATCAATTTTTAATTTCTTCATTGGAGCTTGGTCCAACGTCTGTGAGATGAAATTATTACTCATACACTTTATTTGTATTCAAATCAACAGTTGTCCTATATACTGTTCAAATATAACTTTGTTTCCTCGTTATGATACAATTCAATTTTTAACAAAATGACAGATGATACCTTATTGTCCCGAGGTCATGAATAGACAAACACATTAGATAATCCAATTATGGGAATAGTCCAGTCAAAGAAAGAATGATAGATACAGAGAGGAAATTGAATGCAGGTACATATAAATACAATATAATTTTCACTGCAACATTTTGTCCACAGCGAGATGGTTTGTTTTCTAACAATTTTATTTTTAAGGCAAGAATTTCACATTTGTAAATAAAATAATATTATTTAGCATATTTTTGGCAAGTCAAGAATTTTGTGGCAAGAATTTTTGGTTATAAATAAAATAAATAAATTATTTGGCATATTTTTGACAAATATCAAATTCTTTAACAATATTATGTATATGTTTTGAGTAAAAGTCTTTTTTTGATAAACTATAATAATTATAAAAAAAGTACATCATATTTTATTTCGTTTAGACCGTTTTGCAGGAACTACTTTGAGGCGTATCCTCAAATTATTTTAACGTCTCGCGAGAAGAGAAGGTAGCTTGAAGAAGCTTGTTGCAGTGGGCCACGTCGAAGAATGGAGAGGAAGATTTAATTCTCTGTTGAATACCGAGGAAAACACAGGAGTTCATGAAGATTAAAATCATCAGTTATGAAGGATATTGATATGAATTATTTTTGTTTAGTCTTCTTTCCTTTTTGCATATATAATAAATATGAACTGGCAGTAATGTGTGCGAGGTATTATAATTTGTTGTTTCCAATCCATTCCCTCCTGTGTAAAGTTCTATATCTAACAAATAAGTTATTTTGAATCATTCTAGTATTTCACATGTTGATATATTTTTAAGTGGAAGTAATTTTTTTACACATTGTGTTCAATAAAACATAATAGAATACAATATATAAAAAAATCATCAGCTATGATTCATTGAGCCAAGTTTTCTTGCACCTTTCTTAATATTGTCACTCCATCTTCTATAAGATCTTCTCCATGATCCTGTCCCTTGGGGTTGCTGACGCAGTGCCATATATGCCTTGGAGGAGGCATTCTTGGCCCAGCATAAATTTAACATACCCACAGTATCTTATTCGTCGTACAAACTAGTTTAGATATTTAACATATTTTCTTCAGTCAAGGTTTCGCTATAGTACAATACAATCAGGATAAGAATAGTTAGAATAAAAATATGTATCAAATATATGCAAAATACTAATAATTATAGACTCGATATGTATGTACTTGGATATTGAAAATTGATGAGAAATAATGACCATAAATTGGGGTTAAAGTCAACCCTGTGACGTTTTTCCAAGAGGCGTTCAACAAGGCCAAGACAAAACCAGAAGAAATATTAAACTGGATACGAAGAAGAAGACAGTAGACGTCGTCTGCTGCTTACCACTTAAGATATTATGGGATAATAGTGTAATGAATGATTAAAATAAATAATAGATTTAAAAAAATTAAAAAGCAGTACACATAACCTCAAAAGAAATGGCTACACGAATGACTCACGAGTTGAATAATAATATGCAAGAATATGGATGAAGCAATGTTGGAAAATGTTTAGTCTCTTAAAAATTAAAAGTAAATCACTATTATTATTATTATATCATGAATATAAAAAGATTTTTTTCGGGTTTTCAGTTTTTTCTCTTTTGCCAGTCGGCTGGAGCGATGCGGACGGCCACCGTTCACTGAAACAAAAAAATAATTATCAGAACTCGAGATGATCTTAATCAGTCACATTTTCAATTAATATGATAAATTAAATATATTAATTAGAAAGATATACATATAAAATCAATTTTATCGAAAAATATTGTTGTTGCACCACCGGGATTCGAACCTGGATCTCTTTCCTAACCGGGAAAGGTGCATTATCCAACTATGCTACAGCGACAATATTTTTAGTGATAATTTTCGAACCTATATGTTACCTTTCTGATATTAATACATTTAATCGTTCCATTATTTGAAAGAGCCATCTACCTTATTTTTACAGAATCTCAAATACCTTTGAGTAAACTGATAGCAGACGCCAGAATTATCAATTCATTTTTATTAAATTTTGGACACATTGATACAACATTATTACAACTTCACAATAAGAATGTCTTCTCCTAATAATATGATAAATCTTCAAAATAACGCTTACCACAAATCTGTTGACTTTGGCTTGGGAAAGAGTCCTCACGACGCTGTTGGTGGTGGTGCGCATCGACTCAAACTTCTTGCGAAGACTGAAAAGAGAAAAATATTAATCATCCATGTATATTTGCCACTTCCGTGTCGCATAGTAATAAGAAACTAACTGTCCCTCTGTCAATATACTGGGCAAACAAAGTATTTATATGGGTGATGATACATGTGTTTAGTGCAGCGTTCTAAAGAATAACTATGGAAAAAGTTGATTTAGATCGATCGAAGATATTAAAGCAGACAGATATTCAGTTTTATATATGTACATATTAGACTTATATAACTTTTTTACTGTGTACATATTTATTTTTATATAGTTTTTAGAGAAATACTGTTACTATATATGAGGGGTATATAAGTAGCAACCTCCATATTTTTTATTTGGCGATAAATGTGAAAAATTGATAGGAGCATTTGAAAAAAAATATATTTATTAATGCACTTCTTATTATGAATGATAATCTGGTTTAAAATACTAAATAAATACAATACCTTCTTCTAAAAACAAGCTAGTTTCCACACTGGCGGGCCATTAAAATTTCTGAGTAGCATAGAATTTTGGTTTAATTCTAATATAAATGACAGCGAGCAAAAGTGGCTGTTAACACCAATTTTGAATGACAAATTTACATCAAAAAGAGCTAAGTTTGACTTCATAAATTAACACAATGTGAGAAGACAAGCGCATTAAAAGTTACAGAAAAAATTGAGATTGCTGAAAGATATAACAACTGATTTGATAGTAGATTCAAAAATATATACATATTTATCTAATATCTGGTATGAAAGGCTCAATCGGACGCATTAATGTATGAATCAATTTACTTGTTTAACGTATCCGAGGTCCAATAAAACATTTAAACTCAATCAATCAAACCTTCCGTAATAAATACTCAAATGCGTTACCTTTTAGCGGATTCAATCTGTGATTCATCCTCTCCGATGTTAGCCTGGTGCTCGAAGATAACTGAAGCTGACTGGGATACTTTCTGCTCGTTGTCAGCCCAGTTTTCAAACCTGGAACGGAGGTTCTTGGCTCGAGCCAGGGCTTGGGCCTAGGGGAGTGAAAAGTATACACGCTATAAGTAGTTTGTATTCAGCTGTAGTTGTAGCAACTAAATGTGACTAACATAATAGTTGACTGGTGACTATATGATAAAATAAAATACCATTTTAACAAATAGCAGATTCACATATGTATTCATTAGAAAATTAATTTGACACATTGAAAAAATGGGATTATCCCTTCTTATACATGGAAAAGGTATTATCAATTATTCTATTGTAATGCTATATATCGACCTCTCCAATGCAGAATATCATAACTAACAAATATATACAATACATACTAAAAATAGTGCTAAAAAAATCTCACTTCTGGGAAGAATTAGAAAATTCTTTAATACCGAGTCTTGTAAAATAGTATACAACTCTGTTATTATTCCTCACATCAACTGCTGCAGCAGCATTTTATTGTTGGGTAATGAAGAAGAAATACAACAGTACTGGAAAATAAAGCTTTTAAGAATAATAATATTGATAAAAAATAGACAATAAAATAGAGGCAAATAAACATGTGCATGAAAATCATACAATACAAGAGAAAGAGGAACGCGGACACTTCAGTTAATAACATTTTTATTTTCATATGACTAAATCAAATTCATCAAATAGATAAACTCGTGCCTAACTCTGTTGGCCTGTACCAGGTATGGCATGACTCATAACATAATTGTGTTTCATCCTAGTCCCTTCATGGGAGTCTTTACTAGTAAGCCCTTTGATGGCTGTCTTCTACCCACCGGTTTCTGTCCTTCCTTATACATATAACATCTTTTATTTTATTAAGGAGAACACATTCTTATTGTGAAGTTGTAATTATTCAGAACATAGCTCTGTGATGTTTTAAAATACTAATTTAATGTATTAATTATAAATATATACATATAAAATCAATTTTGTCGAAAAATATTGTTTTTGCGCTACCGGGATTCGAACCTGGATCTCTATTTACAATCCAATTCAATTCATTTGAAAAGTGTTGAAAAACATATAGGTTCGAAAATTTGTCATGAAAAATACTGGCACTATAACACAATTGGTAGTGTACTAAGTGAAATAGAGATTCGGGTTCGAATCCCGGTAGCGCAAAAACAATATTTTTCGACAAAATTGATTTTATACGTATATATTTATAATTAATACATTAAATTAGTATTTAAAACATCTTTTATTTGTTTGGATATCTGATCTTTGTATTATATTGTCTTTTGTAATATTGATATGTACCTTGTATTGTATTGCATTATCAGAGAGTAAATAAAGCCAGCACTTGGCAGGGCGCAGGAAGGTCTCAATTATAATCTTTGTTCCTTTTGCTTATACATTGTCTCAAACTAAAATATAAATTCTTCTTCTTACAGTAGCTTTTGGTTTTTTTTTATTAATAATTATGGAATTCGTGTTACTTAAGGTTGCAAACTTCTACAACGGTTCCGGGAAAAGATGGGTCCCCCCTTCTGGCGCCCCTTTAATAAATATATAAGAGGAAGAGATAGAATAAGACTGCCATTCAGGGAGAAGGTCATCTCAGAAATCAGTGATGTGCAAGATATGTTTATAATATGTATATATGTACTTATGTTTGCTCTGTATTAAGAATAATTAAATAATTACTGGCGAAATATCAACTACTGAGATGAACTATTTATAGAAGGGTTGACATCTATTTTATAAAGCATAAATTTATTTGTATGTATGTTAACACTAAAGGCCGTTTCTGTAATCAGTAGTAACATTTTACTTCAGTAAAGAAAGTTACTAAAGTAAATTTTTTCATTAACAAAAAAATATTTACTTCTCGAAAGTACATCCTGTAGTAAACTTATTTTACTCTGCTAATATCCGATAGTAAAAACGAGAATCGATGGTCAAATATGGCAAACTTTTCACAGCTGTTCGAAAAGTCATCCGATACATTGATACTTTGAAAGTTGCAGTATACGAGACAATTAATCATACAATATCTCGCTATTTTAGTGATGAGAGTTTGTTCGATGATGATCTCGTCGTTTAATATTACACATAATACGAAAAAATTTCACCACCAAAGTGACAGATATATAATACCGAGGTGAAAAAATCCATAGATAGTGTACAGACATTAGTAAAAAGTTACATACTACCGGCTCTAAGAAATGTGTCATAAATAATATTAATTCAAATGAATATAATATCCACACAACTTGTATCAACAACTGTGGCATAGTGGTTAAGGTGTCCGAGTAGAAATCATTATCTCTGGCAGCATAGGTTTGAATCCTACCAGCTGTGAGTTTTTTTTAACCTTGGTATGTTTTAAAAGATGAATTGTTTACTTTATTTTCTATAATTTTAATTGTGTAATCTTCTGCCAGTAAGGGTGATGTGCACAAGACACAGACTGCTTTATTTATTTCTAAATATCCATCAAGTGCTGCCGATAAAAGCCTGGCGTTGAGAATATCATTTTAAAATGTTATTCAAGTATAATTGTATAACGTAAAGACAGGTTATCAGTTTTATTGATACTATAGAAAGGGAAGTAATCCAAAACTAATCTAATCTTGCTTTTAATCAGAAACTGCGATAGTCAGAATGGGTTCCTTTACTACTTCTGCCTTCTCACCTGTTTGAGCACCTCGTCCTCATTGCTGTACCTCCTGACTTGCTCCGTCTCCTCTTCCTCGCCGCTTTCTTCACCCGAGTACTCTTCTCCGCTGGTGTACTCCTGTTCTCCTTCTGAGGAGGAGGGAGCGTGGTAGTCGGCTCCGGGAGGTGGAGGGGTAAAGCATTTCAGGGGCTTGGGACCTGTGAAGAAAAATATACAACTTAAAACAAATTAAATGAATGTTTCCTTTTGATCATATGCTTACTACCAATGCTCATATATGCCTGAAACATGGACTGTCAACAAAAGAGATGTCCACAAACATAGAGTAACACAAGAGGCATGGAAAGATTATGGCATATGTTGGGCAGCACACAAAGAGATAGGAAAACAAACATGTGAATAAGAAAACAGATAAGCGCAGACGATATAATAAAATACACTGATGTGGATAGGCAATGACATCTAGGGCACGCACGGCGAACTTGGTTTAACCGTGATAGTAGGGCTAGTAGCAGCGTGTAGCAAGTCATATCAGTAGCACCCATTACCACCAAATTGGTAACCAGCTACAACACTTTCCCTTCTTATGTTGAATGGATAAGCCACGAGAACGCTTTGTTTACTGCGGCCTGGAAAAGTTCCACAATAGAGTAGCCAAACCATTTCCTTAGGTTCTTCAGCTATGATTTTCTCCTTCTTCCAGGGCCCTGACTTTCAGCAATCTTTTCCTGTATTATCCGGTGTAAGATTTCATACTTCTCTAGATGTCTCATTACATGTCAGAGCTATTGAAGTTTTCGGATTTTTATAGTTATATACATACTTATTTTTCTTAATTCATCCGAGGCATAATATCTTCATTCATAACTCTATTATCCACCTTATTTTAAGCATTCTTCTGTAGATCCACAACTCAAAATACCAATAAAATGAAATGCCAATGGGCAGGTCACAAAGGCATCCAGTACTACCCAAGGGGAATCAAGAGACAGGTGAGCTCCCTAAAACCCACTGGACTAAAAATCGTCAATATGTGGCAGCGAATAACAATCCACAGGCAAAAGAGTAGTGAATCTTCATTATAACATTTACGACATTACTACTAAAATTTCCCATTTTGATCTGTTGCACTTCTGGCAGCTTTCTGAACGACCCATCAGTCGTGGACTGTACAACTTGTCAGCGATTAAATTTGACTACAAAAACCTTTAAATATTAAATTAACCTTGATTATGATCCTTTTGAGATTCCACCTCCATCTGCTTGAAGACTGAGATCATCCTGGAAGCCGTGTGTCGTTGCTGTGCAATGGTGGAGTCACTGAGGGTCTCGTCGTCACCGCGGACTATGGTCGGGTCGCGGTACAACTCCTGATCGGGAGAATCGTGCTGAAAGATGTAACGAGGTTAATATGATTAGATATGCTTGACAAAACATTATATGTACATAATATGACAAAGAAAAACGATGATAAATGAAAATTAGAAATTTGTCTTCAGAGAAACAGAAGTGAGTCAATTTACATTCACTTTGTAATATGTTTATTTTTTTATCTCTTGTATTTAATCAAATCAGTCAACTTATGTGACATATGATTGAAATTCATAAATTCAAGACAATTTAATATCTTGAGAGATAGTTTAACTTCGAAAACGGGATAATTCTGGTTTTTCAGGATGCCTGAGTGTCCTACTCATAACATTATTCTATATCAGATATTTTTTTATAGAAAAATAATGCTGGTCTCATCTTGTTAAGTTTTTTATTAAGTAAAATGATATTCAAATCTTAATTTAAATTAAATTTATACTTTCTAATTTTTTCCAATTACATATACAAATATTATTTCAAAAATTACTTTAAAAACATTGAAAATACCGTGCGTTATACTAGAAAAAAAGCACTGCATGTAATTAAAAATATGTAAAACCAACCTTATCACCATCGCGTGGCGGTGTCATGCGGAATTGCTTCTTCTCTTCTTTAGGTCTGTACGTCTCGAAGAATTTGAACTTGTTTGATATGTCGCTGGTCTCTATCTTCACGTCGTCCACTCTGTCAGCCGCGCGGATAATGTCTTTGGGAACGAATGGCTGAAAAATAAAACGCATTAAGTTAACCAATAAGTAAAGCAGAATATGGAACTTGTAAAGGTGAAGAAATATACAAAGAAAGAATAATAGTAATGGATATGTGAGATAAAAGCAAAAACAATTTTTTGAAAATGTAAGAATGAAAAGAGTATCTTCTGTGTACAGTTTTCTGAGCTAATCTGCTGTGTATATCTGACCCTGCAACGGGATCCGAAACGTCGGTCAGAAAGGTCAGATTAGCTCAGAACATTAGTATTTTAGTAATCCGAGACAAAAGGATGAACAACTTCTCAATATTGCGAAAAAGTGCACTCTGTTGATCGCCAGGCGTGTTGGCTGTACTGGTGAGGGATTAATACTACAATTACCTTCTCTTTGCGTTTAGGTTCAATATTCTTCTGAGGTGATAGGGGTCCAGAGTTCATCATGTTGGCATCCATCTCTTCAAATATGGAGCGGGACTGCTTGCTTATCCCTAGAATATAAGAAAATCTAACATTCACAACATCTATTACACTTCAACTATAATGATACACAGTGAAAATGGAATTGAAGGTAAGTCCACCTAACCTAGCTCGTAAGGACTGAGATATTAGTTCAGTGGAAGCTATTCTGAGAGAGCTGAATTTAAATCCTATGTAAAGAGCAGGTAAAGGTCAGTATAGAATTCAGTGCGAAGTATTCTGTGAATCATCGTCGCATGTGATTCGCTCCTATTAGATTAGAATGACATATCCGATACCTTACTTTACTGACAGTTCATAATGATGAAATCTGTAATAACAAGACTTACAAAGATATGGAAAAACCAATCAATACTTGCAGCTATCCGTTTTCTAAAATCTCTAGTTTTAGTTGAGCACTATATGGGGTGCAGGTATGAACTCGAGGAAAGAATAAGAGGAACAGCTAGATGCTTTCGGGATACAGCGATGGAGGAGAATGCGGTGCATTTTGTGGATTGCAAGATGATGATGGTAATAGTCTTGAGAAGACAATGGTTACTGAGAGTCTAAAAAGGCAGAGAGCAAGAAGACAAGAGTCCATCAAAATGGTTTAACCAAATAAACAATATTATTTAAAAATAAAGATTGTCACAAGGAATACCTTTTATATTATTATTATATCTTGTTATTTTCAAACTAAGCAAACTGCTTACAATATGAAAATAGGTCTAATTTGATGGTCTCCTTGTATGAAACTCAAATCCCCAATCACTTATGTCTTACTGCTTACTGCTAGATTAATAAGACTATCAGTCACGAGGCAGCTAATAAAGGCACACAGAGAGCTAGCTGCGATATTGGAACCTTCTTACAGACCAATGAGTATAAATAACTTTTTAATTATTGTAACGGAACTTACCAGCGTTAAACAATGCCTCGTCATAGATAGCTTCCTTCTTCTGACTTCCATCATCGTCCTTGAATATCTTTCCATTCTCAAACTTCTCCTTGATGGAGCTGGCTTTTTCACTGTCCAGCTGCAGTTCTCTGGCTATCTTGTCAGCTGAAGTTATGCCTGATAACATTTTTGAATCATTAATTAAATTTGTCAAATACATTGTAAAAAAGAATTGCACCGATAAAACTAATGCCAAGGATATATTATAAATTATTCCCAAAATTTTTTTTCAAATGATTTCAGTATTGGAGCGAATTAAAAACGTTTGTTCCGGGTAGTTAACTAAATATTTATACAGTGGAATATATAACACTTTTAATATGAAATAATATTCTGGTCCTGACGAAGTATATGTGATTTATTTTTTCTTAACATGAAACAATAAATGCTTAACACTGAAAAGATTTTGCATCTAAGAACAACAAAAGATATACTGGCTGTCCGCCTTCACCAAATTGAAATAAAGGACCCCTAAATAAGTATTGTATATAAGATATACAAATATTAGTACTGCGTGGTTTCTACAATAAATAGTAAGTACAAAATTAATCTGACACACTTTTATGAAAAAAACATACGTATTCTTAGGCATATATGTATATGCACTAAGTGGCGTGCAGATTTAGGCTATCCTTTTACCAATGATATTATACAATCATATATAATATATGTACTTTCGTTTATACAACCCTACCATGTATTTATTTATAATTTTAAGTTTCAACATAAAATAGTACCTTCACACTTTCTATGACTGAACATGATTAATTTATTGTTTGAAAATCCTTTTAAAAGGTTAACGTAGGAAACAGTTCTGCCTACTGCTTTTTGTTTTTCCCAAATCAAAAACCAATCCATGCACCAAATTTAAAGAACAATCGTAAAATCAATATGTTAAAAACAATAAAATCAACCGAAAGGAATTTTCAATTCAGTAAATAGCTATTTATACGACTTGAGTAATTCACAAACCACATTTTGAACAAATAGGATTATCCGTAATTGAACTGTTTACTGTTAATGACTTTTCCCGGCTAGACTGCTCTATAATAAAATACGTTGCAGAAATAAAATAATACAAAAAAGATTTCAGATTTATAAATATTAAATGTTAAAATTAAATCAGGATCATAACATTTACCTTGTGGTTTACCATTTTAGTAAAACAAACGTTTCTCATACGTCATTTAGTTTCTATCACAAACGTTTCGATTATAAAGATATTGAAAATATCTGCGAGTTCTCAATTGCTATCAACATGAAATAATATTTTATTCCCCATGATATTGTGTTAAACGATTTCCATACATGTATGCATTTTGCATTTCATGTTTAAACAAGTTCACCTGTGATCATCGCAAATGAGATTTTCGTCTCGAGACAATCTCTGAGACGGTGATTCTTTGGAAACATATCAAGTCTCAAGATATCTACTGTCTTGTATCAATGATATTCCGTTTGTCAGTTGAGTAAATTTGAATTTCACAAGCAACAGTTAAAACGGAATAATTGTTTGTAGTTTAACGCCTTCTCTTTGTTTAGAACTTTACAGAATAAATAGTTGTAGGTATTTATGACTCTAGGTAAGGTTTGTCGCTGTCAAATCGAATGTCGTGAATCCGTATTAGAGTTTTTGTCTCTTTTTGAGATCAGCCATCTGAGTTTATCTCCAGATAATGTGTACAAGGTACTGTGAATTATCTAATTGTGTCTCATTACGTGGACAACGAGCCATCACGATGACGATATATATTATAATAAATTACACATTTGACCTTTTCACATTTTTTTTCACCCAACATACTGTGCAATAAAACTTTGAAGCTCTATAAGCAATCAGCTCTAAAAATAGTAAATCTCTCGCATAAAGTTGCAATACGACATTCTTCATAAATAATATTAATAATGCATTGAAAAAGTGAAATTAATAAATTCATTGGTTATCGCAGCAATTCCCAATGTTATTTATTTTACAAATTCACAAGTGTTATTATCGTTTTAACACAATAAAAAAAACTTTGGAGAGACAAAATGGCAACCAATGTAGAAAAAAAATCAATGGGCTACTCACTTATTTCACTCTGCGCCACCGACTGTTGATACATCTCCTTTATCTTGGCTTGCTTGCCCTACAAATATAGCACACATTATAAAACTGCCCGGTATTAATAACATTGTATGCCAGTCAATCTTGGATATGATAAAAGCACACTAAAAAATAATAATTCCTTACATATCCTGCATTATTTTACATTAATAATCTTATTTTACATGGATTAAAGAAGATATTGATGAAGTATGGAGCTGATTATCTGAATCAATCAATTGTGAAGCAAATTTTAAATACATAATTTGAAAATCAGAAGCCTGCGTGACAGCAATGTTCCCTCTAAGATAGCGCACATAAAAAATATAGCGCGTACACAATTTTTAACAAGACTTCTTCATGTGCCCCCTTCTATCGAAGGTTGGCGACCATGTTGATTTATCCTGTATAAAATCAACAACAATTTGAACAGTGAACTATTTTCTGAGGTAACACCAAGATAATCTCTTTCTATCTACACCTTCCTCCGCATAATGAGTTATAAAATATCATATTTTTCATTGTGGAGAATGTGTCCGAAGTATGCAGATTTTCTTGATAGTTATCTTGACTTATTTAGGCGTCTTAATACAGTAAAACCGCGATATAACGAAACCCGATATAGCGAAAAATGACGTATATCGAAAAAAAAATCGAAATTTAGTCCCTAAAACCAATTTTTCATACAAAAATGCATTTATATAACGAAATCCCGTTAATATTTATAACAAAATCATTTTTGTCCCGTACGAAAAAATCCCAATACATTTACGTAAATTTATAACGAAATAAAAAAATGTTAAAAGATGAAAATATTATTTCGCACTTACAAAGCCGCGCCGCTGCATCTGCCGTATGCGAACGGTTTAATGGCCTTTTCGGCGGTGCGCGGCAGTCTGCCGACAAGGTAGTAAAACAATTCAAACTTCTTCCTGGGTTCATAGTATCATATTTTGAAGTGGTTGCCGCCGTTACCGGTAAGTTCCTTCGTAATTTATATACGACTCATTTTATAAAAATGCCGCGATTCAACTGTCAAATTTTTATTTTTGAATTATTTTTTGTGTTTGCAATATTCTGGAATTTACAAAAATATCTTCCAATTGGTGTTGAATAGGTTCTGTTCTTAATTTAATTCCTTTGATTATCTGTTTTAATAACAAAACTACTAAAAATATGTAGGTATTCAGTTCCCTATGGCCTTCTTCCTCCTTTGTTTGCAGAATTCGCGATCTTTTTTGAAGCCGCGCAACATTTTTTTGCGACGGCGCGTAACATATAGTAGGATTTTTTTAATGTATTTCGTTATATGTGGGAATTCGTTATTACGAATTTTTATTTTTTGGGCCCTTGGATTTCGTTATATCGCGGTTTTACTGTACATTGTCATTAGTAATGTGATCAACCCGTGTCCTACTGGTGGCCTTATACCGGTAAGGTAATGTTTTTCTTATTTTCTACCCCAGAGAACAAATAATAGCATCGGTTCATAAAATTGTACAACAGATTTGTTATGAATACACCGTAATTCAAAATTAGAGGGAATATTGAGTGACAGCACAATTTTCTGATACTAAATATCTCAACATATCTATTACTTTCTTGATGACGGCTGAATCACGATTTTTTCAAATGTCCATGTAGTGCAAAGGGAATGAAACTATTCTGACATCTATTAAATAATATGTTAAGAACTTGGAACTCCAAGAACCGTATGACACCTCAGATATTGAGCAAGGTGGTTGGCCAAGCCCTGCTTTCAAGTCCTACGAGGTCAAGTAAAGAAGAGTATTCAACACTAAGTACATATTATTTTACTTTTCTTAAATCTTTTGTGGTTGCTAACCACATATTTCCATAATACATCAGCCATAAATGTTTAATATGTATAAACCATCTGTGTAAGTAAATCATCCTTTATACTCTCTAAGACGCTCACCTTAGCTTTGCATTCTTTCCTTCTTCACATTTCTAGTTCCAACTCAATCATTCACAGATTTCCGACATGTTTTTCTACACACAGCCAAACTTCTGACACCTTCTACCATATCCAAGTTTCGCTGGCGTACACAAGAGTTGATACAAAGACTTTTTAAGTTAGTATGGTTGACAAATGAGCGGAGTGTATATATGTATAATTGAGTTTGAACCAAGCATGTGAGAAAAGATGATGAAAGTGTATTAAACGAGATAACGACTAGGGAAATTAAAAATTATAATATGTTTTATCAACATCAACAACAAAAGGTGCCGTCTGTTTTATTCATTAGAAAGCTAAATTACATTTACAAATAATGCGCTGTTAAGCTGTTAAATAAATAGCGCAATTTTTTGGAGCGCATTCGGACATTTAGGCCGGAGAAGTAAAAATATCATAGGACACTTTGGATTAAAAAGATTTAGAAAATACTCATTCCATAATTCACTTATTTATTATAAGAAACTGGTGCATACTTATAATGTACCAGTGAAGAACACTGTAGAATTACCGAATGACTGCAATTTTTATGAAGAGAAAGCCAATTGAATAACGATATTCTAACCAATGCCATAAATATCCATGACTACAAGGCTGGCTTAACATGCTTATAAATGGAATGGGGACCTGGCCAGCATGTAATGATCGGGGAAGAGGATAAAGGCCTCTCACTTGTCACAAAACTACACCCTAATAGTCTAGCGCTTTGAATCTGTTACGAGTATGAGTCTACGAATTTTACAGCTGTCAAATGGATGTTATGAAAAACACAAATTATTTAGATTTAGTTATCTTCATTCCGGAACATTCAAGATTATTGTATGACAATATTTAAAGAAACTACTGAGGACAGAAAATGTTTGTGTGATTCCTAGTTATACCTGAATATATCAGAAAGAATTACCTCGTCGCAAACCTGGGGCTAGTGAGGTGGGCAGGGTACAGTTGTAAAATAGCATGTAACATGTAAATAAATTAAATTATATTAACTTTTAATGAAATCACATTTTATTTGTGAAGTTATGATTTTTCAAAACAAATTTAGATAAACCATTTTGAATGATAAAATCAATGGGACTCGAATCCAGAACATTCTAATACAGGTAGAGCTTTAAACGATTAACCTATGATAGCTTCCATTGGGAAAAAATATATGTCTCTTAGCAAACGCATGTAGAAGAAATTTATTTAGCGACTCCTGTGTGTTCCACAGTGTGTGTGGAAGTGGGAAGAATTAAATTGTTGTTAAATCATTTTCATTAAAGCAAATGATGAATTTTCATCTAATCTAACCTAACAAAGCTAACCTCACCATGAAAAGCCTGCTCCGGATAGACGATATCTCCTGTTTCCTCTCAGTGTTCCTATCCTTCAGTACGTCTCCTGACTCGAACTTCCCGACAATCTCAGACATGTTACAGAATGACATGGGCTGCTCGCGTTGAGCTGTGCGCTTGTAGGACTTGCGCAGGGCCGCGTCGCCATCTTCTGCGAAAAATATCAATACAAGACAATTTATATGCTGTATCTTTTAGTGAATTACTGCACGATCTACGATTTTTAATGTAACAATGTTTTTTGGCATTGCAGATTCTTACCATCATCTTCTCCTTCACTGGAACTGGGTTCTATGGGGATGCCATTGAGATATTCATCTGTCACACCGATATCCATTCCCTTGGATTTGAATCTGTAAAAAGAATAAATTTAGATAACACTCTCTATATAGTTTTCTGAGTACCTTATTTTGTCAACATTTTCAATATAAATATGAATTAAATATATTAATTAGAAAGATATACATATAAAATCAATTTTATCGAAAAATATTGTTGTTGCGCCACCGGGATTCGAACCTGGATCTCTTTCCTAACCGGGGAAGGTGCTTTATCCAACAGCGACAATATTTTTAGTGACAATTTTCGAACCTATATGTTACCTTTTTGATATTAATACATTTAATCGTTCCATTATTTATTATTATCACAGACCGTCTGTTCTGAATAATTACAACTTCACAATAAGAATGTGTTCTCTTAATATTTTCAATATAGCTAATTGTTTAGTGTTTCTTCTGTAATGTTTGTTACCTGTACTCCCTCGCTTCTGAAACTCGGACCCAGACAAAACAAGACAAAAGAGCCCATAATACACTTGTCTGATACACTCGATCAAAATGGGTAGGCTATGCTGGTTAAGTCATGTACGGCATATGAAATCAGCAAACAAGGTTTTATCTATCAATCGACCAAAACCCCGCTGGTAGGACTATGTCGTAGATTCACTAATACGGAGGAAATCAAACAGAGAGCAACCGCGTTGGTGGAGAAGAATTTTGCTGTTCAACCATGACCCACCTCGAGTTATCAGGCTTATGATAACGGTGAAAATCTGCTCCACTATTTGATGCAAATAGCAACTTACAAAATAAAATGGTGAAAATTGAAATTAAAAAAATGTTTAAATCTTTATTCTACCATATATACCAATGATCAAAGTAGATAGACTAACTTAGCCAGTTTGGACAGCAGCGTGGAACTCTTGTCCCTCGACAGTGGGTGCTCCAGAGGCCTCGTGTCAGGCTCCTGAGGGCCTTGCTCGAACATCTGGAAGCGCGACTTGACATCCAAGGAGGCCAGCTCATCTAGACCCAAGTCTGGCTTGTCAGATCCTGAAGAAAGAAAGAAAGAAAATTTGAAGCATTGATAACCATTCATCCACACTGAATAAATTGCATCTGACCAAAGTAAGTACAAGTGTCATTAAAAAAATATAAAAGTCAAATCTTTTGCAAAAAAAAATGAGATACCAATGAAGCTTGTACCTGGGAACTTTATATTGCTTCATTAACAAATTTACTTTGGAGGAATAATGAACAATCGCAAATTCACCACTAGAATGTAAATTTATCATTTAATTGTGAAATTAGCTAAGCCACAATAATGGCCATCGGCGGATTTCACTCAAAGTTTAATCTGAGAAACATTGCAGTTTAATACAGATGGTTGCTATCTAATGGAAAACGCTGATATGTCATCCCAGTAGCAGCCATTTTTTCAAAATAAAGATTTATCTTTTACATTTTTTTAAAGACTTGGTTTTATTATTGTGAGAACTGTCACTTTGAACATGTGTATCAGGAGATCCATCGCCACTTCTCCTTAATTACTAGTCTATCTCATAGTTATATAATTGTTAAATACTATAAATACTTATAATTATAAATAAAGTGTAATTATTACAATTGGACGAGTTATTATTGCAAGGACTCGACCCAAGTAACTCGAAAGTACAAAGAGAGGATAGAACCCTGAGGGAATCTGGTAGTACTTGTAAAGTCACCACAATTATCAATGAATTATGTGTTCTGAACAATTGCAACTTTATCAAAAAAATACAAATTTATCATTTGATTGTAAATAATATTTGCCACTTGAAACCAATCGGCTATTGCCTAGATTCTGTAGAATCTATATTTAAATGTGGAAATCCTTTATTATATGTATTGCTTTAACGATGCACCATATAGAGTACTTGTTTTTATTTCCATTAAGATATGTTTTTTTTAAAATAAAATTATACATGTGTACATACACTTAGAGCTATCTTTAATTGTTAAATTAAAAGCATAAACATGAAGTACACAGTGAACTTAAAGAAACTAAATAATATGGACAGGCAAAAAAAATTTGCTTAAAATCTCAAGTGAATACGATATTTTGTGTAAGTGCGGGTGCACACAGATGACTTTCTGTCATGATGACGGGGGATACTGACGACTAAATTTTCAAATGATAGAACAGCTGGTCGCAAACTGTTGTACGACTGTTTTGTCTTCAGGGTGCGCTCGCTCTAAAACCGTTTTGAACTACAATGATCGAGTGATCATATCCAAGATAATAATCTAAATTAATTCACTTGAAAAACTTTCCACCACGGCCAGCGACGTGTCGCGGCATAATTTATTTACATATCTGCTTTGAACAGCGACACCTACTGGAGAT
The DNA here is from genome assembly GCA_031772225.1 of Eubasilissa splendida. NCBI lineage: Eukaryota > Metazoa > Arthropoda > Insecta > Trichoptera > Phryganeidae > Eubasilissa > Eubasilissa splendida. Next base: position 13,538,854 of record CM062870.1, read on the forward strand.
CTTAATCAGTTACATAAGGTGGAAAGATTGTAAATTAATATTAATATTCATAATTATTTTTTGTTAATCTGTACTGCTAATTTGAAATGACACTAACTATGGATACAAAGCACATTTATAATATAGATTATGAAAATATAATAGCATCATTGACTAAATGCGTACACAGAATATTCTTACTATTTTCAAACTAAGCTAAACGCTTGCACTATGAAAATAGGACTAACTTGCTGGTCTCCTGGAACGAGGCGTAAACCCCCGACCACTACACCAACCAGCGTTTTAACTACTGTACCAACAAGCTACTCATTATTAGATCTGTACGTAAACTTGCACCACCATTTTGAATCTCATCTTTAGGTTTGTATGCAGGTTTGCATTCACTCTCCATGTCTATAGGAAGAGTTGCATCTAATATCAGTAGGAAAGTTAGCTCCCGGACAGTAATAATAAAATAACACACCTCTGACTACATCTGGGGGCAGCTCCCTGGGGCTATTCTCGGAGATGATCATTAGATGCTTCTTCGGCCTTCCTGCAATCAAAATAAATACATAAGTCATTTGTATCTTATGTCAGTCTAGTTTAAAGAATGTTATTGTTATCCAAATATTTAAATGTTACAGTCGCTCTAATAAATGGCAATTTTACTTGGCGTTATTTGAGAAAGTATACTCGCAGATGTCATGATGATAAGAGAGCCACAGAGAGATTCAGGGTGGAGATTTGCTATATGAACGAAAGACAAATGAGTAGATATGTTGCCAAACCAAACTCAAAAATGTAGGATGCCAGTTGGTAAAGCTAAAATGGCAGTTGATCAACATTCAATGAGATGAGAGGACGAACAACAAATGGGGTAAAAAGGTAGCTCGAACCGAAAGACAAAATGTCTTCTTCTCATGCCTAATCTGTTCAACAGACGTTGGCTATCATCACTTTGACAATAGACTGGCCAAACCATTGCCTCAGATTCTTCAACCATGATGTTGTCTTTTTTCCGTTAAAGCAATATAAAAACTTTCATGGTCAACTGTGTTCTGTTTGCTAATGAACATTGTTTTAGTGCCAAATATTTTCTTTAAATATATGATAATGTGCCAAATAAAATATTGATTTTTTATGTCACTTACTACTTACACAGAATCACGTTCGCGAGAATTATGTCGGGTTGTGGCCTTGAAAAGAGCCTTTTTGGAGCCAAATCAGAATAAATGTGAATATGTTCTTTTCACCAAGCTTCGTATTATGATAATAAAACGTAAAAATAGAACACAATAGTTTATTGAAAACGAAAAGGAAACAAAAAGAAAATTATGCTTGACACAAATGTTTTCCCACACAAATTCCATGCAGTCCCTTTCTACACCGTGGGCAAATCAGATTGGATCTCTTTACTACGCCGCCATCTTTATTGCTGCATACCACGCATCGCCGTAAATTACGGCCTGGCAATTTTTCTAAACCAAAATTCATCCACGGTGTTGATGATGTTGAAGGTATTTCAGGAAGATATTTAACACGGAACCATTTCTCTTCTATCGCACTTACAATGCTTGAAGTGAATTGCAATCTAGTGATCTTTTTATGATCAGAATTGTGTAAGTATATAATGTAGGCGTTCAATACCATCCGCCCAAAAATGTTAAAGACAACCTTTTTCCAAAACTTCAGTGTCCTTCTTTCGTCGAGGTATGCATACAGCATAGTATCAGATTCATCGATACCACCCATAAATTGGTTGTAAGTGTGAATCATAGATGGTTTGGTTTTTTCTGTTTCAAAATTCCTTCTCTGCTTTCTTACGGTTACATTTTCTGTGCTACCGTCTGTTGAAATCAAGATAACCGGTTTTTTTTTAGATTTTTTGTCCCTGTAAGAGCACATTAGAATTTCGTCATTGCTGAAATATTTAGGTTGGCCGGCATTAGTTATTTTTGCTTCTTTCGGAATAAGCTTTCTTTTGTGTTTTATAGTACCAGTTAAGTGCGTACCTTTTTGAAATAGCGATTTGGCGAGCTCGACACCCGTATAAAAATTGTCAGTGAACAGATGATAGCCTTTGTTGAAATAATTTCCCATACTCAAAAGTTTTTCGACTACAACAAACCCGAGACCTTTCTTTTTTATTTCTTCTTTATTATCATTAGACTTAGCACTGCGGTAGCAATACAATCCCAAACAATATTTTGTTACAGAATCGCAAAGCATCCAAAACTGTATACCCCATTGGTGATGCTTTTTATTGGGTAGGTATTGCTTGATGACAGTTTGAGAATAGGTTCCTACAAGAAATTTATCAATGCTCAACTGTTGGTTCGGTACATAATGCTGACGAAAAACATTATTGGCGTGCTCGATCAAGAAGTTGAATCTGGCGCATGGATCGTACTCTGGGTGCCCCGGTAGGGCCACGCTTTCATCGTTAACCAAATGAAAAAATTTCAAAAGTAACTGAAATCGATTTCTTGAAAACATTTTACTAAACCACGGAATGCTTCTTGAATTTTTGGCCCAGTACAAATAAATCGTCGGCCTTCTTGTGACACCCATTTCTAGTAAAATAGCAATAAATGCTTTCATCTCTGGGAGGGTGACAGGCTTCCATAATCTCGCGCGCGATTTTGGTTTCAAATTTGGATGGGATTGCAAAAATTGGGCGGCGTGACGGTTAGTTTCGGCAACCATTTGTTGAAAAAGTGAAACCGTAAAAAATAGCTTAAAATATTCTACGGGCATCGCATTAGCTTGGGGGGCGTGTCTTGGTCCTGGTAATTCGCAAAATGCGTGTGAAGATTGCTTTTTGTAATGTGTATTCGGTGGTAGGTATGTAAATTCGTTCATGGTGACAGGATCATCTGGTTCGATCTCAGTTTCACTACAGTCACTGTTAATATCACTCCCACTATCACTTTCATATTCATTTCCGCTAGATTGATCTGTAGACATATTATCATTTTCACACGAACTGTCATCGATTTCCGACATTTTGATGTTATAATTTTTAACTGACTAAGGCTAAAACGTGAGTCTTTAGCAATTAATAAAGTAGTTTGAATATAATAAAACGTGAATTAAAGAAAAAATCACGAACTCCACGCACACAACTATCACAGCTGCAAGTCAAACGTAAAATGAAGTGTGGAGCGCTATCGCGTCATTGGCACTTTTGACATGAGCACGTGGCAGCGCCGTGGCACTTTTCGGCACTAAAACAGTTGAGTTCTAACCCGAAAGCCTCACACACCATCACCTATGACCATCACTACTTGATTCGGCAGAAGTTGTAGATCCTCGTTAATGTTACTTGGTAGAAGTACCGTATCATCTGCATAACGCAGGCTATTCAAAATATTCTCATTTATAACGAGCCTTTAGTAGCGAAGACAAAATGTGGGCAGGCTAAAAACCTGATAGCAATGATAGCAGTAGCAGAGTTTACAGTGGACCTGCAATACCAGAAAAGCTAAGAAGGCGTTGGAGGTGGTTTTTTGAGAAAAGGCATTAGATATAATCTTGTCTATTTCATAACTATGTTAGGCAATATAAGATTTGTTTATTATTTTGAAAACATCGAGTATAATTTATTTGCATTAAAAAATTTAATATTTTATGTGTATATTTAATAATGTAATTATTTATCTGACACGTCTTATATTTTATCTTTTCTTTGAATAGTGACACCTATAGGAGACTTTGATTCAGCTCCTAAATACAAATACGTACATTCATTTTGTTCCTGGTGAATTCGGGTTGACTCAGGTTTAAAAAAAATTACTAATAAAACACATGTAGTGGTAGTATTGTGATGAAGAAAGAGAAGTGACAGCAGTACTAACACTGCCAAGCTAACTAACTAACTATATTACCAACTTACTGATCTGAGAATCCAGATTTAATTTCTCTCTACATATCAACATACTTTCCTCTCCTATATGAGTACATCCCTTCACCGTCTGTGGAAACCAAAGAATTGTTTTCATTACGTACACATACACTAGGTTAGTATGTATGTATATTTTTCTATCATTTTGAATACAATTTTAGTTGTCAGAAAGATCATAGAGGTTGCAACTTTTTCTATCATAAAAACAATTATTTAGGGTCCATCTCAGTATATAAGCGACTTCCAGCAATCAATTAAATACAAACTGTAATTCAGTTAGTGATTTCACAGCCATGCCGACAGTAGTAGAATGAAAGAGTTTTTGTAACCTCCTCATTCTTTGATAGGTGACATTTTGAAATGATACTTACGTTTTTCCTGTTCGTCTTCTTCCACCGCTTTGGGTGCAAACAGTAACTTGAAATGGGGTTTGCAGTACACATTGCTCAGGTGACTTTGGAAGGACTCCAGACTAAAAAACAATAATTTATCATTGGAAGATCAATTTAGTTATTTATCAAAGAACTCACTGCAGCTGTGCAGAAAATTAATGTGACCCTTTTTCAAACATAAATCACAACACGGTGTCTCTGTATCTTCGAGAGCTCTACTACCCAGACAACTTGAGAGGACGTCAAACTCTCGAGTCAGCCTCTATTCAAGTCACAGAAAGGGTTGTAGAACCAATCAGCCATTGTCAGAAGACTAAGTTCAGTGGCAGACCCAAAAGTGTGGAATTATTTGCCATCCGTAATAAGGAACAGTGCATCAGGGATTTTATTTAAAAAATATATCTTTATCAAGAAGTTCCGCATGACAAAAAATTAAAATAAGGCGAAATTTTGACAAAATGGTGTTGAATAAATGATTCAATAATATTATTATTAACTGTTTAAAATAATTCTGAATTATTAAAATGAACATTCTACATCGCTGCTGGATGGTGTCAACAGGACAGGTTAGATGGAACTAGGCTAGTTTTATTGGCTAGATTTTTTAATTTCCCCACCTCAAAGGTTTATTGCACTCCTTGCAGCGGAAGCATTCACGATGCCAAGACAACTTCTCCGCCTTGATGCGCTCCATGGCGTACACGGGTTTGCCGCATGATTGGCAATTAGGATTGACGTCGTGGGACACCGACCCCTCATGCTTTATCTTCTTCTGGACCTTCTCCGAACTTGTTTTCTGCAAAGGTTCACAATTATCATTCAAGATGTAATAAATTCATAATTATGGCTAAGGTTTTGAGATTACTAACCGTCTAAATTTCATTAGATGCTAGAACTTTTTAGTGTTTAGAGTCTGGCATCCAGATTAGCAAGTTTATATAAAAATAATAGTATATTTCTATTAATTTTCACTTTTATAAATGAGTCGCATACTGGCAGAGTGGCCCATGTGAAAAATGTAATATTATCAGCTACATACATTAATACACTCAAAACTGTTTTGTATAGGTTTAATTTAATGTGCAGGGATATATAGAAGCATTACACAATTAGAATGATGTTAATATTCTCCATTTGATCACTTTGCAGATAGGTCACTCTGCCGCTGTACGACTCAAATGTTTTGCAGTATATTTATATGTATTACATACTTAATAGTTGTAAGTCAAAAAATACACCTAAAGAGACAGAATAATGAGGGCATTGAGGAAATAAATATATGCATTCAGCTCTGATCTGGGCAACATTTGTAAAGCTATAGCTATGAGCACAACTATACTGATGCAGTGCATTAAGGTCCACATTGGACAAGGGACCAAAAAGTCCGGACTTAATAAGAATACATTTGCTATCAATTCTTTTCCCAGTGCTAATGTGGACTGACACTTTTTAACTTAACTTTTTAAAATTCACCACAGCACGAAATGGAATGACATCAAATTAGAGAATAATGTTATTGATGAGTTATACAATACCCCGCTAATATGGCGGGTTGGGGACTGTGGCCGCAAAGCAAAAATCGCTGTAAATAAAAACAAGGATTTTTTTCAGTTGCGAGTGCACATTAATTAAAATTACTCTCTGACATCTCTGATAGATACAGCCTTGTTCTGGCTACTTTGCTAGACTGCCGTCTTTGTTAGAGTAGCCAGTTTTTTTCGTGCTGTTGTGGTGTCATTTTATTAAAACAAGTAAATTGATAGTTGCAATAAAAATATTATGAATGCGTTGCAAATCTAAAGCGAATTAATAATATATTGTGTTGAGTTTAAGTAGAGCAGCGTTGCTTACGACTAATCTCTGCCCAATTGGATCATTTGACTTATTTTTTTTATAAATGTACATTTTCTAATTAATGTGAAGTAAATTGAACAGTATCGAAGCTAAAAATATATAGAAGCGTATGTTGTATGTATAGTATGTTGTTGTTGCCAAAAATGCACTTGTGTTTTTTTCATGAAAGTGTGAATATAAGAGACAAAAATTAAATTCTTTTACTATTTAACAAATGAAACTGCTACATAGTACTTAACCCTTCCCAAACCATGCGGTAACACAGGTCTACCATCATAATTAAACCTGTAATATTTCGGTAAATACGTGCAACATAAAATTCATATTTTAGATAATCTTAGAGAAAATATTAACACTTAGGAATGACTAGTGAAAAACCAATTATGAAAAGGGAATCGTACAAAAACAATTATTTTTTCCATTCAATCCGTTGTAAAATTAATACATTGGTATAATTAATATACAATTTGTGATATGAAAAACACAGATCCCACACTATTTTCACAGTGAAAAGAACAACAAACATACAAATATAATTGTCTTTTTCTCACTAATTAAACAAAGAGAAATAAGAAGGAAGGACACATTGTATACGACTCAATGAATGCTCTAAATTATGTTATTAATCATGTTTCAAAATTGAATGCTCAATATTTAGAGTAAATTCTTGCCATTAAAGCCATTTAAGATAATAAAAACATTTTTTCTAACTATTATTTACGGTAACACGAGTTGACAGCATGGCTGCGTTGGGGTATATTTTATCATGGTATGGTAAAGGTTAACATTCTCATTCTTACATACGTAGAATACATCTACAGGGACCCTTATATTTTGCATTAGGACCTATTTTTTTTGTAATTACACTGCTAGCTAGAACACATCCTCAAAGCTAAAATTTCACAATCTTTGAGGACTATAACCTACAACCCTGGACTGGGCTCTCACCGTCAATGTCAAACACAAATTAAAGAATCTCTCTATTATATTGCCTAAAGAGCAATATAATAGAGAGATGGAGTACCTAACGTATTAATTCTTCAGAGTACATCTGTACAGATGTACTCAAAAGATTTACATGTTCAAGTGGTAATCGGCTGAAGAGAAAAGGATTTGGAGTTTAGGCCTCATATTAGTAGAAGTGTTGGCCAACATGGAGCGACGACATCAGAAAAGCGAGAAGGTTTGAAGATAGAGAGATCATTTACATTTGTATTCATTTTTTTAGATGGTTTGATACTAGACCAAAATTATTGTTTACAGAGAAAGATGTAAGAAAACTTGATGTTCACGACTGGAGGACTACCTGCGAAGATAGACAACAGTGGCGAAAACTCTTACTCGAGAAGGCAAAGACCCTCAATGGATCATAGCCACGTGATGATGATAATCAATGATACGAGAAAGTGAAATTAAGACTACAAAATGTAAAGAAGTAAAGTGATGTGTAGGTTGATTAGAGTATAACAATAATCTAAAGGTTTATCTTTAGTGATTTAAACTGTTATTGTGATCAATGGTGTAACTATGTCAATGCAATGCGTTGGCGCCCACAAAGTTCGCGCCCTACAATCCATATGTCATTGATATTTTTGCGAGTATTCATACCTTTCCCAGCGTTAATCCATAGTACAAAATAAAATTATAAAACATAAAAAACCACTGCTAAACTGTTAATATATTGGGTTAGGGACCAGATCATTTCCGTAAAGTGAAAATCGCCTTAAAGCGAAGGAAGGTTTTTTAAGTTACACGTGGTTAAGAACACTCGTGTTTTTTTCATGAAAGTCTTGATAAAGTCTTGATTGGACAATAAAGTAGTTTTGTTCTTACTATTTAATAGATAAACCATGCAGTACTAATATTTTCGCAGTACTGATGCTTCTACACTTATTTAGGGGGGCCTTTTTTTCCTTTCTGCATTGGGGCCCAATTTTTGTGGTTGTATTTGATTGGTAACAGATTATTCGGAATTTTTCGAGCAACGACTGGTATACTAAAAAGTAAACCTCCAATAGTTAAAACATAGTAACCGATCATTGTCACATAACGATTTACCATCACTTACATCTTCAAACTACACAAATGTGAAGCTTCCCGTATACTTACGACAGAGATGTTCTTGTCATCCTTCCTCGACTTCTTCCTGTGTAGCGAGTGGGATTTCTTCACCGATACGGATGAGCTGGTCTTCACTTCACTGAAGGTCTCCTTCCTCATTGATGATTGCTCGATTATCTGGGTGGATTCCATTTTTAGCTCCTTGGGTTACGCGCTGGAAATATTGATTGCCATATTATACTTAAAATCTTATTATGAATATGTTTACATATGTTGAAACCTATTAAAATAGCCTACACAATATAATGTCTGTTAAATTAAATGCATTTTTTAAGAAACACTAGGGATTAATTTAAAATTATAATGATTTGTCAAAGCACTTTTTAACTTTTTTCCACTATTTATTAATTAATGACCATTACTGGTTATAGCCTGTTACGGCCATCTTCAGACTGTTACGTTTTCTTCTTAAGCTAGGGTATTTATGAATGATATTATGTGTAATTTAAATGGAATTCCACCATAAATTAACAGTATCAAAATTAAAATGTCATCAAAGGGATCATTTAAAATAGTAGAAATACAATTTGAGCAACTGTTGATCTGCATTTTAATATGTTATATTCTTTTTTGAATTAAGATAGCGCAAAAATACATTTCTCTTTTATTACTAATTTGTTATTAAATACTTTAATCTTATTTAATTTAAAATGTTTGTGACTTGAAAACAGGACTGACTTAACATATTCACTGCTGATAAAAATCAATACAAATTTATGCAACAAACAATCTGAACAACATACTGTTTCTTACAGACGTATAAAAGTATCCGCTGTCATGCTGCTCCACTGTGTTGTAATATGAGTAAAGGAAAATGAAAAACACGCCAGATACGTTGTGTACACCTGGGTCATCTTTGAGAGAAGGCGCCTAGCACGTTGTTATCATGGAACGTGTTAATAGCCGCAAAGGAATTGAAACTATAATCTTTTTTGGACTGTCAGCGCCATTTTGTAAAACATCTTATGTACTTACTTACCAAGTTATACGCTTGTTGCATTACAGATTGTAATTCCTTACTAATTTATTCTACAGCACTTAATTCAAACCACTAAATGTGATGACATCTTAGAGATAAGCCCCATCTGGTGCAATGAGATTTGAATGTCTGAGAGCGTTGGCCATTCATATTTTGTTGAGTGCAAAGCTCATTGTGAATTAATTGACTGAGTAAAGATATTTTCACATTTAGATCCAATAAATCAAAATGAAATCTATAAATGAAAAATAATATTTTCAATGTAGATTTTTTTAAATATTCTCAATGATAATAATGTATCTATCACTATATTCAAATTTATCAATACTTTGACTTACTCGCCAAATCTTAAGACGCGTAACAAGTCTCGTCCATGAGTTTAATGTGATCTAGCGAGCTATGAAAGTGCTACACTTGAAGAGTCATTAAGAGATAGAAGAATAATCTACCAGATAACTGAGAAGAAATGTCACCTTAAGCGATGGGAGTAAAAAGGAGATTCTATGCTAATAACCTAAACTTGGTCTCCCTGAGTTTGCTAAACACAAAACCCTCCACAAATTTCTATTAGAACTATTTCAACATTAAAGCTCATGAATTCGAACGTTGAAGTTATCCAAGTAATAGTCAGTGTGCAAAGATGATAGTTGTCTCGTCTTGAAAATTGAATAAAATACAGTACAGAGTTAAGATTGAAGCAAGTTATGATTCAATATACATCATATTTTGATCCTACCGATATGTGCCAACCATTGATGATAAATCTCTGAAACAAGAGATCAAAGTCTTATCCGTGTACTGCACCATTACATGCAAGGAAGGAGACTGTCAATATGAAAGCTGAAGGTTGTTTCCAAATCATCTCAAGGGATTAAAATCCATATTCCAGAGATTGTCTCGAGTTAAAAATCTTTTCCGTGAACACGGGCCATTAGACTTAAACATCAAGATGCTAAACTTGTATTATTTTATAAGACTAATAGATTTTATGGAAATGAATCCTAGAATATAAATTGAATAAAACCCTGATTGCTGACCAGGAATGCCAAAATTTTGGAGTACAAGATGCTTGTCAGACAAGTGCTTACATATGCATCTGAAATACGGGTACTGACTAAGAAAAATGAGTGCACTGGATACTTTGAGTTGCATCTTCAGGAAACATATTTTGGTGTAGATGCTACAGCAATGAGCTTTATACTTTTTGTTTAATGAGATAAGCATATCAAAATTTGTTAAAAAAGAGGAATTTGGTGGTTACGCCATGGTGAGGATGATCAAACAGCAATCACCAGAGTCACTGCTGAACACAAGGCTAACAGGGCGCTGGAGCTTGGGAAGGTCAAAGCTAAGATAGAGCGACAATGTCTTCAAACACATATCGTAATAGAAATCAATGGATGAAAATTCTTAAGGTGGTTAAATTATTATTTAAACTGTTATTGTGACTGTGTTCGATTGTAACTATGATTGGTAACAGATTATTCATAATTTTTCAAGCAATAACTGGTACATTAAAAAGTAAACCTCCAATAGTTAAATCTTAATTGCCAATCATTGTTAAATCTCAGTTACGGATCATCATCACCGGTGACATCCTTTGATAAAGTGCCACCCCTACTATTTATAATCTACCCCAAATCTATTCCTATAAATGTGTATTGTTTAAATTCTGATTGCCTTTTGAATTGGTTTTTGACCGGGTTCATTACCTTCTTGGCTAAAAAAATGTAATACTGCCGCCTTTTGCTGACATTTTACAGCAAAGTTTTGATTTATTCAACATATTTTTTATCAGATTATTTTCTGAAAATGGACCTAAAAAACCCCTTTTAATATTTGTTTTTTGCTTTTTTACATGCGGGACGATATATATAATTTTTTTAATAGATCTAATACTTATATTCCAAATCTGAATTAAATATATTAAATAGAAAGATATACATATAAAATCCATTTTATCGAAAAATATTGTTGTTGCGCCACCGGAATTCGAACCTGGATCTCTTTCCTAACCGGGGAAGGTGCATTATCCAACTATGCTACAGCGACAATATTTTTAGTGACAAATTTTCGAACCTATATGTTACCTTTTTAATATTAATATATTTAATCGTTCCATTATTTGAAAGAGCCGTCTACCTTATTTTTACAGAATCTAAAATACCTTTGAGTAATCTGATAGCAGGTTCAAATCCCGGTGGCGCAACAACAATATTTTTAGATAAATTTGATTTTATATGTATATCTTTCTAATTAATATTTAAAATATCACAGACCTATTTTCTGAATAATTACAACTTCACAATAAGATTGTGTTCTCCTAATGCTTATATTCCGTTCCCAATTTGCCACCCCTTAGGATTTGCAGCCCTTAGGCACCGACTTACTTGCCTATGGCCATGCCTGATCTTTACAATCACAGTCACGTTACAGTTTACCATCACTAGCCAATACCCACGAGGAGCAGTATAGCTGATTGATTAATTTGAATCTTTAAATATATTGGCAGAAATAATTAAATTAATTCAAATTTATCAATACTTACACATGACGCCTTTAACATTTCTAGAATAACTTTGCTTTCCTTTAAAAAATTATTTAATAGCTTGCACTCAGGTACTCAATTTATTCCACGTGACGCCGGAAAAGCAAATTGGCTCCGCGCCAATTTTAACAAAATTTGTAGAACGTTTAATGATGACGCACAAAAAAAAAACTACGTTGAATTTCTACGATGAAAACCAAACAAGTTTGAAATATTTTAAACTTATGAAATTATGATATTTGTGAGGAAAATAAAAAAGTTGGCTCTTCCATATCAAAGTTTTTTAAAGAGTTCTGCGTCCTTTGGATATGCAAAATAATTGTGCCATTCTCGTCAAGCTAAATTGGTTGCTGTCAGTTTAAAATGAAAAGTAGATTTTTTAAATTAAAAGTCTGACAGTTTTCTGAAGTAATGATATTCTTCTTTTATCTCTGCGTCTTGTGTCTCTGTCCTAGACACCATTCAGAAGTTGACTGTAGATATCTGGATTCACCTTGTGTTAGGTATTTGGTGGATGTATTTTTGTCTAGACCTTCTTCTGTCTTCTGCAGTCAATCCATCCCTCCATTATATTATATGAATTACAAATGGCAAAGTTCTGAAGATAGTACAAGAAAAGAGAAACATTATTATGTTTCTTTTTATTATTTTATTATGTCTATTGACACCATTGAAAATCAAAGGGATACATTCTTAGAAATAAAGGTAGACATTAAATATTAATAAGGTTAAGCTGTTCCGCTTCCATGTCATTCATAGTTATTATTTTATTATAAAAGAGGAATGCCATGACTAGATCAGCGATGAACAAACTGAAGAAAATTTGGCAAGTCAGAAGCATCACCAAGTCCACTAAGGTGCAGATTGTCAGCACACTAGTCTTTCCAATCTTTCTGTATACTGAGACAACAAAAGTGTTGGAAGAAGACGCGTTAGAGATGTGGTGAGTGACTACTACACCTGGGTTGCAATAAAAATGAAAGATGGGATCGTTCTGTTGAAATCAAATGTCGTATTGAGCAAGCTCATGCTATCTTTATCCGCATGTACTACAGTAATAGATTAGTTAGATTACAAATGTGAATAATCGGATGCAATGTGTTCTCGATATTATTTTATGGAACGGAAGCATGGACACTTACCAAAGAAATGATAAGGCGACGTGAAGCATTTGAAATGTGGATCTACAGAAGAATGCTCAAAATAAGCTGAATGGATAGAGTTACGAATGAAGATGTCGTGGTTCCGATGAATAAAAGCCTCAATAATCGTCGAGCTTGCATGAGAAGATGTATGAATCTGGATGAGGCGAGAATTGTGTGTGTCAGGACAGAAGAGTGTGGAGCTCTATCCTCTCTGCCTACCCCTGCGAAGAAACGGTGTGATGGCAAGTAAGTAATTAAGTAAAACAATAAAAATCCGAAAACTTCAATATTTCAGACATGTGATGAGACATTCGGAGAAGTATAAAATTTTGCAGCAAATAATGCTGGGAAAGATTGATGGAAGTCGGGGCCCTGAAATAAGGAGAATGTCATGGTTGAAGAACCTAAGGCAATAGTTTGGCCAGTCTACTGTTGAGCTTTTCCGGGCCGTAGTAGACAAAGTAATTATAGCCAACATCTATCGAACGGATAAGGAACAAGAAGAAGATGGTGACTTATTAGCTTCAATTTAAATTACGTCTATCTTCCACAACACAACTGCGACACATACTGTAACACTTTGGGCTTATCACAAGAGGTACGGATGCAATGCAAGCTGGTGGTACCAGGCAGAATCAAGAGATCCTGCTTCTGCAGAAGGTCACCTACTAGATGGATGGACCTGTCGATAGTCTGAAACCAATGGCTCACTTAAGGAAGGTGCTATCAGAAATACTGCAGATTGCGACAGATGTCGCCGGATAGTTTTAGCTTTGGTGTTGTCATTATCATAATGAACATAACTGTTTTTAATATTTTCAAATTGAACTTTGTGGTTAAAGATGACTTAGCTGTAAAGGTTGTACTGCTTTCTATATTGGCAAAACAGGTTGAAATTTTAACATAAGAGTCGAAGAGTATTTAAGATGTTTAAATAGTAATGGTTTTTCTGAATTTTCCAATAATTTATTAGAAAATGATCAAACTTTTGTCTGTTTTACATATAAATAATGTTTGACTTAAATTGAATAATTTAGAATCATTCTAAATAAATAAAACATGTAAAATTAACCAAAATATTATAAAAAACCAATTAAATTTAACCACAAGTCCACATCTTAAAATTTTTCATAAAAATTTAATTTCATTTAATAATTTTCATATCTTCCATCATTGTAACAATTAAAATTAGGTACTAGATTTATTTTCAATAAATTATTATTTTAATTCATTGAATGGATTTGGTTAGTTATTTTATTATTATTATTAATTAATTAAGTGTATAAAAAAACAAAGTTAAATAATATAAAAATGAACAAAACTGTCTTGCAAAAGGCATGACAAAGAATAGCGCTTGTGCAATGAAATTTAAGACTGATTATATGACCTCCTGGGATGAGGATCGAATCTCCAGCCAATCGATCATTAGGAGAGTATAATACCGCTAACCGATCCCAATCAGAATTAAAACTTAATTATGCAAATTACATTTCATCACTCCTGATGGCTCTAATATAATTTAGAAGAAACACAATATCACGAGTAGGCGGAGAGGATAGAGCTGCACACTCTTCTGTTCTGATTTAAAATTCTCATTTCATCCACATTTATACATCTTCTCATTGATTGTTAAGGTTTCCAGTGGGACCATCTTCCAATATCTGGTATACTTGGTAATGCCAAGTTTTTCGCGGACATCGTCTATTTCTGGTGCCATTAACACTTGAGTCATATATATTTCTTGCATCCTCTCCAACTTGAGGATTTTAATAATGTTTTTAAATAAAATCCTAAATCTGTGTGTATTTTGTGATCCGTCATTTATGACAGTTGTAAAATGCCGGAACAGTACATACGAGGTCTGTCTGAAAAGTTTCCGACCTAACAAAGAAACAAGACATTTTTTCTTCTAATTTATTTTTATTTTTCTACATAGTCTCCTTGTAAGTCTTATAATATTATGTTATAGTACCTACCCGTGACTAGATTGGTTCGTGTTGACGTTTCGAACAATGGCAGCACTGCACCGCTGAAAGGAATTTTGTCTAGGACACTTTCCGGTAACGGACGAGAGCGAGCGCAGCAAGCAGCTCGTGCAATTAAAATATCACAAAATGTGACTTCAAATCAATTCCGACCTCCATGATACTGAGGTGTATTTTTTTGGGTTAACGATCATCACAAGACATGGGAATGTGATGACAATAAAAATTTTCGTGAAACTCATGAGCTAGAGCACGCGGTGAATACGATTAGGTTCTAATTTGCTCAATCTGATTTTTACAACATTAGGACATAATAATTTCTACGCTATATCAGGAACTACGCTAATAAGTAAGTAACTAAAGAAGAAGTCATCAAGTGAGTACGACATGGTGACTCAAACCATTAAAAACTGTATTTCAATTGTAGATTGCTCCTGTAGAGCAAAGTTTCTTTGTGTTTTACTATTGTGAAGTTAATTCCCAGTTGTATAATTTTGAAGAGGTCGAAATATATAATTTTTATTCACACATCTCAGACCTAATTTTAATGCCTTGTTGCTATTTTGATGAAGATAATTTGTTTAAATCTTTTATTGAAGTAACGCTGTTTGAAATATTATTTTAAACTATAATACTTTGTCGACGTAAACATTTTTTTTTCTTCTATTTATGATCAATCTTTATATGATAAAAACTTAATTAATTATAATGTTGTAAATCTCAGACTCATTTTATTATTTTTCCTTAAAAATGATAACTGAAGTGGATGAGAGACCGTATGGCGAATTCTGAGCAGCGAACCGGTGGACGTCACATTTTGGCTCCTAACGCATAGCGACGTCACAGTCTATACACTTCTTCTAGCGATGCTCCCATCTCTTTAACCCGTTCAAATAGTAGTTGGAGTCTTTCTCTGCAAAATATTATTTACGAAGGTGATGACCTCCTCATTTGACAAAAATCTCTGTCCTCCGAGTGCAACGTTTAGCTTGGGGAACTAAAAAAAGTCGCTTGGGGCTAGATCAGGTGAGTAAGAGTGGTCAAGCAGTTCAAAACCGTAATTCGTAGATTTTTGCTTGAATAATCGCTGAGATGCGAGATGGCGCATTGTCTTGGTGAAACAAATTTTTTTTTCCTGCAAACGTGGACGTTTTTATGCAATTTCTGCCTTCAGGTTGTCATAAGCATAGTATGCTCCTGTAATGGTTTTCCCTCTTTCAAGATAATTGATTAAGACAACTATCCCAGAAAACAGTCGCCATCACTTTCCCAGCCGAAGGAACAGCCTTTGCCATTTTTGGAGCTAATTTTCCTTTCGCAATCCACTGTTTTGACTATTTTTTTGTTTCTGGAGTATAATGTTTCATCTACAGTAATTAATCGGCGCCAAAACTCTGATTTATTGCGCCTAAACTGCACCAATAGAGTATTGGAAATGTTCATTCGAACATTTTTTTGTTCCAGAGTGATTCTTCTTGATTCAATATATGACAAACACGTTTTTTAAACATGTGCATAGCCTCTGTTATCTCTCTAACCTTAATTCAACAGTCGTTCAGCACCATTTGGTGAACTTGAGTGATGTTATCGTCAGTGGTTGTAGTTTTTGGCCATCCCGAACATTTATCGTCACCCAAGCTGGTACGGCCACATTTAAATTCAGCTTCCCAACCTCTCACCGTATTAAATGATGGTGCAGAGTCCCCGTACACAGCGTCCAACTCGTCTTTAATTTGTGTAGGCATATTGCCTTTGACAGCTCAATACTTGATTTTTTTCATTTCCACAAAAACACTCACATCGAATCACTCAAACGATTGTCAAACAACAACTATGCGTCAAAAATGGCTGAAATTTTGGTGAGTATTTATCAAAGAATGTGCATGTTCCCCAACTTTTGTTGACGAGTCCTGCCATCTTCATGTTGAGATCGATAATGTTATAATATTATCACCTTCCAGGGCAGACGTGTATAGTGTATTGCTCCATGCTGATTTATTTAAAGTAGCAATTTTAAAACAGTATATAACAAATTTTGGACTCTTCCTGTTTCCTCCTTCATGTCAGTATTGACAAATAGTGACCTCAATCAGATGTGACTCTGCTCATAATGCACCTCCACTAATCCTGGTCCTGTGCCGCTCTCACAGCATCTGTCCACCACTGTGACGCTCTTCCAGGTCTTCTTCGGCCCAAAGTTGTGCCCAGGATAATCTTCTTTTCTGGGCTGTCACTTTGACACTGGTCGAAGAATTGGAAGAATCTTTTGTTCACTAACTGTAGATAGGGGTTGCTGTTATTGGATTTGTCACAAGATTGAGGCATTCGTGTGTCATGTTGTCCAAGGGATATATAACGTCCTTCTCCAGCAATTAATTTTAGGCACACATAGTAATTAGTCAGGTAGACAACATAAAAATGTTGATATTTGATAGTCGGTGATGGTACTCTTAAGTCGTACTTAAAATTGTTTGATTCTAGGATGCAGGACCCAGCAACAGCAGACTTTCATAACTGAATAATAATAACCTGTGATATATTGCAACGATAATGTGGCATGATGATAGCATTAGTATAACCAATTATTTAAGACAAATGCACGATGAACTTCGCTTACCAACATTAATTTATTTTGTGCATAATACCACAACCCATGGTTTGAAAATCAGCCATTAACTAATTCACTAAAACAAAACTACTGATTTTAAAAGTAGCAATATCAACTACATAATATGTCAGGATGCAAGTGGGGAATGTAAATTGAAATATGTACCAAAAGAATCGACATGCTCATGTCAAAGCACTGCGGTCCTATTTTCTACTAGTCTCCACTCTTGTCGCGATCTTGGGTCCTCCGTCCATCATCATTTGCTACAATGTACTTCAGCAGAATTTAATGATTTTGTCAGTCCAGCCTCTTAATAACTGCGTTTGTCCAATGTTTGTACATCCTCATCATTGGGTAATTTATTACATCGACTAACTTGTCTGTTCTCTTGTCCACACTTTTTTTTTCATCTCTTTGTGTGGTGCCCAACATACATATTTTCATGCGCCCTTTGCCTTACTGTAAATTCTTGAACCTCTCTTCTGTCGAATGCATAGTTTACACCAACACTCGATTATTGGTGGAACAGTTACAGTTTTAGATTCACTGGAAGATTACTTTTGAAAGTCATATCCAGGCATCCGAATACACTCCAGCACAGCTTCATCTTGTGAACAATTTTATCACTCTTAAAGATGTCTTACTAATTCACCATACCTCCATTTCTCTGTAGAAAGAAGTAGACCGCTACTATGTTGTCCCGAGTTGACTTCTTCTAGTATTCAGTTTATTTGATTGCACCACTTCTGGCCCTATTTAGATTCGCATTGTATGTATATACATATTTTTTACCATCCTCTTCTTCTACATGATCGACTCATTCTTATTTACTAGTTCAATTAGTTTTTCATTCATTCTTCAAAACTTGCTTTTTAACATTCAGTCTACTTTACCATCAGTTGTATGCACATCACAAACTTTGCCTTGATGACAAATTACCGTTGGTTATCTACTGCATTAATTTTAATTGTTTCATTTTTAATTATTTTAAATATAAATCATTTTATTACTTAAATGCTTCGGTCGTATTTCGAGGTGTTCATATAGCTTGTAAAGATTGGTTATTGGAGGTAGAAGGATCGGGAGGTCACCTACATGCTGGAGATTTGATGAGGACTTGCACCTTTACTTTACCTATAATTTCCCATGGCGGTAGCACCTTCGACACGCTAATAATAAATACCAGGGTGTCAACTCAGCTCGCGTCTCTTGATATATTTTATATATAAGATATATTATACAAACCATGCTAGTTAATATAACCGTACAAGTACTGTAAGGGAACGGGTTTCGTTTCGGGTGCAAAACAAAACAAACACAAAATATTCTACAAAATGCTTTATTATTTTTTAAAAAATACAACACAATTATTAGTAAAACTAAAAAACTGTTAAAATAATAACAAACTTTATTATATATTATATAAAACTTAAGATAATACATATATTAAACCAAATCATAGTTAGTTGATAAATGGGTTAGTAAAAATTCAAATATTAATGGTAATTTAAATCATTAACAATGTTGAAATTTGACAATGTCAATAATTTAAAGATGGATGTCAAATAGTCATGCTATTGGAGCCCTAACATATTTATATGAGTAGTGACCGGATTGCAAAGCTGAAATAGTATTGGGCCGAGAGAACAGATGTGCAAAACCAGAAGGCGAAATGTATGTTGAACCGTTGACACACATGCAGCAGCGGAAAGACAGGGCCCGCAATATCAGCAATAGGAATTGAGATTATATATTCTGTATTGTATGATAAGAGTATTAAGTTATAAGAACATAGTTAACTTTAAAAGAATTCGAAATTAAGAATTTGAAATTTGTTTCAATAACAGAAACTTTAGATTTAATGAAATCAGAGAATCACTTTATTCTTAATATTTTCAAACTAAAATAAACGCTTGTGATATGGAATTGAACCCTAAACCACTTGATCACTATGAGTCTTTCCATTAGACCAAACAAGCAAGTCGATTAACAGATTTAAAATCTACACTGCACATTATTCATTTACAGGTGTTAAGGTTGATAAGAATTGGGAACGAGGGTGGCGTTAGGGAGTGAGGAAGTGAACATTTTAATGATGCCACACAGCAATTGGAATGACACCTTTAGATGCGGCGTCATCTTCACCGGATAGAATAAAATAAAAGCAAAAGTCTGCTGAAAAATCAAGACGAAATGCAATAATAAGATATATCTACGTCATCCCCCAGCTCACTGGAATGATGACAACAAAACAATTGCAGACAGATTTGAATTACTGAAGACAGGGTAGAAAGGAATGGCACTGATTAGAAGAAGCTTTTATCAAATATTAGACGGACATGGGCTGACGATGATCAAGTCTAGAAATATATATACATCTAAAGGCAGTATAAATCATCTCGCTTACATTAAATATTTTTCCACCTATCAACAGTGTTCGAATACATAAAACGTGTCAGGTCAATCGTCGCGTTTGGAACAGAAAGTGAAACAAATGCCACCGTCAGAAATGAGAAAGTCTTCACTATATTTTAGGAAAAACTCTTAAAATAGAATATGCGAACTGCTATAAGAGAAATTTTGAACAGAAATAGAAGACGAAACCGGACCATGTGAACAGGGTGGTCGAGATCCGGATGGTGCATACGAGAGACCAGCGGGCAGACGACTGATAGGCAGATTGCCCAAAAGATGGAAAGATAACTGGCAGCCGACCTCCACCGAGAGATCTTCTAAGAAAACATACAAACAGTTTATGTCCCGCTCGTTAGAATTGGATGTCTGTGGTTGTTTAATATTTAAAATAAAATTAAGTATTAAGATATTTGATAAATTATTTTGGTTCCTTCACTAAATTGTGCAAATTTTTCAAAATATTCAAGACACTACCCGCTTTTAAAAAAGTTATCTTTATATTCCTTCTGAACGCTCTCAAAACAGGATAATAATAACTAAAAATATATTTATACCGGCCATTACCAAAAGTATTTTAATGAACCAGTAGATATTTTTTGGGAACATCACTGCATACAAGATAAAGATGATGAAGAAGACCTTTCATCAAATGTAAACATACAAAAAATTTGCTAATTATATATTTGCATCAAGTGGGTTTAAATTTTTTTATATAATCCAGCAATAAACTCCATTTCTCTATAGCGTACTCAAGTAGCCATATTATGGTACGCCATAAATTCAGAGATGACATGTACAATACTTGGGAACTCTCCAATTATGACTAATTCAACATTTCCGCACGAACTTTGAGAAATTCCAACAAAAATAAATTGCCCTGTCAACTTTATACCCGAGTTATTTTAACATTCGACAAATATGCACACAATGATTTAAAATAACCTCCCGCATTCCCACAGTCGTGCAGCGGAATTTCTCAACGAAAAAGACACTGAAGAAAAAAACAAACAAAACCACGCACCGTTCAAAACAAATGAAAATAAAATTCGACGAATCGGGAAAATTTTAGTGGAAAATGTTCTATATTTAACAACCCGGAAAGGTTCCAGCATGTTTCGGTGGGACTTGGAGAAAACTTGCATTAAACGGTGGTTAGTAGTACAATGCAGAGTCCACACACATTATCTCATGATTGTGACTTACTATTTTTATTACACGCCGTCGAAACACGTTAAAAACCAGATAAAAATCAAAATTCACCACTGACTCCAGCTCATTCACATCGGCTTTGTCAAAATAAATTGGAGAAAAGCGCGGTGTTGCCAGTACGATTAAACACTACCCCGAGCGGCCGCGTTCCAAAACTTATAAACGAACTCTCCGAGACTGAAAACCAATTTAAAATTAAAATACGATGTTTTCTGTCTTTTTTTCACACAAAATAACTCGAGTAATACGAATGATTTTTCGAAATTGTTTTACGTCGGTGTTTGCGGTAAAAATGACCGATTGACGCAAAATGCTGCCAGTGTCGGGATATTTAAAATGTTTTCCCGAGTGTTGGAGCCCACTTGGAGCTATGACATTCTCTGGGCATTCCTTCCCGACGGAAGGTTCACGTTACCTTTGCAATTATTATTAGGTGGAGCTCTAAAAATAGGTCAAATATTCACAAGTCGTCATTGGAGCGAGTCACGGCTGAGATCTTTGTGGCCGGCGCGGTCATGCGCTTGCTTTTATTGCTTGCACTCGTGAAAATGGCCTAGTCGAAGATTCTCGCCGTTAATTAAGATTCCTTTGCGCCTCTCCGGGAACATTTTAATTCGATAAAATACCAATATGCACGCCATTTGAGACGTGTTTATTTGTAAAGCGGCGGTAACCGGAACGATCGGCTTCGGGAGAGTGAAATGTAAACATTCAACTCAATTCAATTGTTATTGGGGCGCAGTTTATTGGGAAAACATTTATTCTAACGTTCGCAATTTAAGCGCCTCGGTGTGCCGCACGTCAGTTGAGAATCGTGTTTTATGGACCTATTTATAACGTAATAAAATATTTACACATATGCTTTAAATTAGCCTTGTTATTTTAACACTAGAGCGCGGTTTAAGCATATTTTATATCCCAATATTTTGTTATCCAATAAAACACCGCGTTAAATACAATACTGTCCTACACATTAACCTTTACCATACCATGATATAAAATATTCGAACGCAGCCATGCTGTCAACTCGTGTTAACGTAAATAACAGCTAGAAAAAATATTTTTATTAGCTTAAATGGTAAGAATTTACTCTAAATATTGAGCATTCAATTTTGAAAAGATAATTAATAACATAATTTAGAACATTCATTTAGTCCTATACAATGTGTCCTTCCTTCTTATCTATTCATACAATTAGTGAGAAAGAGACAATTATACTTGAATGTTGTTCTTTTCACTGTGAAAATAGTGTGTGTTCTCTATCTTTCATATCACAAATTGTATATTTACCAACGTATTAATTTTACAACGGATTGAATGGAAAAAATAATTGTTTTTGTACGATTCCCTTTTCATAATTAGTTTTTTGCTAGTCATTTCTAAGCGCTAATATTTTCTTTAAGATTATCTAAAATATGAATTTTATGTTGCACGTATTTACCGAAATATTGCAGGTTTAATTATGATGGTAGGACCTGTGTTACTGCATGGTTTGGGGAGGGTTAACTGACAGCGGAATGTCAAAACTATAAAATATTCACATGCGATTATTATTTATTCAACATTACGTAGGCGAAAATTTACATTCCTCATTTTATTTGCAAAATCGAAAATAATGCGACATCAGAACTATCTAAATTAGTAATGTTATGCGATGGGGGGACATCTGATGAGTTTAAAAACAAAACCACACTATCCAATAGATGAAAATAAAGTGACTTGTTTGAACATTATTATCTGGCAATGGTGGCAGTTTTACAATTGATAACTGCTCTTGAGTTATGTCCAGATAAAAATTTAACATGGAAAATATACGAGCATATGGTATATCCAAAATAACTGAGGTCAGGCTTGCGCAGTCTCTGGTGCATTCTATATTTCTATATGGTGTGGAATCATGGACCCTGAAGGCATCAATCCGTCTGCTTTTGAGATATGGCGCTGGAGACATGTGTTGAACGGCGAGACGCACAAATGTCTCTATTTTGCAGGAGCCGAAAATCAAGGACAGAGACCCTCAACCATTTGCCTAAGACAAACCCTTCAATTTTTTGGGCATTTCGCGAAAAAGGAATGTAGCTTGGAGAAGCTTGTTGTGGCGGGCTAAAAGTTGTACAGTAGACTGGCCAAATCATCGCCTTAGGTTCTTTAACCATGATGTTCTGCTTTTTCCAGCAATCTTTCCCTGCATTATGAGGTACAAGTACTTCTCATACTTCTCTGGATGACTCATCACATGTCACAACTTTTTTTAAATGTATTTATTTCATATTGGCAGTAGGAGAACCACCGATACCAAATGCATTGTAGGTCTTGGACCTTTTGTCTGACGTGCACCGCATTGGCTGCATTGGCGAAGTTAGGTACGCCACTGAGCAGATTGACCAACTGACAAATATGTTCACAGGTTTTCAAGGCAACTCACAACCTTCTGAATAGAGTTTTGCTTTGGAGAAATCCATCAGTTGATCATCTGTTTCCAGTTTTCCGAACTATTACGTGTATCTCCGACCTAATTCTCGGACTCACTGGACTCTTGTATCTGTATGTATCCTACCTTGTTTTCAAGGTGTTTTTGCCATTACTTCCAGCAAGAAACTTATCATAACGGCCAAGATCCACGTAATGAGACTCGACTGAAATCAGAGATTTAATTGAGTTAAATCCCAATATCATGTGTTGAGATGAGATAAACTCAGCGATCAGCTTGAGATTGATAAAAAGGGACAAAAACTCAAACCTGTGTACGCGACGTTCGATTCGACAGGGAGAATCAACGCGCGCGCACAAACTTCACATAGAACATTACAAATATTTATTCCCAGTGATGGTAAACTGTGACTGATTGTGACGACGATTGATGACGAAGGTTTAACTGTCGGAGGTTACTTTCTAGCGCGCCAGTTGCTGCTCGGAGAATTGCAAATAATCAGTTATCAATCTTCGTTACAACGAAATACAAACACGGTTTAAATAACGATTTAACTATTACTATGTACAATGTGTAACCGAACAGTAATCTGTATGAGTTGTTGTACTAAATTCGGATTCTGACATTGCGTCGCATTTATTTTGAGTCTGAATATGAATAATCTATGTAGACTGTTTGACGTATTCGTAAATATTCAAGGTTGTGTCTTCGTGCTCACTGAAAGAAAATGACATTGAAATGTTTCCCGTGAAATGGCGTGGCTGCTTACGTCGTCGGTGTCGTCGTGCGTATTATTTCGGATCCCATTACAGGGTCCGTCATCAGACCCGGCATCTGCCGCGACGTGTCGTATCTATTAATGAAATTTTCGACTCGAGATAATCTCTGAAACAGAGATTAGGTACGCTCCCACGGATATCCTTTGGACGCTGCTCGGGGCTTTCGCCAAGTCACCGAGTCTGGCTGTCTCAATCGTCGAATGTCAGTCCATTAATCATTGATGTTCCGTTCGTTAGTTGGCTGAATTTTAATCTCTCTTATAGCGATTAAAACGGAATGTACAAATATTATATATGAGAACATCTCGTAACACACGAGTTATTTCAAAACACAATATAATTAATTATAATTCTTAATGTAATTTTTTTTGCACAATATTTAGCTAATCGGTAATAATCAAAACACCCCATATTACATCATCTACTGGGTTGTTCTGTGGCCACACGCCTGGCTCGATGAAATTAACATTCTCACCACGAAGAAAGTTGATTGCATTTGTGATTGTATGAGATGGAGCTCCGTCCTGCTGTAATATCCAGTTATGCTACAACGTCTAGCTGCGCTCAAGGGTTTGTTTTGAAACTCTTTTATTATTTTCCTAGCACCTCGATGTTTTTCAATTCGCAAATTTTTGAACAGAATTCTGGGCAACAATTTGAAAAAACCAAATACAAATAAGTAAATAGGTAAGTGAGTAAATTAGTAAAATATTTCAGCTTTGATGTAATTATATCACATTTTATAAAATGTTGTCACTTTTTTTGGGCCACCCTGCATACGTCTATATACATTTAACAACAATACACCCCTAAATTAGAAAGATCTATAATGATGGGGGTGGCTATCCATTTTTATATAAAAACATGATCTATAATAATACAATGTGAAGTCGAACTTTAGAATATGAAAGATGTCCAATAGTTAGAAGTAGTAGTAGAAGTTGCATTTTCAGAACACAGTTCTGTGCTATTTTAATACAAGATAAATGAATCAACTAGAAAGACAATACAGAAAAAATATTTAGTTATTACCGGGATAAATTCCTCCCAACCTATCATAGACATTGTTTCTGTAAGAGGTGTATTTTATTCTCCATCTTTCTCAACGGCACTACATCAAGCGAGTGCTCTCAACCGACTCCTATCCCTGGCCATCCTGCTCCAGTCCTCTTCCACCTCTTCCTCGGCCTGCCTCCAGGTCGTTTCCACTAGAGTATCCAAAGTAATTGCCGATTTTTGTAAAAAAGATTTCAGTAATTTAAAATCACAATCTATTACTTAGTCAATTGCATAATATCCATTATTAGCTACAACTGCAGTCGATGGTCTGCTTCCACCATGGCCCAGAGTTGCTCGCCATCAACTTCGATGGGGCGTCTCGCCTTCCAGTGATGAATTCCTCAAACGAAACGTGCTGAACCGCGTACAAGTTTTAGTTGTAACATATGTTTTAAGGCATTTAAATACTCTTGCAATTAAATAAAAAACCTTAACTCTACGGCTCAAATCCGACAAATGTTGACTTGGGTAGATCGATAATGTTTTATGTTATTACACGTGAGAAATTATTTTTTAAATTAAAAAATACATTTCTTGTTTTGATGAATTTTAAAAAGGATTAGGATTAGCGTCACACCGTTCCTCAAGTTCTTCATTTTTTAACCTTCTCTATTTTCCCGTTAGATTATCACAAATTGAGCTGTAAATCTTGCGCGAGGCTTTATTTTCGAAGACCGCCAACCGACTTACCCGCGCCAAGGTGAGCGACCACCGCACACATACAGAGGCGAATTTATGGAATGTCTAACTGAACATTTAAAAAAATTGTAATGTTACACCACAACTTGAGCTGCGAATCCATCCCCGTCGGTTCCTCTAAGGCTGTCACTGGTCAGTCCAATGGGTGGGAGATCTTCCCCTTCCTCTTCCTCCTTCAACCCTCTCACCGCAACAAGCTATCTTCCCTTCTCGTAAGACAAACGGTTGAAAGTTTGTCCTTGATGTTCGGTTCCTGCAGAATGGAGAAATGTACACGCCCATGGTATGCGCAACATGCGTCTCCTGCGCCACATTTCAAAGGCATCGAGCCGTCTTCTCTCCCGTGCCTTCAGGGTCCACGAATCCACAGCATATAAAACTACGAATACAAGCCCCGACCTGACAACGAAGTCATGAATACCGTATTTTTGGAGCCAAAAAAATATTTCTTGTACTCTCGGTAAAACTGTCCCCTCTCAATCTAATCCGCCTCTGCACCCGCGTAGAGTAAGTAATCTGCTGTATCAACCTTGTTCGTATACATATAAAAAAAAGTTTTTTCATTGATGTTTTAAATAATTAATTATACTGCTATCTATATAGGAAAAACAGGTAGAAATTTGAACATAAGAGCCAAAGAATAAATTATCACAGTTTGTTAAAAATAAGTAAAGCGTGTAAAAAAAATTACAACAATTTCGGATCATTGGTTCAAATTCCACATCTTTCAGTATCATATCATGACAATTTTAATCAGGTACTAGATGTATTTTATTAAATATTGTATTTTTAAAATAATTTAACATTTTAAATATGAATTAAATATATTAATTAGAAAGATATACATATAAAATCAATTTTATCGAAATCACTACGTTCTGAATAATTACAACTTCACAATAAGAATGTGTTCTCCTAATAATAAAGTTGTATCAATGTGTTCAAAATTTAATAAAAGTGAATTGATAATTCTGGCGTCTGCTATCAGATTACTCAAAGGTATTTGAGATTCCGTAAAAATAAGGTAGATGGCAATATCAAAAAGGTAACATATAGGTTCGAAAATTTGTCGCTAAAATTATTGTCGCTGTAGCATAGTTGGATAATGCATGAAAGAGATCCAGGTTCGAATCCCGATGGGGCAACAACAATATTTTTCGATAAAATTGATTTTGTATGTATATCTTTCTAATTAATATGTTTAATTAATATTTAAAATATCACAGACCTATATTCTGAATAATTACAACTTCACAATAAGAATGTGTTCTCCTAATAATAATTTAACATATGGTTTTAGTTTTTTATCACCCTGATGACGAGAAATGACTAAACTCTCTGTTTGCGTTAAATATTACGTAAATAATATGTTATACTAATGTTCCTTCAAAATCTGGGTTTTTGACTGATGTACAAGTTATATATTTATGGCCGTTTAGAATAAAGTACAGTAACATCCCGAAGTTACGCGTTAGGTGGGACCGACGAAAATCGCTTATCTCGAATTCGTGGTACAACTTTGCATATAAATACATACAATTTTGTTTAATCGGGACCAAGGACTAACAAAAACACTAGTATAGAAGAAAAATATTTAATAAAACTGCAGTTCTTTATACATGTTAATACAAAATATTTAAAAAAATAAACGATTTACGTAAAAAAAATGTCATTTCAATGTCGATGGCTACATAAAATCTAAAAAATTCGTCTGACGACACAATGCATTCTATTTTCCACGCAGAATTTCTTCGTAGCAAGCTAATAATTTTTTTATTCCTTGCTTCTACGTTTTCTAAAAATTTTAAGCCATTTTCAATTGAGCTGAGACCTCGTGTCAAGCTCGCAATTGTCATGTGCTTTTCTGATGGAATTGGGTCTGAAGTGTCTTCATTGTCGTTTTGCTTACGCATCTCTATGAGCTCATCGATTGTTAGCTCCTGACTGAGTGAATCCAACAGCTCGTTGACATCGTCAGCATTGACTTACAAATCTAATTGCCTGCCAAGATCAACAACTTGTTCTATCGCATGAGCGATATCAGTTTGTAGCAATCACAGTACGAGAAACACTGAATATAGTCTAGCGGCAGTGTCGCCAAACGAACCGCGTATCTCCGAGTTCGCGCAAGTCGGGGTATTACTGTACTGCAGTACATCATCAGGTCAGTCACAGCCTCGGATACAGTGTTATATTTACGTTTAATGAAGTAAAATAAATGTGACACATAAAACAAAATGGTGGTATTTTTTTCATAACACGACTGCACATAATTACGATTTATCCGTCCTACGTTTTCCTGTTCATGAGATGCGGGGGCTCAGTACACTTCCTACGATAACAGTACGGATATTCAGATTGTGTCATACAGAGTATTCGTTTAGAATATACAACACAATAAATGCATACGTCAATCAATACATTCTAGAAGAACTTTCTAGAATATACGTTCCGATGTCAAGACAGCCCACAAGAATTTACGGGCGCGACACGGCATAGCGGATAAAGCTGCGATGATATATAAGTTTCATATCTAACTTAACATTTTAAGGACTCATCTATCTGCGTGTATTCATTTTTCCCGGTATCTTGCAGAGCTGAGGGCTGCCTGTCAGTTTGGCCCACCACAAAAAACTTCTCCGAGATGCCTTATTTACTCGCAATATCTCCAAATAGTACAATGGAGTCTCCAGCACCACGTTTTAAGGATAGGTACTAGTTTAATGTAGCGAAAAAAATTCCTCCATAATATTTTTGGTTTTGATCAGCTCTGAAATGATTGAGCCGCCATTTGTGGTCGGCAGGTAGAGCAAGATTTATACATCAGCAAATAATGTCACATTTGACAGCTCTAAAATTATTTCTATGCTTAATTAAATATATTTGCCTCAATATAAGTAATAAAGAGGTAAATCAGATTTAATACAATTTTGGCAAGCTTTAAAATTTATTTTATTCTGCTAAACCTAACCTAACTTAACTTGTTTGTTGTTGATCAGTTTTATTTATATTGAATACACATAAATATTAATAAAGTTGTATCAATGTGTCCAAACGTTAATAAAAATGAATTGATAATTCTGGCGTCTGCTATCAGATTACTCAAAGGTATTTGAGATTCTGTAAAAATAAGGCAGATGGCTCTTTCAAATAATGAAACGATTAAATATATTAATTTCAAAAAGGTAACATGTAGGTTCGAAAATGTGTCGCTAAAAATATTGTCGCTGTGGCATAGTTGGATAATGCAATAGATCCAGGTTCGAATCCCGGCGGGGCAACAAAAATATTTTTCAATAAAATGGATTTTATATGTATATCTTTCTAATTAATATATTTAATTGATACATAAATATTAATCTGACTAAAGATGTGTTTACTTTTTGATACAATTTAGTTTTGAGCCTGATACATTTTCACTGCCGACAAAAACATAGTATGATGTCCAAATGATTTAAAACCTGTTTTTTCTCACTAATCCAATATTTAAATAGCGAATCATTTAATTACTTCTACCGTGTTAACGAATTTTTAAAGTGTTAATCGTGGCGACGACCGCTGCGCGCCGGACCGTCGCTTCGGTCACCTGTGGTGCCATCTACGTCCGCGGTATTTAGCTTCCGCATATGAACGGAACTGTTACAATATTAATATTGTTCCGAATTCGTAAAAAACACTTTTGGCGCTTCTTTTCGAATCAGCCGCAATCGTTGTTATTGACACAACTCCGCATCCAAATTCCCATCCGTACATTTCCTCGTGCTCGTATTTTCCAGTGTGAATTGTGACCTTGACGCCCAGAGACGTCAACTTGACCGATATTTGTTCGATCTCGGCATCGCGATAGCATTCGCAGTGTGGACCTTTCAGCTCCAGTACACAAGCACTGTATTTTGTAATATTGTGTTTTTATCACGTATCGTTTGTAGGGATTACGCAGGCGTCATATAAAAGGTAAGGCGAGCAGTCCTTCGACTAGAATCCCTATCCCCTCGCCGACCTCATCCTGTACCAGGGTTTCCCTACTTTCCACCCGTACCTTGCGGTGATTCCGATTTACGACCGGAATTGTCGTATTCGTTCGTTCAGATCCTGTCGATTCGGATTTACAGTTCGAATTCAAATATAATAAATTAAACTTCAGCTGTGCTAATAATTAGAAGTTGAGATACGATAAGAGTAAGAAATGACACAGCGCTGA
This sequence comes from Eubasilissa splendida, assembly GCA_031772225.1. Taxonomy (NCBI): domain Eukaryota; kingdom Metazoa; phylum Arthropoda; class Insecta; order Trichoptera; family Phryganeidae; genus Eubasilissa; species Eubasilissa splendida. The sequence goes on from CM062870.1 coordinate 13,569,165, forward strand.
TGGAATAAAGAAAGATGATAAAATATGGTTCAGCCAGACATTTGAATCTCTCTTTCGGGCAGCTGTAAATAATGTCTGAATAGCCAACATCCATTAACGGATAGCACTCGAAGAAGAAGAAGAAGAGCTTAACCTTTTTACTGTTTCCGAGGTCCGATCATCAATTCAATCATTAAGTATTTATATAAAACCCAGAAAACTAAAAATGTCTCTCTTGCCTTGTCTTCTGCATATTACCATTCGTGTGACATTTAATATATCATTAGTGTTGAAACAGAAACGTTACTTAGATTCATTCGAATCATTCACGAGTTTATATATATATTGATAGAATAAATTATGTAATTATTTACCTTTATTATACCTTATAGAATTAAACTATATCTTTAAATTTCAAAAATTTATATGCCTCTTACATTAATATATACCAAAAACTTAAAGATAAGCTAAATAAGCTAATGAGTTCATACCTCATTTATAAAGGTTTTAATCCTGCATTTTAATTTGCAGGCAAGTGATTGGTAAGTGTGATTTGTGTTCAGCTGTTATATATATATATTAACCCGCGGAATTCAAATAAATAATTTTCTTTTTATCTCTTGTAAATGAAAAGACATAGCTGTCCTTGGCTACAGATTGGCGGTAATATGAATACAAGTTGTTGAGCTAAAATGTGTTTTATTGTCTCAAAGAGGTGTTTGTGCTACAGAATTAAATATCCTACAAGACCTGAATGTTGGGCAATAGTATTTCTGCACACCCGGTACACTATCAGTGACATTGCAGCTTGCATGTTCTCCGCACAGTGAGCGAGATTTCTGCATCCCGCGTCGCTTTTCAGGGACAAACATCGTCGATAGGAGAAGCACGGAAGTGCAGTGCGGAAGAAATGATACGATTTGGCTTTATTTACGTATTAGGAGATCATTTGCTTGAATTGTTAAAAGAACTATTCGCCAATGCCCTGGGAAAAGAATCCATACAAAATTGATTTTTAGGACCCGCATAGGCCGCTGAATTTAGGACGTAGCAACGTTCTAATTCCAAAGAAAATGTCACTAAAACGTGACCGTGAGAAAAAATAAATATATTTATATATAATCACGATTCTGAACAAAATTCTGCGTTAGATCTGTTCCCTTGTAATGCGGGCCTCAAACACAACAGCGATCTTGAACAATAATAAGCTTACCTGTTTTCATTTATTTTTAAACCTGACCCATTTCTCGTGACACGCGACGGCATTGCAACCCAAATAATGGTCCCGAAAAAACTACATTTTTTACGGAAAGCGCGGGAATATAATGGCACCTGTCGCTCACGGCCTGGACTGCGTTCGGATCGGGTCGACGGGTGACGTTAGCGTGATTATTATATAAATTAACTTTTTTGTTTTTAATGTACAATTCTGAAAACAATCATATAATACTAAATATTTAAATAATCTATACAAGAGTGTTGGATATATCCACAATCTTAAGTATTTATTCGGAATAACTGGAAATCGTTAACTCCAATAAGATTAAACAAATATGGACCCAATATATGATCCAATCAGAAGCATGGCTGTCCAACGTTCTAACATAATCATTATACAGTGCCTACACTAATAATACACTACTTCTACAACACGCCCACTACATTTTTATTTAGAAATATATATTTTTTATTATTTCTCCTAAATAATAAAGTTATATCAATGTGTCCAAAATTTAATAAAAATGAATTGATAATTCTGGCGTCTGCTATCAGTTTACTCAAAGGTATTTGAGATTCTGTAAAAATAAGGTAGATGGCTCTGTCAAATGATGGAACGATTAAATGTATTAATATCAAAAAGGTAACATATAGGGTCGAAAATTGTCGCTAAAAATAATGTCGCTGTAGCTTAGTTGGATAAAGCACCTTCCCCGGTTAGGAAAGATACAACAACAATATTTTTCGATAAAATTGATTTTATATGTATATCTTTATCATTAATATATTTTTTATTTCTGTCGAATCTTTATATTAAATAACACCACAACAGCACTAAAAAACTGTCTACTTTAACATCGAGATGATTGCACGAAGTGACAAAAGTTCGAGTTCCGATGATATTTGCAACACTTAATCTTATACACGATTGGTCAGATACGCCATACTTTGTATTAAATATGATCTAACATCTAACATATTTTTATTAACATCATACCTAGTCAGGTTATACATGTGTAAAGTTAATTATATTTGTGACAGATTATTATGAAACATCCCGCTGGTGAATACGCATCGCGGGAGGCACATAGGATAATGTTGTCTAGGAATTCGAAAGAGGTAAATGAGCAGTGGTGAGCTAGAAATTATCGAGAATGACGTCATTTGAGGGACTGTGCATAATACCGATTAATTAAGACGGCATCTTTGATTCATTAAGGTGAGACTTGATATCTCGTTTAATACATTTGTCAGTAAAGGCATGCAAAATACGCGCGGCAATGAATTATGGCTCGCTTCGTTCAACTCTGTTCGATTTTTGTAATTTTGTATTCATGAAGTTTAGTCAGACGAATTTAATGCAGTTTATTTTATTCAAATCGAACCAGACATGGCCATGATGTTATTGGCGATGTAACTTTTGGCCGTTACGCTCGCAGCGTAAGAGATATAAACATGTCTCTATGCTATTTTTTCAACACAAACATTTTTTGCAAAATTCCCAGTTCTCAAAATAGAAAACATTTACAAAAAAATCTCAATTAATCAATTAATTAAAGAAAATAACACTGTAAAATTTGAAACAAGCACATCATTAAGGTTTAAAAATAACTTTAAAATCCCTAAATGTAACACCAAACACTATCAGCAAAATTCTATATATTTAAGGATACAAAATTTCATTAGCCCCCCTACACAAATTAAATAAATAAAGGATACAAAAGAGTTTAAAAAGAAACTAAATGAACACTTCAAAAACACATAATTGGACAATAAACAGTATTACAGAATACTTCAGAAGCACACAAATGGACAATGAATAGAATATGTAAGGTATTATATACAATTATTGCAGTGTAACTCCCTCTCCAAGCACAAGAGCTGGTCTCTTTTTTGGAGAGGTAAGCGAAAGAAAAACTATGTAATTTAAAAAAACGTAAAAAATGTCAAATAAATAAAATAAAAAAATTTAAAAAATGCATGCGTGCAGTATGCACTATGTAGCGCGATGTTTAATGTCATTTCCGTAACAAGTTCTCATTTCATTCACATTAAAAAATGTCAAGTGAACCTTCATCACGTGCGCGTTCACGAAAGCTAACGTAACAAGAGTGTTTTCCACTCATTCCCGATGGACGACTTTCTATCTGAACGTTCCCACCGCCATCTATATTTATATTCCGTTTGGTTGTTTGTTTGTGCGGCGGGCGGTGAGTCGTTGTTAGCGCATGCTTTATGGTATGTCGCTCCGTATGGCTGGCGATGGATGATCACTTTGACACAAGCGTTTTAGCGACACGGAAGATGAATGGAACATTTTGCGACAGCTCCGTAAACGGATATCACCAAGGCAACGTCAGCCGACATTTCTTACTTTGCTCACATAGGCACCTATTATAACACGATAATAACATCATGCCGTTTCCAGCGGCAAAATTACTCTTGGAGATTGCTCTCGTCGAATGACGCTTCCAGTATATACATACCTACGTATCTTTAATAATTATTGTAGATCTATATTTTATTGGGCGATTATTATCATTAGAAGTAGATAGAGATGATGGGAAACTCACAGCGGGATTCTATATTTTTTGCTACAGGATTCTTAATGAATTCCCGCGTTCTTGACATCAGAACAGTAGCTACCTGTTGCTTTTTCCATTTCGGTAGAGAATCTCCCTCTTGCATGGATTTGGCCCACCGCAATAAGCTTCTCCAAGTAATCTTCAAAGGGTATTCTGCAATCGTGATTTCAGCGTTAGACTACGAATGCGAATGGCCAGACGCTCAAGTCTTGCGAGAAGAGAAGATAGTTCCGAGGAGCTTGTTGCGGTCGAAGATCCCCCACCCGACCACCTCTGGTGACCAGGCCTAAAAGTCAAGAGGGCGGGAGATCGCGGAGATCACGATCCTCAGTATATGGTATAATAAAATGGTAAAATATGGTTTATATTATAATTAAACATATGGCCATTAAACAGTGAGTGTGAACCGTTCTATTTGATTCGATCTCAGGTGTTATTCCAGCGGTGGGCCGTCAATACGCTAACAAAGAGCTATTCGTGGTGTTTTGAAGAAATTGCGAATTTTTTTATCACTCTTGTACATTATACGCTACGCAATAATTATTAAAGCAATCGAATGTAGCTTTATATACTCATGTTATGCAACAATACGCAATATACCGTAAAGTAATTAATATCAACAGCTCTGAAAACTGTACTTATCTACCTTAGATTGCAAGAGTGAAAAGTTCCAAGATTGACGCAGAAATGGGTGCTATTCTTTTTGTGACAATTCCATGTTTCAAAACAGATAACAATAATAATAATTTAGGAGAACACATTCTTATTGTGAAGTTGTAATTATTCAGAACAGACGGTCTGTGATATTTTAAATATCAATTAAATATATTAATTAGAAAGATATACATATAAAATCAATTTTATCGAAAAATATTGCTGTTGCGCCACCGGGATTCGAACCTGGATCTCTTTCCTAACCGGGGAAGGTGCTTTATCCAACTAAGCTACAGCGACAATATTTTTAGCGACAATTTTCGACCCTATATGTTACCTTTTTGATATTAATACATTTAATCGTTCCATCATTTGACAGAGCCATCTACCTTATTTTTACAGAATCTCAAATACCTTTGAGTAAACTGATAGCAGACGCCAGAATTATCAATTAATTTTTATTAAATTTTGGACACACTGATACAACTTATAAAGAGATCCAGGTTCGAATCCCGGAGGCGCAACATCAATATTTTTCGATAAAATTGATTTTATATGTATATCTTTCTAATTAATATATTTCATTCATATTTAATAACAATAATAATAATAATAACAAAGTAATAAATATTAGTACGAAGCATGAAGGATAATCATAAGGTTCACAAAGACGTCGCGTGGAACATCTAAGAATATCTGGAAGCAATATACCTATATCAAACATCGGTATTTTTGAGTACTGTTAGACTACACACACATAAACAGCTAGGTCTCTTTTATTATTAATATATTTCACAAGAAATTTCAAAAGGCAACAGTCTTTAGTTTTATAACACATTTATTATAAACCATCTACAGAAATTGCAGTTAAGTACTGATTTGATCTGAAAATATTGTTTTTTCTTAATTTTTAACAAGGGGCACCTCTTACTTTTACTGTGTTGTATTTAAAATCTATTTTATTTTGTACAAGGCATAAAGGTGTAGTTATATACATATATACATAACTTAATTAATATTCTGCCATTAGATTGCAGGAACAAAAGCAGTCTGAATGCAGTGGAATTGCTGAACATATGATTGGACTACGAAAGCTCGTCTGTCAGATCGGTGAACTTTGCTCAGTCGCGTATCCGGTTGCACTCCATTTGTATTATTTCTCTGTACAGAGACGCTGTGGACATCTGGTGAACTTCTGCCAGTGTCAGGAGCCACTGCATCGGCGTCATCGTCGGTAGTGGATTAAATCACCAAAACATATTGATGGCCCAAAAGCCAATCTGCAAAAAACTCAAACGGAGATAATTAATTTTTAGCTAACTAAAAGTAATAAGAAAACTAAATATCAACAGATACAGATAAATATTATGTTCCAGGCCGATGTTGTTGATTCATTCATCAAAATCTCAAGCGTAGTTCGGGCTGTGTGAGAGGTGGCACCGTCATGTTGTAACCACATGCGCTGCAGGCTTAATAAGTTTTTACAGCATGCATCCTGAAAGAAATAGAATTCCGCTGGCCCGCATGGCGCACCGTGCACTCTCTCTGTACAACTCTGTGGGGGTAAAGTTCGTTGGTGTATCAATTAAGGATTTTCAGCGCCCCAATAACGACTGTGATGATGATTTTTTTCCAAAAGTCAGGTTTGTGTTTGTTTTAATTTTTTAATAATTTAAACACGTTGTTGAGGCGTCATATGCTCCATAATAAATTGTAATCAATTACTCTCTATGATTACTAAATATAAACTGATAAATGTTTGCTAAACCAAAATGGCAGCCAAATAAAATCGGCCTGGAACATAATATTCACGCTGTATATTATATAAATGGAATTTTTTCTTTTAAATACAGTTTTTGGGAAAATATTTCTTAGCATTATAAATTAAGAACATACACCTTGAAAATTTTCTACTTACATTTTTAATCTATCAGAAGATGTCATTGTTTTCATTTTTCAACTTCGAACACGTGAGGTATGTTTTATAGGTATTATTTCACTTCCCATAGTTCTTGGAAAAATATTTTTTGTATTACGGGTTAATTCTGAATAAATCTACAAAACATGAATCAATTTTAAATAAAATAAAAACATAATTAACTTTACAAATTACATTTAATGGCCCGAAGAATGTACGAATGAGATTTTTAAGGAATTTTCGACTCGAGTCAGTTTTTGGAGAAAGCTCTTTTAAGTTTCGTGTCTCAAGAGATTCGCCGTTTCGCGCGTCACGAACGAAACGTCAGTTGGGTGATTTTGAATTTTTGCATTGTTTATTATTTAACACTTTACTATTTTACATGACATGTGGGGGATCTTCCTCTACCTCATGGTCCTTCGGCGTGGCCTACCCCAATGAGCTTCTCCAAACCATCTTCCCTTCTCAAGACAGTTGAGCATAAAACGAAACAAATGTTTGCAATTTAATACCTAACTTATTAAGGAGAACACATTCTTATTGTGAAGTTGTAATTATTCAGAACATAGCTCTGCGATGTACATATTTTTCTATAAATTAATTTTATATGTATATCTTTTTTTTTAGGAGAACACATTCTTATTGTGAAGTTGTAATTATTCAGAACATAGGTCTGTGATATTTTAAATATGAATTAAAGATATACATATAAAATCAATTTTATCAAATTTTAAATATGAATTAAATAGATTAATTAGAAAGATATACATATAAAATCTATTTTATCGAAAAATATTGTTGTTGCGCCACCGGGAATCGAACCTGGATCTCTTTCCTAACCGGGAAATAATATCACAGACCGTCTGTTCTGAATAATTACAACATCACAATAAGAATGTGTTCTCCTAAATAATAAAGTTGTATCAATGTGTCCAAAATTTAATAAAAATGAATTGATAATTCTGGCGTCTGCTATCAGTTTACTCAAAGGTATTTGAGATTCTGTAAAAATAAGGTAGATGGCTCTGTCAAATGATGGAACGATTAAATGTATTAATATCAAAAAGGTAACATATAGGGTTGAAAATTGTCGTTAAAAATAATGTCGCTGTAGCTTAGTTGGATAAAGCACCTTCCCCGGTTAGGAAAGAGATCCAGGTTCGAATCCCGGTGGCGCAACAACAGTATTTTTCGATAAAATTGATTTTATATGTATATCTTTATAATTAATATATTTAATTCATATATCTTTCTAATTAATACATTTATTTAGTATTTAAAACATCACAGAGCTATGTTTTGAACAATTACAACTTCGCAATAAGAATGTGTTCCCCATAATAATATATAAGTTGTATCAATGTGTCCAAAATTTAATAAAAATTCATTATTAATTCTGGCGTCTCCTATCGGATTACTCAAAGGTGGAAGAAGACGGCTTTCAAATAATGGAACGATAGATGTATTAATTTGAAAAGTGTAACATATAAGTTTGAAAAAAAATATTGTCTTCAATGCATTGTGTTCTTATAGCATAATCGGTTAATGCACGTTTTCTGTGTAGGAAGATATCTAGGTTCGAATCCCGTTTTACATGTATCGTTTTATATGTATTGAACGTCATGTCCACGGTTGAGAGTTGTATCTTTCTACCAATCTCAATCTGATATGAGTTTATCTTGAAAATAAAACATTTCTCGTCTAAATCTCAGGGGTTTATACAGCAACATGGTCGCCAACCTTAGATGAAAAACGGCGCGTGAAATCGAAGAATGATATGAGGCGAGTTTTCATTTTAAATTATATTCATCGTTAGGGTAGCTGGCCTGGCCTGGGCGAGCGTCCAGTGCGATATCGACACCAAAAATAAAGTTCCCTAATAGCCGCGATAAGGGCAATATTTTCGCAGCCAATCTGGCCGAAGCTTATCAGGTCTGGCGAAGGAAGTGGACAATTCGTTATCAGTTGTGTTTTTGTATTTTACGCTATCACCAGCGGAGCGGGTCCCGCGGGAATAGGCAGTGACAAAAATCACGAATGCAATCGCGGACCGTATCTTTTTGAAAGTTTAAAACTGATTCGCAGAAAAGTTGGGGGAAAATTCACAACAGAACAAAACTCAACAGATAATACCCAAAACAAAAAATACATTTTAATCTAGGTCCAATATTAATGGAGTTATTTGTTTATATTTTATAATTTACAGAGCATTAATAGTTCAATGACGCAATACACAAAAAATTATGGTACATTTCATAATTAAACTAATAATACTCACCACAGTCTGTATTAACAATGAAATACAATGTAGATACACAAAACTGAGTGTTACAACATATAAAATATGTTTTTTTTTTAGAGGTTGTTTTTCGAATTGGCAACACTTTTTCCAGAAATAGCCAATTTGACAGCTGACAGCTGATTTGTGCTCAGTTCGGTTTGCCATTTCACCGTGAATAGACTTACGCCAGAACAACGTTTGTAAATTGTGTAAATTTATTTCTAAAATCGTGCTATACCGTCCATTTTACGGTCGTCATAATCGTCCAGCCGAGCGAGTAATTCGTATAACCACGGATCGTTTTCTTATTGATAATACAGTCGTACAGCGCGCACCGAAGAAGCTGTTGCTGCAGTGAAGCGTAGTATTGAGGAGGACCCGAATAAGTCGATTCGCCATCGTGCGCAGCAATAGATTCAGGATTACTCACTTTATCGTTCCCCAATTGAATGGCATTAATGTGGAAGAGCTGCTGTGACTTCAACAAGACGGCGCAACATGCCGCACGGCGCGCGCCACAATCTATTTATTGAAGAAAACGTTCGATAAGCGCATAATTTCGCGTAAGGGATCTGTAAATTGGTTGATTTAACACCTTTGGACTATTTTCTGTGGGGATGTGTGAAGTCGCTAGTCTACGCCGATAAAACAGAGACGATAGACGACTTGGAAGCCAACATTGGTAGCGTTATTGCCGATATACGTCCCCAGCTACTCCAAAAAGTGGTCGAAAATTGAAATTGAGCCAGCCGCGGCGCCCATATGTGCGAAATCACATTTAAACACCAATGACATAAAATTATCTTTCCAATAAAACCAATACCATGGCCATTAACACGATTTGTATGTTTTATTTCATTTTAAAGTTCTATTCCTCTAAAAAAAAACACCTTTATGATACAAAATAATACGTAATTATATACAGGAACTATAATAATATATATATAACTAAATATTTAGCATCAATATAGGTATGTATATAAAATATGGTTTCAAGAGAAAGTGTCGTGTATTTTGTACTTTGTAGTAAAGTATTTCTGTAATGAATTTGAGAATATGTTAAACTTAATCTAACGAGTATATTAACAGCTGTCATTACGAAAAAAAGATGGCGGATTAGGCTGACGCCACGAACGCACATCAAGATGTCATGTCAATTTTTCGACCGCTGTCGACATACAATAAAAGTCTCGTTAAAGGATTAATACTTGTTAAAGGTTGGCATTGAATTATTTTTAACCACAATTTCTAACCAATTTTTAATTTCATCAACTCATTACAGAAATATTGTGGTTTTCCGTGACTTCTCAGACCACAAGCACAAAGATGTTAATTTATAGATTATTACGCCATAATACATATTAAAATGATTTAAATAGAACGACTGCGCCAATTTTAATTAGGTTTTTTCGACGTATTGAAACATTTTGCAAAGGTTTTTGGGTATATGTCATCATATCACCGTATTATCATTAGGCGCCAACTATCGACAACAGATGTCAGTCATTCCCGATTCACTGTAGGAATAAAGAGGATACGGAACTGAAAATTTAATACAATTACATTTTAATGAATCAGTGAGAAATTTTGGGATTTAAAGACCTTTGAGGCATGTAGATACAACATCGGTATTGTCCGCAAAATTACTAAATCGAGGTTGTGATTGCAAAATATGAACTCTCAACAAAAGAGAGGGCCAAAGTGGGATGGAAATATCTGTTGGACGTCACACGGAGAAACGTGAACAGATAACAGCAGTTCAGCCATGAAATATATAAATATAAGCCAAGAAAATGAAATAGCCAAGAGCAGAACACATTTTTCGGAAGACGGACAATCGTTGGATGAATGCAGTCATCCATACCGCTGGATGACTGCCGATGGGACTAAAAAACACAGGACAAGCCACTCCAAAACCCGCGAAATATATGGCCGCGAATAACAATGAACAGAGAAGTGTGGGATACACTTGTAGGAGATAGAAAAGGGTGATAATGGTAGTGATGACTATACAGTTTGAAAAGAAACCTTTTTTTATATTTCAATGACAAAATATGTCTGCGACATGATCAACTTAAACCCGCAAATTTAATGTATAAAAGTATAGCTTTTTTTGAACGTACTCGGCAGTCTTTTCAAAACTGAAACATCAGTATTTGAATGAACCAATCAGGACGCTACAAATTCAAAATGGCCGTCGTGTTGTATTTCATGCTCGCGAGAGACACCTTGTCAATTATGCCTGTCAATGTGTCCACTACAAAAAATGATTTTTTTTAGAATCCGAGTCACATTTAATAAAAACCGGTTTAATATATATATATATATAAATATTATAACAGAACGAATTTGGATTGAATTGAATCGAAAGGCGATGATTTCTACGTGCCTCACTTGTAATGGTTCGTTTCCATGAAATTAGGCGCGACATGTGTCCCGGACATGTTGAAAAAATGTATCAAGTGTTGAGATTTTGATCTTGGAGATTTATACAACGTACAGCAAGCGTGAAGTGAGGCGCGAGATAACAAATCTCCGATATGGTGAACTTACGGGGATTGAATCTAATGGATATTGTTTCGTGCAGAATATTTCTTGTAAATCTCATCCGTGGACACGAGCCATAAGAATAAAAATAAAGTTTTAATTATTTGTGTTTTGGGGATCCAATGTGTGTTAGTCCAGGGCCTCTTCGAGGATGAATCCGGCCCTGAACACTTTAATTAATATAAATGTACACATACATATACGAAACGAGTTGTATATGAAATCTCTAAATGTATATTTACCGTGTTCTAAACACATAGCATATATTACCTACATAATATCCTGATTGACAATGACACGACTCAAGAATGCAGTCCTGCAACAAATCCAACCACGGGAAGCTCTATCCACGGTAGTAAGCTAAAGATTCTTTCATTTTTCGTCCACATTATACTTCAATGTAACAGTTTAGAATTTTTTTTTTCTGGGCACAACTTTAGAACGAAGAAGCCTAAAGGAGTGTCGGAAAGACTGCTCGCCTTACCTTGTATATGACGTCTCCGTAATCCCCGCAGTCGCCGCCGAGATCACACAAATGGTACGCGAATGAGCCGATTTCCGATTCCAAATGAATACGGCGATGTCACAAGTTCACCCACGGCACACAAACAACAAACAGTACGTGACCAAAACAATATCACCAAAATACAGTGCTGGTGCGCTGGAGCTGAAATGTTCACACCGCGAATGCTATCGCGATGTCGAGATCGAACTAATATCGGTTAGAAAATATATGGATGAGAATTTGGATGCGGAAATGTGTCAATAACATGGGTCGCGACCGATTCGAAAAGACGCGCCAAAAGGGTGATTGCGAATTCGAAACACCACTTGTTGTTAAGAATAAAACATTTAATTTCATTAAAAAAAACTATTATATCATTGCTGACCCTCTGGGCTTTTTCAATTGTGTAAAATATATAAAATGTTAAAAAATTTATTGGTTTGCATTTATTTCATATGCCATACACGTTATTTCACCCCTCGTAAACCCGATATTCACGATATCATGCCTCATGTTGGATTCGAAACTACAGAACCGTCTTCTAGTATTTGGTTTACCTGGTTACGTCAAGTATTCCGCGGACGTCATCGCTTACTCGGTGCCATAAACGCTCTCGTTATACGTATTCTCACCATTCTCTCCTTATTCAATCGTCCAACATGACTAAACTACCCAAGTGACCTAATAATATAATCCTAAAATCAGCTTTATATTTTTGGGGGTTAGGACGGTGGTTAAATGAAATACAAATGTGATTGGCGCGTGTGTTGAGGTTTATTGTGACAATGAATAAAAACAATGAAGACAGATAGAAATGAATACAGTGAATGAAGATGTAGGAAATTATGAAATGAAATGAATTGGCAGTCTTGCTCGGCAAAGGCGAGCCGGCAAGACCGCCATCGTGAAACGCTGAAACTGTAGAGACTGTCTGCCGGTGAATTGAGCCAGACTTGTGGCAGCGGCCGGCAGCGATGTCGCTAGCGTCGATGCCGACTGAGATGGCGGTAGATTTGAATTATGGTCGCTACATATTAATTAAGTATCATATAGTAACCTCAATCAGATTCGGCTCGTGATACACTTGCATATGTCTCGGTCCAATTCGAAATCTCTCCAGCCAGATGCGAGGCATCTTATCCACCGCCGTGGCACTCTTCCAGGTCTTCGGCCCAAAGTTGTGCCCAGGATAATCTCCTTTTAATGTGACCGAAGTGTCGCTGTGGTACGACTCATTGCAGCATTGAATCATTCTGTCCACGGAATATGTAACATTCATCCAATAAAGTAGGTAAATTAAAACAACAAAAAATGAGTACATACTTGTTATATTTGATCATTTAACACCACAGTCTATCGTGGGCATAGCAAAATTGTAGAGTGCTTGCTTAGTGTACGAGAGATAGGTGATCTTTTTGATTTCTAATAAGTTTTGGAAGGGCCTGGTTATATTGAAAATAAAACACGATGAGTACCTACTTATATTTTGCATTTCTAATACAGTTTTGGTCATAAATTTTACTGAGACTCGCTGATAAACATGATATCTATCCACAGGTAGGTAATATCATGTTTATTTATATTAAGTTGCGGCGCTGATGCGGCCCTGCAAACTGAATCCTGCTTCCTGCACACTGGCTCGGGAAACGTCCCTTCCGGTAGCAGCGATTATCTCACACGAGTCCTTTCCAAACCACTTTCAATCGTCCCTCAAATTTCGAGTCCATTTGACATTCACCGCGAACCTCTCTCGGAGAGCGCGCGTAGACGTTAAACCTTGCGGTCGGCCATTTTGGATTTTCTTAATCGTAAAAGAAAATGGATGCCGCGTCTCGAATATGAAAACAAAACACTGCGAAATCGTGTTCCAAAACTAAAAATCACAAAAAAGGTCGATGCGGTAATAAATGATTAATGTTATTTGTTTGTTTATAAAGAAACAGTGTCTTCAGTGAAGAGTTAACTTTCATTATTTAATTAGTTAAATATAAAAGTGAAGTAGCGTTACAATGTTTAAATTTAAGAAATTTTTCGGTTGTGTTGTGCTGCAGGGACTCCTTTTAATCATCAGCTTTACGACCGATTGTAAAGGTACCATATAATCCTCATCTTTTCAACATTCTCAGCAGTCTTTAATTCCTCTCCAAAAGTGTATTTCTCTTTTCTCTGCCCATTGTTATGTCATTGGTAATTTTATTAGTTCAGCGAATTTTAAGATCACATTGGATGACTGCGTTTGGCTCGCTACATCGTTTGTCATTTTCTTTTCTTTTCATAGACAAGAAGATCCTATACGACTACTCTTGTGTGTTTTCTTATCCACACGTTTCATTTCTTGTCTCTTTGCGTGTTGCCCGACATATTGTACATCTTTCCAAGCCCTTCTGTGTCACTCTATGTTTTTGAATATCTCTTTTGTCGATAGTTAAGTTTCGCGCCATACGCAAGAGCTAGAGGTACTGGACCGATTGACAAGTATCCGAAATTACTAGTTTAGATTTTTTTTAATATTGACATTATCACCTGTCAGTTTTCATTAGAATACACACCAAATATCAGCCCGTTTCGACAATTAATCTTTACGCGAGAGCTTCTAGAAGTATCATTTATTTTTGTGAAAATGGGGAAAATGGAAATACGTGCTACATTTTGAAAGGGAAAATCGCTACTTAGATTAAAATCATGACGTTTTGGTAGACTCTTCGGGGACGTCAGAGCTTTATAGACGCTCACCTTAGTGGACCGCCAAAAGAGGTGACGACTCCGGAAATGTTTAGGAAAATCCATAACATCGTGTTGGGCGATCGTCGTTTAATATTACGGAAGATAGAAGTGATGATCGATAATCATCTCTACTAAATACGTTTATTAAATTTTGCTCCGCGTTTGTGTGTGATGAAGCTTTGCGCGCGTCGGGTGCCGCGTTTGCTCTCAGTCGATCAAAAACAATGATTCAAAGTGTTTGGAGCTCTTCAGGTGTAATTCCAGCAGCTTTTGCGACGTTTCATCATGATTTATGAGACGTGGATCCAGCATTACACACCAGAGACAAAGAGCCGCGTAAACAGGGGTCAGAAGTGGCGAACCCGCACCAATGACAAGTAGACTATTAGCTATCTTCCGTTTTTAGACACAGTGGAAGTAGTGACGTCTCTAGATAAAATGCCGCCCTTAACCTTTACCATACCGTGATATAAAATACCCGAACGCAGCCATGCTGTCAACTCGTGTTACCGTAAATAACAGTTAGAAAAAATGTTTTTATTAGCTTAAATGGCTTTAATGGCACGAATTTATTCTAAATATTGAGCATTCAATTATTAATGACATAATTTAGAGCATTCATTAGGTCGTATACAATGTGTCCTTCCTTCTTATCTCTCTTCATTTAATTAGTGAGAAAGAGACAATTATATTTGTATGTTTGTTGTTCTTTTCACTGTGAAAATAGTGTGTGATCTCTGTCTTTCATATCACAAATTGTATATTTACCAACGTATTAATTTTACAACGGATTGAATGGAAAAAATAATTGTTTTTATACGATTCCCTTTTCATAATTGGTTTTTCACTAGTCATTCCTGAGCGCTAATATTTTCTTTAGGATTATCTAAAATATGAATTTTATGTTGCATGTATTTAGCGAAATATTACAGGTTTAATTATGATGGTAGACCTGTGTTACTGCATGGTTTGGGAAGGGTTAAGTAAATTTTGGGATACCGACCGTACTATTTTTAATATATCTACCCCAATCCTATCTCTATACATTGTATTGTGTAAATTCGTGTTGCCGGTAAATGTATTATTTTATGTCGGGTCCATCATACCTTTCTGGGTAAAAGATGCAATGACTCCGCTTTTTACAGCCTTTTGACATTTTCCTAACATATATCATGTTGAATTATTTTCGCACAATTCTGATAAATGGACTCTTAAAGCGTCTTTTAATACTTGTTTTCTGCTATTTTATATGCGGGACGATAATTCTAATATTTTTATTAGATCTAATGCGTATATTCCTCCGCCAATTTAGGCACCGCCTTAGTTGCCTACGTCCATGGGACATCCCTGGTGGAAGATCTTTAAATTTTTCTTCGTTATACTCTTGGCAGAACAGTCAGTATCTACGATGATGATGACACAACAGCCAAGACTATTCGGTACTCTGATCTACAGCATTCCTGACGGCAGTGGTTGACTTCACTTAATCCACCCTTCGAGTTTATCTCGTAACACCAGTGTCCCCATTGCATCCACACGCGTATGACGTATCCGAAGTATTCTAGGGTTGCTCAACATTCATTTCTTGTAAAATTATCTGTTTATGAAAATGTGTACTGTCTATGGATACGCTGCCAGCACCACATCACAATTGAAGACCACTTTTGAAAATGATGTTCAGGCATCTGAATTCACTCCAGTCCAGCATTGTTCTAGGAACAATTTCGTCGGATATGGCTCCGGTTATGATTAAGTGTTGCTCTAGAGATAAACATAATTATGGACTTTTGGACAACAAGCTGGGTTACTCAACACAAAACATATCATCATTATTTTTGTCTCTGAAAATATTTTTTGTTCTGCCATTGATTTCTGATGGTTCCTGCATTTTGTTCTGAAAGTCACCCCTCCCGCTCTAGTCGCCTGAATCAATTTTCGAGAGTCGCCGTAAATGCTTTAGGTGAGACTGCATCGCTTTATCGGACATATTTCTTGTTGGGAATATATGAGATGGCTTGTGAAGATTATCGGAAATGATTCCATTATTGGTAATATTTAGAATTTATATAATGTTTTTATTTATTATCTTTGTTTTATTAACCACTAAATTGAGCTTAAATACATCTACCGGTCTCGAAAAATACCATTTTCTTCTTCAGGATGTCATAACTAACTAAAACATACATTATTGTTTCTTTGCCAGAATCTACTTTTAAAATATCTATTTTTTTTTAAAAAAAACAAATTTACTCGAATAATTTTTAGGAAAAATTTTTAGAATGGGACTCGTAGTTAAATTTAGTTGGTTGTTTATAATTTTTTGATTAGTTTTACACGCTTTATTTATCTCCAACGATTCCAAATTATTTAATTTGTGACCAACACCATTTATATGCAAAATTGACAATCCCAATTTTTTATCAAAACCATGACCATTTTCTATCAAACGATTAGCAAATTCTGAAAACCCACTATTGTTCAAACATCCCAAATGCTCCCTTACTCTTATATTTAAATTTCTACCCGTTTTACCAATATAAAATGCAGCACAATCCTTGCAACTAATAAATAAAAATGTGAATTTTAACTACAAAGTTAATATTGCTAATTTTAATAGTATAATTTATATAATGTTTAGCAATACCTCGTTAGCTAATCTGTGATTGGAGACTTTACAGAATCGAATGACTTTTCACAGTCAATGAGATGAATCCAAAACACAAGTGATATTCTGTATTTTTGGCAGTGCTCTAAGATTTCTTTGGTAATTAACTGTATGTGGTCCATAGTGCTGAAACTGGCTTCTTCTCTTTACTGATTTATATTTCAGACCGAACAATTTGTAATGAAGGAAACCTCAAAGGGTCCCACCCTATCACGAAATCGTTTTGAGAGTTGTTTACTCTCGTTTCAATTCCACTCAACAAAGCAACGCGTGCAATATTAGGTTACGGCAGATAGTTACTAAATAAAACCCTGTGGCTTTCCTTCATAGTTAATTTTTTTATTTCCCTTTATTATATGGCACAATTATTACATTTGGTCATTATTACATTCAGTGATTAACTGATAGGTTGGCTCCGGTATCATCATACCAGAGCCATATCTGTACAATATGTATCCATTTGACATGAGACTTGTTATCGCAGCCAGAGAGAAGCTATAGAAGTCATGCATCTCCAAAAAGAGAGGGTAAACGTCACATTTCCGAGTTGAAGTCGCAAAACTCGATCACAGTCCAGCAGAAATACACCCTGCCAGTGGTATACTCTGTTAGGTCTCCCTAGCCACCGCTCTTTCCGGCATCGTCCATCCCAGCAACCCCCAGCGGGACACCCACACCCTAATAAATTCTCCATTCCTTTCATATATATAAGTAATGTGACCAATGTTCCCTCTGAGGTGTGCGAATAAGCGTGAACGCACATGATTTAATATCGTCAGTTTTTATCAAGACTTCATGCGCCGCCTTCTATCGAAGGTTGGCGACCATGTTGCCACCAATATTTTTGACATTGAACCACTTTCCGAGGTTACACATCCGAGATAATATCTTTCTGCATGTTAAAAGTGCACTTTGTTGGTGCAGGGATCTCCATAAAATAACATTTCTGTAAATTCATAAAACTTTTATTATTGATGTTACTACTGCCACCAAAAACGGCTCCTAACTATCGTTTACCTCGGACGCCGACCTACTTGGGCGCGCGCACCTGACACGAGTGTATCAGCCTCACACTGCCTACACTACTAGCTCTGCTGCTTTTTTCCTCCCTTCATAATGAATTGTAAAAGATCATATTTCATTGCGGAGAATGTGTCTTCAGTATGCAGCTTTCCATAATGGTTATCTTGACATATTTATGTATGTGGTGAACCCAGTGCCTCCGAGTAGTTTTATTCTGGTACTGTAATATTTTTCTTATTCTCTCCCCCAGCGCACAAATAATAACATTGATTCCTAAAATTACTATCACTATCGTAGACAGAGATTGCGGTTGGATTTGTCGCAGGATTGAGGCATTCGTCGAGTCTCGCTATCCACGCGATACACAACAAATACCTGCCTCGAAAATTGACATTTGTAGAGATTTGATTATATTTTGGCGTGTATCTTCAAATAAACCGGTGTATCATTTTCATCTTGAATCTTAACACGTGAAATATAGATCGAATATTGACATATGACAGATGTTGTGAATATAAAAAAATAACTCCCAAACGCCGGTACAATTTAACCAATGATTTGCAGTCAACAGGCGCTTCTCGTGTCTTCCTGTTCAAGAGATGCCAGATATTCAGGCCTATTCTGAAAATTGTAATATTGAAATGAAGGTGATTGTTACACCAACCCTCAAAAATAGTGTTATATTTTAATGAGAGAGAGGGAGAGAGAGTGAGGGAGTGAGGGAGATAAACGTACCATAATCTGTCAAAACTATCTGTCTATTTTTGAGGGTTGGTGTAACAATCACCTTCATTTCAATATTGCAATTTTGAGAATAGGCCTGATTGTGTTGGCTGACTTTACTTTGTTTACTGCTGCCCCGAAAAGTGATACAACCTTACCCGAGATTGTAAAATTCAATTCTGTTTTATTCGTCCGAACCATCTGTTGAACGAAAAAGGCAAATTCAAATGCCTAATATGCTTATTACACTTATTATGATATATCTTGATATCGTGCAGATTATGATAGTTCCTTTGTGTGGTCAAAACAATACCCACTTCGTAGTAATAAAGCATTTATTCCAGATGCTTCTATACGGGACAATATTAGATGTTCACAGTATCACGGCGAACGACAGTTATCTCTTTCACGCTCTCAGCCGTACCAACCTCACGCGCGTCTACGCATAGATATATCACACTTGTATAAAGATAAATAGATCGTTCGTTTGCACGATTGTCGATATTTGTACAGAAAAATATGCCGTATCGTGTATAAATGTAAATTAAAATATTTTGATTCTCGCCATATTTGGACGATCATTACGCTGACATTGATATAATTGAAATCTATTTCTTATATTTAGTTTATTTATATGTCTGTATATGTTCCTCTTTTTTATTTTTTTTTATTTGTATTTAATATGGCGAATCGGGTCTTGCACAAACAACCCGACCACGCTGGTTATTATTAACAAATTGTTATTATTATTAATAATATTGGCCGCCCCGATGGCCTAGCATCAAGCGATCAGCCAGGTTTCCGCTACTAATATTAAGGGAGTTTGTTTTTTATTAATGATAAATCCGTTTCAGGAATCAATCCCTACAGCCTGGTGAAGGAGTGTCCTCCGCCGCTATTCGGAAACGGGAAGGTCCGCACCAGGCAGAGAGGACGGCTGGCCAAGTACCAGTGCCGCTGGGGGTACGAGCTGGTGGGGCAGCGGTACACCAGCTGCATCGGCGGCTCTTGGGACTCCCCTCCTCCCATCTGCATCAGTCAGTATCCCATCTTTATCTAGGCACCAACAATAACATCATTATCTAGGTACCAACAATAACATAATTATCTAGGCACCAACAATGACATCATTATCTAGGCACCAACAATAACATAATTATCTAGGCACCAACAATGACATCATTATCTAGGCACCAACAATAACATCATTATCTAGGCACCAATAATAACATCATTATCTAGGCACCAATAATAACGTCATTATTTAGGCACCAACATTAATACGCAATTTTGTACTGTCCTTGAAGCGAACTTTCAGATAAAACAATATTTTATCTGTCATAAAACCTCATCTGACACGATAACAGTATTCTCCTTTATCTTAACTATAACCTCTTACAATATCAGCACACTAATTAGAAAATTTTAACTTCCAAGATTATAGAAACTCCTTCCAGAACAATCTACAATATTCCCCTCCCAAACCCCTGGTGTTCATCCAAAATATAGTCGTATAACATCTGGTCGGTGGTCAGAACACGTACGGAATCTTCTACATTTCAAGCCCGTATTTCACACTCCCTAAACACAGATGGGCCTATATACAATCCGCCGTAAAAACCCAGAATTTTTCATCTCGCCGGGCGTCGCGGATTATTTACAAATATATAATAAACTATTTTACACGGTTTAATATAAATATATAGCACATCACTTCTGTAATAACGTTATTTTTACTTTTACGGAGAACGTATTACAAATGAAATGAATCAACTTGAAAGATATACAGAAAAAAATCGTTTATCGAAAAAATATCTCAGTTGCTACCAGGAGACGAAGGAGAATTCATAATTGTATACATGATGTGAAATCAACAAACAGATCAAATGCAGAAGCGAGGTATTTTTGTTTTTCTAAAAAATAGCTCATAACGCGTTAAGTGAATATATATACGAGGGGCAAGTAAAAAATAAGGTTCCTACATTTTTTTCAGGTATAAGGTATTTTTTATTGCAATAAATAAGTAAACCATCTGAAAGCTTGTACTTTATTCTATTTTTCTACATAGTCTCCTGATTTTTCTATGCATTTTTCCTGACGAGTTATCCACTTCTGAAAACCCGCTTCGAAGAATTCCGCCGCTAGGCCGCCGATGAACTTGGTGACCGCTTCTTTCACCTCTTCATCTGTATTGAAGCGTTGTCCACCCAAGTGTTGCTTCAATTTCGGAAACAAGTGGAAGTCGCCATTGTTTGGACTGTTCTTTTGTTTCTGGAGTGACGTAGTGACACCACGTTTCATCTCCCGTAATAATGGAGTCCAAGAATTCTTCGGTATTCTCGGCGCATTCTCGAAGAAACCCCTCGGCACACTTGACACGATTGTCTTTGTGGGTTTCTGAAAGCATGTGTGGGACCCACCGCGCGCACACCTTGCGATAACCAAGTTTATCGGTCAAAATGTTGTCGATGGTTTTTTCACAAACCTCAGGAACCTGGACAGCAAGCTCCCGAAGCGTTACTCTCCGATCTTCGAGGAGAATGCGCTCAATCTTCGCCACGACTTCGTCCGACACCGATGGCCTCCCACTCCTTTGCTCGTCGTGGACGTCTGTGCGTCCTTCGGAGAACTCCCTGCACCATTTGCGGACGTGTTGGACGCTGATGCAAGCTGTGCCATAAACTTCTTCCAACTGTCGATGAATTTCAACAGGTTTAAGCTTCTTCGCGTTTAAAAATCGAATCACCGAACGGATTTCACACCTGGCGGTAACGGCGATGGCGGGTTCCATAGCGGATGGCTGTCAGGCCTTTACTGAGCGTCGCAGCGTTTGCTCCCGGTAGTGGGGATGTAGTTAAGGGACCAACAATCAAGGCGGTGTTGCCGGATTTCGCCTAGCATCTCGCGTGGCGAGTGTACAGCGTAAGGAACCTTATTTTTTACTTGGCCCTCGTATATATATATATATCTATTTGATTTTGTAAAAGCGGTGTTTTTAAGTTTTAGTTCTTGAAACCTAGTAAAATCTTGTTGTATATATATATATATATATATATATTTGGGGGTTAGGACGGTGGTTAAATGAAATAAATGTGATCGATGTGTGTTGAAGTTTATTATGACAATGAAAACAGATAGAAATGAATAAATGAATGAAGTTGTGATGTAGAAGGTGCATGTGTGCGTGAAATGAAATGAATTGGCGGTCTTGCTCGGCAAGCGCGAGCCGGCAAGACCGCCGTTGAGAAACGCTGATACTGGAGAGACTGCCTGGCGGTGAATTGAGCCAGACAGGCAGCAGCCGGCAGCGCTGTCGCTAGCGTCGATGCCGACCGAGATGGCGGTAGATTTGAATTATGATCGCTACATATATATATATTTCGGAAGTGAAATGATTTGCCAGTATATACAACCGAAGAACAGTAGAATGTGTGTGATATATAATATATTATCTAACGGGGCAATTTTAAACATCTCATGCATATAGTTTACTGTTTGGGGCTGATCTAAATTGACTCGGTGTCGAATGCTTGGGAGCTCTGCCCCTAATGGTCAGTGGCGTGCAGTAGGTATAGATTTAGGTTAGGTTAGGTTATGCTGTTACCAATGATATGTAATACAATATATGTACTTTCGTTTAACCAAAGTTTTTAGACAAAATAAAACCGTCATTTATACGACCCTACCATGTATTTATTTATAATTTTAGAGTACTATTAATAGTGTTTTTAAAGTTTAAGTTTTAACGTAAAATAATACCTTCTTACCCATATAAAAATCAATATAAATGAATGGACGTTTTTAAGAACACTTTCTATGACTGAACATGAAATAATTATTTATATCAAAGGTTAACGTAGGAAAAGAATTTCCCAAATCAAAAACCAATCCATGCACCAAATTTAAAGAACAATCATGAAATCAACAGGTTAAAAACAGTAAGATAGTAAAATTCGCGAATTAGTAAAAGAGGAAGTAGACACTTCAATGATTTGCACGCAGTTGTAAGCCTTTCTAATGTTATTCTGTTAAAAAAATAGCATAGGTAACGACTCCATACAAAACGGATCAACCGAAAGAAATTTTCAATTTAGTAAATAGCCAATTATATGACTTGAGTAATTCGCTAGCTTAAAGACAGAACAGAGTAATGTGAATAGCTCGATGCGACGAATACGTAAGAGCGTCATGTAAATTTTCGTGATAGTTTTTAGAACTAAGAAATTAAACTCTCTACTGCTACACAGATGGCGCTAATTGTAAAATAATGTTTTCGTTTATATTAATTCAATTATTTAATTTATATTTGATTCTCAGAAATTTTAGTAATGCACAGCTTTTTTGCTTGTATATACTGCACGCCTATTGCTAACGGTGTATCCATAGATCATCTGCAGAAAGTGGGCGTATTATTGTTGGCCTGCGCCGTGATTGGCGAGACTCAAGTCGTAATTGTGTCCCATTATTCTCCCTTTGGGAGAGTCTAAATGCCAGGCCCTTAAATGGCTGTCTTGTTCCAGTCACTAATTTTATTATTTGTTCGGAGGCAATCCCCAGCACTGCCTTAGTATTGTTTGCATGTATTTGTAGCGATCATAATTCAAATCCACCGCCATCTCAGTCGGCATCGACGCTAGCGACAGCGCTGCCGGCTGCTGCCACGAGTCTGGCTCAATTCACCGCCAGGCAGTCTCTCTAGTTTCAGCGTTTCACAGTGGCGGTCTTGCCGGCTCGCGCTTGCCGAGCAAGACTGCCAATTCATTTCCTACATCTTCATTCACCGTATTCATTTCTATCTGTCTTCATTGTTTTTATCATTTGTCATAATAAACCTCAACACGCGCCCACACATGTATTTCATTTAACCACCGTCCTAACCCCCAAATATTAATATTACAATAAATAAAGACTGCACTTAAGGGCACCGGAAGATACTAGATTAATTTTGGTCGTAACTTTGCTTTAATTCGTGACTTAAGGACTAATCTAATCTCGGTTTTGATCTTGTATTAAAATAGTTTAAAATCGCGTTAGTATAGCATTGCAACGTGAAACAGACAAAGGGAGTTTCAAATTCCTACAACGGTTTCGGGAAAGGGTGGGTCCTTCTTGGGCCCACAAGGGCTCTATGAAAATAAAGATAGTTTGTATCCAAATGGTAACAATAAAATAGTAAAAGGTGCCGCGTTTGACCACTAGGTGCTCGCAGATTAAATAATTCCAGGGGTTCGGAACAGTCACAAGTTGAAATTATTATTTTAAATATGTAGGCAAATATCTAAGATTTGACGAAAAGGATACGCAATGAAGAAGGAATTATATTATATTATATCATCCCTGTTTTTTGTTTTCTCCAGGACCGGGATGCCCGAGGATCTACGCCCCGGAGAACGGTATTCATATGTTCACAAGGAAGAACGCGGTAGTCATGTTCTTCTGCAACCCTGGCTATGCGATGGTTGGAAGTAGTTTCGCGTACTGCAACGGGATGAGATGGAACGGAACTACCCCCAAGTGCGAACGTAAGTTTATACCATTTCGATCATCATCACCAATTATAGAAATGTTTCCATATCGGTCATTCATATTCGCCGCCAGGTTGGCATTTTTTTAATGCTATGTGGTAATGATAATAATGATACACGACTACCAAACAACATTAAACCCTCACTGGCCCCCTACAAGAAATTTCTTTATTACCTATACAATGTATTACGACAATAATGTGCACATGTCAAATTTCGCTATAAGTTTTAATTTTTTCTCTTTCTACCAATCTCAAGCTGATCTCCAGATCAAAATCTCTATTGAGACGCATCTCAGCTAAGAAGACTGCCTTGATATCTATTCGAGAGCCATCTAGGTCAACTAGCACTTATCTCACATTCAACTTTCCACATTGTGACACCAATGCTAATTTCACACTTCAATGAATTAGACATGTTCAATACTTCAGTTACCCCAATTAAATCAAAAGACAATATATAAACAATTAATAACCTTCATTATATTTTAATTACATACATTTAACTCCCTATCCCTCCCATCTCCCCAGAAAAATTTTCTTCTCTTTTACTATTTATTATCTATCCTCTTTTCATATTTTTAAATATGAATTAAATATATTAATTATAAAGATATACATATAAAATCAATTGTATCGAAAAATATTGTTGTTGCGCCACCGGGATACGAACCTGGATCTCTTTCCTAACCGGGGAAGGTGCTTTATCCAACTAAGCTACAGCGACATTATTTTTAGCGACAATTTTCGACCCTATATGTTACCTTTTTGATATTAATACATTCAATCGTTCCATCATTTGACAGAGCCATCTACCTTATTTTTACAGAATCTCAAATACCTTTGAGTAAACTGATAGCAGACGCCAGAATTATCAATTCATTTTTATTAAATT
The DNA here is from genome assembly GCA_031772225.1 of Eubasilissa splendida. Taxonomy (NCBI): domain Eukaryota; kingdom Metazoa; phylum Arthropoda; class Insecta; order Trichoptera; family Phryganeidae; genus Eubasilissa; species Eubasilissa splendida. The sequence continues at coordinate 13,594,406 of CM062870.1, forward strand.
TTGGACACATTGATACAACTTTATTATTTAGGAAGTAATAAAAAAATAATAAACTCTTTTCATATATTTATATTTTATACTTTTTCTCTCTTTCTCTTACTTTTACTGATTGTTTTGTATTCCTGCAATAGAAGAGAAAGTTCTCACTCTTTTTATCATTTTCTATGCAACGTAAAATTAATTTCTCATTACTAGAGTCTTAACTAGGTATTGTAACAATTTATCAAATTATTGCCTTTCACTGTATCTACAGGGTAAATATTATGTTTCGGGCCGATTTTGTTTGGTCGCCATTTTGGTTTGGCAGATATTTGTGAGTTTCCATTTGGTAGTCGTAGAGAGTAGTTGACTACAATTGCCTCAACAATGTGTTGAAGTCATTAAAACATTTTATCTAAATAATAAAGCCAACGCCAAAAACTTTTTGGTAACCGAATTGGGCCTGCAATACTTGAATTTTTTCCGGCCGCATAATATTAAAAAGTGGTGATATCCGACTGGCTACCTCGATCACCTGATTCGACGGCTCCCGACTATTTTTTGTGAGGATACTTGAAAGGAAAGATCTACGCCAATAAGCCAATAACAATTCTGATACTCTAGGACGATATTCTAAATGAAATTGCTGAAATGTTATGAAAATATGGTTTAAAGAGAACGCATTTTTACCGCTGCCAGAGGTAGCTACTTATCCAATGTCATATTTCATACATAATTGTAATTAAATACATAATTGATAAAAAAAAAAAATACTAAAATTATGTTTAATTTTCTAGTTATTCAAATACAACATCGGCCTGGAACATAATATTCACCCTGTAGTATACAGTAAATTCAGAGGAAACATGTAATTGGTTAAATTTTTGTTACACTTTAATTGTATTTTTTTGCATCGATTAACTGTTTGTTTTTCAAATAAAATAAAATACTCTAATTGTATCTCCTTCCGTGGACACGGGCCTAAGAGTTGTGGTAAAAATAGGCTATTATTTTCGGAACAACCTAATAATTTAATTTTCATTTCACAATGAAGATGAATTTGTCCAGGCACTTAATTTGTCTGTCATCTTATTTCTAGTGAATTCGTTTGTTAGGTACTCCGTCACTCAAGAGATATTCCAAGTGTAGCCCTTGAGAGAATTCTTTAATGATTCTTTATTGTTTCAGTCAATGCCAGCACATTTCCCGCCAAGTCCTGCGACTTCGAGAAGGCCGACCTGTGCGGCTGGACCCACGACCCGTACCACGACTTCGATTGGAGGAGACAAAACAGGAAAACGCCCAGCGGACACGTGGGCACGGGCCCTTCGTACGACCACACCCTCGGCTATGGAAACGATGGTGAGTCGGTAAGACTAACGTGGAAGTCTTTGAAATATTAAGTATTTCTTTCATCACTGCAGTCAAACGCAAAGGTTCAAAATATAGTCAAACTGATATTGCCATTTTTATTTAAGTGACACGATCAAATAATCTAGAACATGTGAAAGTCCGAATGATAGGAAACCCACAACGAGGACAGCTTCTGTAGTACGTGCTCAATGAGACGTTTGAAATTATTAAAGTTATGAAACTAGATACAGTGTGTCCCAAAAGTATTTTTCATTTTGGTTTGTTCGCTGCACCAATGTAACGAGCGGAAGAGGAGCTGATATGGTATGCTGATCGCTAGCCGCGTCCTTGAGAATTCAGTCGCTAGGGAGCGTGTCTTTACATAAGCGAGGTGACATAAACTGGCCTTCACATAGACCCGACTTGACACCAATGGACATTTTCCTATAGGGCTACCTTAAATCAAAGGTATCCAATAACAGTCCTCCCTCTCTGGACCAATGAAGAGAAGAAATGGCAGCGATCACGGAGAATACGTGTCTCAGAAATTTCGCCTCCCGTAGGTGGTAATGTAGTTTCTCCCCCTTTCTTATATCATCTATCATTTCATTGAAAATCTTCATCGCTCTGTACATCACCGATTTATGAGATTTAGCCTTCCTCCCGAATGGCAGTCTCGGTCTATCTCTTCCTCTTGTATGATGTTCGTGCTCATGTTGATTTGTATCAATTTTTTTTATAACTTCTGCTGATATTTTTCTAGTGAGGATTTTAAAAATAAATACCCTCTTTCTGCATTGGTCTGATCTTAGTATATCTATTTTTTCTCAGTATTATTCTCAAATCTTTATTTAGCAGTACTGACAATTGTTGCATTTCTTCTTCACTAGCCCAATACAAAATGCTGCTGCAGCAGTTGATGTGAGGAATAATAACAGAGTTGTATACTATTTTACAAAATCTCAGTACTGACGAATCTTCTGATCCGTCCCAGAAATGAGATTTTTTTAGCAATCTTTCTAGTCACGTGTCTTGTATTATGCGAAAAGTTCTATTTTAAATCTGTTATGACTCCCAAATATTTGATTTCAGTCACTTCCTTCATACTTTCACCATCTATGATAATTGCCGTTGTAATTGGTATTGTTATTTTATTTACAATGTTCATAGTTTATTAAGGAGAACACATTCTTATTGTGAAGTTGTAATTATTCAGAGCATAGTTATTAGACAAATATACATATAAAATCAAAAATATTGTTGTTGCGCTATCAGAATTCGAACCTGGATCTGTTTCCAAACCAAAGAAGGTGCATTATCCAACTATGGTACAGCGACAGTACTTTTGACGACATATTTTCGAACCCATATGTTACATTTTTCAAATGAACACATTTATATGTATATCTTTCTAATTAATACATTTAAATTTAGTTTAGTTTATATAAAATTTTTCTTCAGCCATATGTACAGTTGCTTTATTGTCTCCCAGGTTACTACATGTACATCGAGAGCTCGTCCCGCCTGGAGAACGACACGGCCCGCCTCATCTCGCCCGTGTACCCGGCCTCCCTCTCGCAGTCCGGCTGCTTCGTGTTCTGCTACCACATGTACGGGCGCACCACGGGCTCGCTGCACGTGCTGGTCGTGCCCATCACCACGGAGCTGGTGGCCATCGTCAACGACACGGCTCTGAGGGCCAAGTACACCATGTTCCAGGAGTCGGGCAACCAGGGTAACGCGTGGTACAAGGGATTCTTCGATTTAGACGTGACGCAAGATAATTTCCAGGTAATTTCTAGGTATATATATACATTGCGCTTCGTCACTATTGGATCTGGATATGTTAGTGTCATTGAAAGTAAGAAAAAATACCAAAGTTGCCTTTAAAAATACCGAAGCAGTCCTAAAAAAATCCCCAATTACAATGAATATTAATATTCATTCACAAACTTTCCAAATTGTGCTATAGATGTCACTGATTAAGATATCGTATTCACTTGACGATAATGATTTTTTTTTACCTGTCCATATTACTTAATTTCTTAGCACACTTAGCTTACTAGCACATCTTCAGCTTTGATAATACACATATATATATAACATTTCTGTGGATTTTCATAATTAATATCACATGTAAAATATTTATTATGTTGTTCTTTTATGTTTATTTACACTGTCAAAATCCCTTAATTAAATTTAAATAAGCATATTGTTATCATTGGACATAGAAATAATACTCACCATTACGCCGTTTCTCCGTGGGGGTAGGCAGAGAGAATAGAGCGCCACATTTTTCTGTCCTAACGCACAGTTCTCGCTTGGTTCACATTCATACATCTTCTCATACAACAGCTCGCCAATTATTGAAACTTCTAACAGAACCATCCTCCAGTATCTTATTTACCTGGTTGTGCCGAGTCTTCCGCGGACCTCTTCTACTTCTGGTGTCATCAACACTTGCGTCGTATATCATTCTCTCCTCACTCATCCGTTCCATATGACCAAACCGCCTAAGTGATCCTTTCTTAATCTTACTCACTATACTAACATCAGCTTTACATTGTTTCCTTATTTCTTCATTCTTTACTCTGTCATAAATGTATCTGCCACATCTGCTTCAGTGATCTCATTTCCACTGCATTCATTCTACTTTTGTTCCTCTTCTACCAACTCCAGGTCTCACTTTCATACATGAGTGTCGGTACCAGAACTTCATTGTGAACATTGGCTACAAATACCGTCACAGTCTAACCATTATGAGTCTCTGAAGCCCACTGGAACCTTGAACATCTCCATGATCAAGTATTGAAGTACCTTTTTCCGTTTCAGATCGTGATTGAAGGAGTTCGCGGCTCGGGGTACGTCAGCGACATTGCAATAGACGATGTGGCCATCCTGCAGGCGGAGCAGTGCGCTCAGAAGAGGATTGAGCACGTCCCTCCTAGCGCTTTGCCCGTCACCACCAAAGGTAACATTTTGAACATTTTAGATTTTAAATCACAGCCTGCTCTGTGATACGTAACCGTTCAAGGTATGACAGTCCATATTAATATAAAATCTCACTTCTGAAAAGAATTACATGATTCATTACTACGGAGTCTTATAAAATAGTATGAAACTTACGGGGAATACCGATTATGAATTGATGTATGTATGTATCGACATGTATGTATGATGTGAGTGATATGTTGTAGTGTGAGTGTTGAGGCCCAATACCACCAATTAATTCATGTACGTTTTATTATGATCAGCGGAGTGTGTATAGCAGTGGCTTGCAGTAGGCACAAAGTTAGGTTATGATTGTGATGTACGATGCAATGAAGATTTTCATTGAAACGACAGATGATATAAGAAAAGACTTGGCACAACCAGGTAAACCAAATGGTTCTTTTAAAAGTCACAATAACCGCCGAGCTCGCATGAGAAGATGTACGAATGTGGATGAGGCGAGAATTGTGAGTCAGGACAGAACAGTTTGGCGCTCTATCCTTTCTGCCTACCCCTGCGGGAAACGGCGTAATTAAGTAAGTAAGTAAGTATTCTTTCTATGTCCAATGACAACAATATATTAATTTAATTAAGGTATTTTGAGTGTAAATAAACAGAATAGAACTAACATAATAAATATTTTAAATGTGATACTAATTATAAAAGTCCACAGAAATCTTATATATTATGTGTGTGTATTATCAAGGCTGGATATTCAATACAAAAGTTTTAATATTTTTTTGTAAACATTGACCTACAGAGTTACCCAACAAGCGTGATAGAATTATAAAATGGAATTAAATTATGATATCAATGATTTTATTTCGTTTAATAAAATATAATCTCGTTCAAATGTGCACCACGACTGCATTTGATACAATGCATTCTTCGGATTCAATTTTCAGCCACTCCTTCACACAAATCTGGTGCAAGAGCAATCAGCGAACCAATTCTTGCACTAGCTAGATCTTGCAGAGGTGTAGGGTCCAAAATACGTCAAGTTGTGCCATATGAATCCAAAACTTTGGTAATCATCCCCGACACATTCATTTGCAGCGGCAATATTGCCTTCACTCGGGGAATTTCTTTGTCTTACCGGCGCTCTCGCATCATGTGAAGAATAATTGTTCTCAAACCTGGTCACAATTCAACACATAGTTTGCTCAGATAATTTATTATATCGAAGATATAATTCACGAAGTGCACGTTGAGTTTGCCGAAACCAAGACCAAGATTTTGGTACACGTTGTTCCAATTTGAAACGCTCCACGATAAAATGGCAGACTATAACAATGACAGCTGTCAAAATATAAATAAACAAGGATTTTCTTCTTTAGAAATATTAGAAATATCCTTAATATAAAACTTCTTAAAATGGCGTACTACGCTATGTGTCAATCAATCATAGAGCATGGTATAATTCCTTGGGGTGGAGCGATTATGTCTGCAATTAATCCAATAATAGCAGCTCAGAAAATTACATTAAAAGTTATCCTCAATACCCCAAATTTTTAATAAATTCGATGTCTTTGATATAAGACAAACATACGCTAATACTACTCTTAAATACATATATAAATACAAACAGACACATTTTAAAACAACTCAAAATATAATTTCCATACGGACAAATACAAATGACGTACAAACCCCAAGAGCACATACAACATATGGCCAAAGGAACTACAAATATTTTCTACCTAAACTATTTAATAGAATGCTAAAAGATTTAAATCAATTGAATTGTCCCAAGAACATGAAACTATATATTAAAACTTGGATTCGTAATATGGGTAGAGCCAGTATTGGTGCACTCACCCAAACATATTGACTCATACCTATATTAATTATTGCTACAAAGTGATCCAAAAATTAAGTCCACTTTAAAATTGTTCTTCATATACACCCATTATATAGTAATAAATGTAATTCTATCTACTACTTGTAATTCTAATTAATTGTACAATTGCTTGTAAACTATGCCTGTCTCGACACAGAATTTCTCTAGTGAGACGGCCACAGTGCAAACAGATTTTTACATTGTATTTTATAGTTACAAATAAAATAAATCCTATACTACTAGTTACGCTACTGAATCGAGGATACTTAATTTTTGATTGATTAAAATGAATTATAAATATTTTTGGTCATCTTGCAGACTCCTGCCTCAACCGCTGCGACCAGATGATCAACACCACAGCCAGCGGAGACGCCGTCGACTGCTCTTGCGTTGAAGACTGCGTATTTTCTGGATCCTGTTGTGTGGACTACAGGGACATCTGCGTATTTAGTTAGTCATCTTATTTATTTATATACGCGTGTGAAGTTTGATATCTCACTTTAGCGCATGAAGTAGGTTGCGGGTCTTCGAAAATAAAGTGTTTCGCAAGATTTACGACCCGATACATGATAACTTTATCAGATCCTGAGGAAAATTAAGGTTTTTAATAGTTATTTTGTCATTAGTGTAGTTTTGAGATATGTAGTCAGGTGTAATTGATAAGTTATCGATTACAACTGATGACAAAAATAGCTCAACGTGATTGTAGTACAAAGTTCAGTTAAGTGAAAAATTACAAAAAAAACATTAATTTTTATATATATTTGTAGCGATCGGAATTTAAATCCACCGCCATCTCGTGATAATTTATTACTTATAGTACTGATTAATTTGAACAATTCAAACTATCATTTCCAGGTTTAACAGACTCTCCAGCAGATACTTCAGATACGTCCACCCAAGAATCCAGCACGGAAGATCCCCCGACTGTACCGCCACCGCCACTTCCGCCATCTTTAAAAATGACCGCAACCAATTCTCCAGACGACACCGGCGTACGTAAAGAATCACCGTCTACATTAATACCGACACAAATCACCACTGTTAAGTATGCGTTTACCACAAAACTAAGCAGTGCTACAACGATCACCCAGACAACAGTAAAACCGACAACGACTGCAAAGCCGGCAACTGTAAGACCAGCAACGTCGACAGCAAAACCGACGAAAAATATACCTGTAATTGTTCCAAAACTATTGTATACAACTAGCAAAACTACATCAACTCCGAAACTCGTGAAAACTACGAAAATAATAAATACCCCAGTAACGAAAGCAATTACAAAAGCCGCACGAGTCATAATCCCAACACTGCAGTTCGTAACTCCTTCACCGCCGATTGTAAACGTCACAGGCATATTGAATCGCCCTTTGAAAGTCTATCCTCAGAAAAATGATTTTAAAAATGAAACAGTCCCAACGGCGCAAGGAAGAAATGATGGAGCAAACAAAAATTACACTGTCAACTTGGATAAGTATGTTCCGGAAGTCTTCAACGTGACCAAAGGTCAGGCCTCCACGGCAACGACTAACGTCATCAGCAAAACCCAAACTGTCGGGTATTCGAAGACGTTTGAACACTATTCTGTTCTTCCTCCAGGATACACGATGAAGGCAGGTTCAGGACCACGAAACGCGGCAATCAGAGTGAACTTGACAGTTTTGGCTAATGGTGATAAGAAGATGTCGTACATTCAAGGTAACTATAACATTGATACAGATGTCTCGCAGAAACGAAGCTATCATTTTTACATGGGTAGTATAAAAGTCTCGGGCATTACTGAGCTTACGACCCGTCATCAGCTGGCTTTACACAATGTAACGTACACCTATTTACCCATGCTACCACATCTATGAAATTTTTGGAAGTTGTTGTTTCCCATGTAAAAATAATAGCTTCTGAGATGCTCTGTGAGACATCTATATTTTGGTGACAATCACTCAGGGGATAAATCCCAATAATTGGGTCCTACAAAGATTTGAACAAACTCAATAATATTAACTAAACATGACAATCGTAGCTGATGAATATTTGAAAAGTTTGTGTAAATACTTGATGGTATGAGTACCAATTGTCGATGGCGTGCAGTGAGCACAAACTTAGGGTCCGTGAAACAATCTCAGAGATTTAATTGAGATACATCTCAATACCTTGTACATGTGATGAGATTTTGTTCTGGAGATCAGCTTGACATTTTTAGAAAGAGACAAAAACTCAAACATTGTACGGCAAACTGACAGCGAGATTTGATACGTGCATACCTAAAACTACCACATATCCCTACAAGTATGTATTTTGAAAGTTAGATGTATGTCATTAAATATTAACATTAAATTAGCAACATTTCTTGCGTTTCAATCTTTACTAGGAAGATTTAAAATCACCCAAATAACGAACGGAATGTCATTGACACAATATATCACAGTATATCTCCGAGACAATGACATTTGACGTTTAACATAGCGAATCTCTGAGACACGGTGTGTACACGTAAATCCATATCATTTAGGTTATGCTGTTACCAACCGCGGTAACTAGGTATACTAGGTAGGTATCGAGAAAAAATAGGTATTCTAATTTTGAGAAAAATTCAATTTAAATTTAGTAAATAATTGCGAATTCATTACTTCAAATAAAACCAAGTTTTTTTTATTGCTACGTACCGTACTGTTTTTGATTTCGCTTAAAATATTATCTACAATTTCTCCTTCGGACAACGGATATTACGATAGTGGTCAATTACTTATTTGTAAATAACTAGCTTTACAGATTACCACAACCGAAACTCACATAACAGAAATAAATATATATATAATAATCTACCCCAAAAAGCAAACTCACTCGTTTCACAGATAATATAGAATTAGTAATAGGTAGGATTGCATACAGAAAATTGATAGATGTAAAGATGCCCCTAACATTCCCACAGCTTCAGTAAAGAAATACAAGGTGTCCCAAAAGTATTTTTCATAATAAAAATTCTGTAATAAAATAATGGATAGGTTTAATAAAAAAAGTTTATTTTGTATTTAAGTACAGTTCCTGGGAATTTATTTCTTAAAATTTATGTTTTCTAAATTCGATCCGTTATTTCGCTGGTATTCTTGTAAACGGGAGACAAAATTTCTGAGAACTGCTCGTCACGTATTCTCGGTGAACGCTGCCATTTCGTATCGGATATTTTCTTTTAATTGATCCATGGAGGGAGAATTGTTACTGTATGCCTTTGAATTAAGGTAGCCCCATAGGATAAAGACCATCACTGTCAAGTCAAGGCTACGTGGAGGCCAGTTTATGTCACCTCATTTTTCACAAACAACTAGTAAAAACACGCTCCATAGCGTCTGAATTCTCAAGGACACGGCTAGCGATTGGTATACCCCCTGCCCCTGTCCCGCTCGTTACGTTGGTACAACGAATGAACCAAAATTATAAAAACTTTTGGGACACACTGTATGGTGGAAATATTTGGAAGACAGGAAGGCACTTACTTTTTGGTCTGCCTGATACTGGTTCAATTGTTGATTTCTTTTCCACCACAAGGACAAGCGGGAAGCGGGATACGGAATTTAAGAAACACTCGCGTAAAACTGAACACTGAACTTGTTGCAGTTCGAGAGTGTTGATTACTGCGACCTCTTCTTTCTTCCTCGTGCTTAAGGATAGGTTGGGAAAGAAAGGGAAGGAGATATGCAGGTTAAATTTTGATAATCGCGGATAGACGATGTGCGCGTGTGAGTGCGTTAAACGGCGCTAACACTGTATTTAGTTCAGTAGGATTGTTATGCGGGTTGAACAAACAAATTGGATGCGAAGAAGCTAATTATCTTGCACTATCACTGTAAGGTCTGTCGGAATTAATTAATTTATTATCAACAGATGCCCACGTCGCAGAAGATCCCCCAACATCGGTATCTTGGGGCCTCATCACTGCGATGACTCTATTGATAATCGGCTGCTCCGCCGGGGCCATCTTCCTCGTCAGATCAGGCCGGTTCCGGACCTTGTTAGACAAGGGAAGGATGAGGATGCGCTTAGACCAGAGATCATCTTCTAACGCCGACATGCGGTTTCTGGTTCAAGATGAAGAGCTCGAGCACGATTATGAAGATTAGGACAGAGAATTTACGCCAACTCTTTCAATCTTCAAGGGACCATTACAAATATTCCACTGTATTCCATGATAGCCAGTGGTGTATTTGATCTGGTCGGTCTCGCCCTCTTCCTTCCACGTTTCCGGTCACCACTAGATCCTCCAGATTGTGTACAAAAAATTGAAGAATGCAACACATAGTCAATCTATTTTGAATCCTTAATTGTTTTAAAAGTGGGGTATTTATTAATGCCCATCAAGTTCTGATCCAGAGATACCGAGGTTCTTTATTAAATATGTAGTACCTAGCGGCGTAACTACGTCAATGTGGTATATCGGGCCTCACATTAGGCAGAAGCCCAAAAGATTCGCTCCCTACAAAACTTTTGGTATCGATACTTTTCTACATCAAATCCAAAATCCACCACAGTAAGAATTATAAAATTTAAAAAATCATTCCTTACGTGTATTATTAAAACATTATCGTGTTACTATATCACGGGATGAGACTCCTATCCCTGGACATTCTTCTCCAGTACCCGGACCCTCCCGTTCTGCTCCAGTCCTCTTCCACCCCTTCCTTGGCCTGCCTCTAGGTCGCTTCCACTCGGTCACGATCTTCGGTGTCCTGTCATCTGGCATTCTTTCAACATGGCCAGCCCAACGCAGACATTGGGACCTACAGAATCTTACGATTGTTTCTTGCTCAACTATCGAGCTCATAATTCAATAACAATGTGCTCTCCTTAATAATATATAAGTTGTATCAATTGTTAATTCTGGCATCTCCTATCGGTTTACTCAAAGGTATTTGAGATTCCCTAAAAACAAAGTAGATGGCTTTCAAATAATGGAACGATAGATGTATTAATTTGAAATTAATATATCTATAATTATTTTGGGTTTGGCACTACGTTTCACAACCTTACAAGGACCACTGGTCTTATTATTTTTTTTATTAGCAGTTTGCTTCGTCGACTCAGTATTTTTGACGATTGAAAAAAATATTTTAAAAACACTGAAAAAGTAAAATTAACTATTATACGTGTAATAAATAATAGGTCATCATTTTTATAGAACGCCTTTATTACATCTTGCATTGTGGCCCAATTTTTATTGTTACACAACTGGTAGTACCTGAAGATTGGAGGTATTCATTCATCTTCCAGTCTAAAATATATGAGGACATCACATTTCGAAGGCATCTACTGTATTTCGTCAATTTCTTCTCAATGTTCAGCTCCATAAAGAACAGGAATAATCAAGGTTCTGTGTTTCTCGAGTTTCGTCCAAATGTTGATAGCAGATTCAATCATGTATTTGACCTTTACCGCACAATATGAGACCATAATCTCATTTCTCTTAAAATAATGATATTTCTAGTCGTTGATGAGGTTTCCATAATTTAAGATTACTTTGTAAGTGTTTTAATTTTATAATAAAAATATTTCTCATAAAATTCATGGATCTTTTATTGTCATTATTTCAGTACCGCCACATTATAAATTGTATTGAGAAATTAACGATATACAAAATGCATTTGTATATCGTTAGTAAATCATCAGAAGACCATGTTGATTGGTTGCATCCAACAAATGGCCATACTCTCGTGAGGAAGCCAGAACTTGAGATTCGACTGTAGTGTGCATACGAGTAGAAGACGAAAAAGAAAATGAAGAAGCGATTTATGAATACGAATTCAAAATTTTGTAAAAACGTATTCCATTGCTGTAGCGAAAATAAAAAACGCGCAAAGAAGTTCGCAAGCAAGAAGCAGGTTCATATCCCGGTAGCAACTAAATATTTCCACAATAATTTGTTACCGGTTCCTATGAAACCGAGTGGACGATAACGGGAAAATATCTTTTAGTTCTACTTCTAATATGTTAAAAGAAATGAGTGGCCTATCAAAGACTAGACTAATAGATCATATCTGCTGTCAAATTAGGCTAGTCGTGTGAAGGACCTGTTAATTCAAAAACTCAAAAGAATGATAATTTTTTTTTTAAATCTCTCATTTTTTTCTTGTTTCAAGTGACGTTCCTCTAGTGATAAGCTCAAAATTAAAAGCATGTCACAATCACATACAGTATGTTTGAATTTTGTGCGTTATGGAGTTTGCTAGGTCCACTATTACCTCGAAGGCCCATAGAATTCATACTTCGAACCTGCCAACACTTCCAAACATCCTTGTTACTTCAAAATATAAATTCAAAATATTGTATTTGTATTTCAAATCTGGAACCCACAGAAGATTACATATATTGCTATGATTACATATATATAAGGTTTCTTCGACACGTTAATATTAGATCTAATCTATTATCTCCTACCTAGATGCAGCAAACTTCCACAATATTAATGTAGGAGCGAAAATGGACGATTTGATTGTATGCTGTTTATTGTACGCCGATGATGCAGTACTAATGGCGAATAATGAACAAGAATTACAGAGGCTAGTGAGTATAATGTACGATGTATCCAAAGAAAGCGACCTTATTATGAATGTCAACAAGTTGAAAGTGATGATATTCGAGGAGGAAAGCAAGACACCGCGCTAAATACTTGTAGGTAATAAATGTTTGGAACAAGTAGATGAGTTTTGTGCATTTGAAAAGGCTGAGATTGATATCGAAAAGAGGATGACTGCAGGGAATAAAGTGAACGGCGCTTTGAATGTCAACCGAGGCAAGACTAATGGTACACAATGGAGTCCTGGTACATGAAAGTGAGGCCTAGAGCTGGCAGAAGAAGAACGAAAGTAGACTAAATGCAGTAGAAATGAGATATATGTGGCAGATCCATTTATGACAGAGTAGAGAATGAATAAATAAGGAAAGAATGTAAAGCTGATCTTAGTATAGTAAGTAAGATTAAGAAAGGATCACATAGGTAGTTTGGTCATATGGAACGGATGAATGAGAAGGGAATGCTAAGAAAAATATACGACGCAAGTGTTGATGGCACCAGAAATAGAGGACGTCTGCGGGAAACTTGACACGACCAGGTAAACTAGAAACTGGAAGGATGGTTCTGTTAGAAGCCTCAACGATGAGGCGAGAATTGTGTGGCGCTCTATCCTCTCTGCCTCTGAAACGGCGTGATGGTAATGTGAAAACAAAAATAATAGTATATAGACAGTCGTTAAACACGGGTACGTCTCATACACGCTGGTGAAGAACTATTTAAAAAATTTAGAAAATGGATGCTGTGATAATGAACTCTATACTTTGTTTTAATGACTCGAAATGTATAAAATAATAAGACTTCGGTGGTGATGATATATTGTATGAATGAATGACTAAATGACATTACTTATTATATAACAGATAAGATGTTCTCAAACTGTAGTGATTTCATATCACTCAATTCCGGTCTCTAGTTAAACCAATTAAACAAATTTATTCTGAACTATTATATATACACACACGTTTGTTATCACAGCGAACATGCATGTAGTGATGTACAGTACGTACTAATATCTGGCAACAACAACTTTCCACACACGAGATAATAAAATAAAATTGGTTATAGCCACTTGTAATATTGGGCTTATCTCGACCGTGAAGATTCAGATAAGTGAAAATTAAAAAAAATAAAACTAATGTTTATACATGTTGTAATTTCAGAAGGAACATAATTTTGTGATTTTTTTAAAAATACAAATTAAATTAATCAATTAGAAATGTATACGGAAGAATCACAGACTAGTAAATGAATAAACATGATATGAAGTGTATATATAAGAGAGGGGTTTTGGAACATTATTTGTGAGAGACATAAATCCGATACATTTGTACAACAGTAAACGTATTTACTCATAGAAAATTAAATCATTGTGTAAACAATACATATTTTTTACATTAATGCATATATAATATTAATATTAATAATATATTAATACAGATTTTATTCCCTATTCCATTTTCTTTTTTCTTTCCCCTCACCCTCTCGTTCCCCTGGAATATTTTCTTTTTTATAACTTTTTAAATATTAAATTGTACTAACTGTATAAAGTATATTGTATCTTTCAATAAAACATGTGACTGGTTTAATTATTGTTTAGCTTTACTGATAAACTGTATATTTTCCGAATAAAATAAAATTATATCGTCGATGTTAAAATTTTCGTTCCAATCGAGTCATATTTTTAAAAAAAAGTCACGGAGCTCTTTGATTGCGTGAGTAGCATCAAATAAATAACGTAAGTGCCACCAAAATGAAAATTTTAGGATAAGGAATATTTTGTTTGCTACCTAAATTCGAACCCACACTCAAAGGTATCTGAAAATCATCGCAATGTAAGGTTTTATTGATTTTAAAAAGTGAATCAGTAAATTTAAAATTTTTCAAAAACATAATCACTTGATATAGCGAAATGTTAACGCGTTACACCGGATAGGAAAAGTACCGGGTTCGTATCCCGGTTGCAACCAAAATATTTTGTTATTGATTATTTTTTTGGTATTTGATAAATATACTCTTGGTGCACAATGGAGTCCTGGTACCGACACTGATATATGGAAGTGCGGTCTGGAGCTGGCAGAAGAGGAACGAAAGTAGACTGAATGCAGTGGAAATAAGATCACTTAGGTGTATATGTGGCAAATCTATTTATGACAGAGTAAAGATGAAGAAATAAGGAAAGAATGTAAAGCTGAGGTTTGGTCATATGGAACGGATGAATGAGAAGAGAATGTTAAGAGAGATATATGACGCAAGCGTTGATGGCACCAGAAATAGAGGGCGTCTGCGGAAGACTTGACAAGACCAGGTAAACCAGATAATGGAAGATGGTTCTGTTAGAAGCCTCAACAATCGGCGAGCTTGTATAAGAAGATGTATGAATGTGGATGAGGCGAGAATTGTGTCAGGATTGAGGAGTGTGGCGCTCTATCCTCTCTGCCTATACCCGCGGGGTAACGGCGTGATGGTAAGCTGTCGCTAGCGTCGATGCCGGCTAAGATGGCGGTGGATTTGAATTCTGATCCCGACAAGGTAAAGAAATTATAAATCCAAAAAAAAAAAAAAATACCTAAAAAATCATGTTATTTTTTTTTATTAATATTAAAAATATAATACAATTTGAATAATCAGTGGATATATATATATATATATTTTAACATTTGTTTCTTCTCTATGAGAGTAAGACTCGTGTATAGAGAAGGAGTATATTCGAGTTAATTAATGTTTCAGTTAGTCTGTGTACATATTTTTTTTACTTCAGTTACAAATTTATGATAGTCCGTAATTTTTCTAATTGTGATTGTTAAAAAATTTAATGCCTTGATAAATATATTGATTTTGAGTTGCGGTATATTTTAGTTTTGGGATAACAATTCGCTTCTAAAATTTAATTTATTTTTAATTTTAAAAATTTGTTTTTTTTTTGTATATGTCTACTATTTTTGGTACTTCAAAATCTGTGAAAAGTTGTATATTTAGATAGTCTTTTTTTTAGAATAATTTTTATTATCATTTTTTGAGTGATTTCCAATTGTGACATTGAAGTTTTATATGCACCTCCCCATCCAATAATACCGTATTGCAAATGTTACTGTACAAACGCGTAATATATTATTTTCAGATATGTAGGTGATAAGATGTTTCTAAGTCTAAAAAATATGTAGGCAGTTTTCTTTATTTTGTTTGTGAGATTAGTAATATGTTCTTTCCATTTGAGATTGTTATCTATTATGATTCCAAGGTACTTGATACAGTCTTTCTCTTCAATTGATGAACATTGGTTACAAGAGTTTTCTCGAGTACAGGCTTTGGTGTGAATTTTATTATACTTAGATACTACATATTATGCACTTAACCTACGAAAAGAAGCAAGATTTGTTGCTTCCTTTACATTGGCTGACAGTTCATTGAACAATTTGAAATCTTTAATAGTACAAAGTGTTGCCGCCAGATTTGTTTGTGGAAGTCTTAAAATCCCACCTACTTTTCGTAACATCTCAAAATTTTATTTAATATTTTTATTCGTGTAAGATGGTAATAATCGATTTTGTATATCAATATAATGACATTTTGTAGAATATTTTGCTTAACTGTTGACCATTTGAACTGTTTTAGCATGTATATAATTTTTGTATATCTATTACGTTTTAAAATAGCTCTCACTGCACTGTTTTGAGGACTATTTGACATCTCCGCCGTTCAATTTAAAGTCGTATTTTAAAGCAGGTCGTCTAGCGCAGTGTCAGTGTCGACTACGGACCCGCGGACGAGAAAAGATAGCGTCATCTGTTTGCTAATCCTGGTGTAGAGATAACTCCAGATATCGTATCGCTGACCCTTGGATGGTGTGTTCGGCTCTTCGATACGCGCGCCAACTACAGAGCAGGACCGACGGGCAAACAGATTGTCTATTTTTAAATTTATATACTATTTTTTTACAAGATGATATGGCGATTTCTCACTGAGGCTATGAGACATGATCTAAGGATGTCGATTTTAAAATAGTTTACATGGTCGCTTCAGTGAATATGCACAATGCAGCCACGAAAACGTTGGTGGACTCTTAACATGTCTTCAATAGGGTATCCAAGCCTTAGTTCCATACAAAAGTATGTTCTGATATCTTAATTTGCTGGGAAATATCTGTGTTATTGAAGACTATAATTAAGTTTAGCGACTGGTTCCTGAGACGATTATTTATTTCGTCATAGAGTGACGAACTTAATGTAAGAATACTACCAAAAATAAATAAAGACGCACTCCTTCCACTCAAATGTCAGATGGATCCAATCACCTCTAATAATTTAGTCAAATAACATTAACGAAGACAAAAATCAAGATGGCCTAATAAAGAGACGCGAACTTTGCTTTAGTGCGCCCGAATAAAACTTTACATTGAGCCTACCATAAGAATTCCAAGGCGGCTCTGCTTACAATAGTACAATGTTCAAATTAAATAACACAAAACATTTTCAAATACTCCCCTGTGAAACAAAATAAACATAATTTTAGATATCTTTAAACTTGCGCGCGAGATAGTCAGTTCTCGGGTTCGATTCTATAAAGATCTTCTGTGAAGTTGTAAATTGTTCAAGTGATATATAGGTTAACATCGGTACTTATTTATTTATTGTTTTTAAAACATTACGTATACCATTAACCGACAAAGTTTAACGGTGGTATAAACAAATAACAGAATATCAAATGGCGGCATCGAGACTCGTATTGGGTACCTACCACAGTGAACGGGTTCTAATGGTCCCTGTTCATGAGATTAATTTTTAAACTAGTGCATGTATATATCTATGGCTTAATAACACAAAAACCTGTGATTTATTCGGTTCTATCCGTATCACAGAAAAATGTTTTCTTCAAAAAACACACCTCACGATTTCGAAGTTAAAAAATTATATCAACGACACATCTTACCGACTCCAAACAGATGATTTAGGGCCTGAACCAAAGATATAGAAAAATAATAGGCCAATTTCGCAAATATTCATTTCTAAGAACGTAGACTTAAAGCAAGCGCATGATTTTGTAAAAATCTCGTACAATAATATTTAACCTTTTAAAATACTCGTACGCAGCCATGCTGTCAACTCGTGTTGCCGTAAAAATTTAGAGTTCTATTAGCGTTTAAAATGTGAAAAAATGGTTAATGCCATAAATTTACAAGTATTGAGCATTAAATATTAAAAAAAACATGTAATATTATAATTCGGAGCACTTATCAAATTCTGTATAAGAGGTTGCATTGTATAATACAACCTTCCTTTTTTATCTATCTTCATTTGATTAGTGAGAAAGAGACGTATGTTTGTTATCGTTTTCACTGTGAAATCAATGTGTGATTTATTTGTGTCTTACCACAAATGTTATTTCTGTCAACGTATTCATTTTGCAACGAAATAAATTTAAAATAATTATTATTGTAGGATTCAAATTAACTAAAATATGAAGTGTATGTTACGTATACTTGGTGAAATATTACAGAATTAATTAGAGCGGTAGACCTGAGTTACTGCACGGTATGTGATGGGTTAATCCGTAACGGTACAGAATTTTTACATATTCCATGAACATTTTTGACTTATTTACAGTTTGCATCAATATAAACATTTTTTAAGTAATTAATACATCAGCAAGTACAATAAGCATTTAATATTATCTCACTAGGTAGGTAAGATAAAGTACCTGTTCTGAGGTAGGTAGCCATTAGGTTCAATTAGCTATTTATTCTTGTTTTTAATATTCCTGAAAACTGATATGTACATAAGTAGGAATTAAATAGTAAAAAATAGAAAAATCAAAAAGGAGACAAGTAGAGAATAAGAACAAGGAACAAAGTAAAATTTTGATGACATGTAAGAAGGGAGGAACAAAATAGTGTGGACTAGGTCTGTTACACTCCGCACGTGTTAAAATTTCATTTGTTGATTATTTTTACTTAACTAAAAATCAATTATAAATTTTGACAGAAACTTATTTTTTTCTCCTATTAAAACTTGACAATACGCAGATAAGTTTTTTGTTATTCAGCCAGGGATATAGTATATTCAGTTTTAAAACTTTTCTGTAACTTACATTGTACACATTTACTAAATATAATATCTAAATTATTCCATTTTTCATCTCTTACATTTCTTTAATCGTCAGTTTCTGAGATCTGAGTTGTTGTACGACAAAAGTCAAATGTCAGTTACCGTTTAATGAGTGAATTTAAATCTTCGCAGCAGCGGTTGCAACAAATAAATGTGTGCAATTTCAACATCCACTATGGTCCCCCATGACAGGATTGTGATCCCCGTGAACTTCCACCCTCTTGATTACGGTCCTCCTCTTCTTTCTCGATATTTTGCAGATCTAAGGGCCGGTTGTGTGATCAGTGGTAACTCTTTACTATAATTAAAACTTTAATATTACCAGTCGATGGTTAAATATGGCGGACTCTAGCTGTTTCAAAAGTCATCTGTCACATTGACATTTTGAAAGATGCAGTATACGACAATGTACATTACCGAATAATTCGAAAAAATTTCGCCACCTTAGTGACAGGTGTCGAATGCATGGGCGAATTAAGCCATAGATAAAGCATATTCATGATTTCTTATCTATGCTTTGACAGTAGTAAATTTGACGTTTCAACAACTGGCAAATGTTTTTTACCACGGGATATGGTGTAAAGTTACTATAGTAAAAAGTTACCATGGTAAAAATTTACTACTGATCACACAACCGGCCCTAAGGGCTGTGACCAGAGAAGTGCATGGTGGTCGGTCCAACGGGTGGGGGATCTTCATCGTCCTCTCCGTCATTTGAAGCAGCATACCATAGCAAGCTTCTTTACTAACGAGATGTCCATAAAATTGAAGAATTGCCTTATAATTAATTATATTGTACTAGCTGAAGTACTCGGCGTTGCCCGAGCATTACGCAGAGTGAAGAGGCTTCATTTAGGGGAATGGGGGTAGTTTTTTTCGAAATCAGATGTAAACAGAAATTTTCCTCTTATTTTTGAATTTCAAATATACAAAATTTCATCAAAAAATACGAAAATTATGCTTTACAGGGTGGAAAAGGGGGATGATGATGGTTTTTTGAAATCTCATGTAGACAGTGACCTTCCTCTTATTACACTCAAGTCACCAAGTCCCCACTCCCTCTTCACTTCCCTCCCCCTGCTCCTCCCGTTCCATGAAAATATAGACATCCAACCCTTCTCTTTTTGGCGATATAGAATTAAATAAATGCACAGCGCCTGTTTTAAATATATTTGAAAATTTTCCGTTGCCCGAACTTTACGCAGAGTAATGAGGCCTAATGTAGGGGGATGGGGGTAGTTTTTATTTTGAAATCAGATGTAGATAGTAATTTTCCTCTCGTATTGAACGTCAAGTGTGCAAAATTTCATCAAGCTGTAGATTGGTAAAAAAAAAACAAACAAACACACTCTCTTTATATTATTACACAGTTTTAAATTGTCGTCTCTTTCTACCAATCTCAAGCTAATCTCTTAGTTGATATCCTCATTAAATCTCATGGTACTGAGATCCATTCCGTGGACACGGCCTATTACACGCGACACCGCAAGATGTCTACGAATACTTTAAATCCGTTTCACTCGACAAAAGCGTGCACTGACAGAATCGTATCTGTATCGATATAATCCTGTCTGTACAATATTAGATCGTGCATGCCGTATGGGGATTAGCTCAATTATACGAGGGCCTTTTGCAGCAGGCTTAAATATTAAGATACGGGCCCAAATCATAAATAACTCAAATTCAAATTGTAAATAAGTCTCAATGTTACTACAAATTCATAGAAAATTAACCAGTATACTAGTACATATCATCAACATCACATTCGCGTCTAGTAAACTACTTTTCATTTTGAAAGAACAATTGTATTAGTGTGTGTAACAGCCCATTTCAAAAACGTGTAATACATTTCAATATTAAATAATTACATGGCGCCGGAAAACTCGTAGGAAACAGAACACACAACACGTACAGAGTTCAAATTTTCATATACATCGTTTTGTTTGTTGCGACATATCGTAAACGAGTATTTTTTATGTTTGGATGTTCTGTACAATTGCAACTTCCCAATTCTTAATTCCTCAAAAATATATAAATTGTATTAATGTTTCCAAAATTTAATACAAATCAATTATCCAATAATTATTATCAGATTCCGTGAATATAAAGAAGATGGCTGTCAAATAATGGAACGACAGATGTATCAATTTGAAAGTGCAACATCTAGGTTCGAAATTTTGTCGTCAACTTACCGTGTTGGTGTAGCATAATCGGTTAATGCATTTCCCCGAATAGGAATAGATCCAGGTTCGAATCCCGATAGCAACAACAATATTTTTATATGGATATCTTTTTAATTAATACATTTAATTTGTATTATAATTAGGGTTAAGCCACCGACCACCAAATATATAGACATGAACTAACGCAAATTCATCACCCACGTGATCACTTTGGTACCACTTACGCAATCGAATAGCTCCACGACTATTTTTAAAAATATGACTAGATTGGAACGAAAATACAAAGATTTAATTTTCTTTAAATACTTTTACTGTTGCATTAATGTGTTCTAAACTATCGGATTTATGTTTCCACTAAGAATGTGTGTAGAATTCACCTCGTCCCGCAAATGATGTTTCAAACCCCTATCCCATATGTACACTTTATTTCATATCTATTAATTTACCGGTCTGCGGATTAAAAATGGTCTACTGGAACAAATGATGGTTTTAGGAATATTTATTTTTAATATATGGCTTTTATATGCAAGTACGCAGTTATATATAATGGAAACAATCAAAAAATGCCTTCGATGAACACAATTGTTGGTAATAATATAGAAATACAAAAAGACAACTAACACATTAAAACAATTAACAAATGTAAACTTAAACATCCCTAACTTACAAAATTCAAACATTCCGTACATATTTTTTGTGAATACCGTGTTTATAACTATTTTTAAACGACAACCCCCACCCCCACCCCCACCAACACCCCCACCCCCACCCCCACTGATCAATTAAAACGCGAATGTGTTCAACACAGGCCCTAGCTGTAGCCTTACACCAGTAAGGTAATGTTTTTCTTATTTTCTCTCTCAGCGTACAAACAATACAATTAGTTCTTAAAATAGCGCAAAAGATTTTTAGTGTTGATTTATCCTCTGTAAGATCACAAAGAGATAAATCTAAAAAGAGATAATCTATTTCTACTCCTGCATAATGGGTTGTAAAAGAGAAATTGTTTTATAAATTTGAATATGTCCAAGAGCACACGATTAGTGATGAGAAAAAATGCTACTCTTGATTCACCGGTGTGATTGATATTTTATAACATCAGTGATTGGAAACTGTGACTGCGATCACAGTTTCATTACTAATACGCTATCACAATACACGAAATAAATAAAATACATAATTTTGAGCGTATTTATATGTATCATTCAAACTTCATTTACGTAAAAAAACATATTCCAGTATATATAATTAATATATATGTTATTTAATATTGTCACAAAGATAATGAAAACCCTTAAAAAATGTGAGTTTATTTTTCGGTCAGAATTTCTACATTCGGGTCAAATGCGCGTAAAACGATTTTTAGCAGAATCTACAAATGATCTTATCACGAATTATAACATCATTTCCTTCATTAATATTTCATTAAATTCATATAAATTATAATAATTACACAGACATCATATTTTTCTATTAATGATAAATAGCTTTCGTTTTATGAGATATCCATTATTTATTCAATAACAGCGCCTTTGTAGGTGAAAATCCAGTAATTGTGAGTTCTTGGACGTATTCTAATATTGCTAATAATATACTGGACAAAATATATAAAAAAATATTTTTCAAACGTATTCTAGTATAATGAGTTAAAAACATTTTACAGATAAAGAATATTGCTTTAAATAATTTCAAAAAATAATCAGATTCTCATTGTGACACATATGCTGTTTCAGGAAAATTAATATCAAAGTTAGTTCATAGATTGTTTTCACTTTTAATAAATATACAACTTTCAAAAAATTGATTGGATGGAATGGTGAACGTTACATTGTGTAAAGTAATCACTTAAGTCAGTCGAAAACAGTTCGTAAGTCCATATTTCCATATTTTTGCATTAATAAAAAATAACTTCGTCTCTATGAGATATCTATATCATATTTTTCATTGCCGAGAATGTGTCCTCAGTATGCAGCTTTCCATGAGAGTTGTCTTCACTTATTTATACGTCTTAATACTTCTTTAGTAATATGGTGGAGCCAGGGTCAGGCCCTCCCGGTAGCCTTGTACTGGTATGGTAATGATTTTCTTATTCTTTCCCCCAGCGCAAAAATAATACACAGTGATAATTAAGATTAAAATTAGTGGGAACTTTGCTTAAAGCCTTGGGACATTTCAGCCTCAAAATCATAGCATGCTATCGCGGGGTGTGGAATACATGATAAATGCATGTTTGTGCCGCTCCATTCATATTACTAACACAAGCTTATATCACATTATTATTACACAACTGAGGCTTAGCACGATTCTTCTGTGTTCATTTTCTGGGCTAATCTGACCTTTCTGGCCGACGTTTCGGATCCCGAACATCGGCCAGAAAGGTCAGATACGCACGGCGAATTAGCCCAGAAAACCCTGGACTAAGGATGCCTGTAGCGTTAATTAAAATGCCGATATGGTAGCTTTTGGTCTTAAAACAGTATTTGGTAAGTAGTGGGTCCCGTTCCATTAAAAAATAGAGACGTGCACACGAAATACGTGTCACATCAATATTCTTGCTTTTTTCAAACTAAGCTAAACGCTTTTGGTATGAAAGTATAACTTACTTGCTGGTCTTCTGGAACGAGGATAAACCCCCGACCGTTATAGATCAGTAGGCGAGTGTCTTAATCACTAGACCGGGAAGCGCGTCACCTCAGTACGTGTAGAAGTTGGCGTGCCAAACAGCATGAAAATCAATGTGATATGTATTTCAAAAAAAAAAATCCTCGTGTGTAAGTTTCTGTAGATTTGTGTATTGCATGAAGTAATATCGATACGTGTTGTGACTAACATATCGGTGGTCGGGGGGCAACAGGGGATAGAAAAAGTGAAAAGTGTTAATACCTCGACCTGATCTGCAACTATGAGCTGCCAAAACGGAGACAAAGACATCGACATCAGTATGCTGAAGATAGGATTCCTCGGAGGTGGCTGCATGGCCAACGCAATGGCCAAAGGATTCATATCGGCAGGTTCGTGCCTCTCTCATTATTATATGATATCCCCCCCACAACAACACTGTATACCGGTTTTTAAAAATATTGATAGAAAACATACAAGTAAATCAACAATGGTTAAAACAGAAACAACATGCAGAAACCGGAATTTGCCCATAGATGGCCCTAGCTGTCGATGTAGTTACCATCGAACCGCGTCAGTGGCGCTATTTTCCTGCTTTGACGTCTGGCAAAGATTTTCAACTCATAACAATACAAGTTTCATACAACAGCATAGTTTTAATAGCGTTGAAAATGTCGAATTTTGTGCCTGGAAACTACGATTTGCGGACAGCGTTGGTTTTCTGTTACCATTTGAAGAAAACTGCTGCGGAATCGCATCGAATACTTGGAGAAGCTTACGGTGAGTATGCTCTTGGTAAATCACAGTGCTTTGAGTGGTTTAAAAAATCGCTATGGGCGGAAGACAATGCTTTGTGCTTGATGGGATCAAAAGGGTGTGATCTATTATGAGCTGATAAAACCTGGCGAAACCGTTAATACTAAACGCTACCGACAACAAACGATCGATCTAAATCAAGCTTTGCGTGAAAAACGACCAGAATATCAAAAAAGGCGACACAAAGTGATTTTGCTTCATGATAATGCACCATCACACACAGCAAAACCGGTCAAGGAAACGATTGAGGCGTTGATGGGACGCGCACGCGCCGAGCAGCGCTTCACTTCTTACGAAAATGACTCGATGATTGGTTCGCCTCAAAAGAGCAGAGTTTTTTTGGGCATGGCGTCCGCAAGTTGTCAGAGAGATGGTAAAAATGTATATTTCCAATCTAATATTTTGTTTCATTTTCATTCAATAGGTGTGTATTTTCTATACAAAAATTCCGCTTTCATATTTACATACCCGAGAGTAAAACCATTATAATGTTTCTGATAATAAATTTGATTTAATATCTTCCGCCTGAGAGCAAGATATGTCTGCAGAAGTAGAATGATTGGTTCAAATATGAAAAAAAATATTTTAGCTCAGTAACAGACCAATATTGATAAAGTCAACTTTCGTTAACGTTAAGATGTTTTACTTCTAGGAATGTGAAAGAGTGCCTCGGACAATGTGAATGTGGACCAGTATTTTGGATGATATATAGTGTTGTTGCAGAGGAGCTCACTTATAAATTGGGTGTAATGGTGTTATTATTTATTTGATACGTGTGCGATCTCCGAATCGCACTTTCCTTGGAATTAAATTACAATAATTCGGGGTTAATACACCGCGGAGAAGCTACTCATTTTAGAAATTAATGCCCAGTCAGTGGTGTAATTACAAAAATTGCGCCCCAATGCAAAATGGAAAAGAGGGCCCCCTGTACATGTATAGGGTGGCCCAAAAAAAGTGAGAACATCTCGTAGCACATGTGCTATTACAAAACATAATATAATAATTTAGGAGAACACATTTTTATTGTGAAGTTGTAATTATTCAGAACAGACGGTCTGTGATATTTTAAATATGAATTAAATATATTAATTAGAAAGATATACATATAAAATCAATTTTATCGAAAAATATTGTTGTTGCGCCACCGAGATTCGAACCTGGATCTCTTTCCTAACCGAGGAAGGTGCATTATCCAACTATGCTACAGCGACAATATTTTTAGCGACAGTTTTCGAACCTATATGTTACCTTTTTGATATTAATACAGAACCATCTACCTTATTTTTACAGAATCTCAAATACCTTTGAGTAAACTGATAGCAGACGCCAGAATTATCAATTCATTTTTATTAAATTTTGGACACATTGATACAACTTTATTACTTAGGAGAACACATTCTTATTGTGAATATTTTTCGATAGAATTGATTTTATATGTATATCTTTATAATTAATATATTTAATTCATATTTATAATATAATTAATTATAATTCTTAATGTAATTTTTTTTTGGACAATATTTAGCTTATCAGAAATCATGTTCAACGTATGTCGTTATGCTTCTGTCAATAAAGCGCTGCCCCAGATTTCTCCATTCCTCAATTATTGCCAACTTGAGCTGATCAACTGTGGTCAATTTTCGCCCAACGTAGACTTTTTCTTGTAAAACACTCCCGTATTGCGTAATCTGCTGGATTTAAATCTGGACTATTCGGTGGCCGCACGCCTGGCTCGATGAAATTAACATTCTCACGATAAAGAAAGTTGATTGTATTTCTGGGTGTGTGAGATGGAGCTCCGTCCTGCTGTAATGTCTAGCTACACTCCAGGCATTGTTTTGAAACTCTTTAATCATTTTCCTAGCACCCCCAACGTTCTAAATGAAACTTAATATAGGTAAATAAGTAAGTAAGTAAATTAGTAAACTATTGAAGCTATTGTTGATATAGTTAAACTAATTTTGATGTAATTATATCACATTTTACGAAATGTTCTCACTTCTTTTAGGCCACCCTGTAGGCATATAAAAAGTAAGAACAAGTAACACTCTGATTTATCTATAAAATACTACTGACAAAATTTGTCGTCCATAATTTTTATACTTTTGATAAAAAGAAAAAAATGTGTTTTTAGGTATTTTTATGCAATAGCAAGTGATCGATGGTACAGTCCCTAACCCAATATTTTAGCGTAAAATTGCTGTTAAATTTTATAATTCATTTTCGTTGAGGTGGAATTAATAAATGATTAGTCCATAAGCCCGTTATCAAAAGTACCGCGAGACGCGGACCCTTTGGGCCCTTGTCTAACTTGGGCTGCATTGGCGCAGTTACGCCACTGATCACAGTGCCGCAATCTATTAAGAAATATTATAAATCAATATTTGAAGTGACAGTTCAAAGATTGTGCAGATCCAAATGTTAGTTTGTATGTTGGTGCCATTTCAAATTACGGCAATTGTTTAATGTCAACGTGCAAGTTGTGTGTGCCTTTTCAATATACAGTGGAACCTCGATTTTACATGCCTGGAATTCAAGTTTTCCCTCCATTGTGCCGTGTCGTTTTAGTATATTTAAAAGCTTGTTTTACGTTTGTTTTTCCCGCAATTTACGTCTAAAATATATTCAAATTTCGACAAAAATGAAATACGTCCAACGATGAAATAGTAGACAGACATAAACGAAAACTTGACGTTTCAATCCAGTTCCTACAATGGACGATGCCGTGAAACATATTTGACTAGTATTAGCAATGTACCATTAATGAAACCTTTAATTTAATGTATAATATTAAAAGAACTACTAAAAACAACATGAACAACGAAAAAACATGCAGCATAAAGCATTGTTTGATTTTTTTCAATAAAAAATAAGCTTTATTTTTCTATTTTATTTAATACTCCTAATTTACATATTTTTTTGTCGGTCCCTTCGAAAATTTAAAATCGAGGCTACACTGTATCGTATATTTCCTTTATTTTGAGTTGTAGCTCGTGATGTGGATAATGATTCTATGATAAGTTTCGCGAACTACGATCTCTAACATAAACAACCTCGCACTCTTAAAAATGACGCTGAATGAAGTTACAATAGTTTGTTTAACAATTATGTTTTCGCTTTCAGGGTTGGCAAAAGCAGAAAACTTAATAGCCAGCTGCCACCCTAGTGATAAAAAAAGCGCCAATGATTTTCAGGTAAAGAAATATATCCACTTTAATTCGGTCGCTTCACGGCTTTGTGTGCATATTGTGACACAACTTCTTCAATTACAACCATAACGAACTGACACGGTACAGGTATCATCATCAATTGTCTCATTTGATAACCTGTACGATGCAAATTATAAATAGCTGTTTGGCGAAAAGTGTGTGCGACGTTTATTGATAATCAGAATGTTGGATGTGTGGAGGTGGGGCCCCATTTCTCTCAGCGCTCGCGTGTTGGTTCGAGCACGATCGCGCAGTGTGAGGAACATGCGCGATGACACGTTGACGGTTGAGACGAAATTGTATCGCGTGTTTGTGACTGTCGATAATCTGGTTTTACGACCAGGAGCACCCCAACATATTTGTCTGTCGCCTTGCAGGCTTTGGGCGCGCGGGCCATATTCGAAAACGTGCCCGTGGTGAAGGGATCCGAGGTCGTGATGATCTCCGTGAAGCCCTCCGTCGTGCCGGAGGTCCTGGGCGACGTGGAGGCTGTTCCCGGGATTCGAGACAAGCTGTTCGTATCCATTGCCATGGGGGTGACCTTGGCGGACATAGAAAGCGTGAGTTACTTACGGCTACATTACTATTACAAACTACTTAGACTCAAAATGAAACCAAGTAAATATATGCACGATAAGTTAGAACAGAAAAGGAAAATGTTAATCTTGTGTATATTAAATTAGAGTATGTATAATATAATAGTATACAATTATAGTAACATTTTTGTAAAAATTTCACCTCTTGAACGATGAACCAAACTCCGCCAAAGAAATTTGAAAAATTAATATTATTAATTTTGATTCTCGATATCATAGTTTGACGCAAAAAGAGGCACGAAATTTTAAACATTGTATTAAATTGACATGGTATTGTGTCATAAAAAAATATATAAAAATATGTGATAGTACTTTAAAATGTGCCCTCCTTTCAGTGGCTGCCGGCAGACTGCAGAGTGATCAGGGTGATGCCCAACACCCCGGTGCTGGTCAGGGAAGGGGCGGCCGTCCTGGTGGCGGGGAGCAAGGCGACGGAGAGAGACGTCGCCCTGACGCAGAAGCTGTTCCAGTCCGTGGGCAGCTGCTACGTGGCCAACGAAGGCATGCTGGATGCCGTCACAGCTCTCAGTGGCTCTGGACCAGCTTACGTAAGTCGACGATCGCTGTTGTATGCGGTGGCGCGTTTGTTTGTGCTTACGAACAAGACAATACAGAAATGATAACAAATTTTCATCCAGGTTCAGGAGAAAGACGCTTAAAGGCGACCCGAGTGGTTGCCCACTCAACTCTCCCTCGCTGGCTAGCCCCTGAGGATTTCCCAACGGGACACCCACACCCTAACAAACTTCCGGTAAAGTTCGAGGTTTCTTCCACATTGCAGCAGGACGTTGTTCCCAATAGGCCAGTGTCCCGCTATTACTGCCAGATCGGTGCACAAAACTCCCATCAGCCGTAAAGATACCCAGTACCGACACCACGTAGCATTACCAATGCGGCCAACAGCGTGACGGAAGGTCGCCGTATGACCTTCACTCTTCCTGTCGCCTCCTTCCAGTCGACAGCTTGGATCATAATTCATTATACTTCATATTTGTAAAGTTCACCTTCAATAAACTCAGTGAAATGGTTTCTCACATATACACAAGACACTTCGCGACTTTTAAACGAACGCGAGAGTGGTGGATGAATAATGGGGCATCAACTACTCTCACATTAATCACACTACATAAGCTTCAAAATCTTTCTGATTCGTATCTACATACATATACATCTCTCCAGCAGTAGTTAAAACAGAATAAATGTTTATGGATCTAACTTTCCATAATAAAAAGTATTTATGATTCTAGGTGATCTATCTTAAAACTCGCTATCAAATCGCGTGTCGTATATACGAATTTGAGTTTAAATCTCTTTCTGTCAATCTCAAGCTTACTTCTGAGTTTGTCTCCAGATGAAAGTCTCAGCACGTGTGTATGGTTGTGAGATATATCTCAACTACATATCTTAGCTTCATCTCGTCGTGTTTCATTGCGTTGGCTGGGTAAGAGGCTAATACAAAATACATATTACAATTATATTAAACGACTATTAAACACTTCTTTCCAGGTGTACCTCATGATCGAAGCCCTGGCAGATGGCGGAGTGAAGATGGGTCTCCCGAGAGAGTTGGCGCAGAAGTTGGCCGCGCAGACGGTAGTCGGAGCCGCCAAGATGGTCATGGAGACCGGAGTGCACCCCGCTCAGCTCAGGGACAACGTCACCAGCCCTGCAGGGTCTACGGCTGCTGGACTGCATCACTTGGAGAAGCACGGTACCATTGTTTTCTGTGCCAAAAGTCACAGTACCATATGCATGATTTGTTATGCTTACGAGTATGGATAAAAGAATCAACGTTCTAGTATAAAAAAACATAATTAAAACAATATATTTAAGATAAAAATCTTTAGTAATAAAAACTGTAGGCATCGACACTGCTACAAGTCTGTTTCAATCATTCACCGCCGAGCGGTCTCTCCAGTTTGATCGTTTCACAACGGCGGTCTTGCCGGCCCGCGCGCGCCGAGCGAGACCGCCGACTCGCTTCATTTCAGTTCATAATACACGTGCCCCTTCCACATCTTCATTCATTTCTTTAATTCTAAATGTTTTCATCGTTATATCCATCACACATTCTTTACAAAAAAAAATTTTTACGTTCAACCGTTCTCACGTTATATGACTTTCAAAGATTCAATCGGATTAACTTGCTAGTACCGATGCACTCATTTCCACACCACCTTCGAGGTAGAGTGCGGGGCGCGTTTTTTTTAACATGGTATCCCCCGTAGGCCTATTCCATGCTAACGACAATTTAAAAAAAATATGGTTCTTCGTTTTCATCGCCTTCCAATTGAAATAGAAGAATATCAGCTTCAGTGCACTCTTGAAGATCCCCAATCATGTCATCGAAGGTGTTTATTTTACCGTAGTCATCTTCTTCCATGTTGATATCTTCTGATACATCATCTACTTTGGTGTGACATTGAAGAAATCTTGCTTTATATGGCTTTGTTGAGTGTACACCGTACGCGAACGCGGCGTTTTTGGAGTAATATGACATAGAAAACACACAAGTTGACATAAACATCGAGTATTTGGGGAGATGAGCGACGCTTATGCGCGAATTATGTCAAAATGTGGTCGAGCTGTCAAAAGGATGTGCTACAGCGTGAGTGGACGGGTGCCGCACATATTTCACCCACTCGCTCGTATAATCGTTTGAATATGATCGCAGAATGTGTGTGTAGGTGTGTGCGTGTGTGGTTAGATCAGGTTGAACAAGAAAGACTATTTGAAGTTGACGGAAGTCTATTGATGCTTGAGCAGTTAGAAAAATATGCAATAAGTCTAGACCGAGGAGCGTTCGCTAAAGATCTTGTTGGGAAAGCCGTCGGGAGTTGCGAAGCTGCGGACGCATTGTATTGGCACATGTTAATTGATCGGTAGATGATAAGAGCCTAGTTTCACACCCAGGTATCTGCAAGATGCGTTTAACGGCCGTCGGCGATGTTGCTGATTGTGGGGGCGATAGACCTCTACAAGCCACAAGTATCTATTCCGTTTTTGGTTTATTACTTTCATTTATTTTTCATCAGAATGACATCTGGCACCATAAGAGATGAAATTTTAATCAATAAGATAAAGCTAATAATGTCCTGTTGAATTACGACACTAAACGCACCTTGCATATACCGATGCGTAAAGCAAAGCTCTTTACAGACTCGTCCAGACATCTCCAGGAAACGCCTCACGGCTCATGTTTTCTTGGCACACTTCGTTGATTATTAGGTGTTTGGGGGTTAGGACGGTGGTTAAATGAAATAGATGTGATTTGCGTGTGTTGAGGTGTTTATTGTCGGTATGATAAAAACAAAGAAGACAGATAGAATGAATGAAGATGTAGAAGGTGCACGTGTGCATGAAATGAAATGAATTGGCGGTCTTGCTCGGCGAGCGCGAGCCGGCAAGACCGCCGTTGCGAAACGATGGAACTGGAGGGACCGCCCGGCGGTGAATCTTGAGCCCGACTTGTAGCAGCAGCCGGCAGCGGTAGATTTGAATTTCGATCGCTACAGGTGTTTTTCAATATCCTCATATTTTTTATTTATTACATCGATTTGGGTATCTTCATTAGGCGATGCTATGAATTGAGATTAGGTTAGGTTAGGCATCAAAATACTACAATTATTTCTTTTTTCTTTCAGCATTCCGGGGCGCGGTGATCGGAGCTGTGGAGGCCGCGGCTGAAAGATGTAAACAAGTTGCATCGGGAAAAAAATAACAAGATCTTTCTTATAAATCTCCTTTTTATCTACTAAGTGTACAGTTCATATAATGCAGTAATACCCCGAAGTTATGTTATAAACGGAACCAGCGAGGATAACATATGAACTTTCATACAAGAGGTATGAGATATGAGGATCTATGATAGCGGTTTTCTAAGAAAACTAACATGTGTAATTAAAATCTTATAAAACAAAGGAAAAACGAACGAACACAACGAAAGTCAAACAAAAACACACAACGTGAGTTATTTTAAAGTCGATGGCTTCATAAAATTTAGTAATGTTATGTTTTGTGTCTTGGTTCCGCTGACATAGCGATAGTCTTATAAACATTTCGTTTGAAATGTTGAGACCAACGAACAAAACAAAACACAATGACATTCGTCGTTCTTAGTGATAAACACGACTGAAGTTCGTGCGGACGCTTTCGCAACTGCTTTGACACGCATTGAGCGGGAAAGGTTGAAGGAGGAATGGAAATAAAAATATCGTGTCTCCGTATGTACGTAAGTCGGGGTATTGCTGTATATAACAATTTGCATTTATTTTGTAAAATTATTGATAAAGAAATCACACGATTAAAAATTCAGAAGTTTCATATTATTACCACGTCACAAAGTCTAGTAATAAATCTGAAACTAGCGGCAAGCGAAAGATAGTGTCCACAGTTTTATCCAACTCCGCATTGTCTGGGTAGTCGTCCACGTTTTTAAATAAAAATGTTTGTTGTACTTTTATTCCATTTTTGCGACAACTCGCATCACATGTCTGTGGAAAGTGGACAGCGCGTTGCTTTTGGCTGAGAAAGCCACAGAGACGCCCTGAAATAGCCGGTTTGACAGAACTGATCGAGTATCATAGGATGCTGGAAATATCGGCGTTACTGCAACGTAATAAAAATTGAGAACACATTCTCATTGTGAAGTTGTAATTATTCAGAACAGACGGTCTGTGATATTTTAAATATTAATTAAATATATTAATTAGAAAGATATACATATAAAATCAATTTTATCGAAAAATATTGTTTTCCTAACCGGGGAAGGTGCATTATCCAACTATGCTACAGCGACAATATTTTTAGCGAAAATTTACCTTTTTGATATTAATACATTTAATCGTTCCATTATTTGAAAGAGCCATCTACCTTATTTTTACAGAATCTCAAATACCTTTGAGTAATCTGATAGCAGATGCCAGAATTATCAATTCATTTTTATTAAATTTTGGACACATTGATACAACTTTATTATTAAGGAGAACACATTCTTATTGTGAAGTTGTAATTATTCAGAACAGACGATCTGTGATATTATTTCCCGGTTAAGAAAGAGATCCAGGTTCGAATCCCGGTGGCGCAACAACAATATTTTTCGATAAAATTGATTTTATATGTATATCTTTCTAATTAATATTTAAAATTATTTGATCGGTTATGTTTGGAACCGGTTCCAATTTTTCTAAATGCGTGTGTGGAGACTTTTGATGATGAAGCAAATGAAACGCAGGATTGGCGTCGAGTTGTTTATTGTAGTCAGGGATAAGGAAAGAAGAGTACAGAAAACAGCGGAGCGTAAAATATGAAGAGTTAAAGTAATGAGTCGACGGCGTTCGGTTTCGGTTCCGCCCGGCACTCGAACGAGCTTCTTTCTACTAAAGCCCAGACCCTGAATACAGATGTCGCTCGCGTCTTTGGTCAGCCGGGGACGACACATGATTGAAATTGATCAATTAGATAAAGTTAAAAAGAATTAGTAAGTACTTTTTGCTGTTAATAATTTTTGACAACAACCAGAGATTCTAAATATTCTGATGAATTAAAGATTTTTCCAGTACCCTCTCCACCCGCCCCGTCGCCAAGAATTTTACTTTACCTGATTTAAACAAATTCGAAAGTTGGAAGCGGTTCCAAAAGTAACTGATTAAATGATCCGATATTCACATGGAACTGGAACTGGTATTCCAGCAAATCGAGGACATCAACCGTTACCATCGTTAATTTGAAGAGTGACACTGCCAGTTATGACGTCATCAAACGATTTGTGGCACCATTTAAAAAAAAATTTACCTACGTTATCAAACGACCCTAGTATTTGGTAAACATATTTTTGTCTGGGTCTTGTCCAGTAGCCTAGATTATTCCCAGATCAATAGGTGTCACAAGATGGTCAAAACTCCCTAAGTGCGAGCGCACACCGACTTTCTATCA
Organism: Eubasilissa splendida; assembly: GCA_031772225.1. NCBI lineage: Eukaryota > Metazoa > Arthropoda > Insecta > Trichoptera > Phryganeidae > Eubasilissa > Eubasilissa splendida. The sequence continues at coordinate 13,628,592 of CM062870.1, forward strand.
TAAAGGCGAGGGCTGTGAGAATGTATGTCATTGCGCACACTGGCGACTAAATTTGGTAGTGAATTGTCATACGACTGTTTTGTCCTCAGTGTGCGCTCGCTTTAATAATAAAACCATAACCACCATCACTGTCTGCAGCACTATTTTTCAATTATAATTTATCAAAAAAGTAGGCTGAATTCATGTTTCAAGCTTTGTCAAGTTATTGATTAAGTTGGTATGTCTTTTGGTAAACTGTTTCAGCTGGCTTACAACATGAGTCATGTTGTAAACAATATTTTATGTTGTCTTTGAAGTCTGTTTAAATCAGTTTTATTTCTGGTTCTCGAGAAAGGCATTGTGCATCAAATTTTACTTTAGGATTTTTAAAAAAACATGCTGTGTACAGACCCACTATAATATATGGTATGGTCACCAAATATGGATTCTTACAGAGAATTAGATTAAGAATCGAGTCCAGTAACAGGAGTAACATTAATGAACCGAGTGACAAGCAATGCAATAACGCATGGAGCCCTTACCGATTGAAATATTTTGGACACATCTTGCGAATGCCAGAGAAATGACTACCAAGATGCATCTTCCCGGAGGGAAGGTGACCAGTGGGCCGCCCGGTACCAAATTGAGAAAAACAGTAATAATGTATGAAGACGGATTAGATTTGCTTAATGGAAGCGCCTTGTCAAGAATTTATACCTCTGTTAGGATACATATGGGGATGAAAATGATGAAATCAGAATTTTTATATTCCTTGGGCGAGGATGTGATCCTTTTTAATATGGAATGAATCAGTCAGTTTGGTCATTGATTCAATCATATTAATAGTCTATTTGAGGTGTCTTTCTAAGGTAACTCTTAGGAATTTTATTAAGTTCTAGTTTAGTGCCTAATTTTATGTCTATTTGACGAGTTTTTCGTTTGGCATCAATGTGGATAAGGCTGCGTTCTTTAACATTTATATCTAAAGTAATATTGGTGCTTGGCTATCCCTCCATAATGTTTCCGGTCCCCCAGAAGGGTGTCACGTATTCTACATTACATAAATATACACATAAATGGTAAAATTGATTAAATTGTTACAGGTACTTTTTTGGACAGTCCTCTTTTTTGTTTATTCCTTTATAGATTCAATACATTTTGTGTTTCATTAATCATAATAGCATTTATTTCATTAAAAAAAAATTTAGCCTACATCAAAACAGAAAATATATTTCAATGTTATGGTATTTATTTTTAAACTCCTCATTAAAAAATATCAACAGAATTTATAAAAAAAAATTAAGTGAATCAACATGAACACAAACATCATACAAAGGGAAGAGATAGACTAAGACTGCCATCCAGAAAAAAGGTTAAATTTCAGAAATCAGTAATGTACAGTGCGATGAAGATTTTCAATGAAATGCCAGATGTAAGGAGGAGAAACTACATAGATTTAAAATTAAGCTGTGCAATTATCTGCAAGATAAGTTATAGTAAAAAGGAACTTTTTGATTATGCACTATATTAAGAATAAAAAAGTTTCCAGGGATGTTTCACAACTTCAGATGTCACTGCAGTGTTCATCTCCACAGCTAGCCGTTAACTAACCTAAAATATAAATCACCAAATAATATCAATCAGAATTTTAAATATTTAACGCAAACACACATTGTGGTTATTCATTTTAATAATAAATAATTCATTAACTCATTAATATTCATAAATCGGTTTAAAAAAATTTTTTTTTCTTTTTCAGGGTGATAAAAAAAACTAAAACAATGTCAAATCATTCTCGTTTTCAAGTTCAATTTTTAAATTAAAAATAAATCCAGCATCCAACTAAAATTATTATGATAATGAAAGATGTGGAAATTGACTTACTTGGTTATTTATGATATATTGGTTAATTTAATGGTTTTAGTATTTTTCGAAATCGGTTGGTGATTGTAATAAACTCAGTGGTTAAAAACAAAGTTAATGAATCAATTATTAATGTCAGTCAGCATTTAAAAAAAATAAAAATAAAAGAAGACAATATATTTTGTATATTTTTATTGATTTTCATGTATTTATATAATAGCCGTTTTCTATTTACAACAAACATACATCACGATACAAGTATCTTTTTCCAAAGAGATTATACAATCATCGTGTTAAATGATAAACAGGATCAACACGTGCATCATCAGAGCCGCCGCGGGTGCGACACACCCACTCCATAAAACAATAATCAACTATACACAAATTATGATAAAATTGATTTGGCGTGATGAGTCTATCTGTAATAAATAAATAGATAATGTATGATACAGAAGTGGGATAACACAAGATAGTTGTGAATTGTGATGTTTGACAGATGACTTCTATGCTGAATTTAACAAAGCTCGAGTGCAGTGTAGAATGCAGCAACCGGCGCACTAATACAGGAACAAATTAAAAGATTTAAATAATGTGTACTTTAAATAAGTGATGACTGATGTATGTTTGAATTGTATAGTTTAAAATGATCAATTTAAGTGTTTAATACTATTTAATAAACCGGGATGTTAAAAAATACCAGATTTATTCATCCAAAAATCTATCGAGACCTTCATTATGTCATTTGTAACAACGTGCCGTTGACGTGTATGTATATATATACTCCTATAGATGTAACCTTTTGAAAGCAGGCCGAAATATTCGCAGCCTTGGAAAGAAAAAACACCCACCGGTTCCAATATATTCTTATTACCAATAATTTGAACCTTTTTATTTCGACTGGCAATATTCGACAACTTGGTCGGCCACGTGGTCAGTATGTCTGAAATTAGACTGCAGAAGACATTATACACTTCATTACACAGAGGTCAAAAAAAAATGCTTCAGACTCCTTGAAAGTGAACCTTTGAAAGGATAACATCACCTGGGAAGTGACCGCAGGAGACGGCCATCAATGGCATACAGTGACAGCCAATACTTTGAAGCAGAATGTCAATAGTAAGCTGTAGATAGTAGAGAAAAAAAAATCACATTATTATCAATATTCAATCCCCATTAGTGATATTTAATGCCATTGGAAAACTATGATGTCGGATGATATGGATACAATACTCTTGAAGCGTGAATACAGCATTAGCCCTAATACGTTGAACATAAGTTGTCACAGAAAGTGGACTGATGTATGCTAACTTTACTGTGAAAACTTCCAAATCACGGGGGGGGGGGCAATTTTGATGCTGTTTCAGGAAGCAGATAGTGTGCGCAAAGCAGACTAACTGAATTTGATAAATTAATGTGTGATCAGGTAATCGTTCAGATTATTAGAAATCCATTAACATTATAGCAACTGATAGTAAATCTGCAATGCAATTGATGCAATTTATCCAAATGTATAATCATGTATCAGTAAGTAAAATCAAATAATAACAAAACAGAGAATTTATTCAAAATGAAATAATTTATACTAATAAATTAATAAAAATAAAAGTTGCTTAACCACTTCACGCACTTGAACGAGTGACTCGAAGACCGCATGTGTACCGTTTTACGCTAACCCGAGCGACACTCGCGAGCGCAATTCAAACTATGAAGGTACCCGCGTTTACTTGTTCATTGCGTTACAAAGGCCTTGGGAGTATCTTCGCATAGTGCATCACATACTAAAAACGTGTACAGTAAACTCCCGCCCATCGGGCACTTAAATAACCGGAACTCTCAAGCAACTAGCACCCAAATGGTGATTTTGTTAAGTATTTAAAAATATTTTTATTTTCATTACATGTTCAGTTTATTTTATGTGAATTAGATTAATAAAGCTTGTTTTTTTACTTAAATTACTTTTATTTTCTAGAACTAGAAAAAGGAATATAGTTTTGTACGGTGTGACGGTAATTTAAAGAGATGATCCGGAAAATTCAGTTTTCCGGCAATCCTCCGGTTCCAGTGGCGCCGGATAAGGAGTTTACTGTATAAAGACTTGTGAACACATTATATTCCAATAAATCTTCGATATTTATCTGTTTGTGATTTTTTTCAACCGTTTAACATTTTTATTTAGGTTTTTTGCAATGTTTAATGTATTATTCATCGCATTATTTTAATAATTTTAATACTTATTGACTTTTCTAAATGGAGACAGCGATGAATGGTAAAATTCAATGTAGAAAATTTTTTTTTTTTATGTGATTTAAGTAGGTAAGCGTAGTACATTGTCAAATTTTTAATTTGGTTGAAAAAAAATTATTAAATAAAAAAAAACCTGATTTATTTTGATAATTTTTTTTATTTAAAAACCCTAGCATGAAGTGGTTAAAAAATATTTGTATACAAATAAAAATGATTTTGTGTAATATATGTTGTATTGATTGTCACATTGTCAAAGGAGTATTCATTTTATGTATAAGAATAAAGAAATGATTTGAAATTTTCACAAAAGTTACAAAGCAATTTTCCAATTACACTGTGTTCACGTAAAAATCAAAGATGTCACGAAAATAAGACTAAATTTTAATTATTAACCAGAAATAAAATACACAAACTAAAGACAAATTTTAAGAATACCACCCGTACTTTTGTGAATTTCGTTTATTCCAAAACAAATAAATGAAGTGTCTTAAACGTAAAACTTAACAACTACACGCATGATTTTACTAATTAAGATAACAAATTGCCGTTACACGTGAAATATAAATGCGAACATAAAATAAAATAGTACAAACATTATGGTCGCTGAGGTGTTTCGCACCCGAAACGGCATTATCTACTAGCCATAAAACTCTACTACCTAATACAATTTATTTTTTTAGAAAAGGACGCATTTGAAAATTTAAATACTGATTTGAAAATGTATCTGTTTAAACCATACGCGGGAAATTGTAACATAGAATTGACAAATTTAAAAAACGCATTTAAAAATTTAAATTTAGAGTGCATTTGAAATTTTTTATCGATGACGCACTTGAAAATTTAAATAAAAAGCGCATTCGAAATGTCAAATTCTGAATAAAAACAATGATTATTAATTACACAAATATTATCACCATTGACACAAACTCCTACTTAGATATCTGTCTTCTCTATAATATAATTAATCTTTTATTAAACCCTAGAATTATGTATATATAATATATACTTACATATCGTTAATGTTCTAGATTTATTTCATGTAACGGAAAAGCAAAACAGAAAAAAATGTTTCATGTTTACTTGATAAATTGACTTAAAATATTATTTTATGGACATTTAATACAAGTCGATTGATAATGTTTCACTAATTAATTATAAAGAATATTTTAAATCATTATCGAAAAACATATTTGTAAAAATGCAAGAAATTTTTATAATTATGATATTCATCGATCAAAGAAATATAAATTATATAAATCATCGATAAAAGGAATATAAATTATAAGTACCGTTTATAAAATGGCGCAAAATACGGAAACATTTTTTTCTGATAAAGTTTCTCAATCCCCAAAACACGTTCACGTGTAAAACGTTTTTCTGCAGATTGTGCGGCCAGATCGCGTCAATCACGTTTTAACGCGACGACAAAAAGAAAGTGCGCAGAGAATTTTCAAGCACGAGCGTCGGTAACTCAAAAACAGTTTAAAGCGATCCACGCTTCAACGTTAATAATGATGAATCTTTCGAAATGTGTTGCAGAATTTTGCGTAATAACGGGGATTGACGTAACCTGGTCACGTGTGTTTAGAAATTATCTTATATATTTAGTATCATTTTTTTCAAACTTATATTACAATAAAATTATAACACGTAGATCAAAACCTCTATTCAGAACAACACATCCAGTGGATAATAATATATATTTTTGATTTTTTTTTCCAAAATAATTTTGTTTGTATAATATTATAATATATATGTATATTAAATACAGTGTTAATATTAAAAAATCTGCTTCAATTATTGTTTTCTGATAAAACTATAATATTATTTATAATATACAAGAATTAAATATTCATTATTTCTCGTGTATTTATTTATAAAGTTAATACGACACTTAAAAATTCTTTGATGTTTAAATTTGTATGCGATTACATCTCATTACGTTTATATGCCGGGCGCCGGCCCCCTGCGTTGATTATATCCGATGATGAGCATGGTCAGCGCGGCGGAGATTTTAATATGGCAATATTGGCAGAGAAGAGTTAGAAAGAAATATTGGATCAATTTAAAACAATTATACAACCATATAAGATCAACTTAATAAAACATATGTTTTGTATTTACAAGTTGGACATTCTAGAGATTCTTTACTACAGTTGACATTGTCACCGCGATCTTCTCTTCTCTTCTCACTCGTCCGTCCACTCTTCTTTCCATCAAGTAAATCATGAAATGGAATGAATCAAAGTGAAAAAAAGACCGTTCCACATTAAATTCCTGAACCAAGTTATGCCATTATACAATATGCATTGCTTCTCGAAATTGACACAAATCATCACCATCTGGCTCACCTGCCCTGGACCCCATTACGCATTTGTGAATTTCTTTTAACAAGTCCACAATCACGCTCGTAACCTCACGAAAATGAGGTTCATATCAAACATTTCACAATTAATTTAAATAAAAATATGTGCAAAATTGTTTTTTTTCACAAGTGATATAAGTTTTACTAAACCTGGCAGAATATTCAATGAAAATTGGATCAAATTAAAAATGATGGTAGTGTTATAAGAGACAGTCACTAAACGGTACCAAATTTTGTAAAAGACCTTTTCTATACTGATTTGAAGCCAAATTTAAATATCCCTCCCACTGCATCGGATTCATCACACACGCAAATTTGAGTATCGCATCGTGGATCGTAACCCATAAGATGACACAAAACATTTTTAATTACATAGTTTTACACACATTAGTATTGATATAATTAGTACGGGGTTACAATAATATTACAAAGGTTATAATTGCAAATATTATCCTCTACATTAGGTATGATATATCAATAGACACGCATCGTTATGACGGGATTCAAAATAAATTAGTTTTACAATTGGTACAATTTGAAAATCGGAACAGTATGAAAATCGGAACGATGTGAAATGACATCATTTAAAAATTTTTAACACAAAACAAAATACGGAAAGGCTCATGAGTGAATAATTATTATAATTATTAATTTATTAATTTGATGGGTAAGTACCTATATAATATTAATATTCTTACACATTAAAGCATTGAAGACAAAACGTACATGGACCTATACGCTATCACAAATATCATGCAAAACACGTTTGGCTAACAGACAGACCGATTCTGGTGAAATTACTTCCAAATACGAAAAGATATACTATTGGTCAAAATATTTGTATTTCTCTCGTTCCAAATAATTGAATTGACGATAATAAAATTTGGTTCTCGTCAACAGAGCATTCTTTCAAGGATGAATCCGGAAAGAAAGCTCCGAAAGAATTTTTTTCTCGTTATGAATGGGAATCAGAATTTTGCAGTGTTCATTTCTCGAAAGAATGACGCAGAAAATTATTTTCGAGTCCCGGGAATCGGAGAGGTTTAAGCCTAATATGTAAATTCGTGCAGACCTGACTGTTGCTATATTATAGAAATATTATTTATAAACTACACATTACGTTCGCCTTTAAGACATATATTAAAAAAATATAATGACTCGATTTATCAAGCGGCCGAATTAGACGCGCGGTGGTTTAAAACTAATTTATTCAAATTCGGTACGGACGCACCGCCGAGCTTCGTCCGTCTGCCGCATTCGAACGGAGATTGTAGAGATTTGAGCGAAGAGATAATGTTAAAAAATTTATTGACCATTTGAAAACGAGCATTGGAAACATTTTCAAACACTGAAATGTCGTCACATTTGTCTGTAATTTGCATCCCGCCGAGTCTTGTCAGGTGTCGGAACGGTTTAAGGTACTTGGGCGAAGTGTGCAGATGCTCGCTGATCTTCAAAAAGGATTCGTCGTCGACGTAGAAATACAAGCAAAGTCTAAATGGCACTTTTGAAATATTGTTTAGAACAATAGAAGACATAAATTTATATTGATAAAAAAATATCATTCTCGCTCTGGGCGTCTCGTCTAGATACCAAATATAATATAATTTTGAGAGCGGCGACGCTTTGGACGAGACGCCGAGAGTCGGAACAATTTTGAATTTGGAATCGCAAAGATCTTTCGCAGCGTCAGAAATCGTCCTGGTGACTATGAATTTTTTATCACAAATTATTGTGCCAGCTTCGGCTGACTTTTTATCACAAATATTCTCACTGGCAAACGTCCACGTCCCGCTGAACGTCCTCAAATAGCTTTCCAAAATATAATCTCGATTCTTTAAAAGACATACTTTTCCAATTTCAAATGTATCCAATTCCAACTTTTTAATTTCGAGCACAATCCGTTTTAGAAACGTATTAAAATCATGTTGTATCCTATTTGTAAACAATTGATATTTGCCAGCAAACATATCCCATTCAAACTCATCAGACTTCTGAAATAAAAGATAAGTATTATTAATCTTCCAAATTCCAGACATATCATCTTCAAACTGTAGCCAGCTCAGAAATAACTTAAATTCTTTTCCATCTATAAACGTACGCATCACAAACCTGTTCATTTTACGAATGAAATGAAAAATATTATTTTTCATTTCAAAAAATAAATCCAACTCAAACATATTTATATCTGTATCCAATTGAACGATAATAATCAATCTATTGCCAAACAGTGTGCCCGGTTCAAACCGAGAAACGTACGGTGCTCCGTATCCAAACACGGTTGCGAGTGACGCAGGGGGGGGCTGACCGGCGGCGGCGTGTAAGTTTAAACCAACGTATCGTCTCATCGTGGTGCATGTGGTGCTTCGTTATAACTCCATGTCGCGTGCCTCGTCCTCGCTGTAGTCGCTCATCGAGCTTTCGCTGTCGCTTGCGCGGTCACCCGAGCCAACGCCCGCCGTGCTGACGGGCGCCGAGCCGTTGGCGGTGGAGGAGGTACTGGAAGACCGCTCGTTCAGGGCATCTTCAGTGGCAAATTTCCGCACATAGTCTGTTGGCATACAAGAGACATTAATTAATCAATAAAACATATTAAATGCAAATATACTGACTGTCTGTCTGTCTGTCTCTTCAATATCTTTAATGATTCCAAAACCGTAATTGTTACCTATCTTAACTAACTTACCATCATACCCTTTTAGAAAGCAGAGAGGATAGAGCGCCTCTCTTCGATCCTGACACAATTCTCACCACATCCACATTCATACACCTCCTCATACAAGCTCGTCGATTATTGAAGTCTTTAACAAAATCATCTTGCAAATACAGAGTAAAGATTCCAGGAACAATATATCAATGAAACCTTACGGCTGACGAAGTGGGACGATTCATTATTATTCAATATTATGCGACCTTGGAATAACCAAGTATCATTTAATATTTACATCAAACTGAGATATTGAGCTTCAAAACTTTGAATATTCATTTTTTGATTCTTTCAGCGTAGTTTAATTTTGAACTTTGTACTCTTCTTTACGCTACGCTCGAGTCGAATCTCCGAGAGAAATCTCATCCGTATATTTATAATAAATGTTCATCATATACATTTTTAGTGAAATATAATAATACAAATTATAATAATCAACTAGATTTGCAGAAAAAAAATATTTATCAAATAAAATAAAAAATAGTTTCTACTGGGATTCGAACCTGGACCTCTGGATCTGGGGAAAGCACATTACCATTTTCACTAAAGTAATCGAACACATTTTCAACTTATACTCCGTAATCTTTCCAATTGATACATTCCATTTTTAAAAGCAATCAACTTTACATTGCAGTGAATCCCAAATACTTTTGAGTAAAGCACGCTAGGAAACGCAAGAATTAAATTAATCCCAGAATTCAATATTTCCTGCAGGTATTTCAATATTTCCCGCAACATTAAAAATAAACAAAAAAAAATAATATAAAGTTTTTATAAAAATAATATAAAAAATTTTCTAGTGAGACGGGCACAATCAAACACTATTATTATATTATGTATTATAAAGGTGTCCCAAGAGCGGAAAATTTAAATTTGGCGCCATTTTTGCTGTTGTGCTATGACAGTTCGATTGTCAACAGTCCACCATTATTAAAAATGGATTGCTATTTGACACATTTGTATTTGTATTCTTATTGTTAAACTTTATTTCAAAAATGATAAAAGTTTGACTGCCACGATTTACAAATTGCATCCAATGTTCCAAATTCATCAACTATGAAGAGAATAATCGAAAAATTCGAGGAGACTGGGTCCATTACTGATGTCAGATCATTGACCTGTGTTCATCCAGGTCGTTCAGCAGAAAACATCACGGTTGTTGGCTAAAATGTGGCCCGAGTCCGGAAACATCCATTCGGCATCGTGCTTAAGAATTGAACATTTCAAGAAGCCTTATGCAGAGAATTCTCACGAAAGATTAGCATCTTCATGCAATATCCAACTGACTCAACGCTCGAATTCGTCATCATATAATCTCCCATTTGGGCGAACAGAATTGGCCGCCTAGATCATGCGATTTAAAGCCTTTGGACTTCTTTCCGTGGGGTTTTTTGAAGTCAAAAGTTTATGTCTACAAGCCCATAACCACTCAAGCCTTGGAGGAGGAGATTAGACGCTGTATTACTGAAATTCAGCTACAGTTACGCCAAACCAAGATGAAAATTTTGTTAAAAGAATGCAAAGCCGAGGGCATTTATCACATGTGTTGTTCCAAACATAATTCCCACATGTCTAGAAGGGCATTTATCAGATGTAATGTTCCATACATAATTCCCACATATCTACTTTATGATTAAATCAAAATTTCAGTGTTTTCTCAAAAAAAACTGTTTTATTTTAAATATGAATTAAATATATTAATTATAAAGATATACAGTAAAACCGCGATATAACGAAATCCAAGGGCCCAAAAAATAAAAATTCGTAATAACGAATTCCCACATATAACGAAATAAATAAAAAAAATCCTACTATATGTTACGCGCCGTCGCAAAAAAATGTTGCGCGGCTTCAAAAAAGATCGCAAATTCTGCAAACAAAGGAGGAAGAAGGCCATAGGGAACTGAATACCTACATATTTTTAGTAGTTTTGTTATTAAAACAGATAATCAAAAGAATTAAATTAAGAACAGAACCTATTCAACACCAATTGGAAGATATTTTTGTAAATTCCAGAATATTGCAAAGACAAAACAATATTTTAATTGTGTTTAAATGTAGAGCTGCTTCAAACATAGTTTTGGGCATGAAACATAAAAAATAAAAAATTTACAGTTGAATCGCGGCATTTTTATAAAATGAGTCGTATATAAATTACGAAGGTACTTACCAGTAACGGCGGCAACCACTTCAAAATATGATACTATGAACCCAAGAAGAAGTTTGAATTGTTTTACCACCTTGTCGGCAGACCGCCGCGCACCGCCGAAAAGGCCATTAAACCGTTCGCATACGGCAGATGCAGCAGCGCGGCTTTGTAAGTGCGAAATAATATTTTCATCTTTTAACATTTTTTTATTTCGTTATAAATTTACGTAAATGTATTGGCATTTTTTCGTACGGGACAAAAATGATTTTGTTATAAATATTAACGGGATTTCGTTATATAAATGCATTGTATGAAAAATTGGTTTTAGGGACTAAATTTTGATTTTTTTTTCGATATACGTCATTTTTCGCTATATCGGGTTTCGTTATATCGCGGTTTTAGTGTACATATAAAATCAATTTTATCGAAAAATATTGTTGTTGCGCCACCGGGATTCGAACCTGGATCTCTTTCCTAACCGGGGAAGGTGCTTTATCCAACTAAGCTACAGCGACACTATTTTTAGCGACAATTTTCGACCCTATATGTTACCTTTTTGATATTAATACATTTAATCGTTCCATCATTTGACAGAGCCATCTACCTTATTTTTACAGAATCTCAAATACCTTTGAGTAAACTGATAGCAGACGCCAGAATTATCAATTCATTTTTATTAAATTTTGGACACATTGATACAACTTTATTATTTTAGGAGAACACATTCTTATTGTGAAGTTGTAATTATTCAGAACATAGGTCTGTGATATTTTAAATATGAATTAAATTAAATGTTTTATTTTAAAATTTTCACTCTTGTTGGGACACCATTATAGTTAATTAAATAAAAATATATATATAAATAGAGAATAAACAGTCTGGGCATATGGAACATGTAAAGAACATGAGTGAAGAGAGAGTGGTAAAGAAAATATATGAGATGAATGTTGATGACATTCATGAAGGGGACGATTTATCGCTGACCTGAAACCTTTTTCTTGTACTCGTCAGGTTTGTGCAAGTACATGGCGGCCGCGTCTCCGTTCAGCGGATCTATCGGGTTCGGGTAGGTGAGTAGTTGCGGCAGGAATGATTCAAAGATGTTGGACAGATCTGCAAAAAAAAAAACCACTTCAACAAAAATATTCATTAAGAGGCAACTTTCATTTTTCCAGTTTGAATTTCGAGATATTTTTGCATTTTGCATACCCTTTCAAGATGAGACTAATAGTTAATTCTTTTACAATATCAAGTAAATATAAAAGTGTGTTATTTTTTACGTAAATATTGCTAGAGTGAAAGGTATCAATAGAAAAGGACAAGTATACGATTGTTGGTTTTCTTAAATTCCTAGGTAATAAAGCTATCAGAAAATAGCCATTTCTTCAACATTCATATTACATATGTATTGCCATTTGAAATTATCAAGCGAAAATTAAATAATTTGTTAAAGTTCTCACCTAAGAATTGTTATGTTTATAATAAAAACCATTGTTTGTGTCGATAAACATATGATTATAAAATATTACAATTTATAAGGAAAAAAATGACGTAAATTCATACTGATAAATAAACATTGATAACTTTTGAAGCAGCTGTATTTGTGAAGAGAAAACTATTTATGTTAATATTATATAATAATCATACTCCGGTTGTAATAAAAAAAACTTGTTATTTTTTTAAATATTTATTTATTGTTTTAATAAATTACATATATATATATATTTAATATTTAAATATAAATGAAAATATGACAAAAGTATTATTATTCACTGTTAAATAATTAGTTGTTCATCGAGTATATTATCGTTCTTCAGAATTTTGTTTTTTTCTTTACACATATTCAAAACAAAATTTGATCCACACATATTACACTTTAAACTGAATTTAGAAATAAAACTTTATGTTCTTTCACATATTCAATATTCGTTCCTGTGCACCCAAACATCGATTTGTGGGAGTAAATTTGATTAATTTGAGAAAAGAATTGGTGTATGTCGACCACCCTTTTGCCATCCAATTTAGGAAGTTCACACGAGTCCACACATTCAATGCTCAGTTCGGAAACATCCTGAAAAAAATGAATAATATTATTATTATTGTTATTTAGTTATCAGTATTTTTATGTCTAAAGTATTAAAATACGTGTTTATTCATTTATATGACTATAACAAATACATTTGTATCAATCAGACAGGTCTGTCATGTATAATTCTTTTGATAAAATTATTTTTCTTTAAGGATATGTATTTCCAATAGAAAATAATTTATCTGCACTACATAATATATGTATATTGAACTATGTAATTTATATTGTTAAATCAAATAGATAATTGTTATAGAAATGGTAAAAATTATCTACTTACGTTGCAATTTTACCATTTAAAATTTTGTTGGAACATTTCCTAGAGTATGTCAATGGATACTTTTTGACCTTAGACATCTTGAGTCACAGGAGGTAATAATTTCAGAACAATAATGTATATAATAATATATTATTGATTTTTAATGAGAACCAAATCCAACAAAAAAAAATCACGGGTTCGCAAATTTCACGTTGAATCTTGTGAATGAATGGATTTCATGCGCTGGCCGCGCATGCGTTAGTCGCCATGCGTTAGCCGCGCTTGCGCTGTCAGATTCTAAAATTTTACGATCGGTTGACGCATATTTTATGTTGAAATGTCAAAATTATAATCTGTTTTCGTATAAAAACAGCTCAAAACCATACAATTTACAAAAATAAGCAATCGGTATCGAGAATAAGTATAATATTGATTCATATTGTCAAAATTTGTATTAAAATGTGTTTTATAGTCAAATTTAATTAAAATCTAACGGAGCAAGGATTTCAGGACTGCCGTCGCCGTTTTGAACGGCATACTAACAGTGTGAGATATAATTAATAATATCGTATTTCATAAGACTGGAAATATATTATTTAAAAAATGATTATTGTGTTTCTGATTATTTAGTTTTAAATAGTAGTTGGAGCCTCAAAGCATGTGAGTAAATATAGTATATTATTTAAAAACGTATGTTTTTACTAAAAAAAAGTATTTTAAAAACATCAAAAATTCATCAAATGTACTGCAAATTGAATGATTTATTAACTCTATTCATTTTTAACATTTTGCTAATTTGGTTTCCTACAGATTTGTCTCCATAATCTTGGCTTCAAGATTATAAGAAAATATATTTCGTTTATGCATTAATTTAGCGTATCGACTCAATTTCGTACCGTGCTTAAAATGCATCTAATGGTCGCGGTCTTTCTTATAATATTTGCATCGTCTTAATTATGGCAAATAACATTCAGTTTATTAGTTTTATATTAATGTAAAGGTAAAAAAACGCGAAAATATGAATTATTATCGTAAGTTGAGCCTTAATGAAATAAAAATCTTGGATTTCTGTAAAATTACACAAATACCTTAACCTCTCCAACTATTTTTTTTTTTAATAAAATTAAATATAAGCATTAAAACGATGCACGTCTTAAAGTCCAAGGGCCGGTTGTGTTATTAGTAGTAAATTTTTACTATGATAATTTTTTACTAACGCCCGTGGTTAAAATCGTTTGCGGGTTGTTCGAATGTCAAATTTACTAGTGTCAAAGCATAGATGGAGATGTCTATAGGTGTGATAAATAATCATGAAATATGCTTTATGTATTAACTATGAATTTTTTCACCCAGACGTTCGATATCTGTCGCTTTGGTGGTGTAATTTTTTCGTATTATGTGTAATAATGTATATTAAATGATTAATTGTCATATACTGCAACTTTCAAAGTATCAATGTTTCATATGACATTTAGAACAGCCGTGAAAAATCCGCCATATTTAACTATCGATTCTTATTTTTACTATCGGATATTGTAGAGTAAAATGAGTTTACTACGGGTGTACATTTGAGAAGTAGATATTTTTTTTACTAACGATCAAACAACCCATTTTCGCAAATTTTTTTACTTTATATATCATATTAGCAGACCGCCGGGTGAAGATCAGAGAGATTGCTGACATTGTAAATATCTCAATTGAACGCATACAAAATAACCTACATGAAAAATTGGGCTTGAGAAAGCTATCGGCGAACCTACAATCAGAAATACTTAACTTTTTCAGTGAAAGTTGGTACTTATTTGGGACAATGTATATTCTTGAAAACCTGCGAAGGAGACAGATGACAGGAATTGTTCTACATGGGATGCTGATGGTCTGTATGACTCCATTAAGAGATACTGTTTCATTGTTATGTATATGTACGCACTATGTTTTTATTGATAGTTCTTTTACAAATAGCATGGAAAGTATATTTAGTCTGTAGACCTATAGAGAGGGTGATTATTTGTATTTAACACAACCTCTGTATGCCTAAGTAAGCCCCTACACATAACTTTAATGGAATTTTTTACACAACAGAAGAAATTAATCAAAAAGATCATTTGCAGTTAATCCTGGTTTATTTTTGACGGCTTTACAAATTAACAATATGAATAATCAATGAAAAATGAATAAATAATACAACACGCAGTAAAAGATATAATTCTATTGACACGGTCTGTCAAGAATAATTTATGCACTCGCAAATTAAAATGCCTCTCTGTTGGCCAGATCGACTTCTAGGTATTTCTGCTCAAGAGGTCCACGATTCTGCACTCACAGTGCACGGACCTCTGGAGTTCATTCCTTCTGTATGTGACCGGCTGGTCATGCTGAAATATGACCAGTAGATGTCGGCATGTGTCCACCCTTACCGCAGGACCACTCTAATCCTAATTCCACCAATAGGCTAACAAAATCTACAATCAGAAATAATATTTTCAGTAGATGTACTCATATATTATGCTATAAGATGAAAATAATAATCATAGTTATCTGACAGCCTGGAGATTGTCGAGTCTCAATAATGTTTTCTTGGTCAGTTTATCTTGGACATCGGAAAAATCACTAAAAAAAACTAATTAATTATTTTTAATGACTTATTTACACAAGAAATAAGCAAGCACACTGGACACTGCTACGCACAATAATTAAAAACTAGAAAAAATTGTCAGTTAGAATAATATTAACTTTTTTTATTATAATACTTATATTAAGACATTTGTCTTTCGATACAATAATTTATTATTATTATATTATTAGGTATCTATTATAAAAACTTCTCAATTATCACTAAAAAGTTTATTAAATTGTCTAGTTTAATTAAATTAATTAATTTAATGTAATTAATCATTTTACTGAAAATGCAAAAGCAAAATGAAATGTATAAAGTATTAAACAAATTTAAATAAGAAAATAATATTATGAATAAATATTTTAACTAATTATATTATTACGGCGTCTATCTATCAAATGAATATACCAAGTAATGACCTCATATTACAAAATGTACCAAACAAAGTTATAAAAATACTCGATATTAGTGATTTATTAAACTTCCGCATGATCCGGTCAATGAAATATATGGAGAATTTTTGTAAAAAGAAAAATAGTATATGGGAATCTTTTGTATCTGATAAAATAAACCCTCAATGTAAAAGAATATATACTGGCATCTTTAGATTTGAATATTTATACCATGTTAAGATGTAAACCTTTTTACAAAGTATCTTCCATTTGACTGATAAGCTGCCAAGTTCTGTACATAGAAATAACATTATTAGCACATGGTATATGCAACGGTCTAGTACGTAGTAGTACTGTGGTTAAAGCTCTGTTATACCCATCAAAGTACCCCTAGTTCATCCACCGTCTGCAAAAAATATGGAGCCACTATCTTATTACAGAATTTTAATGGGTTTAAGGGAGCACTGTTTTGACATGTTTAAGCGCAATCCAAAAGAGTTTCTGCGGCATTTTGTGACTGCTGACGTATCATGGATCCATCACTACATGCCAGAAATGAAAGAACATTAAAACAGTGGACTTCGCCCCCCGAACCTGCTCCAAAGAAGGTGAAAGGTCATGGCCACCTTTTTTTGGGATTCACGAGACATTATCTTCACCGGCTATTTGGAGAAGGGAAGGACAATCATGGGGCAGTACTATGCTGATTTATTGGGCTAATTCAATGCTGAATTGATGTAAAAAAAGGCACCATCTCACAAAAAAGTGCTCTTTCACCATGACAAGCACCAGCTCACTCGTCCACAATCGCAAAACTGATCAAATTGCTGTCTCATCCACCCCATTCTCCAGATTTGGCCCCGTATGATTTATTTTTGTTTCCAAACATGAAAAAATGGATTGGCAGAAAGTGGTTCACGTCACACAAGGAAGTAATCGCCGAAACAGAGGTCTATTTTGCTGATTCTGACAAATCATATTTTTTTGGATGGCTCGAAAAAGTTGTAATATCACTGGACTAAGTGGAGCTGAAAGGAGACTATGTTTGAGAAATAGATAATAAAAATAAAAATTTTAAATGAAAATGCATTTCCTTCCTTAACATGGGCACTTTTCATACAGCCCTCGTATATTTCAGCAAGACATATTTTTAATAAATTTGATTAGGCATATATTGTAATATGACATGTTGTATTGCAATTGAAATTTAATTAGGGATACTTTAGATGAAATTACTATTATTTTAGATGATTAAGTACGCACATGCATATTTCAGCAAGACATATTTTTAATAAATTTCATTTAAATAAGTAACATATTTAAAATTAAATTCAGCACATATTGAAGTAAAACATTTTTTTGATAAATTTCAATTAGGCATATACTGGCAGCAAGGCATTTTTTTTTATATAAATTTGATTTTAAGGCATATTTTTGATAAATTTGATTAGCCATATACTAGCACCAAGGTATATTTTTTATATTTAGTATAATATTCTTACATCTATTATGCAAAATACTAGATGTGTACTAAAGGTGGTATCCGGATATAACGATGATATATTTCTAAGTCTAGAATGAACTATGCTCAATACTAAATAAAACATGCACCCACCGTAGAGAGCGGTCCACGCCTGGTTGATGACATCTAGACAGACGGTGCCCGAGACCTCATCGATGTTGGGATGATACACCTTGTTCATGAAGCCGATGGACGGGGATTTGAAGGGATAGTGCTCCGGGAGGTGCACACGTACCTTCCACACGCCGCCCTCGTACGGCGCTGCGGACGAACCACAATTATTACAAACAACTGACGAAAAGAAAACTTTACATCGGATCAACTTCCCGGGAGACCTGATGATGATGAGCACTAAAGTAATGATAACCAACATAAGGCGCGAGAAGAATTGTCAGATGGAGCCCTTCAGATTCGGGTCTCTCATAATGAGTCCAATGTTCCCACTAAGGTGTGCGGGTGAGCATCATAACGCACACAAAAAAAATATAGCGCGCACCCAATTTTTAACAAGACTTCTTCATATGCCGCCTTCTATCAAAGATTGGCAACCATATTGGAGTGTTAATTTATCCTGTATAAGATCACCAACATTTTGGACATTGAACCATCTTCTGAGGTTTCTACCTACGCCTCTACCGCCTTCTATCTTCCCCTGCATGATGACTTGTATAAGATGATATTTTTCATTACAAATAATGTGACTGGGGAGTATGCGGCTTTTCTTGTTATTCAATATTAATTTATGCATCTTAATACAATACTAATATGGTCGCCCCATGACATGGTAATGTTTTTCTTATCTTCTCCCCCAGCGCACAAATAATGGCATTGGTCCTGAAAATTGCACAAAAGATTTCCTATGCGTACACCATGATCCAAAGTTAAAAGAAACATTGCAAGGGTCCCCCAGTTTTGGTGGTCAATGGTGTTTAAAAGATTCAAGATTATCCCCATCATATGAAGTATTGCATACATATTATATATTTGCTATTTTGTAATTGTGTAGTAATCTGTACAATTTAACTAATAATATTTGAAATTGCTTACACACATAATAAACCAGTAAAAACTTATATTTTATAATGTAACCAGTGTTGCACATAGAGTAGAGGCAGCATATTTCTATGTACATACGTATGTATGAAAAATGATAAAAAAAAATCTTACCGATTTTTTGATTTAAAGATTGGTGAGGTACATTTATTCTAAAAACATTACTTTTTACTGTCATCTATATGAATTACACATCAAAATAAGAGTAGTTGTGTCAAAATGTTTTTATGTAATATTACTTCATTGGAATAAAATTCAGATATCCCTGTTTGATGGACTATGGGCGTGTGCTTGGGCAATTTTAACAAAAAACAAGATATGCCTTTATGAATGATGAACGACGATATATCTCTATTCAAAATCTAAAATAATCATATAATATTACCCAAAAAATAAAATAAAATATAAATATAAATTATTACATTATTCCGAAAATAATGACAGATTTTAACCTTCAAATTCAATTATACATAATTAAACCTTATTAATCAAAGTATTTTATTTTATTTGATTTGATTGTACACATTTTTGCCAATGCATGACAAGCTTATTTACGCCTATAGAATAAAACTCAAGACGGATTAGAATCCAAGAAAGCAATTGTTATGGAATTTTCTTCCATAGTCATCAAGATGCTTGGAAAGATGAAAGTTTTCGTTAAACAAAATGGCTACTTTTCAGTTAATTAGTGCTGTTCGTTTTTATTGTATTTTCTTCCACTAAAACTATCCATGTCATTTTCAACAGTAGCAAGATATCCTCGACCCTCTTCAGCTTTAAGACTCATATCTCCGTGCTTAAACTTTTTGAACCGGTGGCGCACAGTTTATTCAGAAGTGGTTCCTTTACCCTGTGCTTGGTTAATGCATAATGCCCAAGTTTAAATGTATGCAAAAAAAATTTACATGTAATTCTTCTTTCTTTAATCCTATTTTTGATGAAAGTTAATTGCCTGACTCAATAAATAAATATAGCAGATTTCTAGCTGTCAAACAAAAACAAATGAAAAAATATTTTGTAACAAAGAACATTTAAAATGGTATAAAGACCGAATACCTGAGTTGTTTGTTAGTTGTATCGTGTATAATGTGTTGAAGGATTGTAGCATGTCATTGTCACACCAGTGTTGATGCAGACTATTCTAGGGTAGAATAGTAATAACTCGGAAAGATCTGAACTATTAATGAACTGTGTTAGTTGAGACATAGTATTGACACTGCGGACCAGTAGCAAAAACATGGATTACTTACTTCCTCGGGGACCAAAGAACTTGACACAGAATTCGTTGAGGCCACCCAGTATCGTGACCTCATGCTTGCTCTCAATGCTGTGGTTTGAGAAGTTAAGGATAATCTTTATCAGGTGCTAAATTTTAAAAATACACCAATTTAATTCACCTAAATACATATATACATATATATCTAAAACAACTACGGAAGGCATTGGAAAATAGACAGATTGCCTTTGAGATGTGGTGCTGGAGGCGCATACCATGGGCAGCAAGCTGGACAAATGTTCCATTCTGCAGGAACTACAGATCAACGATAGACTCAGCCTTATCGAAAAATATTATTGTTGCTACTGGGATTCGAACTTGGATCTCTTTCTATCCGGGAAAATTGCATTATCCGATTATGCTACAGCAATACAGTGCATTGACAACAAATTTTCAAACCTATATGTTACACTTTTCAAATTGATACATCTACTGTTCCATTATTTAATTTGTATTTTAAAAAAATATCACAGACCTATGTTCTGAATAATTACAACTTCGCAATAAGAATGTGTTTTCCTTAATAATTTTAATATCTTGTAAGTTTAGTGGTTAAGGCGGTCTAGTAGTCCAGTGGTCGGGGATTCGAGCCTCATTCCAGGAGACCAGCAAGTCAGTCCTATTTTCATAACACGAGCGTTCAACTTAATTCGAAAATACTAAGAATATATTAATGTGATACATATTCCGTGTACGCACTACTATTTTAAAAAAAAATCTGTTTGCTGAGGACCCTTCAATTTTTTTGTACAACTTGCGAGAAGGGAAGATAGCTTAAGAAGCTTGTTGTGGTGGGCCACATCGATGGGGAAAATGAAGATCCCCACCCATCGGATCAACCAAGTGAAAAAGGCAACACGCACCCCTCTGGTGAAATAGTGGAGAACTATAATCAAAAGGGTGGTAGATCATGAAGATCATGATTCTCAGTCGTGAGGGACCGACAAGGAAGATTACAAACTTGTACTCTCTAATATATTATATACATCATCTTAGTAAGTATGGAAAGAGGGGAGAAAATGTCAAACATTTGAAAATGATGCAATAATATACATTGCAGAAGATAATTATGAAACTATAATGAACAATTAAATTATAGCTTAAACAATGTAGCAATATGGTTGAAGAAAAATAAACTGAAAATAAAACTAAATTTATAAACATTGGAAATAAAATAATACCAATTATGAAGTGACTGAAATTAAATATTTAGAATAATCTAAATTGAACTTTTATCAAAATGGAAAACACGTGATTAAAAATATTTCAAAAAAATCTCACTTCAGGAAAAGATTTAATAGTACCGAGTTTTGTAAAATAGAATTCAATATTGTTGATATATAAATCAAAAACATTTGTTGGGAATCAAACTCGCAGGCCTTGTATGAAGTAGTAGATAGTATCCTAAATCCACATGATAAAACCAAGTAATAAACCTACTATAATTATTTGGATTTTGCATACTTGAACCCGGGCCAAAACAGTCGATCGATTTAAAACATATGTAGATGATGACGTTTGCATGGAAAAAAACTCTCCAAACATAGGTCTCATTTATCAAAATCATAAACACAAATAATAAATCTAGAATGTAACGAGTTTTAATGATAAATCCACGAATGGCATAGCGATTTGGTGTAGCAATTCAAAATTATAAACGAAAATATATTTTTAATATCATATATGTCAGAATATGTAATAGACTACAAAATACGAGGTGTGACAGTTTAATTCCCGGAATTGACTCGTGTCGCCCATGACATATCGAAATTACACGAATATTTGTGTTTGAACTAATATATGGATAAATTTCAAGCTTAATAGAACCAGCACTTTGGTATAAAAATGGGAATTGAAAATTGAAAGCAGTCGCAGTGCGCTCACTGTGACTTTTTGGCTAATTAGATCATCCTGCCTATTCCACTGTTTTCTGGCTACTTTCTAAATTATCAAATTAATGGAAAATGTGTCCCAGGCCTGTTTACAAAAACGGTAACACCGTCGTATAGATGCACAAGAGGAGTATTTTGAAGGTGCGTACACGGAATATGTGTCACATCAATATTCTTACTATTTTCAAACTAAGCTAAACGCTTGAACTCGAAAGCCTCCTAGAACGAGGCTCGAAACCCCGACCACTAATCACTAGGCGAGTATTGTAACCATAAAAGCACGTCAAATTACAAGAATTAAATTGTCACACCTTGTACGTATCGTCCCAACAGAGCCAAAGACGTAAATGTACGACATTGGCAAATCTGACTTAAGTGCAGAGATAAGGTAGATTATTTTCAAAAGTGGTTGTTGGCTACGGAAGTGGAAAAAATATGACTTTATTTTACCGCATAAACACTGAATTTCAATAGGTAGCAATAATTATTATTTTTACGATTTAATTCATACCGAAATGAGCAAGATTAAAAACAACATTGACATGACTGTTAATTTTCAAAAATATTTCAATCAAATATCTAACAAGTGTCACTATACATATCCGTGACGTTGGGTCCAATGGGTCAATACGTTTTAAATGATATACAGTAGACCCTTGTGATTGTTTTAAAAAAATTGAAAAAATACAGCATTCATTAAAAATAAACATGAAAACGAAGCGTCCCCGAATAATAATTTGCGAATGCATCATCGTCTGGGATTTCTGATCGACGATTCGTTAACAAATTTTGATATTCGAATTTTGGATAATGAAACATATTAAGCCTAAGCCCATTACTTAGTATGGTATCTAATTGTTTTAATTCTAACTTTAATTGTGTTTGTTATTTTCTAATACACAATTGTGTCAAACTGAAAACCTCTTTCAATCTTAGTAGAAATTTATTTCTCATTTTTTTATTTAAAAATCATTTAATTTATTATTAATTTTTTTATACGAGTGAAGGAGAGATAACTTATTTTTTAAAGGGGAGTGGCTAAATTCTGGCATTGGGAATCCATTTTTCATGCTCTCCGATAAAGCTGTCAGTGAGGGTGTGAGACTGGTCTCAATTGGCCTAGTGGTTAAGATGCTCGATTCAGTGGTCGGGAGTTTGAGTCTCATTCCAGGAAACCAGCAAGTTAGTCCTATTTTATATTTTACATGTATGCATCTCTAATATTTTTTTATTGTTTTTAAATTTGGTTATTTCAAAGTAGTAGAGGCTGACCACAAATGCGCTGGTATCCTCAAGAATTTTCTTTCATTGATCTCTGTTTCATACTATTTATTTCCAGTTTTCGATCGATAATGATATTAAGAAGAGCCGCATAGGACCGAAGATCGTGGAGAGCAACGAGGAAGGTCTATGTCCAACAATGGACGCAGATGGGCTAAAGAAGACATATTAACAAAGAATAATATTTAGATTTTATATAAATTCCCTGAACACATTCACCGGTCTGGACAAGCAGTCTGACTTACGGTGTTGTGAAATTAGAAGTCAGTTTTAATTTCATCTTCCGTTTTATATAACAGCGATGACCTTATCCTCCCGAATAGGCAGGTGGAATCCTACAACATTCTGTCAATACAAAGGTATCAGGTATCATTATCATAAGGTGTGTCATCTATTGAATATTTGAACCATTATTAGCATTAATGAAATCAAGGTTACATTGTCATTATTATTTACAATGATTGCATAATGATTACTAATTTAAACAGACCAGAATGAGTACTAATGTATTAGAAAAAATAAAATAATTAATAAACATACCGCATGCTACACTTGCCGAAATCACAGGAGAATAGATATAGCTTCCTTTATTATTATCTTAAAACGTTCCTTGCCATCTCAATTTCTTAACATTTTTATCTTTTTTTTGCTTTTTTATTATTTTGTTACTTAAATATATTGTATTATAGATATGTATTATCTTTATGGCGAATTGGGTTTTCATTAAAAAAAAAAAAAAACTCGATCACGCTGGAATAAACGCATTATTATTATAAATAACCATCTAAACAAATATAGCTGAAAAATAAAACAAAACCAATTATGTCAGCAATTATCGTAGGAAGCGACTGAAATTAAATATTTGAAAATCATAATAGATTAAAAATTTAATTATTCGCTAAATACAAGACACGTCACCAAAAAGATTGCTAAACAAATCTCACTTCCGGGAAGGATTAGAAGATTCATTAGTACCGAGTCTAGTAAAATAGTCTACAACTCTGTTATTATTCCTCACATCAACTACTGCAGCAGCATTAGAAGAAATGCAACAATTGTCAGTGTTGCAAAATAAAGCTATGAGAATAATACTCAGAAAAAATAGATATACTCGGATCAGTACAATGCTGAAAGATCTGAATATGATGACCTTTAAGCAGAAACTGTATTTTAATATTATGGTGTTTACATATATGAAAATAAAACATTTGTTTTTTGATTCTACTCATTTAATTTATTTGATACGCGTTTCACCTTGCAAGGGCATTATCAATCTAACAATTATAACTCGACAATTTGTATTTATAACTATAATGGGGGACAGCTATACTATTTATTTACATGAGATGAAAAGGGACAACATTATTCATTGGAATTCTGAGGATTTCCATATATACTACAATAAATACAGATATAAAAATTGATATTAGAGCAATAAGAATAAATAAATTAATACAATCATTGATCCAACTGTATGGAGTTTTACTTCCCATGTCTCAACGCTATTGAAATAACATTTTTATTGAGACTTAAGGATTCAACCACTTCTGGCTGGCATCCATCATTGAATGTCAGATTAGGATATCTTGTGATTGGAAGGCATGGACAGTTATTGAATTGTCCTCAAATAACGAGATATAAAAACGGTATTCGGGACAAACGCCAAAGAAAATGACCTGCTAAGATCAACGAAGGATCGAGACCCCTCGGAAATGGACAGTGTTTATAGGCTCGACTGCGAGAAATTAGATGTGGGCCAAACAGCACCCACAATTTCCAAAAGGATTGACGAGCATAAACGAGCATGCAAACTTGGCCATTGGCTGAACACTTTCTGGATACAGGCCACCATATTGAATTTGGAAAGCTCAAGAGTTATCACGCACGTCTAATTAAGGAGGCAATTGAAATATATAAACAACCAGTGAATACTAATAGGGATGACGACATAAAATGATAAACTTTCAGGTATCCGGCGCTTCAAAGTCATAAGAGTCCGCACAGATAGTTATCCGACACATAACACAACACTACTCGTTTCGCACAACACCTGTTTTTTCGACACGGTATTGCAATCCAGTACCTAAACACGCCACACCCTGCTTTCGACACGGTATTGCAAGCCAGAACTTAATCACAACACCAACAGTCACACATCACATCAGCCCGGATGATGGACCCTGCAATGGGATCCGAAACAACGACCAGAAAGTTCATATATACATGGCAGATTAGCCCAAAAAACTGTACACAAAGGAAGGCATAGTATTGAAAATTGTGAAAATTCAGAGAAAAAACATATTTTGAGTAATTGTATTTGAGTAGCTCGGTCTAGTGGTTAAAACGCTGACCTAGTGATCTAGTAGTTGGGGGTTCGTGCCCCATTCCAGAACACCAGCAAATTAGTCTCATTTTCAAAGCACAAGCGTTTAGTTTAGTTTAAAAATATTGATGTGACACGTATTCCATGTATGCATCTCTATAAAAAATAAATAAATAATAATATATATACATATATATTAACCTAAAAAACTGATTACCATTATGTTGTTTTCCATTGAGATAGACAGAGATGATAGAATGCCACACTTCCCATTCTGACATACCACACTTTCATATATATCTTCTCATACACTCTCGGTGAATCACGATATAAATATTACACTCTGCAGCACTGTATGGAATTGAAACATGGACACTGAGAAGGAAAGAAAGAAACGTGCTTGCGATGTGGTATTAGCGTTCTTTGCTGCGTTTACCGTGAATTGCGAGATGGATGAATCTCTCTATGCTTCAGGAACTTCACAAAGAATAAAGTGTCTCCACAACACGTAGGAAAATAGTTCCTGCATATTTTGGAGGGAAGAGATAGCCTGGAGAAATTAGTGACCACCTCAAACAAGATGTTCAGACCAAGCCCGAAAAACGATTGGAGCCTCGAAACCAAAGTGTCATGATGCGCATAACTAAAGAGTTTCGAGAGCTAAGACTCATCCATGTATACGAACTTTGATAAAATGATAAATAATCTTGATAAACTTCTTAAAATATGATGAAGAATGATGGTAAAAAAATTTAAGAAGCAAAAATTACAGAGACCACAACAATTTTTACATATCATCAAAACAGTGTGACATTTTTATTTCTCTCAGATTTGATATCATTTTAATAATCAAAATTATAAATTAGTACACATTTATCACAAATTTTTATTATGATTATGACAAATCAACATTTCTGCCTTTTACAACCTGCACATGTTTAACTTTATATTCATTGTTTGTACAACCTATACTCTATTGCATGGCGTTGCGCAATAACTTCAACATTGTTTTAGGATATTTGTTGGCTTCATAATTAAACAAATCCAAATCTATTTATGATAGAGTAAAGAATTAATAAATTAATTAGTTGATCTAAAGGGAACAAATGCACGAGGGAATAGTAGGGAAAATATAACGCGTGTTGACCGTTAATAACAAACACATCTTCGCGCCTCTCCCCGACCCCATTAAAAAAATATCCAATAAAGTAATCTCAGAAAAGTATGTGATGAAAAGGTAACCAAACAAATACATCACACTTGTTACCATGGTGACAACATATTTTATACAGTACCCGTAAACATCAACATTTTCAAAAAGCCTCGACATATATACTTTTCCATGTCCCGGTAGGTATGCAAAAAAATTCTTTGCAAATTTAGTATACAGTGGAACCCCAATTTTATATGCCCAGAATTCACGTTTTACCTCCATTTGCGTATTATTTCTGCAATTCTTATGAGTTATTCTGCAGCCTGTTTAACATTCAACTTTCCTGCGATTTCAGTCTAGTTGACGCTAGACATAGTGGAAATTGATAAAATAGTGGACAGTCGTACAAACGAAATCTTGACAGAAGAAGAACCTTAAGATGAAGAAGAAGTGTCTGCTCATCCCATCAACTCAGTTCCTACAAAGGACGATGCCATGTGGCATATTGAAAGCCCCATAGCATATTTTATTAGTAATGTACCACCAGAAAACCTTTAATTTATAAAATTGAATTGAAAGAACTATTCAAAAACAACATCGACAACAAAAAACCATTAGCATAAAATATTGTTTATTTTTTCAATAAAAAATAAATTTTATTTTTATTTTTTTTAATACCAATTTACATTTTTTTTGTTGGTCCCTTCAAAAACTTAAAATCGGTGCTCCACTGTACATCAAAAAATTTGAATTATAAAAAATAATACATTCCTAGTACCTACCTGCACAAGTATAATGCCATGCCAACTGTCTTCTTGACAAATTAAATTTGAAAATGAATGGAAGTAAATTCATTCCTTCCTTCCCAGGGAACTGTACACATAGCACACACCACATATGCAATATTTTCACATGACCACGAGACCACAATTGTATTCACTCAAAAAAAATTTATAGACCCTTGGAAATAGTTCCATGAAGAATACATTCAATGTAGGAAAAATATTACAAAATGAAACGTTAAAATATCTGAAAATGAGAAAAAAAATATAAAAGTAACATAACCCTTGGCACTCACGGGTGGCTACGTCGGCGCCATTTAAAGATTGTGTTCAAATTCGATAGTGTAATTATGGCGACATTAATAAACTGGTATGCGATAAAATACTGAGGTCTGTAATAGTTCAGTATCTTATAAATTAACAATTTTTTAACTCTCGATACAGCGATAATGACATATCCTAGAGTAATGCTGATTTTATATTTTCTTCTTGC
Source organism: Eubasilissa splendida (assembly GCA_031772225.1). Taxonomy (NCBI): domain Eukaryota; kingdom Metazoa; phylum Arthropoda; class Insecta; order Trichoptera; family Phryganeidae; genus Eubasilissa; species Eubasilissa splendida. The sequence goes on from CM062870.1 coordinate 13,657,028, forward strand.
TAAGACTAATCCGCGAACCCCACAAATTTCATTATTTATTTAAAGCATTTTTAAAAAACAATAAAAAAAGCCATCAACAATGTAAAAACAAAAGCAGATATTTAGTCAATAAATTCCTACAAATAATTTAATTTTTGACATGCCATATTTGGCGTTTGATATTTAGATTTTTTTTTAAAGTGAATCAAAAATTAAGAAATAAAAAAAATATTTTCAATTCCAGTTTCATTATCTTAAATGCAAGATTAGTTTGTCTAAATGTAATTAATGAAGCCAATCCCGAAGTAAAATTGAAGCCCGAGATTTTGGAATTTCAGTTTGGGATTCCGGAATCAGTCCCGGGATTAGAAAATTATCATTTGCTCATTAATTTTACTCTTATAAAAAAAATGCTAGAGAAAACAAGAACAATTACGTAAGATATTTATATTTAAGTAAACAAATCTTTGTACAAAAATTTTATTTTTATGAATATGGCAGAAACAATAGCAGAGCATCGAGGGTTTCATCATTTAATTGTGATCTAATTTTAGTTGAGAATATAGAAAGACAGTGACATCAAACAGGCAACTAATTTTAGCAATATTTGAATATGTCCAAGAACACACAATTACTGGATGTTTACCTACAAAGGTACTGTTATTAAATAAATATCAGATATCTCATAGAGACGAAACTATTTTTACCCCATACTTCTATATATTTTCCATTAAATATAATAAAAATAGCTTTGTCTCTATGAGATAGGAGTCTGCCGTGAGTGTGACCCAGGACCGAGGCTTGAATGATACGTGTATCGCTACAAGGAGGAAAGAAGAAAAATTTTGATACCCGAAATAAATCCAAAATATTATTTGTGACTATGCATACTAATCCCGGGATTTACGAGTATAAATACTTTATACTGGACCGGGATCCAGGGATTGAATTCCCTCCATGTAATATACACAGAATTACACCTATTATTATTCTAATTTGCAATCTGTAGAACACTTACATTAGTAATTTGTCTTCCACAAAGGGATTATTTTTTATGAGAATCCGAGTGTATCAGGACAGAGAAAAGATAATTGAATTTTAATTGTCAATATATTCAAGCAGCAAATATGCAACCAACAAAAACAAATTCATTTACAAGATTCATGAATTCGTGGGAATGAATACCGCATAATGTGAAATTTACCAACCTGCAACAATTTGTGATGTCATAATGTTTGCAATACAACAAAAGATTATTTCCTTTCTCCTATATTGATCTCATTAATAAACAAAATTACATGAAAACGAGTCAGCTGCGTGAAAAATGGCGTAAAAATTATTGTGATATGCGTTACGAAAATTCGCAAAAATTTGCTTTTCGAAAGTCATGACAGAAAATCGGCTAATTAGGCCGCTAAAATTCAATGTGATGCTATGTATGTCGTGCGGAATTAATAAATGCTAAAAATATCTAGACATGAAGAGATCGTAACTAAAGTTTCACTTTGTTTACAAAACAAATTAAGCACATAACAATAACGATGCGACAGCTCCCCCTTCGTGCAAAAAAAGGAGGTCAAAGATCATAATATTATCACAGGTGAAATCGTAAATATATTAGCAAAAATTAATTATTAGTAAATTACACAACTAGCAATTCGTTTGCTAATAGAACATTCTAGGTCCCAGATTTGGCGATATCCCCCCCACGATCCGTCAGGTCTGACTCTTAACTGGAACAAAAACTAGAAAAGGTACTCCAGCCGTGACCCAATTAATAAGAAAACACACCTACCAAAACCCTTCGAAGCGTCAAATCCTAACTCAGCTAACAAAGAAGTGCGTAACCTGTGTAAACACGTCGCACTCCTAGATCAGTAGCCATTGGATGCGTACACCTACACGTCTCGACGTACGAATATCTGCCATAGCTAACTTGACATTTCGTTGCAACAATAAGCTATCCCAAAATACGAAAGCCTGAAAAAAATCTCATGCGAAATCACATCGAATGCCCTCACAGTCTTTGTGTTCGGATGCAAAATATCGATTTTCAGAGGGCACTGACAATCAGCTGATGCCAAAGAAGGCAACATATTTACACGGGCCCTCAGCGCTCACGGTCTACAGATAACAAAGAAAGGATACAGTTTGATGACGTCTGTGTCCATACGACGTTTACCAGCGCTCGGAGACGACATTTCGTTAATAACCAGCACGTTTTACACCTTCGATAATCACTGGCGAGGCAAATATCTCACGCGAAAAACTATCAAGATAGATTAACCCGTCGCAGTGGCCAAAAAAATAACATTGGAAAACAATGGTCGACCACAGACTGCAGCTCGAACGCAGATCGAGAAGTATTCGATTTTGGATGGGGGCTTCTTTCGCAAGGTTAAAAAGTCAATCCATACAAAATAGCTCGTGCTCTATCTAATGCTTGGAAAAGAGCTCAAATAAGGGAGACGAAGAATCGCCGCAGTCTGTAGGAAAAGGTAGGTACCCATCACGCAGTTGCGCAAATATCCAGGGAAATTAATAGTAGAAATAGAAAAAGCGTAGAATATTTTTTGCTGTTGGCGTAGTATATTTATATACAAAGTTACACGGAAAACCTTGAAAACTAAAGGTAACCACCGCCCTATTCCCTTTTCATATACAAACTATGATATGAAAAGGTCAACGAGTAACTAAAAGAAATTCCTCACGTTTTTAACAATAATTATATCAAGACGACGAATTCTATTTTTACAGTTGTGATATGTTGGAGATCTGTCAGATAACTAATAATAATATGTAATTAAGAAATGACTTTCTGTACTAGAAAACTGAGAATATGTTAAGACAATAGATATCAGCCATGTATTTTATAAAGAAATTTGTGAAATATAAAAACGTCTCACATGTTGACAAGAGTAAATGTAATGTAAAGTTGATTTCTGTAATTTTGATACGGTGATCCTTAACTATAAGCATTCCGCTTGTATTTTCCTAAAATTAGTATAGATCATTATTATACGGTATTATTGAATACATTTTCGTTTTATTCGTATTTGGTTTAAATGTTTATGTCAACACAATGGTGTAGGTAGTTAAAAAACAGTAAAGTAAACGTATTATTCTGTTTAAGAATAAAAGTTAGAATGCAATAAATGATTTATGATAAGGGACACTCGGAAACATGCCCTAGGGCTAGTTAAATTATTTTTTCAGAAGATAATGTATCTTCTCACAGTGTTATTCTATTTTTGTTTTACCTCAGATACAATTTTTATTATATTTAATACTTTATTTGAGCTGTAAACAAATATGGATTAAAATAAATATTAAAAATAAAGTTTTGGGCTATTTTTTCTAGGATAGTCGGCATCAAGTTAAATGTAAAATGGTAGCCGGATTCAAAACATTCACGTAGGTGTGTTAATAATTGTATGCTAATTTGTTCTTATCAACTGTTCTTATGATTGTGGAAAAATCTGTCTTACGCATATTTAAATGTCATATTCAAATAATCTCGATCATTCGCCGACCTTACGAAATGATCATATACTTTGGTTATTACGCGAAAAAAGACTAAAATTCATAAAAGTACTAATTAATCGTTTTTTTATTTATTCTATTGACAACAGTTTTTCTTAAATGTTCCTACTGAATGTACTGAAGATACATTACTGAGTCGTTCATGTCTTCAAGAAATTAGTTTTTGCAAAATTTTTAGAAAAAGCTAAAAACTATCGTTATTATAATTACCGATATGCTATTTGGAAACAAATTATAATGATTAAAATTACAAGCATTAGCGTATTTTTACATATCTAGCTATTTTATAAAAAAATGTTTGGAAAATATTTGCCTTGTTACTATCTTAACATCGATTCTTGGAGACTCCAGACTCTTGATAGTAAAATTGTAAAATTTATACATTCGACTTGTAACATAATGCATGGCATTTACTCTTGTTCGATTTGAGAATCATCCCTACTTAAGTCCAAACCACCAATCTTTGTCCTTGCATGATTCTGTGGTTGAGATGCTTTAATTATCTTCGCTGTGTGTGAAGTGTGAATTATTTATAAATTGATTGAAGTGATTATACGTCCGGTTTGATTTTATGATATTGCACTGAAATTGGCGACACACACAGAAAACAATTTTGGTGATTTCATAACACCTTGTTTAGCGTTTGTATTACAAATAACCACCGTAAAGTGATGTGTGACAGATGGGTGTAATACTTAGGCCGCTTCGAATGGGGTTTGGATGTCATATTTACATGCTATTCCATTTCAATCTGACGTTCCGCAGATGTTTATAATTGTGTAAATACTGGAGCGCACGCCGCGCTTACTAATTATAGCCTGTCAGAAAACTGATTCACGCGTTTTTATAACCCTGCTGCCATGTATGAGTATTCAGCTATCGCCGCGACAAGTTTATAACCTACGGGAGATGAAACGAACTCGACAATTGTTCGTTTCCGAAGTGTTTTTTATTTAAAAATATATTATAAACCAGTTGAAAGGGCGTAAAGATGGCTGTGACGTTTGATCAGAATGATATGACGAGGTAAGTCAAATTATATATTACTAATTATTAAACAGGTAAATCTCGAATTTTTGCTTGTTTATTTGCTTTTAACTCGAAGAAGCGAGTTGGTCTGTATATTCCTGGACATTGGTTTTCAACAAGCCACCTTATGCAATTCTATTTTCCAATATTTAGATTTACTATTAGGTTAGATTGATTTCTGCCCTTTAATATTTACATTGAGAATTCGATAAATGTTTCGTTGGTTCATTTTAAGTTGTTTAGCAGTTACAGTATCATAACAGGTTTTAAAATATGCACACTGAAAGATAATTTAAAAAGTTATTTAATTTTCAAAGACTACATGTTCAAATATTATTTAAAATGCTAAACTTATTGCGTAGCTTATTGGTGTAGTGGTCAAGACGCTGGCCTAGTAATCTAATGGTCGGGCGTTCGCGCCTCATTCCAGGACACCTGCAAGATAGTCCTATTTTCATAGTACAAGCGTTTAGTTTAGTTTGAAAATAGTAAGAATATTGATGTGACATGTATTCCATGTACACAGCTCTATTTAAAAAAAAATCTCTAATAAAATTAGATGCAATGTAGTTTTTATGATATTGATAAATTTAATTTGAACATAGAATATGTTTTTTCAGACTTCCCAAGAGGCTTCAAATGAGCCATGAAACAATGTTAAATAAATAAATATTTACACAAAACAAAAGAACTGCATCTGAATTTGAAATAAAATTCATCTGAATTTGAAATAAAATTCAAACAGTGTTTAAAGAGACAAAAATAATATAAAATGATCTGTAAATGAGGTAGGGTGGGTCGAACAAGATTCTTTGCAGGAGATGTATGGTTCAGTAATTACATGTACATATAATTCAAAGTGCCCATATTAATATTAATGTTCCCATTTGTTGGGAGAATTTAAATATATTAACATATTGTCGTGGTAAATGCAATATGCTGTATATCAAAAATACCAAACTTTTCAGGAGAGACAAAAAACTGTCAACCTAGTGTGATGTAATACACAACTTACGTCAAAATGGTGATAACACCGTTAACAGAGAGCTAATTCAATTAAGATAATAAATTTGCGAAAGAATCGGTGAGATGGGGGTAGTTTTTGTCTCCTGAAATTTTAAAATTTATTTATCTTTATTTAGACACATAAGATAACACATGTACAGCTAAAAAAAAGACAGTTTGTTACATATATTTTATACAGATTTTAAAATGCATTGTCTAACTAGGCAAACCTATTTTAGGGCAAATTGGCAAACAAATTACATTTCACAAAACCAAATTGAAGGCAGAACACAATCAAATAGAAAACGAAACATGCAAGGCAAGTAAACTTGAAAATATATAAAATGAGAGAAAAAAATATGTAAAAGAATGTAAGCACATACAAGGTAAAGGAAAATATGCAAGATCAAAGCTATAATGCAGTCTGTACAATACACAAAATACAGTTATAAGAATAATTTCATAATATAAAACAGTTCACTCTCAGTAACTGCTCTACCTAATTTCAACAACCAATTTGAAACATCCATTTTAAAAGCCTTAATGTCACTTAAAGTTCTAATATTATTTCCAATTTGATTGTATATTTTGGGAACTTGAAAGGCGAATAATCTTTGACTAAAAGTAGTTTTCATTCTTGGAACGATTTTAAGATTATTTGCTCTTATGGGATAATATTTTTCAGTCCTCACAGATGGAGCGCTTATTTTCCTATGAAAGCTAGTTAGTATATTCAGCACATATAATTAAAAGTTTGGCATTTTTGATATGCAGACTATTGTATTTATCATGATGATATACAAACTGAATGCAATACTTATCTCGTTCACGCCATGTTATGTTCATATTACATGTCTTCATTCGAACTGACATGTTGCAAAATGTTTTCAACTACACTGCGCAAATCAATATTCAAAATGGACTTGAATATACGCATTCCATTACATATATAATAAACATGTTATATGCCCACATCGATACAGATTCTGATGTAGTGATGTAGGTGGGAAATAATAATCTTCTTCTTCCACGTCGTTACATCCCAGAATGGGATTTGGCCTTTTCCATAAGTGTTCACTGACTCCTATCCCTGGCCATTCTTCTTCAGTTCCCGGACTCCATCCCATTCCAGTCTTCTTCCACACTGTCAGGCCACCTCTTCTTCGGTCTGCCTCTAGGTCACTTCCACTGAGGTATCCGCTTGGTCACGATCTTGAAAGTGTAATTATGAATGTATTAAATAAATAAATAAATACATATTTTTAACCGTAGACTGAATGTGGGGGAAATGCGGTCGCTTGGGTGCACATATGGGAAGTCTATGTACGGTGGAGTGAAGAATGAACAAATTAGTAGTGAATGTAGAGCTGTTGGTAGCATAGTCAAAAGGGTTGCTGGGATGGTTTGGTCATGAACGAGAGAGGATCGTAAAGAAAATATGAGAGTTTTACCTATCATTAAAATTCTTATTATGTTGCCTTTCATTGGAACTCCCCATATTTTGAAAATGTTCTCTGTGGCAGGGGGGAGAACTCTGGAAATTTTGAGCCTCTCGATAGACAATCCGCTAGACCGTTGTAACGGCCAGGTAGAAATTGACTCTCTATGACTATGTTGTGCTGGTCTAGCATCCTCATTATCCGAAATGTAAGGTGTAAGATGGCCACCGATCTGGTTCCTCCCTCGTTGTGGAGATATGCCAAAACAGTCGGGTTGTCCGATTGAATGAGTACTGAAGAATTCCTCAAACTCTCGTTCAGCCACTTGAACACCTCTAAAATTGCAAACATCTCTTTTTGATTGCTGTGCCATAACGCTTGCTCCTCTATCCAGCGACCTGGCATATGATGGTTGTCCATCTGAACTCCTCAACCTGTGCCCGCTGCGTCCGTTGACATGAAATGTGTGGCTGGAGGATTATGAATCGGAGAACATATCTCGAGATTGTTCAGCCACCAACGCAAATCTTCCTGTACCTGGGGGTTCATTTGAACTATCTTGTTGGGGAGGCATTTCTGCATGGTATTCGATTGCAGTTGCATGTGACGACAGTGAAGGCGCCCCCTGGGTATCAAAAAACTGGCAAAATTTAATGATCCTAGGATGGTTTGAGCCCGTCTCAGAGACCAAGACTTCTCTGTCACTAGCCTTCGAAGCGCAGCCCGGAGCTTCTGGCATTTGTTCCGAGACAGGTGTTTCATGCCATATTTGATGTCCAATATTATTCCTAAATATTCTAGTTCTTGGGTCGGGATGGAGATGCACTTGGACATGTTTGACTCCCACCCTAGGGAATGGAGCAGGGTTAAAGTGTCCTTTGTCTGGATTTCCAATATTTCTCTGGACTGATGTGCCAGGAAAAAATCGTCCAGATAAACCATGATTCGGACACCCTTTTTGGCAGGCAAGTCATTTGAAGGGATTGGCTCTTAGAAAACAAGCGAAGGAACTTTCGATGAGATGCCTTTACAGGAACGTGAAACTATGCTTGGGACAGATCGATTTTTGTCATCCAATCATTTGGCTGTAAAAAGGGTGGAATTCTGTGATGTGATATGAGGAAAAAGCGTTTCGTAATCACGTGGGTGTTGAGGCCTTTTATGTTGTAAATGGGGCGGTCTGATCTGTCACTCTCCTTTACCAGGAACATCCGAGAATGGAAGCCTGAGGATTGGTCTGCTAGTTCCAGAATCCCTTGGACAAGCATTCCTGTAATTTGGCGGGTTATATCCGAGGAGACAGGAGTTTTGAACTGCGACTGCATCCTCTGTGACGGTCTGACTAACAGAGGCATGGATACGAATGGGATTCGGTATCCTGAAATCATCTTCAGAATGACGCTGGGTGCATGAAGCTCCTGCCATTTCTGGAGATACTCTGCTAGCCGTCCTGCTCGGAAAACGTCATTTGTTATTGGCCCAACGGCGAGAGGTCTGCCCTCTTGCAGGTCGGCTGCAGGCTTGCTGCCTTCTACCTCTGATTTGAGGTGTGCGGCTGGAGGTTTCGTCCAGGGTCTGCCCGCTGGTTACGAAATAACTCCCGGGAAGGGCCACCAACAATGTGTCGCTTGGTGGACGCAGAATCCGGCCTCACGAACGCTCCCAAATTGTCCCTAACACTGGAACGAGCAAGTGTCGGTTGACCAGATGGGTTCGGCATTTTAAATACCTTGGATATGCCACCAAACCTCTGCAGTTCTGAGGAAAATGCCTTCTCTTCAAACAGATGACTGTTGCTTGGAGGAATCTTGTACAATGATTGAGCCTCGTTCTTGTTTCTTAGCGCCTGTAAGAAATACTTATGACGGTACTCAATCACTTCCGCTCTCTTTCCACAAACTATCTGCAGGAGGTCGTCAGAGCAGCGATTAAAGTCGCTCTGCTCCCCGAAGATGTCTTCAATTTTACCAACTAGACTATCTGGTGTGAGCTCCTCCGACTCGCCGAAGGTCCAGTTGATGAGCACCTGAAGACTACTCTGAAGTACCTCCCGTTTTTTGAGTGCCGCATGTGCGACGGCCGCAAGCACTTCTTTCTTTCTTTGATGCCAACTGTAATGACGACTCATTAACCGCCGCTAGTTTGCTATTTTCTTCCAAATCCCTGAAACCGGGTTCCACGATGTAATTTTTCGAACTTTGGCATTCCGAACGTCCAACCATTCTGCTGAATTAAACCGCTGCAAGCGTTCCATGGATTCGAGCATATATGTGAACGGTTTTGAATTCCGTGCTTCAGCTAATTCCGTTGCGGCAGCTGGCATCTGAAAAACTGCCCTCTCCTGACTAATGGAAGGTACTTCTATTGCTTCTCTACTGGTATTTTGGGAGAAGCCAGAATCGGTTCGCCACTTAGCATCGCATTACAATTTCTCTCAAATCAGCTATTTGCTGTGATAGCTTTCGTACATCGCGGGAAGACTGCCAATAATCTTGCGAAGATGAGTCACTATAGTACGACCTGCGCGATTGTTTCACTCTAGCCCGCTTTGATCGACGGCGTGGTCTGGTTTCATCTGTTTCGAGCGGACGCTTGGGTTTAGAGCAAATTTTGTGGGACTCCGATACACCACGGCTCTCTGATCACGTTTGAATATCGTCAATATTGCGATTCGACATTATTTTGTTTTAATTTACGCACAAAAACAGTTCACAAGGTTTCCGTTATGTAATCGAGCGATGAAAGATTGATGTCAATTGAAACAAAATGGCTTCCGCCTGCCTGATGGCAAGGACGCGCTGAACAAAGCAGGGCTACCAATTGGATAAAAAGGGAGGGAAAAGTACCTACACACAGTGAAGACACGGCCGAAAAGGATGCTATCTCAAATTTATATTCTGGATAAGGAACAGCACTACATAATATTGACGGCAACAGGAACATTGGTCGTCCGCTAACTGGCATGATGAATAAATGTATGAAAGTAGATGAGGCATGAGTGATGTGCCAAGACAGAAGAGTGGCATTCTATCTTCTCTGCCTAACCTTACTGAGAAACGGCATGATGGTAAATTAGTTAGTTAAACTCTTCCCTAAATAATTTGAAGAATTCCCTCAGAATAATATTCACATAATTAGGCATAGGCATATCGCGGCAATTGATTTGGTTGACCTTGGAACCCATGCCCTTGTGTACTTCTGTTCTCTTTTAATTTTATTTAATTTACTTTTATTCTCACATCTTACAGTATTTTAATTTTCTTAACCATAAAAAGGTGTATTTTGTAATATGTTATAACACCAATTGTCTTAAATATTTCTGCATTGTACCTTGATGTCATATCCAGGATTATCTAACGGGATCCTCAATGACCTGTCTGTACATGAAAAAATAAAATAATATAGTAAATTACTCGCAGGCAATGTTCCCTCTAATGTGGTATCATAACGCACACAAAAAATATAGCATGCACACAATTTTTACAAGACTTAATGTTAATTTATCCTGATTGTTGTAAAAGATCATATCTTTCATTGCGTAGAATGTATTCGAAGTATGCAGCTTTCCTTGATAGTTGTTATTAGTTGTCTTGACTTATTTATGCATCTTAATAAAGTTAGAAAGAACATTGCTCTCAAGTATTATTTTTTACAACAGTATACTTCTGAAATACTGTATTATTTCCCAAACAGGAACCTTACAGAGATTGTTTTAACGATCAGGAGTCTGCGATCTCCGCACTAAAATTGCAACAATATTGTTTAAATGCAAAATGACTGAATTGATTTGAAACAAATTTTTACTACACTGTGACTTTGTTATATATTTGGTTTCCCAAGAATGACCATTTTTCTTCATCACTATTTACAAATATATTCTGAGCATGTTGTGTGTTATGCTCGTACTGGAGCAGCGTTCTCGAAAATGCCTTCGATTTGTTTTCAACAAACGTTAGAATTTAGTATCAACTGTAAACGGAAAGAGACTATTGTGACGCAATAACATCGTTGGAAAATTTTCCAATGTCGATGAACCCTCTTAAAATCATTGATGAGCCACAGCCAAGCAAGTTTACTGACCCGGTACTTTAGATATTTGTCGTAGATTGATTGATGGCTTCGGATCATATTCGTGATTTGGCTATATGTTTCTGTTGCCGTAAGTACCTTGGATAGCTAGTTCTGGGTTTTCTATCGGTATTGTTGAATACATTAATTCGATCCACGCAAATAAAAAGACACCAACCTTTGTGAAACTGGACTGATAGTCGTCTATGGTCGCTCTCCTTGCAGTCTTGAATCTTTTTAAACTCTGCTCTGAAACTTTATATAATCAATAATCGAATAATAACACACAAAATGTTTTTATTTCACCGCTGTAAAATGTGTCCGACTGAAATCGAAACCGTATCTTACCAGAAGCGGTTTCGCTTTTGTTCCTGTTTTAAATTTCCATTAATGGAACGCACATATTTGTGGTGTTTAGTGTGTGGTGATAATATTAATATTGAAGATGGTATAGATCATAAAAAATGACAGATAGAGATAGAGAAAGACATCAAGAAGATGAGCTCGATACATTAACAACATTAAGCGTACAGTGTAGGGAAAATGTTGGTAGAATGGTAAATTGTCACTCTCAAGAAAGATTGGAACAAACGCATACTGGACATAACATATCCTATGTATAAAATATTAATTGAATGTATTAATTAAAAAGACATATAAAATCGATTTTATCAAAAGAATTGTTGTTGCGCCACCGGGATTCGAACCTGGATCTCTTTCCAAACCGGGGACGGTGCATTTATCTAACTATTTTACAGCGACATATTTTATGATGACAAATTTTCAAACCTATATGTTACCTTTTTCAAATTAATACATTTTTATTATTCCCCGGTTTGGAAAGAGATCCAGGTTCGAATCACGGTGGCGCAACAACAATTTAATTCTAATTAATATTTAAAATATCACAGTCCTATGTTCTGAATAATTTCAACTTCACAATAAGAATGTGTTCTAATAAATGTGTAATATGTGTGTTTTAGGCACTTATCTCCCGGAGCAGGATTTAAATACTAGTTCTAAAAGAAAATAAAAATAAAAAATTTCAATTGAATAATATTTTTCAAAATCATGTCTCACATTGAAGGTTTGTGTCGCAACATTCTCATTATATTAGATCATCCCATAAATAATGTGGTTTATTTCAATTACACAAACTACATACTGAAAACCCTGGTGGAACAAAATCCCATTGTAACTGTTGAAAAACTAGCAGAGAAGTTTGGATTTGGTTATTCAACCATTCATTAACACCTGCGTGCCATCGGAAAAGTCAGAAAATTGGGTCAATGGGTTCCTCACAAACATTCAGAGTCTAATCGTGTGCAGAGAGTAAATGTGTGCTCTTCTTTGCTGTCATGTCTCAGGAATTAACCTTTTTTGAACTGGTGATGAGAAATCGGCTCTATAAAAGTGTCAAGCGCCGAAGACAGTGGGTAAGGAAAGGAGAAATACCGGCACCCCAGAGTAAAGGAGGTCTTCACCCAAAAAAAGGTGTTATCTGTTTATTGGAATATGAAAGGTTTAGTCCACTTTGAATTATTAAACTCAAACAAATGATAACAAAGGAGTTCTACTGCGAGCAGCTTGAGTGGCTTAAGTCAGCGCTAGAAGAAAAACAACCACTTTTGGTTTCAAGATGAAAGGTGTTCTTTCATCAGGATAATACTCTGCCACATACAGCAAGGATGTCATTATAAAGGCTGGAGTAGTTTGAATGGGTAACGATGCCCCACCCACCATATTCACCGGACATTGCCCCATCTGATTATCATTTATTCTGTAGATGAGGTCAGAACGGTACTGGAGGAGTATTTTTCGTCATGGTCAAGTAAATTTTGGAAGTGGGGCCTTGCAAGGCTACCAGAAAGATGAAAGAGCATTGTAGGAAATGAAGTAGGAGTATATTTTAGATTAAAAAAGAACTTTGTTTATCTTAATTTTGAAAAATAAAAGAAGTATAAAAAAAAACTGCATTATTATGGGATGATCCATTAAATGCACTAAAAATGCATTATTTTCTGTTAACTAAAACTAACTGTACTTACAAAACCATTATTCCTGATACAGTCATCCACTTCCTGTTAGGTCAATATTATTTTTTTACTCACAAACATTTTGATAAGGATGTATCGATAATAATTCTTCAAATCGCATTGCCTAATTTGTTTGCTCACCACAAATTACTCATTTCACAACAAGATACTAACGCGCACCGTCGTAATGACACTCCATCTACCTTGCTGTCCAAGATTCACCGCGCCATACTTATACATTTGCATATCATACAATAAATAATATATTTCCATATCGTATCTATGCAGTTGCAGGTGCTTCACCATCATAATAGGCCTTATTCATAATTAACTTGTGTTTAAAAAAATTCTACTCAAACTTTGCAAAAAAAATTCTAACTTTGCCCACGTGTCATAGGTTCGTCATCTTCGATGGCGGGCACATAGTTCATAGTTTTTTACGCACACATAACCTGCTTACATTTTTGCTCATAATAAAAAAATACTGATGTGTATTTAGACGCAATCGCATCCCTATACGAAGGAAGTTCTGCGTGTGTAAGAATCAATGGAACACTCACACCATGGTTTGACATTACAAAGGGTGTCAAGCAGGGTTGTGTAATGTCTCCATGGCTGTTCAACTTGTATATGGATAAATGTGTGAAAGACTGGAATGTATGAATGTAGGAGCAAAAATGGGCGATTTGATTGTATGCTGTTTATTGTACGCCGATGATGCAGTACTAATGGCGAATAATGAACAAGAACTACAGAATCTGGTGAGTAGAATGTACGATGTATGCAAGGAAAGCGACCTCATGATGAATGTTAACAAGTCGAAAGTGATGGTATTCAAGAAGGAGGAAAGCAAGACACCGTACAAAATACTTGTAGGTAATGAATGTTTGGAACAAGTAGATGAGTTTGTGTATTTGGGAAGTATGTTTGATAGAAACGAAAAGGCTGAGAATGATATCAAAAGGAGGGTGACTGCAGGAAATAAAGTGAACGGCGCTTTGAATGGAATTATATCTAACGGGAATTTGTCAACTGAGGCAAAACTAGCGGTGCACAATGGAATCCTGGTACCGACACTGATGTATGGAAGTGAGGCCTGGAGCTGGCAGAAAAGGAACGAAAATACACTGAATGCAGTGGAAATGAGATCACTTAAGCGTATATATGGTAGATCTATTTATGACAGAGTAAAGAAATAAGGAAAGCTGATGTTAGTATAGTGAGTAAGATTAAGAAAGGATCACTTAGATGGTTTGGTCATATGGAATGGATGAATGAGGAGAGAATGGTAAGAAAGATATATGACGCAAGTGTTGACGGCACCAGAAATACAGGACGTTCGCGGAAGACTTGGCACGACCAGGTAAACCAGTTAATGGAGGATGGTTCTGTTAGAAGCCTCGATAATCGGCGAGCTTGTATGAGAAGATGTATTTATGTGGATGAGGCGAGAATTGTGTGTCAGGACAGAAAAGTGTGGCGCTCTATCCTCTCTGCCTACCCCCGCGGAGATGGTAAGTAAGTGAGTAAGTAACCATATTAGCATCATTCACAATCTGTCCAATTGGATTGGAAAATCCTTGCATCATCTAGCATGTATTACTCTTAAGGTTTTTGAGATTCATTGCAAATATAAAATTAAATGGTTAATGTTGCGTAATGGTGACGCCTTCTTCTGTCAAGAGTAAGTTCCTGGTTCCGAAGAACTATGTTCTAAAATTAAACATCAACAATGTGATTTTATTAAAGTATTGATAAGTTTAGGTTTGAATATATATGAAAAGATAATGCTAAAGCAGAAAGTGTATGACGTAAGTGTTAAGGGGCATCAAGGCCAGAGGACGTCCGTGGGTGACCTGGCACGATCAGGTAATCGATTGCAGCGGTATAACTTAAATAATTGGGACACAATGTAAAAAAGAAAAAAATGGGCCCCAGTATATTTAAGAATATTAAATACGTACTACTATGTTCCGTACAGGAAACAAGAACTGTTTTTAGGGTGGTTCGCCGGTTCACAGGGTTCATCTGGTCCAAATAGTTGTCCGGGGTAACAACCAGTGGTCAGAAGAATCCAGTTCCAATCTGAGGCAGCAAAAATAAAACTCAGCGTGTACTCAAAGAGCGCGGCGACGAGAATGAGCTTTTGTGGCTGCCGGTGTACTATTTATTCACTAGGAATAGTGGCTGGTCGTTCGAGGCCTCCCATTTCCCACCGGACTAATGGGAGTGGGCTTACAAGCCTCGCTCTGCTCCCATGTGGTCTGATGCTGTCACCTTCTGGCGGTGCCAGGCGACAACTGCTGGCCATTTTCGGGTTGCAGCACCCAGATTCTATTTTACTTAATTTCATAAAAAGTCTTACAACTAGAGGCATCGCGAGCATTTATTTCTTTTATGTTTGTCCGCGATGTCTCACATATTTCAGTTTCGGGCGATCGCCTGGGAATTATTTATAATTGAATTCCATAAAATACAAATATACAAAAATTAGTGATACTACGTTATCAACTCTATTCATAGGCGACTGCCCCACATTGTTCTTTACATTTGGTACTTGTTGTTCACACATTTTCTTTAAAAATAATTCGTAATTTAAAATAGCTCCAAAAAGGCTCTTTTCGGGGCTGCATCCCGGCATAGCTTTCGCAAGCGCCATCCTGTGCGGCACACTGCTATTTTACTCCTTTAAATTGTAAGAATTATGAAAGTTAGTCTCTTATCTCCTATAATATTTAGACATTCATGAAAAAAATAGTATTTTTTAGACTGGTGGGAAATAGATCCCATGGTGGACTGTATCTCTGTTGGTTATTGTTTGTTTGATGCAACCCGATTTGGATGAAGAAAGTATAAGGATAGAAGAAATCTGGTCTTACCTTCATCTCAATCTCACGAGTTGAATGCCACCTTTCATTTTCCTCGACTCGCACTAAAAGAAGAAAGGTTTGCTACACTTCGGAAGAGGTCAGATGCTGCCGAATTCGGTTTCCCGGTCCGTATAGTGTTAAGGCACTGCGATAATCTATCTCGGTGGAATCTTTGACACTCGAATTTGCACTTCCCCACCGTCTACAAGGTTGATGGTGCAAGGTCAGCAAGACAGGGATGGGTATACATTGTAACAGAATTATTGGAACGAAGGATAACTCATAGGTAATATTCAACTTGCGTCAACATAGACATTTATATGATTGAACTCACAAAAACTGAAAAATATCTGGTCGCTAACCCTAGGTGTATGTAGCAGGGTATTATGTTATGTTTTGATAATGTTTTCATATGTTTACATAATACACTTGAGAAATTATTAGCCCATATTAGTGCTGGGAAAAGCATCGGTACCAAAAGCATTGTAGGGTGCGGATCTTTTGTCCCCAATGGCTGTATTGGTATAGTTATGCCACCGGGTTGTTGAATGATATATTGGTTCAGTTAGAAACTTCACCAATCAAAGTGCACGGCGAAGACATACAAGTGCTGAAAAACTATGCTAGGACAGAAGGCGAGGCTCTATTTGCCAATCTGTACAGTGAAGCTATATTGTGATCATTAATTTGTCGGTCATTTTTGTATATAACATTCTCTGGTACTAAACTCTCGATATGTACACTTGGACATAATTTAAACGAATTAAAATGTGTTTTTTCACTTGTTTTTATCAGCTGGTACTTTGGTGGCCTGACTCGTGTGGAGGCCACGCAGATGCTGATGGGCGAGAGAGAGAGCGGCGTGTTTCTCGTGAGGGACAGCAACACCATACAGGGGGACTACGTTCTGTGCGTAAGGTGAGTGATGCGTCTGGCAAGTGATGTGCGCAGACATTTCGTCACCGCACAAAACCTAAACTAAACATGTCTGCGCTAGGGCGGATACGGCTATTTGCGTTTACATCCTGACTGGTCACATTTTCATAACAATCACTATTTTAGTTTACTAAACTGTATTTTTGTTTCACTATAAAATACATTAATATTGTATTAACAAACTATCAACTGTAATTACGCTATACTGTATATCGATACCTTAATCTGCAAAGCAGCTAACTCCGTTTTTCTAAAATGTTCAGGAGCAACAAAAAATTGTTTAATTTTGTAATTAAATGTATAACGAAAATTCCGAAACACACTTTGGTAAATTGTTTATGCAGAAATAGGGTGGTTATCTCGTACTTATAAGAAATATTTGGAGTTAGCTGAATTTCTTTATCAAAATTATAAAATATTATTGGGAGTTAGGTGATTTTACATGATAATGTAGTGATTATGATTTCCACGGACGTCCTCTATTTCTGGTGCCATCAACACTTGTGTCAGGTAAACATTTAAGGTTTTTGCAACAATCTATCTAAGGTTTTCAGCACCTATTACTTATTTATTATTTTAAAATTGATGAGAATTTTTGTCTTTTAGTGTACCATAGAACAATAAAAGAGAAAAATAATGGTATCAAAAACTGTTTTTTGACCATGGGTGGAGTTAGCTGCTTTGCAGATTAAGGTATCGATATGTAAGTTAATTGTTACCAATAAAGAAAGCACACTGTGGCGTCAAAAGGTGTAGATTCTCAATTTCCAAGCTAACAAATCGTCTTTAATATACAGTAAAACTCCGTTAATTTGTAACTCACGGGACTGAGATTTAAATAAAAATCCAAAATTTTATAAAAACGCGTTAGTTTACTGCATCCGCGATATAGTGTGCGCCGCCGCTGTTGACATTGCGATTTTCATACTGAATGAAACATGATGATTCTTTACGTGTTGTAATGTTTATCAAATAACATATTTCTCTTGAATAAGAAAGGTGTGTGGTGAGTAGTAACGTGGCAGTCTCTCAAGACATCAAAATCACGCACGTTAATTTGGTTGGCGATCGAACTCACCTTTTCTATCCAAATTAGAATATTTAAAGTGCGCGTGAAAAATAATTAAATTTTTTTAAATCTTCATGTCTCGCTGGCCTTGTTGGTTGAGGCTTATTATTATTTTTCAAGTTAAAACCCAGAGAGGTATTCGGAATTTGATTTTTCCTGCCAATTTTCAATTTTTTGTTGGTTTTCAAAATAAGCTCCATTTATACGAATTACAAGATATTGGTGCCATTATAGAGAACAAAATATGAAAAAAATGAATAAAATATGTCAAATGTATTTAAATATGAAAGATTTATGTAGTTTCTTTAATACCTACATATGCAAATCGTAACGTTTCATAAACAGAAACTATATCAAGTTATTCAATGAAAACATTATTTTAACAACAACAAATCTTATAAAATACACTATGGAATTTGATGTACATATCATATTACGTACATGAGTTTTGCCATATGTATATAATTCGGCACCTGTCATGCCAGCGCGCAGCGTCGTGATTGGCCGGTGGGCGGGGCTAGTTGCAGATGTTTATGAAGGGATGAAGGTCAAATGCCTTCGCGCGAGTTTAGGGATTTAAAAACATTTACAAATATGCGAATTACGCGAACAAATTATTTATTTCAGGTGTCAAAAATGCATGCGAACTGCGAATAATCTGATTTTACAAAATATCGGTAGAAATTAGTATGAAATGTTATTTTCCGACAAATTTATTTGAAAATAGCGCAAATTCCGTAAAAATACGAAATATAGGGTTACAAATGAACTGAGTTTTACTGTACATTTTAAATAATTACAGATAAATTCTCGGGAGTTAACGTTTTATTGCTTTTGTTGAGAGGAATCGATACACGAGTGAAAACTCATAAAACGGTTCCAAGAAAGGGTTGGGTCCTTTTGATGCGTCCGGCAAAGTAGAATGCAGCTCTAATATATCTGTCTTCTGTCAGGACTGTAATATTTTTTCATGTTAAATATTTTCCATAGTAATATTGAAAGAGCTTGATTTAACTGACAGCAAATGTCACAAGTTATGAGGGTGTATTTAAAAAATATAATTTATATATATAACTATATATATATATTTTTGTATATTGAACATTATACTTTGTTTACTACTATGCCGGAAAAACACTGTCTGCTATAATACAGTAAAATACTAGTGTAGCAGGCAGGGTACCCAAATATGTGTCTCACACTGTAGTATGAATAAAAAAATAAAAAATTATTATTATAATTAGTGGTTTTATTTTAAAATCATATATTAAAAATTAATACTACGAAAGAGAGAAGATTGTCATGAAATTCCAAGTAAAATAAATTATTTCATATCATGTTTATAAATTTAAACAAGGAAAAATATTTGATTTACTATTTTAGATTGAAACATCAGACACACCCACCAGATGTGGGCGTGAACCCTGACACTTTGTGTCTGATGCTGAACTAGTTGTTTTGTACCCATTCAGAGAGGACGAACGAGTCTCCCATTACATAATAAACCGCGTGGTGCAAGCGGACGGCAGCACTCGCTACCGCATCGGCGACCAGCTCTTCCCCGATCTGCCGGCGCTGCTGGCCTTCTACCGCCTGCACTACCTGGACTCCACCCCGCTGGTGCGGCCCTTGCAGCAGGTGCAGCACACGGCCGTGCTGGAGACGGTCATGGCCAAGTACGACTTCGACGGGAGTGTGAGTATTGCGCGAGTTCCGCAACCTTATCTCTGTGTGCTGTAGGAAGTGAATAAACTGCACTCAGTGCATTTTTTATTGCTCTTTGTGTGGCCCCAACGACGTCACAAGATAGTGATTATGAAATTAGACAACATAAGATATGCAATGAATCTAATCAAAGTCACTTGAGGAAAAATGAGGGATTTGTATGCTGATCTGATTGCTCTTGGTTGTATACGGATGATGTAGTGCTAACCCTGGGCCTGCCAGATACAAAAAAAAGTGTACATATTTGTATTTAGAGGCTGAAGTAAGGTCCTCAGGTAGGTGTCACTACAAAGGTGTGCAAAGATAAAATACAAGATGTATCAGATAAATAAATTAATACAACCGAGGCAAGACTAGCGGTACATAATGGAGTTCTGAACCGACATTAATGTATGGAAGTAAGGCCTGGAGTTGGCAGAAGAGGAACAAATGTATACTGAATGCAGTGGAAATGAGATCACTTAAGCGTATATATGGCAGATCTATTTATGACAGAGTAAAGAAATAAGGAAAAAATGTAAAGTTGATCTTAGTATAGTCAGTAAGATTAAGAAAGGATCACTTAGGTGGTTTAGTCATATGGAACGGACGAATGAGGAGAGAATGGCAAGGAAGATATATGATGCAAGTGTTGATGGCACCAGAAGTTAAAAGACGTCCGCGGAAGACTTGGCACGAAACCACGTAAACCAGAAGCCTCGATAATCAGCGATGTATGAATGTGGATGTGGTGAGAATTGTGCGTCAGGATAGAAAAGTGTGTGGTGCTCTATCTTCTCTGCTTACCCCCACGGAAAACAGTGTGATGGTAAGTTAGTTAGTCAAATTAAATTAATCAACTAGAAAGATGTACAGAAAAAAATCTATTTATCGAAAATATATTTTAGTCGTTTCCGGAATCAACTAAAATATTTTTTATAGATTACTAGATTTAATCTGTACTTTTGAAATTAGCAAAATTAACTTTGTGGTTAAAATTCATATTTTTGTTTGTTAACTTTATTAACCACTTAATTGAGTTTAAATACATTGAATTTAACATTTTTAGAAAACCAACTTTTACAGATACTATCATACATAATAAATCTAATCATCCATTATCACACACACATTCAGGGTTCCACTCCATGATACATCGTTTAGTCAATATTCCTATGTCAACATCCAATTTCAATATTACAATTAGAAAAATAGCAGTTAATAACGGGTATAATACAGGTTTGATAGACACTATTTTAAAAAATAAATTAAAAGAATATAATAATCAATTTTTATATAAATCACAGATAAAACATAATGATAATAATGATTATTGGCGTAGGATTTTATACATAAACAACTTTTCGAATACAATATCTAAACACCTACCACGAAACATTAAACCGGCATTTTATACAAATAATAATATAGGAAATTTTCTCATAAATTCTAAAGACAAAGATGATAAATTTAACAATTCTGGTGTCTATAAACTTAGTTGCAAGGATTGTGCTGCATTTTATATTGGTAAAACAGGTAGAAATTTTAATATAAGAGTAAGGGAGCATTTGAGATGTTTGAACAATAGAGGGTTTTCAGAATTTTCTAATCATTTGATAGAAAATGATCATAGTTTTGATAAAAAATTGGGATTGTCAATTTTGCATATAAACGGCGTTGGTAACAAATTAAATAATTTGGAATCGTTGGAGATAAATAAAGCGTGTAAAACTAATCAAAAAATTATAAACAACCAACTAAATTTAATTACGAGTCTCATTCTAAAAATTTTTCCTAAAAATTATTCGAGTAAATTTGTATTAAGTAACAATTTGAGTTAGGTACTAAATTAATTTTTTAAATAATTGTGTTTTCAAAAATAGATTCTGGTAAAGAAATAATAATATATGGTTTTAGTTAGTATTGACATCCTAAAGAAGAAAATGGTATTTTTCAAAACCGGTAGATGTATTTAAACTCAATTAAGTGGTTAATAAAACAAAGTTAACAAATAAAAATATAATATAATTTAATTTGTATTTGTTGTTTCTCATGGGAAGTCGTTGGGAGGTAAGAAACGTAAGTTCATTCTTAAATTGTTTTACGATGACATGAATTTCTGAAGGGATTTGGTTCTCTTCCACCGGGTGTGACCATGGGACAGGTTGGCTTCACAAGGAAGGAGATGAAACAATGGTGTCACCGTTAGAAGCCTTATTACATTTTTATAATCTTTCCAGGATACAGAAGACCTTCCGTTTAGGAAAGGAGAGGTGTTGGAAGTGATCTGCAAGGACGAAGAGCAATGGTGGACAGCGAGGAACAGGGCGGGGAACACGGGTTCCATTCCGGTGCCGTACATTATGAGGGTATGGTTTATAATACGATATGGGAATATATTGTCTTCAACCTTGTCTGTACCATTTTATTCTATTATAGAATTGTCATCTAGTTGTAAATGCGCGGAGAATATTTCAGTTTTGTATACTATTCTGCCATGTGGATCCGATCTTTCTCATCAGGGCTGCTATCGCCCAGAACACTACACGGGTGATTGAACTGCCGTTACGGCCGTGAAAACCTGAGAACATTTTTAATAGTAAATGGAGTTGGAGCCTCTCGTAGACCATCGAGTTAGTTGTATTTTATACAGTATTAACCATTGGATCAATATAGAGAATATTGATTTGGTACATATTCAGAATGTTAATATAAAAATAAGTTGATTAGAAATGTGTTTGCGATGTATATATATTTTCCAGTACGTGGAGACCAGCGCAAATAGCAACAATGGCAGCGCATCAGAATCCCTTAATCAATCAAACAACACCAACAGTGGCTCCCCACACCAGGACGGCCAACACACGCCCACCAACAACTCTACGCAGGTGCGGACCAGCATGCAGGTATGCCCATTTGACACCATTTATAGGTATAGTGGACGTTTATGTCATCATTATGGTCAAATTGAAGTGTCACAAGTTAAATAAAGAATAAGTTATTGTAAGAAACGTTGCTAAATTATCATCAGCGAGGTAGCATCTTCTTTGAACATCAGTCATCGTTATGGCCATCAAATCATCTACTATCTATTGTAGAATGAAAAATACAGATCATTTTTGACTTGCCCTCGTACTAGTTACTCTTGGACAGATTCTAACATTTAATTAATATTAAAGATTGAACATATTTTTGAATTTTTTTCCAGCGTTCACTACCCGCTCTTGCACGCGTGCGCCAGTCACGCGTGCCGAACGCCTACGACAAGACCGCCCTCCGCCTGGAGCGCGGCGACGTCGTCAAAGTGACCAAGATGAACATCAACGGTCAGTGGGAGGGCGAGCTCAACGGCCGCACGGGCCACTTTCCCTTCACGCATGTCGAGTTCCTGGACGACTGCGGCGACGGAGGGGCGGGCGCCAGCTAAAAGTTTGAGCTCATATGAGACGGCGAAGGCGTGACAAACGCTATGTAAGTTGTGACCGAGGACATTTGTGCAAATTGAAAATCACTCGCTCATTGAAAGGCTGTAACTTGTGTTACCAATTACGAGACAATAATATTGTGCGAGTTGTAATATAAGGTCTCGGAGAGAATGTACGGGTTATAAGATGGACCAGTAATGCATTTGAAAATAGAGGTGAAGGTAAAAGTGTAATAATGAAATTTTCCAGATTTCTGATGATGACCACCAGAATGACATGGAATGTGTCGATTATGCAACATTAGAATGTTTAGGCGAGATATCGAGGGTACCGAAAATTGCATAAATAAATAATTAAATTAACTCTGATGCAACCAATGATCATTTCAATTAGTTTTATCTGGTTAAATAAATACTTTACAAGTCATCATTTGTAGTTTGTTAATGCAAGGTAAAATTTTTTAATATCATTAATATCATTGATTAGAGCAGTTATTTTGCGGTGTAACAGAATTATTAAAAAAAAAAAATTAATACCAAACTTTGTACTACGTACTGTTTTAATTACATTGAGATGTGCAGTTTCTTTCATCATTACTGAGAATCGTGACCCCTCCCGTGTTGTGACCTGTTGACATGCATTGTTGACACTTGTTGTACTAGGATATCTAGTAGCATCAAGTGATTTGGTAGGTCTATCAAATCGGAGATTGGTCACCACCGTATTCTATATATGTATGTATTCTAAGCATTCGCTTCCAACACCACATTTCAAAGGTGTCAAGGTGTAAATAACAACTAATAACAATTGTTGTTATTTCCTGCAACAAAAATAATGTCATTTGTATGTGTAGTACTAAAAATATTTTAGTCCGCAAGATGATAACTTGGCTGGAAATTCTTGTGAAGATTCAACTTAACTGATAACTTACTTGCAGTATGTCTTCATCCAGCTTGCTCATCCTTCTAGTATGGTTATTTGTTGAACTTCAATATTATTATTATTGGTATCCTCTGTTAGTTTTTTAAAATATATTTTATTCAAATTCAGACTGAATCTTTCATATTACACATATGATGATAATTTATTTAATAAAAAAAACTAATATTTTTTGCAATCATTATTGAATGATTTAAACATATGTAACCGACCTCGACTATCTCCGACTATCTCATTGGTAGCTTCCTAATCTTCCTAGTACAGCACTGAACCGTATAGTCATGAGGATGTAAGGACCACTGGATACACGTAATTTATCTGCTTTATTTCAAAGATTACTTTTCGGTGCCCCTCGATATTTCAAACCGTCGTCGCATCCGCGAGAATATGACGTACGTCTAATGTTGGACAGTTATTCTTGTAACAAAATATTTGGACCAGTATACATTTATACATAGCAAGACGACAATGTATAGAGTGACGCAAGTTGCTTCACATTTACGGTAGTTTGATCATTAGTAACTAATTATTTTAATGTAAGATTGACAATTGTTATTGTAAATTGTAAAATTGCAAAAGTTATTGTGCAGGTGGGAGATATTATTATTATTATTATTATTATTACTACAGTGGCATGCTAATTAATGTGACGATATTTAATATATTTAAAAAAAATTAAATAGAAAACATTTCATTATTTGCCTGTTAAAATGTTTTGCACGCGGGTGTGCGTGCTATGTGTGGAGATTGGTTTGGGAAGCAAAGAGGGAAGGAATGTGATTTTATTACATTTATTATTGACATTTTAAAATTTAATTTGTTAGAAAACGGTTGCTTAACTTGGTTGTAAATACTTTGTGTAGGTTGGTAGTTTTTTAAAAAATAGAGTTGCATACAGAAAATATGTGTCACATTAATATTCTTACTATTTTCAAACAGCTAAACACTTGTACTATGAAAATAGAACCAATTTGCTGTCCTCCCGAACCCTCGACTACTATATCACTAGCCTGGTGTCTTAACCACTAGACCGACAAGCACTAGGGATGTAATATTTTTTTAATTCCCAATTTTTATGTAGATACTGAATTCACAAAGAAGTTCTTTACCTACTTACAGGACATTTTAATTTTCGTGGCTGTTCAAACGTGTGAATTTCTTAAAAGTGACAAAACATATGTTTCTACATTTACAGATACTGAATAAAATGTTTGTTGTAACCATTGTAACGAGTATGATGTATTTTGTTTGGTCACCCATTCCTGAGATTACTCTAGAACAAAACTTTTTGGGTGATGTGAGCTAAGATATAGCATTTGTGAAGAATAAAATGGCATTCAAATCTTGAAATCACATTTTGAAAAATCTAATGCAAAAAAAATAATTCATTCAATCCTTTCAGATTTGATGCTTCCTGATTTTAACATCTTATTTTTCTCCCATTCTAGCACAACCATTAAAATCATAATAAAAATGAAAATATATATTTCTTAGCAGTGTTCACATTAATTTGCATGCTACTGTAACTGCGTGTTACCGTAGTTGTTTTGAACCATGAAGACTATATTTTGTATTGATAATGTACGTAGTTTCTAATGTGGTATATATTTTGCAAACGGTACCGACTTGTGTCAACGTATCGGCGGTATTAATAGCACGTAACTTGTGAATATATAAATATATATATATCATTGCAATATTTTAATCAATTTTCTAAACCAAAATGTTTCTACTTCTGCTTTGGTTATTTATATATTTTTCTACTATTACATAACCTCCGCTAAACATTATATGTATATAGTTTTGTATATTATCAAAAGAGTGAAAAAAAGTCTATACGCGAGACATCCCTTACACGACCAGGTATATTTTATAGACAAGTTCTACACACTATTTTAAAAATGTATATTAAAAAAAAAATTGTCACTAATCTTCAATCAAACTTTCAATTGCCGGTGAATGGCTTCAGCCATTTATATTTCAGTGACATTGTACAAACATGAAAAAATTGATGTCTCACTAATAAAGTAACTTCCCGGAACGGCGAGGTATCTGACATTTTTACTGAAATTTAAAAAAAAATTGTATCAAAATTCTGACAATAATTTTCTCTTTAAATTTAAGTCTTACAAGTATGTCAAATTTCCTAATAGTTTAGGAGAAATAACATGAAAATAATGTTATATTTTAGCAGTACATAGAACAACAACTGTTGATTTGAATACAAATAATATGCGTGTATGTGTAACAGGCCTAGTCCACAATATTTTATAGGTGGATGGATACCTGACTAAATTACTAGTCAAAAATGTTCAAGGAGTATGTACAAATTCTGTTCCATTACGGAAAATATTATTGTGGGAGATTTTTATAAAATCGTGTCAAGCTTTGAATTTACATACATACTTGGAAATAAATGTTTGCGAGATTGATCCATTATTATTCTATATCTTTGCTTCAGGCACTAAATCTAACAAAAAATCATTCTGGCCGTTTTATTTTTTGTATTCAATATATAATTTGTAATTATTAAACTAATTAAATTAATCCAAATAATCACATAACTATGACTTTTTTTTTAAATGGTTAGTTATATATAATAAAAATAAAAACTAAAATATCTCTGATATGGTTAAGATTAATCACATGCAGCTTGTACATTTTCGACTCATATTTTGATTATGCAATCTACCCGTAAAATATTGTGCACCGGGAGTGTTACGCCCAGTATAATGTGCCCGAAATCAGGAATTAGTTCATTTTATTACTGTAAATTATATAGTAGCATTTTTGTAAAAATTCACCTCAGAGATGACTAACTAAATGAAAATGTAAAAATTTGTATTTAAAACTCAAACTGTCAGATGATACCTTGTAGTTCCGAGGGCACGATGTGTTGATGGAATCTGATAACATTGTAAAAAGTTAAGTGGCATAATCTCCAAATATTGTTAAGAATTCATGATTTAAAAAGTTACCGATTGGGCCAACCGAACCGGTCATGTTTGTTGATCAATTTGTAACAACGAAAACTTTTTGTAAACCCGCAACTAATCCCAAATTGAAAGCCATCTTTATGAGAGGATCACTTTTAATGTTTAACAGCAATATTTACAAGAGTCACCTTGTACATACTAAATAGGTATATAATTTAATATTAAGAATGCCATTGTTTATGGTAGCTATTTAAATAGTGACTAAATAATCATGATGTATCAACACGGCTATGCAACGAATTCAAATCTAAGACTAAAAATTATATCGCAATCATTTTTAGGTTTACTTTATAAAAATGTAAAAAAGCTCGGGAAATGAATGGGAAACAAATGCTCAAGCCTTTTAATCTATTTTGTAATTGCGCCAGGGAGTACATGTATGTGTTACCATTAGTTTTTCTATAGATTGACAGAAATAAACTAGTTAAAATGCATACTGAATGGCGATTCTACTAGTTATTTCAAAGTTTAACTATTTAATATGTGTGATGAAACGATTAGTTGCATTGATGTCTCAGTTAGTGGGACATGGTGTATCAAGTTTTACATGACGTAGAATATGTTTTTCGGAGGCTTTCTGCGTAAAATGTGTCACAAAACTGCGTTAATAAAGTGCGTAACATTTTATGGAAAGTTTGCGCATGAAAGTATAATGTATAAAAAGATTGTTACGGGTTAATCTAGAAGAAATATTTCCGCTAAACAAAAGAATGCCATCTGAACTGAGATCTAAATAAAATACAATGGTCTGTATATGAGGTGGGGCAGGGCAAATCAGAAAAACATATTCTACGCAGGGTACGATGCATGAGACATGTAATGTGATTTTTTTGTGTTTATTTTATCCTAACCTAACATACTCTGTACTTTTTTTATGCTGCATGTATTTAAAAATATTTTATATCCTTTTTGATGTTAGGTTAGGTTTGAATTTACATTATGCCATTTTTATTATACACTTCTTTTGATTATGTAATTTATAGAGTTACTGAAACTCGCCATAACACCTTATGAATATTGAGAATTTGTAGAATTTTCCAACTTTGTCCATATTTAAATACAATTTACAATGAAATGATGGTAAAATTAAACCTCACTTTGTCTGTAGGTCTTTTTAGCTTAAAGTCGATTAGGGTGAGTTTCAGAATTGAATATTGTTAAATCATGTATTTACAAGTTTATTTTACAATCAACGGCAACACCAGAAAATGTATACAATCTTATTGCTCTATGAATGGTAACATGGTATGAGTGGTAGCTGCACAAATAATTGCAATGCGGCTTAATCTTCTACACCCTTTTGAATGGATAAATGAATGGCAATGACGAATGAGACAGTTGTGTGTTATAAAACAGTAGTACGGATGTAAATTATACAAATATTACATGAATGCAACAGCTGTTTTGAAATACTGGGAAATAATAATGTTTAAGATTTTCCTGAGTGACTTTTGTGCGTCAAGTATTATCCAATATCACTATTGTATATTCGGTACTTACACTGCTCAATTTTTACTTCTGTGTCATCAATTTTGTGACTGTGTGCTATCAATTTAATATTTAAATATATTAAGATTTATGGATTTTAAATTTTGTGGACCGAAGCAACCAAATGTTTGCTTGTTGCCCGGAAACTGTTTTTCCGGTGTCTCGGATCATTTTGAACGGTATATTGGTTTTAAAAATTTGGCAAATTTAACCCGACAACACGGGATCGGTCATAATTGAAGAACCTGTTGTGCACCATATACAACTGTTTTTTTATAATTAAATATTGCATCACTGCAACATTTTAAAGAATTATATCCCAATAATGTTGCTTGTTACAGTGCTAAAGCAATTTAATATACAATAGTAACTGCTTTGGTACATTAATGTAAACTTATAATAATAATTATTATTGTTAACCCTTTTGTTGGAATGTGTTGGAAGTGTGCAGTTTTCCTCGATAGTTATTATTGACTTTTGACTTATTTATGTGTCTTAATACATCTTCATTAATAATGTGATCAACTCAGGTCCTCCCGGTAGCCTTATTCTGCTATGGTAATATTTTATTGTTTTCTCCCCCAGCGCACAAATAATAGCATTGCTCTTTAAAATTGCACGAAAGATTTTTTATGATCCAAACTGGAATATTGTCCAGGGGCCGAGTTTCATAGCTCTGGAGTTGAAGAGCACATCTGACAACGTGCCCTGCCCATCTTAGACTTCAATATTGCTGAGGTATTTAGTTGTTGGAAGATCTTGACAAGCTCAGCATTTGTGCGGATGCGCCATGGGTGATTATCCTTAACTGGTCGGAGTATTCTCTGGAGAAATTTATTTTCATGGGAGGCTCCAGGTTTCACATTCATATAATATGGCTTAATGGTCATATTGTAAATGCAGAATTTGTGAGTTCTAAGAACATCTATTTCTTGTCAGATATGTAGGTTTCCAGTGAAGTATAATCAAAATTTGAGCACCCTAAACACAGGTCTTCAGGCGGATTTCTCTTTCTCAACATCATTAAGTATTAAGTCTTTGATGTTGCAAGATCTTGCACTAGATATGTATACTGCATTAATTTTATTTAATTGACACTCGTAATCTAGATTTCCGTCACGGGTGGCACCTAGTTTTTATCATTAAAAGTGTGAAAATAGTCTTCATTCTTCTCTGATAGGTGCAATTGTTTCCCTCCGTCTGATGGCTGCAGAGTCATCTGCGCATACTAAATTCCCTTCTCCCGTCTCGTCACAATCTGATACAAGCCTTATTCTTTATCACATTCACTGGTGAAAAATAAATGCGACAAACAATCCGAACGATGTAACCAATTCTTTTTGATCAATAGGATCCTGCTGTCACGGCACACCACTGTGTTGTAACATGCCTGGCGTGTCGTCAGCACGGGACTTTTAAAGCCGCATTACATTCTTAAATATTTTTATAATGAAGTTTAAGCCAAAGATCATTTCAATTATTTCCTTTATATTTATGCACTTTCCCTTTGAAAGAAAGCAGTCCTATATTTTAACATTGGTTTTACTATTTCATTAGTGGGGTAAATAAATGTAGATAAGTTAACCATAATTAATATAATACATAACACAAAATCATATATATATATATATAATGGTAGCTAACATATTATTAGAATAGCTTTTGTATAAAGGATTTATTATTATATATTAATATACATATATTATATTTCCCTTTTTTGTAAAGTTTCTACTAGTATTTAAAAAGAATGTAATTTTATATATACATATTATTATTAATTTTTAGTGTCATATTTACATCTTTTTTATATATATATATATAATATGAAATATACGGCATTACATTGAATCGTTTTTATTATATAATGTGTAAAAATGTTTGTTTTAATTTTTTTTTTATTTCATGGTGTAGTTTTAACACAGAATATGTTTTTTCGGAGGCTTACCATAGGAGATTCGCAGATAGGGGTAGAATATATGTTGCTAGGGGTATTCAGTATCATTGTAGACATTGACCAAGAAGAAATATTTCCACAAAACAAAAGAACAACATCTGACTTGAAAATAAAATAAACTGAACTTGAAATAAAATTCAAACAATGTTTGAAAAGATCTATGCAAAATGCAATGATATGTATATGAGATGGGGCGGGGCGAACCAGAAAAACATATTCTACACAAGTATGAGACGAGTAATGGTTTTTGTTATGCTTTTGTATGACTATAATTTATGTTGTTACATGTTAAAATTTTACCTTTATACACAGTGAAACCCTCTAAGGTGTGAGTACATAGATGAGATTTTGATCTCTCGTCTTGGAGATTTGTCTATAAAAGTCGGTGTGTAACAATCGTGTCATTCTGTTCTGCGTACAAAATTCAATAGGTAATGAATCAAGCTTGCTCCGCGCTTAACTTTATCATCTTTACGTGACTTTTGAGACATCTGTGTACGCATGCCATTAAGATATTTTACAAGGGGAGTGGTTCATTTTAGAACTTATTAGTATAAAGAGGGATTTCAATATTCCCATACATATGGTAACTATCTTCTAATGTTGCATTTGCAAACAAAAATCCACCATAGATAGAGCTTCCTTTCAGTTTTTTTCGTCATACATCTAGGCTAGCTAGGATTTGTTATGAACGACATCTTTGGAATCCTTTCATCAGGATATATATATAATTGTTGAAACTACTTGATACGTTTCTTGTACAGTGTTTTTTTCTATTCAGGAATTTCTACTTTTTGCATTTTTGACGTGAATTTCTCAAACGTTTTATATCTTAATGTATTATATAATCAAATAAAAATAAATAATTTAAAATCAATATACAGTGGAACCTCGATGTTCGATATTGATTCGTTCCCGAGTGTCGGACGAGCATAGGAATTGACTAAAATTGGAACAATCCGTTCCCAGCCCGGATTCAGATACTTAAATAGGCATGATGGCAGAAGCTGAAGAGGAGGAAAGGAATTGTTTAGGAGGAGAGTCATTAAAATATCAAACAACACCAATTCTGATGGGCAATTTTTTTTTTGTCTCTTGATGATTTTGAATTTGAATTGAATTTAGCTAACAACTTGTCCAATGTTTTTTTTTTTTAATTTTCTCAATCACATTATCTAAAACCACTATTTATTCATACATCAACATGTTTCAATAAATATATTTGTATTTGTACTTTTGTTTTTATCTATGCTTGTATTTTTAATTTTAGTGTAGTGTACATTGTTTCCTAAAGAAGATACCATAGGTATCGAAACATGTTGGTGTATCAATAAATAGTGGTTTTAAATAAAATGTTTTTCTTATTACTATTTATATAATATGTTGCCTTAAGTAATTTTTCAAATATTGAAGAGATCTCATTATCATTGAAACTTCTTTCTGATGCTCTGAACACCATTTGGGATACTGTCTTTACTCGACCCTTCCTCATCTGATGCATGCGTGGGCGATTGGGCATATGGCTAGGATGTGGTGGGTGACTTTTCGTGGAAATATTGGATTTTTCGCTGAATATTGGAGCATTATTTTGGAAAAAAATATGACGAATATAAAGGTTCCACTGTATTGGGTCGGTGGGAAAGTATTCACGATTTTTTTTTACTAGGTCATGTTTTACAGCATGCGAGTCATGTAGGGTTGGTATGGGTATTTTGTTATTTCCAGTTTATGACTCTACATTACTGTAAACACACCATCAAATAGCACGACTTCTCACTACAGAAGCAAGTTAAACACTGTTGAATTTTACGTTTGCATTCTCTAGACTTTAGACGGTGTGTCATAAACCGGAAATAACAAAAATATTCATACACTATAATTTTTGCACACCGCAAAACGTGGTCTTGTAAAAAAGGCGCAATTACTTTGCCATCTACCCAATACTATATACATAGCTATAATTCGCAAGTTCCACAATGCCAAACTGTCTTATGAAAATAGTGAAAACATATTACTATATAATTATATAACTTTTTTAAAGATAGCTACAAAATAGAATACACATTATAAAAGTGCAATGATAGTAATCTTTTTCCTTACTATTTGTAAGAAAAATATGCAATAAATATATGAATGTAGTAAAAAATATATTAACAGTTATAAATCACATTAGAGGATTGATTATTGATCTCTTTCAATATTGATTATTTTGGTTCGAGCCAAGTATTACACGGTGCTTGGTTTGTTCTTCGCGCAGCTGATAAGGTTGATAAAATGATAGACAGGCTTCAAATCCAGCTTTTTTCTCATGTGGACGTTGTGATGCTGCCCAAGTAAGTGAATTTATTTTCAAGTCTTGGAACAAAATAATAGGGTTTATTGATTCACTCATATGTGACGAGTGGGTGTTTTAACTATATAAAACTTGAGATGGGTGAACATCATGAGAAACTTTCAAAACTGAAAATGTGTGTATGATAAAAAGGAGAAATTGTTGCATTTTATTCTTTACCTTACGGATGTTGTTCCTGTAAGGGTGGGTAAGGGAGACAACTATACACTCTTTGACGCACATATATATTACCTTCGTACACAAGTTCCTATTTTTTTAATGCCATGTTCAGGCGTAAGTATCTATTTAGTTGCAGGACCACACTCGGTATTTACAATTTGTGCAAACTGATGGCAACATGGAACAGTTTCTTGACTCCAGGACCATTCCACTTTCCAGTTTCTTTCTACTCAATCACCGTTTGCTTTCTTTTGCTTTTCAAATTGTATGCTCGAATTATCAAATTTTACAGCACATAAATTAAACTTATCATCAAGCTGTTTCTCCGCAGGGATAAGCCTGCCCTGATAACTCTTGCCTCATCCTCATTCATTCATCTTCTCATGCATGCTTGCTGATTGTTAGGCCTTTTAATAAGATTATCTTCCGGTATCTGGTTTATCTTTGTTCCATATGACCTAAGCTTACTACATATGCCTGAGTGGTTCCGTCTATATTTCTGAACAATATGTCTCGTTCTTTGTGGAAGTTTTCTAGTATGTACTGTGTTACTGATGAAATTTGTCTAAGGTATGTTGACCATTCTTCACATATATTCATCAGTTCTTAAAGCACATTGTGTTTCGTAAAGATACATAGAGAGACTAAAAGAATACCATATGTTATTTATTATCTCAATACAATGCAGTAGTAAGTGGTATTTTTTTTTTATACGTGTTCAATATAATGCAATTGAATTAATATATTTAAAAAAAATATACTGTCACTTAAAATATGTAACAAATATACGCAAAACAGCAGTACAATTAAAAATGACTTATTTATTAGTTATTTTTTATTATACCATTTTACGAACAATTTGCTCAGAATCAAAAATCCTTAAAAAAATATTTCTGTAAATTTTTAGTGGTATAGATTTAACAGTTATATTAAATTTTGTACGCAAATGAAACTCATAAATGGTAGAAAGGCGGAAAAATTAAAAGTGGACTCATTGTGGTCTGGGAATGATCGAGAAAGAAAGCTACAATCGGCATCATAGACTGAATGAAGAAAGGCCTATTTAGACTATTCGAATGGCAACATACAGAGCGAAAGATGTGCAGTGTTACAGTGAAGACCTGGCTTGGCTGAACACGACAAATCTTGAAGAATGCTTGTATTGGTTTGTTAACATTATTATGATCTTAATATCAATTTATTTGCCGCGGTCTAGTGTAAATTATTATATTATTTAATTTTGTGAAATTAATAATTTAAAAAAAAACAAAACATTATTATTAAGCCTGTAGTTTCAAGAGGTGACAAGTATGATAGTTGCACTTACAGTAAATATCTAAAACGTGTGCTTTTAATGTTTTGAGGTTAGACATTTAAACTAGAATAAACTTTGTGTTTAACCATGCGGGTGTTTTATCTTTTTAACATCAGTTTTCGAACGTCATCGGGGCAGTATAAAAAGTCTGCAAAATTATTATTTTTTTCTTCACTGTTTCAATGTTAATATTTTAAACAATTAAATTTTACCAAAAAGTGCCATGAATGTATTTTTTTCTCTTTGAATATTGTCATTATGATAGGACATGAAACTACACACCGATATGATCACGATTGACTCTTGTTGAAGTAATACTGTTGTTTATGCGCTCGGTAATATTTTGTCCCTTTGCCTTTTCAAATGATTATCGAGCGCAATATATTTCCTTCCGAAATTATTCACATACTAGTATTTCAATAAAAAAATCGAAAAATCATAATGGAATTTTTGGCTCAGAATTTAGGCAGCTATCATCCGCCCATAAAATAAGTGTTAACTAAGCTATAATACCTTCTGTATAATTTCATTTTTAAAATTCACTAACAAGAATTTACATTAAATGAATACATTATTGTCTTGATTCCGAGCAGGGCTTCCGAAACTGTTAGAAGAATATTATCTGACCTAGCCTCTGCACCAAATATTCTTCTACCAGCTACGTAAGTCCCGGTAGAGCGCACGCTGCAGAAGGTATCTTGGTGATGAGACAAACTGTGATTTAAAGGTTTTAGTTTTCTCAACAAAATTTTGTTGAGAAAACTAAAATAATCATGTTACACCACAAAGTAACCGCCATGTCAATTAATCATAATGATATTAAAGGTTTTAATTTTGCTTTAAAGGATTGGTTATCGAATTATGAAAAATCAATTACCAATCGAACATCATTCACTACTCGTTAAATTATTTTGACAAAACTTGTCATTCTAATTGCGGTACCAATATCTCTGTCTTGTTGATTTTACTGTGTAAAAAAAACACGCCAAAAAGCCAACGTGAAGAAATATCGTTGGACAGGTTGTCATCGACGCAACAACAATATTGTCACGATTAACGAATCTAAAATGTCTTTCCACAAACTATTATTATTATAATATGATAGCATGTAATGTAAAAATATTCTAAATTTGTTAGATGTATTGGAGTGATACTAAGTATTTTTAGAATGGCTACATATTAAATATTATTATTACCTGTTAGCCAAAAAGAATACTATATTTTTAGCAAACAGAAACTTGACTAATGTACGAGCTAGGATTGAGTTGTGTACTATATGGATGTAAGATGGTTTTGATTCTTAAGTTAAGTTATAAAGAGATTCGAAGCACAATTATAATTATTTTTGCTGTGAATTAGTGGTTTTCATTATTTTCTCCATTTCTATCCAATTTAAGTATTAGTACGCTCAGAATATGCACGCACATGTAATGTAATAAGTGACAAATTTGCAATTTTGCAAGACCTTTCTGGAAAGGGTGTTATGTAATATTTTTGAAAAAAATATTGATTCAAATGGAAATGCACTCTTGTCTACGCAAATAATCAAAATAGTGATGGTAAACTGTTATTGTGACTGGCAGTTTTGTATGGGTACCCGAAGTGAGAGGTGAGGCGCGATGTTCCAGGACTTGTTTACATGGTGAACTTAGTGCTTAAGGTGAGTGCATGTAAACCGATTAAATATGCCTTATGCAATTAGTATTTATAGTCGAACAAATATATCACATCGAGTACGATCGAGGTTGGTGAATTCTACAGCCAATAAAGAGTCAAGTAGAGATCTTCGCTGCAACCGATTAGGAGCCTCAATAGTGTTGTCATAACAGTCTTTTGTTCAACCAATTATCTACATACAGAAACTGAAAAATGCAACAAGTAACATGTGTTAGAACACAATTGATTGAATGAAATATGAGTAATATAAGTAATAGTTTCATTAAATGATGCGTATGCTATCGACGCCGGTGCTGCATCTGGGACTCAACTGTACAAAGCCCTGTATACAGACGGAAAAGGCTGCAAAATAACAGAGCTCCAGCCGTTTCGAACCACCCTTGTCATTGAACCGAGCTCTCTATTATTTCAAGAATGTGGGTGGTATAGTGGAATACCACTGACACCTTAAACAATCCTACGCACAGGCCTCTGCCGTGGCCAACATAAGAAACCATGGCAGATGTCATCCTAGTTAAAAGGGACCGCCGAAGATTGTGATTGTGTCGGTTGAAATGATTGGTAGCTGAGATTTAACCGTTCCACTGATTTGTGTTGGTGCATATTCATAATTCTTCAAGCAATGACTGCTACAGTATAAACTAAACCCCAACAGTTATATCTCGACACCAATCATCGGTTGATTAATCTTCAAAGCAGTATTTTAACTAGACCGGGAAAGGATGAAGGGGTTAGGTTAGGTTTGATTTGTGAGTCAGTCATTGATTTCAAAACAAAAAATAAAACTCAAAATTCTAATTATATATATATTTATTCTATATTTCAACTTGCATAAATATTTAGTGACATCTATAATATAATATATACAAACTATTTGATTTATAGATGGTGTGCGTGACATACAAGATTCTCACTTATTACTTAAATTGATTTTCCGAGTTGGTCAACATCACCCAGACTATGAAAGAAATTAAAAAAATACAAGGATACCGAGGGAATCATTTGTCCATCATTCCGACGATAATACATAAAATAAACCATATTTTTATTCAAAGATTAATCTAGCAGCTCCAATACCAGTAATATTATATCAAAACTATTTTTTTTCTAGAAACACCCAATTGGCAGTGATGGGATTTGCAAACAAATGGCACAAATGCACCAGTTTGAAACAGCAGACTTAGAATAACTCTAAATGTCCATAATTTTTTTTATAAACTGACACCACGGCCAATGTGAATCTGCAAATAAATGCTGCAATGTAAATTTAAAGGCAAATGATCAAACAGCATCAGACATTTCAAGATTATAAACGATCCAATTTTGTTCATTCAATGTGGTCTTGGCATGAAAATCTTTGGATAAAATAATAATAGAAATAAAGTATCATGTACATACATATTAGTGGTTATTTTGTCAAGGCGGTCCACAGAGAGGTAAAATATA
Organism: Eubasilissa splendida; assembly: GCA_031772225.1. Taxonomy (NCBI): domain Eukaryota; kingdom Metazoa; phylum Arthropoda; class Insecta; order Trichoptera; family Phryganeidae; genus Eubasilissa; species Eubasilissa splendida. The sequence goes on from CM062870.1 coordinate 13,694,458, forward strand.
AAAAAAAAAAAAAAAAGTGTTGAACGAGAACAGGCGTTGTGTCAGAAAACACACTATGAAGCTTTTATTGCGCGGGTACACGGATGATATTTCTCTCAGAGACTAGTCTCAAATCGCGTGAAGGTTGAGCACAAAGTAATGCTGAATAAAATTACATAACTAATACATACTGACAAATTTTTGGGACTGAAGATCGAAGTCCTCACCCGTGTAAACACATCTTTAGAGAAGAATATTATGCTCTTGTCCATTAACTCACATTTAGCTTTGAAAATACTTACAAACCTATTTAATATATACAAAAGCGCTTTTGATAAAGTGAATTAAACATTGTGTGAGGACTGGCTAATCCTTGCAAATTAGAATGGCTTTGTTATAAATTTATAACCCTACTCAATTATTTATACATAAAATGATAAATGTAGATGAAATACATTAAATTGCATGAAAATACTTCAATTAAGAGACAACCATTTGAAGTTAACACATAGAGACCAACAATCTATAGATTATGGATGTAAAGCCGGAATATAAAGAGATTTTTAATATGGAATATATTTTTCAGATACAATTTGTCACGAAACTGCGATAAAAAAGTGCATAACACTTTGCGGAATGCAATGAATAACATGTAAAGGTTGTCCCAACAAGAGCGGAAAATATAAATTTGACACCATTTTTGCTGTTGTACATTGACAGTCAAACCATTATGACAATTGGATGGTAAACAATCTGCCATTATTAAAAATGGATCGCTATTCGACACAACGCATTCTTATTATTGAACATTATTTCAAAAGCGGTGAAAGTTTGACTGCTACAATTCGCAAATTGTTTTCAATTTTTGGTAATCGAATCTTCGAAGTGCATTGACTGTGAAGAGAATAATTCTAGGAGACTAGGTCAATTACTGATGTCAGACCATCGACCCGTGCTCGTCCAGGTCGTTCAGCAGAAAACATCACGACTGTTTGCCAGAATGTTGCCGAGAGTCCGGGAACATTTATTCGGCATCGTGCTCAAGAATTGAACATTTCAAGAAGCACTATGCAGCGTATTCTCACGAAAGATTTGCATTTTGATGCAACATCCAACTGACTTAACAGTTCAAGCCTACAGACCATGCACAGCGAAGAGAGTTCGTCAATTGGTTCATTGAACAACAAGCGAACTGTGATTTTTCCAAGAAAATCATCTTCAGCTTCGATTTGTTGTAAACAAGCAAAAGAGCCGCAATTGACAAAAACCCACATGTTTCATGGGAAGGAAATGCACCACAAACATGTCACTGTTTGGTGTGGATTTTGGGCTGGAGGCATCATTGGACTATTTTTGTTTGAAGACGCTGCCGGGAATGCACAAACTGTCAATGGCGAACGGTATCGGGGCATGATACTCGTTTTTTGTGCCTCAAATGGATGGTATGGATCTCAAAGACACGTGGTTCCAACAGGACAGTGCCACTTGCCACACATCACGTGAAATAATGGCGTTATTGTACGAGACATTCCCTGGTCGTGTAATCTCCCGTTTGGGCGACTAGAATTGGCCGCCTAGATTGTGCGATTTAACACCTTTGGACTCCTCTCTCTGGGGTTTTCTGAAGTCGAAAGTTTATGTCAACAAGACCCTCTACCGCCCGAGCCTTGAAGGAGGAGATTAGACACTGTCCAGCCACAGTTCTGCCAAACCATGATTGAAAATTTTGTTAAAAGAATGCAAATGTGGCAGCAAAGCCGAGGAGGGCATTTATCAGATATGTTGTTCCATACATAATTCCCACATGGTCTACTTTATGATAAATCATAATTTAATTAAAATTAAAATTTTCCACTATTGTTGCGACACCTTTATATTGTTCTTATTTTGCACAAAACAAAAGAAGATTACCTGAACTTGAAATAAAATTCAGATAACTGTTCAAAGGTTTTTGGTGAAACTTTATAGAATTCCATGATTATTTTGTAAATTAAGTTAAAAAACTGTTTTATTCCACTGTATTATTGATAATGGGAAAATGTTCCCGAAAACATTCTAACGTTTAATATAATAAAATATAGTGGAATAAAAGTGTTTCATTTCAATTTACAAAATAAAATTCAGATATTTGAAGATATCAAAATAATATACAAGGATGAGGCGGGGTGAACTAGAAAAACATTTTCTATGCAAGGATGATAGTATGATACTTGTGTCTGACGTGTAACACTTTTTTTTTACAAATATGATAAAAAAAAAGCAGATTAATTAATTTTGTATGAGACATTTTATCTAGTCACCTAATTGATTGCATCTGATCAACATTTGATATTTGATCTGTCGACTAAAGTGTTACGTTATAAATACAAAGTTTGTAATAATTTAAAATAATTCTTTTTGCATTTTTTAAAAATATAACACTCATCCACTAAAGAACAAGGACTCACGTCTGTCACTCCTTTATCAACTATATCAATAATTGTAAAATTTTTGACGGTCAAAGAGGACATTAATTTAGATTTGGGAAAATTCTGTCTTATATTCCGGCTTACGCGGTAATCAAAACACCCAGCTTAAATCTTAAATTTAACAAGTGACGCCGACGATATAATTAATAATGTCATAATTATGTACGCAGTCCAATCTATTAACTCATCGCTCACATTGTACAAATGGTATTGTAATGTATTACACTCGAACCTGCATATATCTACATTTTCTGTCGACTATCTCATATTATAACATAAATATATATATCGGTAAGCGATGAGTTAATTCCAAACCACTTTAGTTTTAATTCATTGAGTCACATTGAATTCAAAAACCTTACATCGCAAAACAATTGTATTCCAGATAATCTACTGCACCAGATTTCCAATCTATTCTCTGATACAGCCAGGTCACAATTGATTACCATGAAAGTAGTCAACATTGTTATCAGGCAAGAATCTGCAGCGTGCACGTTTTGCATAGACTAGTCTTACATTGTCTAGATAAACCACTTTTTACTACATATTCATTTAATAACATAGCATTGTAAAGAAATTAATTATCGACAGAAGGATCTTGGCTGATATTCAATTCTGTACAACTCGAACTTGGTGTCCGTTTCACTATAGATATCTCCAGCAGCGGAGCGCACAGACGCATATAGTTATTTAGTTTACATCGATACAAAAGGAATGAGATATGTACTATCTCTGATTGAGTCAACAAATATTTGAAAACGAGTATTACAAAGATTTAATGAAAATTATTTTGTGCACTGATGAAAACACGTGATGAAATGAGACATGCACATTGAAATCGATTAGCATTCACAAATATGTTCAGTTAGGTGTGAGGAACAAAGTCGTGTTCTGATATACATATTATCTTTCATTTGTACTATTCATTCATACATCTCTTTAGCAATATTGGAACGGCTTTATTTAGGAATGCGTTCACCCATCAGGATGCTAATTTGATTTGAAACAGGACTGGAATTTTGACAGATGGACACAGCACACTTCACGACGGCGACGAGTGAAAGATTATTCTAACAACAGAGCGCCGACACGACTCAAACACAATAATTAGGGCACTTAAACGAGTCATTAAAAAACACTAGAAGTCACTTTTGAGACATTACGAGATGTCAACAGAATTGATGCGGGCTTCACTGATGGATGAGACCTCATTTATTTCAGTCACACTTGATAAATCCCTTTTCCCACGGTCACATATTCCCAAGCTTCAAAACTCTACGGTGACATTGCTCGATGATTGACACGACTTCACATTATTTGGTATCTGTTGACAACGGTCGCACTGTCCCGGGGGGCGCTTAGCCAATGATGAGGCCGCATCCAAACCTGAATTGCTGCTTGCTCTGGTTGACCATGCCCGACAGGGCGAAGCTGAACGGCAGCGGCTGCAGACGTTTCTCTAGCACGCACCCGACGGTCCAGTTGCTATCGACCATGGCTGGAATGCGTAGAAAGGAAGAGATGAGTCAAGGGGTAAAGTTAAGATTCCAAATATTTAGCTATCTTGTGTGTATTCTTTAAACATAGAACGTAGACTAGACTAAAGTAGAATCATAATATTATTCTAAACAAGGAAGGTATGAACTAAATACACTCAGTGGCTTCTGCCTCAACAGGGACGATACATAGATTTGATATACATACCTCTAAAAGTTAAATCTGCCTTAGGAAGTTGCACCTGATAGCCGATTGTCCCTACAGACTCCTGGCCCCGTAATGACGTCTCAACTTCTACGCCAATCTGGATAGTATATTCCAACATTATAAAACGACACATGTATGTATGTATTTTTTACTTTTTCAGCTGGTGAACTATTGAATTTATTTCTTTGTTAACATGTTGCGTGATTCAAGAATGTTATTTAAGAAGTTTTTTTTATCATAAAAATATTTAGTGTTTGAATTTTTAACATTTGTTTAAAATGAATAAACAGTTTATCTCCGTTAAAACATCACCGATTCGGCATAAAAATATTTGTTTCCTGTGATGTCGAGATACATTTTATTTTATAGTTTAAATCGGCAAAGAAACTGAAATAAATAATGATAGCCAAGGTCTCGGTATCTCGGATAACTGTCGCAACAACATTATTGGCTAAGTTCAAAATCTATTTATTTATTGACATACATATTTTTGTTATAACAGAGGTGAATATATTATAATATAACATGGTAATATGTTTATTGTGTGGGATGGAATAGACTCCACCTCTGATATATACAGCGTTGTCCTGGCTACTTTGCTAGACTGAAGTCTGTGTTAAAGTAGACAGTTTTTTTCGTGCTCTTATTTACGATTCAACAGGAATAAAAATAAGAGATAAAAATATAAATATATACAGAATAAAAGAAAATGAAGTGAGAGTGATGTAGAATTAGTGAATTATTAGTGTAGGCACTGTATAATGATTATGTTAGAATGTTGGATAGCCATGATTCTGATTGGATCATATGTTGGGTCCATATTTGTGTAATCGTATTGGAGTTTAACGATTTCCAGTTGGTACTGAGTGTGTTGTACAGTTTTGGAGCTAAGAACATGTAGAATCTTTGATAAAAGGTCATTGTTGCTCTCGGAACTGGCGTGTAAATGTTTGTTTTGTGTTGTGGGTGAGTTGTTGTTAGCATGGAAAAATTGGACGAGTCTCAACATCTAACTTAATTTAACTAACATCTCATAGTTTCAGCCAGCTAACATATGCCAGTTGTCATTACTCCGCATTGTAAGTGTCGTATATATGTAACTTCAAAAATGATAAAACAAACCCAGTTTAAGTGCGTATCAAAGATTGTTTCACACTATAGAGTAAAATTTAATGTCACTATTTAAAAACTTGTAAATAGTGTGCATTAGTCTCAAAACAAAACATACATTTGGAGTATTATCATAGTTTAGTCGTAAATTATAATGCCGCTGCGTATGAAAGATGTCAAATGTATTTAAGAACGCGATCAATGGGTTAACATTTATCACTGCATAAATAAATGTAGGAAAATAAGACAAATATTTGGCAAAGAATATGATGGGAGAAATATTTTGGTGACAATCCATTACCTGTACTTGTTCGCTGCACTGCTTGTAGTAGCAGAGATGCAGACCCGCCATGCCCAATGTTCCAGAAACTTCCGAATCTGAAAATGAAAAATAAACACCGCAAGTGTGAGAAATGTTTCACAGCGCAAAATAATTGGGAAAAAGGTCTCAGGTGGATTCAGTGTCATCAATAAATAAAATCATTGGTATTGTCAACAATGTTTGTTACATCATTACATACTACATTGATTAGTTATTGGAATTGAGTACGGTTACGAGTTATGTAACACAACTTACGTAAATTCGCAGGTACGTAACAATGAAATCTAAAAAATTTGAAAAAATCTGAATAGAGCTACATAAAATTTTACAGCCAATTATTCTATTTCAAACACCTAATACCCAAGTGTGCATGCTTTTGCGCATTTTGTAAATTCTAACACTTGGTATGCATAAATGGCATTATACATTGTATAATATTAACTCGTTGATTACTTCAATCCTCGTTCGGGGTTATTCAGCTACTCTAACAAAGCACCACGAAGATCGTTTGGGGGTGTCAATATGATACATTTTAAGTCTATCGTGCGTGGTTAGTTTAATATTTACTTTTATCACCGCTACATAGTATTCCTTGTTTATTTACTTTTATTATATTATTTATTTATAGCTCGGTAAATAAATTGACCTATTTTGACAGTGAATACAATAGTGAAGGACACAGATAGTATTGTTGAAAGCACGAAAGGTGCGAAATTTGACTTACATAAAATTCAAGTTACGTAAAGGTCTACGGAACGCATTAGTTACATAAATAACCTAATGTTACCTTAAAAAAAAATTGTTCTCATTATTTCTGTTGCACACAGAGAGAACTAATTACTCAGCACAATAAATACTCACCCACCTGTCGGTAAGTCACACATTACTGTTTTTTTTGTCAGGTGCTGTGGACACAGTAGAATAAACCAATGTCATAGTCCACGGCACCCATTATCTGTAGATTAATTTACCCCGCCAGCGTTCCTATCGAGAACGAGATGTGTTCCTCGGACGCCCGGTCCCAGTCAGTGAATTTGACAATTTGTGGCGGCGGGGCCGAGTACTCGCTGCAAGCAAGCACGGTTCGGGGGCTTGTTTTGCCCTTCTAGTGGACAGTAAAGCATCGGGGAGGGCCATCGAGGTGTCACCGCAGTTGTTAATTGGACAGGACCACGCCCACTTAATCGTGACCCGCGAGTGTAAGGAGGCGCGAGGCAAAGGGGTCTTGTCCAGGACGGCCCTCGGATGGACATTTCACGGGGCTGCCACCCACCACCCACACGCGACTGGCGCACCCGTGCTAGCACTCGCCGCGGCTAACGGTACCGCCGCCGGCATGCGCCTGGAGGCGCTTGTGCGAAAACATTACGTGGTGGATTCCCTGGACATCACGACCGCGACCCGTATCAACGCGAGCATGGCCGCTGCTACCGTCTGGAGCAAGTTCTACATGGACGATTACCTCGACGCCATGGACACCCCGGAACAGGCCATCCAGATGACCCACCATGTGACCGAGGCGACCACTTTTTGTTTGGTTGACAACAATTTCTAATTGGGGTTTCTTTTTTTAAATTTAGGTCCTGTGAGTTATAGAGTTAATAGAGATTTAGAGTTGTTATTATCGTAGGGTTAACTGATTACTATTGCTCTACTCACCCTTCATGGTGTATCTTCCGGCTGCCGACACGATGGCAATCTCACCGCCAGGTATCTTGGGGCTACGTTGGTAAACTAGCTCGGCTCCGAGCGCCAAGCGCTGCGTCACGGCCTGCAGATAGTGCGCTACAGCCACGCCGGATCCCTCCAGTGGCTCCTGGCTGCCGAGGGTCAGCGCCGCTGTGTGTATTGCTCCCCGATACTCGGCCGTGAGCTGTAGGGCAGACAGCTTCATGGCTTGGACCTGCAAAGTGGCAATTGTGGTGTCACAGTCGGAGTACATTATAAGTCTGGTGCAGAGTTGGTATTGTTTGAGAAGCAAGTTATCCATCCACATTGAGCTTCTGACAATTTTATAAATATTTATATATTAGAGAAATAATCACAATAAATTGTTTAGATGCCATGACTAGACCTAACCCTATAAAATTTTGGTCTAATCTTAATAGGCTAGGCTTAAAAACTTAACCTAACTTAACCCAACCGTGAACAAAAATAATAATATTAGATAATTTATATAGTGTAATACCAATTGCTAGTTGCAGATGTTTACGAAGGGATGAAGGTCAAATGCCTTCGTGCGAGTTTAGGGGTTTAAAACCATTTGCAAATATACGAATTACGTAAACAAATTATTTATTTCGGGTGTCAAAAACGCATGCGAACTGTGAATAATCGGCAGAAATTAGTATGAAATGTTATTTTTGGGGTAAATATTTTGAAAAAAGTGCGAATTCCGTAAAAATATGAAATATAAGGTTACAAATTAACAGAGTTTTACTGTATTAGCAAAATTACTTTGTGGCCTCATTTTATATAAGTAATAAGACAAAATGCTTTGTTTAAACCAATATTTATTGATTATTCAACATGTATCGAAACATGGTATCTTTTTCAGGAAAAAATGCATAGTGAAATTAAAAATACAAGCATAGATAAAAATAAAACTAAATAGTGGTTTAAACAAAGTATTTTATCTAATTATTTATCTAAAGTATTCAGTTTGCACCTTCGGTAAATCTTTTCACTAATAATTGTTATAATTAGACAATAGATGATTTTTGAAAACAATTTTTAAAATATGGTAAAATCGACTTCTTCAAAGGGTCTAAATGGAATGTGGTAACTATAAGGCTACTATAGTCTACTAAGCTCTTTTGGTAAACTGTATGGAAGAATTTTAATAGAAAGAGCAAGAATGGTGACGAAAGAAAAAGTATGGGACGTGCAAGGGGTATTTGTGGATGGAAGAGGATGCATGGATCAGATCTTTTCTCTACGAGTGATGACGGAAAAGATTTTGGTGAAAAACCAAAAACTTTTTTGTGCCTTCGTAGGTCTACAGAAGACATATGATAGAGTTATAAGAGAGAGGTTATGGAATGTACTCTCTGATTACGGGGTGAATAGTAAACTTATACACGCAATCGCATCCCTATACCAAGGAAGTTCTGCGTGTGTAAGAATCAATGGAGCACTCACACCATGGTTTGACATTACAAAAGGTGTCAAGCAGGGTTGTGTAATGTCTCCATGGCTGTTCAAATGTGTGAAAGACTGGAATGTATGAATATAGGAGCAAAAATGGGCGATTTGATTGTATGCTGTTTATTGTACGCCGATGATGCAGTACTAATGGCGAATAATGAACAAGAACTATAGAATCTGGTGAGTAGAATGTACGATGTATGCAAGGAAAGTGACCTCATGATGAATGTTAACAAGTCAAAAGTGATGGTATTCGAGAAGGAGGAAAGCAAGACACCCTGCAAAATACTTGTAGGTAATGAATGTTTGGAACAAGTAGCAGAGTTTGTATATTTGGGAAGTATGTTTGATAGAAACGGAAAGGCTGAGAATGATATCGAAAGGAGGGTGACTGCAGGAAATAAAGTGAACGGCGCTTTGAATGGAATTATATCTAACGGAAATTTGTCAACTGAGGCAAGACTAGCGGTGCACAATGGAATCCTGGTACCGACACTGATGTATGGAAGTGAGGCCTGGAGCTGGCAGAAAAGGAACAAAAGTAGACTGAATGCAGTGGAAATGAGATCATTTAGGCGTATATGTGGCAAATCTATTTATGACAGAGTAAAGAATGAAGAAATAAGAAAAGAATATAAAGCTGATGTTAGTATAGTGAGTAAGATTAAGAAAGGATCACTTAGGTGGTTTGGTCATATGGAACGGATGAATGAGGAGAGAATGGTAAGAAAGATATACGATGCAAGCGTTGATGGCACCAGAAATATAGGACGTCCGCGGAGACTTGGCATGACCAGGTAAACCAGTTAATGGAGGATGGTTCTGTTAGAAGTCTCAACAATCGGTGAGCTTGTATGAGAAGATGTATGAATGTGGATGAGGCGAGAATTGTGTGTCAGGACAGAAGAGTGTGGCGCTCTATCCTCTCTGCCTACCCCGCGGCGAAACAGCGTGATGGTAAGTAAGTAAGACTTCTTCTATACCATTATAGACTTCAAAAATGGCAAAAAAATTCAGCTTCTTTCAGCCGTTTTTGAAGTCTATAATGGTATAGAAGAAGTCAATTTTATCTTCTTTTTAAAATCGTTTAGTCTAAAGTCATCTGTTTGTCTAAATATAACAATTATTTGCAAAAACATTCATCAAAGATACAATCTAATATTTTTGATTTTCTGATACTATTTAATGTCTCCTGTGGGAGACGCTAGGAATGAGGAGGTTAAACTAGTATTACAAATTAAGGACTGTTATTTGAACTTATGGATATGAATTTGCAAAAAGGTGAGTTTTCAGTATCTTTTTAAACAAAGACTCTGATGTACTGTTCCTTATGACGGAGGGCAAAAAGTTCCTCGCTTTTGGGCATGCCACTGCAAATGCCCTTTCACTGAACTTAACACATCTGGCAACAGCTAGTCGGTACTATAATCCTTCCTGCGGTTGAAGTAGAGGTTGACGTCTAGCATTCCAGTTGTGTGGGATGCGGAACTTTTGAAGATACAGATGCACCATGTTATGTGTCTACTTATACATCAACTAGCACAATTTAAATTCTACTCTTTCAGGGAAACCGAGCCAATGTAGTTCAGGCAAAAGGGATATTATATGAGAGAATTTAGAAGTTTTTTTTACTAACTCACCCTTTAAAAATATATTAAATACATGCGACATACTAAAACTAAAAATGAACTGTTTGTTAGTTATGATACCTTATATGGATAAATTGTATCATAAATACCTGTCCGAGGAATCTGCACTTGACGGCCGGCGTGAGCTGGTGGATGATGTTGGCGTTGATGTTCCCGTCGGGGTCCACATCGCCCAGGATAACGGGGAAGGCCTCTGTGGGGCTGATCTGCTTGGTGCCCACGTAGGTAGCTCCCACCTTGTATCCGCTGGGCGATACAGAGCTCATATTTAGCGTGTGTGATATCTGCAGAATTAGAATTAGTTGATACATAATCGGAATACATCTTATTATTATTTTATTGTATCCTTTATAAAACATGTGCTTAAATGGTATATAAACATAATGCCATGTTGAACATATTGTTTCACAATATATATCATTTCTAAATGGAGAAATACAAACTCGCGAGTGCATAAGAACACTGGTAATTTATGGATCAATGTGGAACAAATTCCAGTGTTCTTGATCCTGATTTTATAATTCTAAATTAGCGGTGAGGTATGAATTAAGTCCATGTAAGAAAAACAACTGATAAAATATTTAATTATTGTATTTATTATTGATTAATATATCTTGGGTATAAATGGTATATAAACATTATGCTGAGAAGTTAGCCTTAGTTCAAATGCTCCTTGGTTTATGCATTTTTTACTATGCTATGCTACATCAATAACTAAATAAAATGATTTGGATCTTTAGATGTATAAGTGTCCCTCATAGAGATCTGGTGCCATATCTCAATACAGACTCCACAATCATTAAATCTTAAATCACCTTTGTCCCTTAGGCCTAGCATGCACTGCAATTAAACGCATGCATTTTTACCCGCAAAATATTGTAGCTCATAGGTAGTATGCAAGTGCACGCACTTGGGTTTTATTCCCGCAACTGATTTTAAAAATGCACCCAGCCACATTTTGCTTCGCAGTTTTAAAATACAGTTAAATTTGTGATCCATGGAAATGTATGGTGGCACCCGCACAACGGTTAAACACAGGCGATTTTTTTCAGTTAACATGCGTTGAATCAACGGAAGCTATATGTAGCATCACTATGTCTTTAACTGACTCTGAGCCTACATTCGCAGCAACATCGTATGAGAATCTATCGGACAAAATTACATGCGAAGTTCAAAACGACCAGCGTAATGAGATAAAATATTAATGTCTGCCGATTTCTTTTAGCAATTCCAAAAAGAAGACTTAGCAAATAAGGAAGACCATAATAAACATCAAACGTTTAAAGACGAAACAATTATTATTACAATAATTAAATAATTTGCCATTAAGTTGTTGTTTTCCAATCTCAAAGTAACAAAGAGACGTTCTTCTGACCATATTGACTTGTAAAATGTTCCTGGGACGTAATATAAGGACCAACTTCTATTAAAAGTCTGTCAAAACTATTTGTTGACACTATGTTCTCACATATTATAGTACAGTTTATAAAAATAACCCTTTAGGTATCATTGGTCAGTTAAAGGATGAACCCAGTATTTATGATGGCAGCGGAAATTATTTTTTCTGTTTCTGATAACCAGAGATACAACACTGTCATTCAGAAGTTCATTTTGATACTAAACTGAAAATATGCAGTTTAAAATCACAGTGTTTGTTGGTGCGTAGTTGTGTACATCGCTAGGCTTTACAAATGATATTATCGCCTATTTTGATTGGGAGCAAGACCAAACCTTCGCTGCTTGCGAGCAGAGCCAAACTGATTAGTAAGGTTATACCAAAAATCACCCAGGCCACTTGTACCTCACGGATTTCCCGTTTTCGGAAACCCTGGCAAACAGTTGTAAATGGTATTTGCTAATTTTTTGTCCAAAAATATATTATGTAACAGTAACATGTCATAAACAAAGAAACACAGGACAATATCAGGTTTAGTTCAGAGCATATTTATCTAAATTCGCTGAATTGAAAGAAATTATTATTATAGACGTGAAGTATTTGAGATGTGGATTAACAGAAGAACGTTCAAAATAGGCTGGAAGGATAGAGTTGCAAATGATGGTATGGTTTGAATGAATGAAGAAAAATAAATATTTAAAACAATAAAAATCTGAAAACTGATCAATATCTAGGATGTGTAACGGAGACACCCAGAAAAGTATAGTATTAGATAATCAAAATGCCAAAAATGTCTGGAACTGCAACATAGAAGAAAATATCAACCACATAGTGCTCTACTGATAGGTACCAAATGTCTTCGATAGTTACTAACCTGAAAGTGGTTGCTAATTCCCCGGTTCACCATCAATTTGCCTCCTTCAAAATTCACCGGGAAAACCTCTGAAATTATGAAATCTCAAATTTATAATTGCAATTATAGAGAATTGGTGTTCCTCAAGGAGGCCAGCATCCAGCAGCGGAGAGACATGCTGATGACGATTGATTACTTTTCAACGTGAATTAGTAGGTACACAGAAATTAGACTATTTTCATGACGATTTCTCTTGATAGGAAAAGATTTTTTAACAAAATCTGTAATATTTGTTAGATCAGATGAGTGTCACATTCGATCCTCCATGGCTAAATCCACGGAAAACAGTATAATGGTAAGAATGCATACAATAAATAAATATCGCATAAATATGCAGGCATCATTGCAAATTTCCTTGTATATGTATTTCATTCTAGCCAATCTTGTAATTCAATTCAATTTAATTTTGTTTAGGTATCGTTTTTGTCAGAAATTAGAAATTTTGTCTCATATACTAAATAGTAAGAATAAGATCTTATCAACCATTTATAAATGAAAATTCAAGGACAAATTATATTTTGATCACACAAATTCTAAGAACTTTTATACAGACGTTAGTAATTAAAATGCCTAAAGATAACTATAACAATTCGGAACTCTCACAAAAACATGTTATAATAGTTTTAATACAAAAAGTCGATAAAATCTTTAATGGCAGTCCCTCAAGCCACCTAACATAACAATAAACAAATTATTTTTTTATTGAACACTATAAGAAATAGCGAGACTCCAAGTAATTGAATAATGATAGGCATTATGAAAAAGACTAATTGAAATGTAAATAGTTCTTACTAACCCTTGCACTTTTTATGAAGCTCATCTAAGGATCCCGGATTCTCTATTTTAGAGTCATTTATTAAGATATCTTTCGGCGGGTCCACCGCGGCAGACATGTGTGCCTTGTGAGAACTGGCAAAAGCACCCATTTTATATTAATTATAAGTTTTTCTTTATAAATCCGGTGGACCCGAGGAAAAACTACCACATGTAAGGTTATCACGCTGCCATGAAATAGAAATAGAAGAAGATCGGTATGGATTGCGCTACCAACATAAAGATAATTTACTACAAGACTAGAATATCTCTAAGAATGTAAATTTGCTTAGCAAAAATAACCTTTAAATAAATAAGTTTTAGGATAGTTTTTGTATACAGCCACGACAATTGACTGGTTTAAAAGTATATGGATATGATAAATGCTTTAAATCTAATAGCGATGGTCACATTGGAAACACCGTTCAGCTTTTAAAATAATTGTAAAATATGTCAGAAATATTTGATGTTTGAGCAAAATCACGTGGTAATGCAATCAAGATTTAGTAAGATAGCCTCTCGTAAACAGAACCACCAACATGACGCTAAAACATAATGCTGCATTTACATAATAATAAAGACCAATGATTAGATTAAGTACTTGCAAAAAAAAAAATACCAGAACGCACGAAACTGCGCATATTGCGCAATATGTTTTTGAATCTGCCATTGGAAAGAACACGTTTGACAGTTCTTGTATGATGACAGGAGTGATCTTCGGCGGTCGCGATAACTTGGCCGTTCTCTCGCGAATCAGTCGGAAGGCAGCGTTTGTGGGGGCTTTATCGCGCGTTAAGAGGCGCGCTCGTTGAAAAGCCAGTGAAAGTAAAAGTTGTCGATAAGATTTAAGAAACCTCGCGAAGTTTTGTGAACAAATCATGGAATAGCCGCACCGCCAGGCGCATTTCCCGCACAAAGAGGTGAGTGTTTACAATATAATTTTCTTTTGTTTAGAGAGTGAAGGTTCAGCTAAGAATCAGCGGAACAGTCTAATGTGTGCCTGTAAATTTCGCGATTAACGCGCTACGGAGCAAGGACATACAACACTTGTCATGTTTAGTATTTGAAATTAAATGTTTATAGAAGCGAGTTAGGTAGTTTTAAATTATATGAGAAGCTCGTGGCAAGGCTGACTGCAATTTTAAATTGGTCATCATTCTTAAATCCAAACAAATAAATCAACACAATGCTGCAAATATTCATTGTCATAAGCCTGTAATATTTTTATAATTGCATGACATACTCGGTGAATCATCCAGCATTGTTATTTTTACAAATATTTTTTCCTGTCACAAATTAATAAATACTTTTCTTTAGTTATTAATAAACTAGTAATCGTGGAGTATGTTACTTTACATCTGCCAGATATACTTATTAATTTATCATAGTTATAATTAATGTAATTCATTATAAATTTTGTGTATGTTCAGATCTATGGAACATAAAACAAATTAGGAGTATTTTTCTAATAATATTTAAAAAATGTTTTTAAAATGTAATTATTAACATATATACCATTATTAAATTCTGAATAAGTAACACTTCTAATTATTAATGCAATCCTAAATTCAAACACTAAATTTTTTTCAAGCAATATTAATTTATAATATAATACTCGCCAAGGATTTTGTTTTGTTCTATATAAATGTTACCATATACGTATTAAGTATGTTTTTAAATAATTTTTATTAACTACAACACTTATATGAGTTTAGAACAATTTTTAAAATAACTCAAGGACTTACAACTCTAATGAAACATTCATTGATAGATATTTAAATTGTTTTCTGATTGTCTTCAAAGAATATTTGTTTGCAGAATGATCATACTCAATTTATTTTGAATTAATAAACATTTTAGAGTTGGTAATTTGCCAGGGATGAAACCATTTACAGTAGGTTATCAAGTTAATGAAATAATTCATGTAATTTCTTTAATTATTCTAGAGCTTTTTCTCATTGCGGCTATGCTCGGCGACCAGCTATCTTGCTTAGTGATAAGTTTTTATAAGCATTTCAATGTATTTTTACTAATTTCTTTCTGGCTATGAATATCTTAAATATTTGTGAATTGGAAATATGTAGAAAATATTTTATTAATAATATAACTATATTATTTAGTAAATAATTAAAATATGAAGTACACAGATGTTTAAAAAGATATTTATTAAAATAATGCCACTATTAGGTAATACTTTCTCTGTTTGTAACTACTTGATTCCCATTGCTACATTTAGATAGAGCATTTTGTTATTTTTCTTGAATATGTACCTACTTTCCAACGGTACACTAACGATTCAAAAAATATTATAAAATACAAATCATTTATTGGAAAAAGGTTATACATTTGAAAAAAAATTGTGATTATCTATCTCACATTTGAACAATTTAAATTGGAAAACTTAGAATCGTTAGAAAATATATAATATAAGAATATTTCCATAAACATGACTCTTCAGTCCGATGTCCAGTGTTCAAAATTTAATAAAAATGAATTGATAATTCTGGCGTCTGCAGTCGGTTTACTCAAAGGTATTTGTGATTCCGTAAAAATAATGTAGATGGCTTTCAAAAATAATGGAACGACAGATGTATTAATTTGAAAAAGTGTAACATATAGGTTCGAAAATTTGTCATGAAAAATACTGGCGTTATAACACAATTGGTAGTGTACTTCCCCGGATTGGAAATAGAGATCCAGGTTCGAATCCCGGTAGCGCAAAAATAATATTTTTCGACAAAATTGATTTTATATGTATAATACATTTAATTAGTATTTAAAATATCACAGAGCGTCTGTTCTGAATAATTACAACTTCACAATAAGAATGTGTTCTCCTTAATTGCAAATTTAAAAAATTGAATTTAGTAATATTTATATATATAGTGATATATAAATAACTTTTCAAGGGGTGATTGCCTTAATAATAGAAAATAATCTAGAGATAATCAACAAAATTATATGTTCAGATTTAGTTTTATACTGTTTTAATGAAGTACCAAACATTATTTTATTTGTATAATGATTCTTCTTTAACGGTCTCATGGGAATCGGGAGTCTATGACATTATCATCATTTAAATAATGAAACTGTATAATAAAACAATATTTTAAACATTTTCAATTAAATTTTTTAAATATTGGATGTTGCTACTCAACCAGCCCCATGGCACGTTCCTGAGCCGTTATTCATTCATATTATTCATTATGAGTGGAGAGAGGAAAGCATAGAAAAAATACGAAGCGAGTGTGAATGGAACAGGGCAGAGGACGTTCTTGAAAGACCTGGCAAGTAGATCAAGTAGTGGAGGACGGCCCTGTTAGAAGCTTCAACAATCAACCAGCAGGTTATATAAAAGTGAATGAGGCAAGAATGTTATGAATGTCAGGGCAGGTGAGTGTGGTGTTCTATCCTCTCTGCCTTAGATAGTAAATTAGTTAGTTTTCGTTACATATAAATAAAGTCATTTTATATTAATTATTAAAATGTCAATATTGCTTCAATTATTTAAAAATACAGATTAAATTTATAAACAGATGGGTGATTTGCATAATGCAGTGTTGCCAGTACGTCCGGAATACTTTTGAGAGATTTGAGCTTAAAATATTAAATGTAGAAAAACTGGCGGCACTGGTGATTTGCATAGAACATACCTTAATTTCTTTTAGAATGATATACTTTTCAAAATATTACACGAAATAGATCTATATATAGGCGTATGGAGACTTACTTCATCTTAACCTTCTGATCGTAACGTAACAATCTATAAAGAGACTGGATAAAATGTCGAAATTAAATAATACAGAAACTACATATTCCAAGGTGAACCTATCAATGAATGCGTATAATTAATTATAAAGTCTCCGATTATATTTTTAGGTTGATTGATTTTAATTGAGTTGCAGTTTGCTTTATTTCTTCAGATATCTGACAGTAGCGTGAAGTGTTTGATGATTTTGATAGTGAATAGAGTTTCCGATTCGGCCCACATTATATAGGGGTTCAAAAGGATGGCGTCTTACAATACTTTTGCTAGTATCGAAAACATTCTTCGTAGCTCTAATGCGGACTATCATTTTTTTAAATGCACCACATCGAGAAATGGAATAATTATAAAATATAATCTCTCGCGTGTATTTCGAAAACATTATAGATGTGGCCTAGCTGAAATGTCGGGTTATGGATTAGATTATCAAAAAGCGAAAATCAAGAATAGAAATAGAGAAATTCGAAGATGAAAAGTAAGACATAAAAGAAGCGGTTAATAATCTCACAAAGAAAAAGCCTATAAAACAGGTGTGACAAAAAAATATTACGTGTATCGCGAAATTTCTCATAAGATTTTAAATATTTAAATCAATACATTAAATTCTAACACAAAAAAAAATCATCATTTTATTTTTGTATGATAATTTGTCACCACTGTCAATTAGCGCAACCAAAATCTTTTTGATTTCAAAAAAGTTTAAATTATACTGGGCGACCAGCTGAATAAATATATTCTAAGTTAAAATAATATTTTAAATCCCACAAAGTTAATTATTATCGTTCAGCGATTATTGATCAAACATTAGCATATTGCTTCTGGTAAGTAAGGTAAAGAAATTCCAATTAAATATTGTTATTAAATTAAATTAAACAATGGTTTGTGGTGTTGTTAAGTACCATAACAATAGAATTGTTGCAATATAACTTAACCTATATGGGAGTACTCGGTATTTAAAAGAAATAAAATAATATTTAAACAAATGATTTCTATTTTATATTTTTATTCGTTAACGTTGTTTGATTAACCACTAATAATAATTAGTGGTTAAAATAAAACAACGTTAACAAATAAAAATATGAATTTTAACCACAAAGTTAAATTTGCTAATTTCAAAAGTAAAATGATTTCCACACGTGTAAAATGCATCTGTTTTCTAAAAGCGCCCTTGAGGTGAAATTTTTTACGTAAATGTCACTATAAAAATTATCCAATGTTATGTTATCAAAATGACGAGAGCAATGGAACATACATTGTCTATTACTTCTTGCGTGCACTCCAGCAAATATTTAGAATTCAATCCAGATATCTATAGCAGTTGAATGTTTTAATTTTCAAAAATATACAATGTTCTGATGAATAGGAGAAGTCTCAATCAGATACGCTGACACAACCGAGTAATGTTCAGACCTTTATACCACTTTAAAAGTTACTACAAAATGCATTGTTTGGGGAAAAAATGTCGAAATATACAGATGTTCATGTATTAAACCTCCAAAATTCTTCGAGGAATGAATTAATAAATTCCCATCTAAAGGCGGACAAGTATTAAGGTAATATACTTGTAATGGTAAATACATAATTGATTAAATTTCAGCATCGTTAATATTTTTTTATTTCGAGAAAACACGAAAAACTGACAGGAACTTGAAGAACGATATATGTATTAGTGATATCTGGTTTAAAATACAAAATAAATGCAACGCCTTCCAAAAACAAGGTAGTTTCCATAATGGCTGACTTTTAATTTTCAGTGTAGGGATGACAGCTATTGGTCGAATGGTAAATGGCGGCGGGCACAGGCAACTGATTTTGCGACTAAAACCGATTTGAACGATCAATTCGCATCAAAAAGAGCTAAGTTTGATTATTAACAAATTAACACAATGCGTAAAAACTATATGAAAAGACAACTGGATAAAAATGAATAATGGAGTTTGCCGACTTTGCAACTAGTTAAATTTAGTTGCAATTTAAAAATTCAATTTCATTAGTAAAACGGCATTTATTGATGAATAAATCTAAACTGAGTACTTTGTATTGATTTATTTCGTACACTTTTTTCAACCGTTGCTTTCGAGATATTGTGTACCTAGTGCGGGCAGTAGTTTGTTGACGAGCGGCCGCCATTAAACAACTCGTGCTCTCGCACGCGGTGCGGTAGGTACTCGCAGATTTTAAAATTATTCAAATCTGATCAATAAATTGGGATTTTGGGGTTCGATCATGATTATTTCTGAATCAGTCGCCAGGATTAGAAAATGTCAATTTACTCATTAATATTACATCTAAAAAAAATATAAAAATACAACTCCTCAGGTCAGCTTTTACTTTAGCCGCAGGAGTAGTTGGAACGGGAATTTGCGGTGGCAGGTCCAAAAGCGTGGAACTCTTTTCCTTCCGTCGTAAGGACCAGTGCAGTGCATCAGAGACTTTATTTAAAAATAGACTAAAAACGCACCTTTACACAAAATCATAAGTTCAAATAACAATTTTAAATCCAAAAATAGTGTAGAACTAAACAGTTGATATGTAAAGCGCCCTTGAGATGATTTTACAATTAAAATAAATACCTAATTAATTATAATCCAATTGTCCTGGCAAGAAAAAGTTCCGGGTTCGAGTCCCGGTGGTAATCTATGTATTTTTTTCAGTGCATAGATTTAGTCTGTGTATTTTTCTATGTGATTAATCGAAATTGTTTCAATTATCAATGAACTGCAAATAAAATTGCAACATCACAATACAAATGTAATTACGTTCAAAATATACAGTTTAGCAGGTTTAATACGCAATATTTTATTGGTAAGATATCTGACTGAATTACGAGTCGACAATATTCATGGAGTATGTACAAATTCTGTAGCTTTACGGAAAACAATTATGTTAAGCTTTAAGCCTGCGTAGGTACTTGTAAATAAATATGTGCGAAATTGACCCATTATTATCCGCTAGGGCCCTGCGGGCGGCTATTGTCGTATCACGCTCTATATATAATACCTTTCTGTTCTGAAAGTATACTATCAAGGTGGGATTTGGTCACAAGTTTTCTCCACCGATTCTGATGTACCCATCGCAGTCTTTGACACCTACAGAGTTTTACAATTGTTTCTTGCTCAATAACATTTTTCGAGTTATGCTTAATTTTTATTCTGTAAGTTCTATTTTCTAGTGTAGGTCCATAAATTTGCGTTAAGAAATTGATAATTTATATTCTTCGATTTGGGTTAGGTACCACGTTAAACAATTCATAAAATGCGTACATATATACTGTAAAGCGGACCGTGGTCCGTTGGATTCCCTAGCGATGCGGCTCTAGCTATTTTCATTGAAATGCTGACGTAAACAATTTTATTTAAGATTAATTTTATGTGCTAAAGTTCACTTCTAGATTATATTATTGTTTATCAAATCGTATTTTAATTGGTTTTGAATTATCTTATCTCATTACCATGGCCTAACCCCATTTCCTTATTACAATATCACTAGTGGCGTGCAGTGGGCACACACTCAGGTTATGTTGTATTAAAAAATGATAGAAAAATTATTCAAATTTTCAGAACAATTCTATCAATTTAAATTTAGAATATAATTGTGAATGAATAATTGTGTACTTTAAAAAAGGTAAGTTCTTTTATTGCCCTGCTTTCGATTTCGCTTAAAATATTATCTACATTTTCTCCTTCGGACGACGGATTTAAAATGTTTCATTAACAGTGCTCAAAAAAATACATTTAAATAACTTAAGTTTACAAATTACCATAGCCGAAACTCATTTTCAAATACTTCACCGCTATAATCGATGTTTCCAAAAAAACAATAAAACCACTCCCACGAGATGAGAAAGTATTAACAGTTGACAGGAGGTTATTGTTGATTGAGCACATTTACAGTTTTGAAATATACAATGCACAGATGAGTGTTTGCTGGAAATGACGCTCAGGATCCGGTCTCCCGGACGGCCGCGGGCGCATGTTGTTAGCACACGTTGTCGTCGGTACCGGGCGTGTTTTTGATGCTGTCAAGAGATCTGTTTTACGCTCAGGTGCGTTCAGGGGTCTCCACGTTAACTTTTTATTTCTAATTACATTTTAATATTGAGAAAATGAAACTACGCTACTGGGCCAGTATTATTTCACATTTTATGGTTTATTTTGTCAACAATGCGAGAAGAACTTCCAGTTTCGGGTGTTTATTTACATTTCCAGTTCCTCGAAACACGCGACGGTTGACCTTGACCTGCCTGGCCAGTTATTTACAAATCTAACACCATCGGCGGTATATAGCTTAATAAGAAAGGTCAGGAAACCAACCACGCGTTCCTTTTCATTTCTACCTATAATTGATGATTGAGAAATTTATTTTTAATATAATATATTTATAAGGCAAACACGTTGCGGTTCATTTTTATTAATGAATAGTTTATTAAAATCACTGAGAGTTATTTATATTCGCCAACCGGTTTCAGAAAATACCATTTTTATTTCTAACGATTCTAAATTATTCAATTTAAGACCAGCATTGTTTATATGTAAAACAGATAATCAGAATTTTTTTTTATCAAAAGTATGATAATTTTCTTATAAATGATAGAAAAATTCTGAAAAATTATTATTATTTAAACATCTTAAATGTCGACTTTTATGTTACAATGTCGACCTGTTTTTTCAATATGGATAACGGTACAATCTTCACAACTATGTTTATAAACACCGGATTTATTAAATTTATCATTTTTGTCTTTGTAATTTATGAGAAGTTTTCCTATATGAAGCGCGTGAAATTAATCAAAATTTTATAAATAATCAATTTTCCTGATTTTTTTTTTCAATAATTTTGGAACATTAAGTTCATTTCCACATTTTAATCATCTTAGCAATTTTAGTCTAGTACTAGATTTACTTTTTAAATTATTTGACTTTGAAAACGTAAGAATATTTTGACACATTATTTTAGTTAGTTTTTTTACGCAAATAATAATGGATAGATATGTATGTTGAAAATCACATGAATATATAGGAGATATAAGAGAACAGAGAAGAGTAGTTGATTAAATTAAATACGTCGAGAAAATGAAATGGAAATGGGCAGGCCACATCGTTCGGAGAATCGTCTCAATAAAAGTCATCGCTAAATTAGGAAAACACCTTTTTTTGCCCGGAAGTAACATAGACCGTTCTTCCGTCAAACTCTTATGGTAGTGAAATTACTTATGTCGTTGTTTTCGGGGAATATTATTCTTGATTACGGCTGAATCATCCAGTTTCACTTAATGTGGCGGAATGTCAATAGGTTTATTAAAACAAGAAAAAAATAATAGCATAGTTTTTAATGTAATCAACAAAACTGTAACAAGCCGATGTGTAACAATAAATGAAACAATGAACGCAACTGCGACATAGACCGTTGTTCCAATTATCTAACTCACGATCCCTGATGTGTAAAGTGGCATAGCGACGACATCTGTTGGTTTCTGTAGGAACTTGCTTAAGAAGCGTGTAGCGGAAGGTACGTATAATGTCATTCAGTTAAAAACCCGATTTCGCAAAATGTCTTAATGTCTTAATTGTTGGACGAGTGCGGTTATCCAGCGGGGAAACAAGAAGCCGACAGGCCGCTCCAAAAACAGTTGGACTGACGAAATCATCAAATTCTGCGATGGACAGGAAAGAGTGGAAGACACTCGGGAAGGCCGGATAAAAAACGTTTGACGATAATCATGATGGCCGTAGAGTTACAAACCAATTATATACGTTGTACGTATGAATAAAGAAACATATTAAAATTATTATAATCCTAAAATTTGAATATATCTGATATGTAGTGAGATATCCAGAGAAGTGTCAACTGATGCAGTGAAAGATTTATTTAAAAAAAAAAATACAGTTGCGTTCGCGAAGTACATGTCACGGTCAATATTCTTAATATTTTCAAACTAAGCTAAAACGCTCGCGTTGTGATTGGTGGAAATTGGGGTTTTGGAAGAAGGATAACGCCGTGACTGAACAACTTGACTGGCAATAGTTTGACCAGTCTACTGTGGAGCCTTTCCGAGTCGCCAGATGATGGCCTTCTCCCGTCAAACGCGAGAACAAGAATTATTTTGGTTTTATATGATAAACGTGTTGACTTACAAGACTCCTTCTAGCTATTTCATCATTCATTTTGTTTTTGTCGCTGACCAATAGACCTTTAATATATATTTTTATTACCTTCGTATTCTAATGCGATTTTTATTACTTTCCGAACAGGCTCTTCCTGTCTCATTATAATATTTTACATAGCTAATCATTAATCAAGCATTTAACACTTGACGTATTAAAACCGGCTAGTATGACAATTAAATTCCTCGAGTGCACCAAAAATATACTGATACTGGAACTGCACACCCGGTGGCTACTGTCGCCTTCAAAGTGCTGTCATCCCTCGATTTACGCGATATCATTTTTAACATGTCGCGTATCAAGAGATTTACAAGGATTTAATAAAAAATAAAACACAAAAATTAGTTACAGACTATTTAATCAGGATTAATACAGAAGAACCTGCTGCCGGATATGAATCTGATGTTAGTTAGTGTTGATTTCGAGCTAACCAGAAAGAAAAAAAAAATGGTTTCATTAGAATATAAACAGTTTTAAATTATGTCCGTGTTATAAATTTATTTTGAATTAATAAAGCTACATATTATATAAAATTGTTTCTCTTATGTTTGATATACACATACGTCTACGGTATGTACTCGTAGCAGTTTTTTTGAAACCTATCTCCCTATTTTACGTGAACTTTAATTCTCAACTTGCACGGATTTTTGCGGAACCTATGTTCCATTTTTGTATGCGTTCTATACCTCCATTTACGCGGTTTCGCTGTACGTGAAATTTCCTGGAACGTATCTACCGCGTACATCGAGGGATGGGTCCTTGTGTGTCTATACGCTGACTTAGACTGGAAGCAGGCCTAGAACTGTCTCATATTATGTTGGATACAACTTATATTAGAAAATATTCCTTACTTTATGGCAGTTTTTAATATATACAATAACCACAAATCACAGAGAGCCGCTGAGTCAGGTGAATAGTGATCTAATTGGCCAGAAAGTCTCTCCCAGTGAGCGCTCTAAATTTACACGCAGGTACCTGTTACCTTCCCACCAGCTAACTAAAAACTGAACTAATCACTTTGAAATTTACGCACGTTCAAACATTTTCAAGCATAAATATTGGCGTGTGTTTGATACAATCACGTCACGGGCGTCATGTTATATATTTATTTATTCTTAATATAGTGCATATTAAGTGCTGTATGCTCTAATATAAACAAAATCAAAATGTTCCTTTTTACTATATGATGCGTGTGCCAAGAATAATCAACAAAATGGATACAGACCTGTTAAACATTTAAAAAAATGATGCGACCCCAGTGACCAGTGACCACCTTAAAATGCAAAGTGAAGGAACATGTTCTTGTCTAATTTTTTTATTTCATTGTTGTACTATATTATATTCAGGTATCCATGCACCCATAAAAATATTGTCGCTGTATATGCTACAGCGACAATATTTTAGCGACAAATTTTCGAACCTATATTTTATCTTTTTGATATTAATATATTTAATCGTTCCATTGTTTGAAAGAGCCATTTCCATAGTTGGATAATTGATAATGATTTTATATGTATATCTGTCTAATTAATATATTTAATTCTTATTTAAAATAACAGAGTTTGGTGGGAATAAGGTCCCGTGGACTGTATCTAGAATAGTTTTAAGTATTTGACACAACCCGAAATGGAAGTCTGAAGGAACATAAGGGCAAATGGATCTGGCCTACCTTGCTTTGAAGTCTTGGGTTGGGCGTCGACTGCACCTCCGGTTGACGAGCACGTATATTATGCCGAACCGAGATATCTATCGCTGCACTTCCGAAATCTGAAATCCACTTCCTCTGCGCGATCCAAGCGTTACGCACGGCGTGAGTGTAGGGCGGTAGAAACAAGCACAAGTACTTAATGCTTCGCGATCGAAGAAGCACAATCGGGAGAGTGATCCCGGCGGCGAAATGCAAGTAATCGGCCAGAGCGGGACAGGTATAGATTATTGGATAGACGAAAGAGGACAGGGAATGAGTATTCGACTTGCGCCAACAGAGTTGAATACTATTTTACAAGACTCGGTACTAATGAATCATCTGACCCTTCCCAGAAGTAAGATTTTTTAAACATTTTTTTTTAGTCACGTGGCTTTTATTTGTATGTTGGATAAATATTTATTTTACATCCGAATGATACTGAAAAAGTGGTTGATGAATATACCTGTGGGTGATGGTTTTTTTTATTCCAAAATATTAATGATTAATGATAGCGTCAAATCTGCCGTGACCTATAAGTCATTAAAATCTTTAAATTATTATACAATCAGTTTTTGTTATTTTTTTTATTTATTTGAACGTTATTCCTTCTTTTTTATACGAAAAGTTATTATTAACATTAATGTATGTGTGGTGAATTAAAATCCGCCTTCTGGATGGAAACAGATGCTTCTATACTTACATGTATGACTGCTGGTGTCAAAAAATATATTCGACAAAGCAAAATCAGTATTTATAATATATATATAGTTTTTTACAATGTATATATTTTTTTAAATGTTTTTCAACAACATGTAAATGCGATAGATGTTAAGTTCATTATAACTATGTATGTACAGAGAAAATATGATATATCGGAACATGTATAGGTTTTAATGTGATGTATCATCTATTGGACGAATGCGTAGATTGTGACAGAGATAAATGTGTCGCGCCTTCTTGCCTCCGAACTGTGAATCCGATAACATCTTATATTTACTTGTAATACATTGTATCGAAGCATCTAGAATAAATACTTTTGTTACCACGAACGGATATTATTGTGACGACGCAATCCCCGCACACAAAAGGACATCGTCATCAGAGCGATATAAAGATATCACATTTAAGATTATTCATTTTTGGTTGTGTGGCGTGACTTTTGTTCGTAGTTAGCGTAATAACTCTAAATGAAGAGCATAAATGAACAGAAAACTACATTTATGTACCTATATTAGAAAATGGAACTCGCAGAATAAAATTAAACCGCGAGCTCGAATGTTTAACAGTTCGTGTTAGGGCGACATCTAACATGTCTCGCCCTAGGCGTATATTTAATTATAAAAGGCGACATCTGTCGCCCTATGTATGTGTATAGGATTAAGAAGCAATAAAAGTTTGACAGGAGAAACATTAATCATCTCTTTTAATTCCTTATAATTCTGTGGACCAAAGGAAGAAATATCTTCCTTCATAAGACGGATTCAGACCAGATCATACGTGATCAAACAGCTCGTTTGTTTTCATCAGTTCGAAAGTTTAAAAATTGTAAGATTCTGTAGATTTTAAAGGCTGCGATGGGCAGTCTATATTGAAAGTATGCCAGATGACAGGACGTGAAAGATCACGATGAAGCCTGGCAGGACCGACAACTCTCTGTAGTGATCCTCGGGGGTGCGGGAGAAGGGGTAGGCCGAATCTAAGATTGTTTTTTTTTTTAAATTTATTCCCATATATAATTTACGTCCACTGTTGAATACACTGCGAATACGTTTTGATATATTGATATAGCGAAATGGCAACGCGTTTTCTCCGGATAGGAAAACCCGGTACAGACCGAAATACTTTTTTTGATAGATTTAATTTAATTTATATCATAATATAATCTTCTGGCACTTTGGAGCTTAACTGCATATGAGATAATATTTCTTTCTGGACGTTTTAGTTTATCGGTTATATATCTGTAAATTTAATTTATTTTATCTATGCAAGATTAATTATACATTTAAATTTGACATTGACCTGAGCCCTTCGCGGTAATCTGTGTCGAGGCAGGCAATGTATTATATTTAACTGGAAATCACCCGTCAAAGGTGAAGAGAAGTGAATTATTTATGTATTACCATAATTTATTTAAAATATCGAAAATACAATAGCAAAGTAGGTCCTGTTTGTTTTATGTTGCCGTGGCATTCAATACACGCATGTTTTACGTTGTCGTGCGACACGGACGGATGGATTTAAAATTCAGAGTCTCGACAGGGCGCTTTTATTTCCTCTACTATTTATTTATTTATATATTGTACACAGCATTTTCTCACTTAGGTCTAATCTAGGGAAGCAGTCTCAAATTTTATAATACTTTACGCAGTTTCGAAAACACATTAATACACATAGAAACATAGTTCGTATAAATATCAAATTCGTATTTAATTTCATTCGCCGTTCGACTTTATTTTTGAAAAACACAGCTGATAGAATTAGCTTTTTGTTGAAGTCTAAAATGTTATAAAGTTTGTGTGCTAGGTATAGGAAGTGGTTTTGTCCAAATGTAGTCTTTGTGTGTGGTAGTTGTGGAACGTTTTCTGTTGCTCTAGTCGTATTGATATATGATGGAATAATAATATTGGATAATTTTTATAGCATCATTTTCATAAAGAATTTCACCTCAAGGACACTTTACACATATACTGTTTATATACATTATCTTTGTATTTAAGATTAAAAATTGTTATTTGAATTTATGGAAATGATTTTTTTTTTAAAAGGTGCGTATTTAGTCTCTTCTTAAATAAAATCTCTGATGCACTGTTTCTTATGACGGATGGCGAAGAGTTCCACGCTTTTGGATGCCTGTTCACTAAACTTAAGACTACTGGCAACGGTTGGTCGGTTCTACAACCCTTCCTGCGGTCGAAGTAGAGGCTGACCTGAGAGTTTGACACCTACTATTCAAATTGTCTGGGATACAGCTGAGGTGTCACTGCTATAAAAAATATTAAATCTACAGTAAAGTTGATACATTTCAGGCAAATCAAGTGATTTGAAGAATTTGCGGGTGTAAAAATGTTTTCCTAGATATCACTAGTATTATTCTGTGATTCAATAAGAGGGTCTCCCCCACCCTATGATTCCATAACTTACAAATAGTTTTTTTCTGTATACCTTTTTAGTTGATTAATTTTATTTGTATTAAAAAATAGCACAGAATTATGTTCTGAAAATGCAACTTTACAACAAAAATGTGTTTTTCTTAAAAATAAATAAATTACTCTTAAATATAATTATTTTTGTTTTTACAAGTCATTTTTTTGTAAGTTTAGTCGACGCTGTCCGGTAGTCAGCATCTCAATCCGGAGGATCGAGCAGCTTATTTTGCTTCCGGAAATAGTACACGTACCTGAAAGGCACAAGACTGATATCGTGTCCATACATGGTAGTGTCAACATTTTGCTCTTAAACAATCCACCGCGTACTCCTCACAAATACTCAACACTTCACCTAAACGCGATCACAAACGCCTACACCATATTATACTCAGGCGCTAAATGTTGGATACCCGAGCCTAGATGCTAGAAAAATTCTAGATACGGAAAGAAAAAGGGACTCACCGCCAATCCGATTCTGCTGGCGCCTCCCAAAGTGGACTGTATAAATTTTCACACACAATATGTTGTCAACTGTTCCACGACACAAAGAACCGGTTAAAACAAACTCATTACACGCCACGGTCGGTAGGTGCGCCACCTACCTTCTTATATCGAATTAAATGACACAAAACCTATTTTTCAATATTGAAAATACATTTTATTATTTTAAAATAGGTTAAGTTCCGTGCCGCGGTGCCGTTAACCTTAATCAAACAAATATACCCATGTGCGCGCTAGATTGCGAATAAATATATAAAAAGCGTGACCGACGTACAAACGGAGGGAATTATTTTAATGTGATTTTTATTTAATTTAGTTGAATTTATGAATATTTTTTTATCGAACCATAAAAACACATTCAGAGATGGTACGACACACGTGTCTGATACAAGAAACGCGTATTTTTTTTATCACGACGATGTATGAATCTTCATTAACTTTGTGGGGAGAGGTTAAGACGTCTTGTACGTGTAGTCAACCTTTGAGTATATTGGGCCCGTTTCATGTGCCTGTTGCTGAGCTGCCGCCGGGTTTGTAGTGCGCCAGTACACAAATAAAAGTTGTTTTTCTTCATCTATCTTCAGGCGTGACCCCGCTGCGGGTCATCCAATAGTCGGACGTTTCAAGGAAATCCAGGTTCCGTGTATCTCGGTTGATTAATGTCGCGGTGGACCGCGCCGGCCATTCGTCGTGAAACAATCTCCGCATCTTGTGGACAGAGTCCGCTAGTTGATGTGATATATCCAAGGTAGCAAATCATCGAAAAGTGACGTCACACCTCCCGCCGATCGTGCACCCAATATACACTGCGGTATCTACGGTACAATTAGTTATATCGATCGATCTCCCTAATATTCCCCAGTGGGGTACCCACTCTTTAACGAAATCGCGAAAGTCCGAGCTTCCTCTCATTGCGCAACGCGTCATCCACGGTAAAGCGCAGTTCGTTATATTATCGCTCCCAGCGATCGCATGTTCGTTCGCATGCGAGTGTGATTTTGAATTTTTAATAAATATACAGACTATCAACAAATCGTTAATGACTCTAATATATAGTTCTAACGAGACATTAAATTACACTGTAAAAATATTTTGACACAAATAACATGTTACATAATACACTTTTTTGCGGTTGAGAAATTAGATACATGGAAAGAGTAAATATAAAAATTATATTACAAGTTGAAAATTGAGAACAATGAACTGGATATTAAGACTGAGGCACAAGTACAGAAGTGCGTGGGTTCCGAGGTCAACGAATGTTTATGGTCCGATTTGGTTCAACTCATTTCTGTGTAGTTTTCTGGGTTATTCTGATATCGCTAACACGGTACGCTTTCAACTCGTCTAGTTAAACTTCACGAGATAGAAAAAACATATTTTCAAAAATTAACACAGCTCCGACAGAAGATCTGTCCATGCGAGACAAGGCAAAGATTGCAGGAAGCAGCTGGACGCGAAGAACGGAGAATAGAGAAGAGTTGCAGTCATTAAGAAAAAATAAGAAGAATTATAATGAAACGATATCATGATTTAATTACCTATAATAAAATTATTATAATTATAATTTTTCAACTAGTATGCGGGTAGAGAGTTGAGCATGAAGCGAGCTTTGATTCATTGTTTATTGTATTTTGTACGCAAAATACATTGACGAAGTGATACACACGAGAAATCAACCATTATGGTCCATGTCCACTAATGAGATTCGACACTCGGATTTCGCATAAAGGACAGTACAGAGTTAAGCGTAAAGCGTGAATCATATGAATCATCAATCATTACCCCATTGTTCTGCACGCGGTATAAAATGATGCGTCCTCTGCTGACTCAGAGATCAACGTCTCATTGAGGGATCATCGCAGACACGGGACATTGCCGGTTGCCTAGTTTACTGTGCAAGTCCGTTGTTTAGAGGGTTTTTTATCAGTAATTTTTTACCCTTCCAATGCATGTATTAATATAAAACACTTATGATGTTTATAATAATAAGGTAGTTTGTAAAAGTGTCAAAGCGATTAGCGCTGATGCGCTTGTAGTAGTAGATTAGGCGGTCTAGCCGCATGTAGAGTACTCAGAGTATCGTAGACTCTAAGGAATTGGAAAAAAAAAAAAAATGTGCAAGTCCGTTACACTTTTGTAGTGATCGAATTAGTATAAAACCAGTTTTATACCAAAATTGTCGAGGATGCAATCCATATATAGTCACATTTTGAAAACCATGTATTGAATCTATTTTTACGCCAATTTTGGATGGAGTAACAGCTACTGCGTCGTAAATGTGATGGCCTAGAAATGTTTACACTGGATTTATATCTCGGTCGTAAAAATAACAGACGATGAGGTATTTGCTTTGATTGATGTATCTGGTTTTATAAGGTAAAGTGTAAATATATATTTTTTTTGTTTAGAATTAAAATAGATACTGATGGCTGCCGAAATGCGATATCTCGGAGATGTTTTAGTGATTAAACATGTAAATATTACTTCGATTCTTATGTCGGCCATTCCCGTATTTTTGCTAGGTCGAGTTGAATCTGTAATATTGAACACATATACGACTTATAGTGGGCAGAGGCGCTTTTTGACTATATAAAATTGTGATTTATAGTATCATAGTTATTACGTGGTCTGGCCACACGATAGTCGGTCGCATCTCTAGAACTAGAAGGGTTCCACCAGCAGTTCACCCCGAGAAGGCGAAGGTGAACCTAATGCAGATACGGTGTGAATATTATGTTCCAGGTCGATGGTGTTTTTGAATAACTAGGAAATGAAACACAATTTTTGAATTTGGTTTTTATTTATCGATTATTTGGTTCATTACAATTATGTATGGAATGTGACATCGGCAAAGTGGCCGCGTCTGGTAGCGACACAAATGCGTGCTCTTTTAACCATATTTTTCATAATATTTTCACACACTTAGCGTGTTATTTTACGTTTAAAGAGTTATTTTTATGAATCACCACAATCTCACAAATATACTTATGTACATAAACATTTCTGTGGATTTTCATAAATAATATCACATGTTAAATATTTATTATGTTATATTAAGTTTACACTGTCAAAATTCCTTAATAAAATAGTAAAAAATAATGCACAATAATACCACGTTTGAATTTTATCGGAACATTTGAGTCCGCTTCAAATATGCATTCGCGCCGTATTGCGAAACGTCTGCTCAAGCGAAGGCGTGTATTCAGAACACCGCACGGCTCGGGAAATACAAGTATCGCGTTTAGTTGGTACACGTTTGGGGCAGATTTTGCGAAAAATTATGCGCAGTTTTATTCGTTTCTTCTAAACTCTTCCGCTAGTTACCATGCGAATTATTTGCGCGTGGACCTGCACAATAATATAATGCATAATCTTTCAAATATACATATTGACATATAGTGGCTTCAATCAGATGAGACTCGGATCGTAATGCACCTTCACAAGTCCCTGACCCGGGTCGCCCTCACAGCTGACTCCAGCTCCAGGAGCTCTCCAGACAGATGCAGCGCGTTTCTCCACCGCTGCGGCACTCTTATTCGACCTAAAGTTGTCCTCAGGATAATCTCCTTTTCTAGGTTGGCACTTTGAGGCATAATGTGGTCGAAGAATTGTAACAATCTTATTGGGCTTGCTGTGGGTGGATTCGTTGCAGGATTGAAGCATGTGTGCGTCAACTATTTTATGGATATTTTATATATCTGTAAAGTAGGAAAAGAAGGCGGATTGACAACTTTGAGATGTGGTGTTGAAGACATAGGCCGCGCGTACCGTGTACAACAAACGCCTGCCCACGAACGATAGACTCTCAATCGAGGCGCATCCTCGTTTTTATTTAATTTACTTTATTATTATTATTATCATTAGCTTATTGCGGTGGGTCACCTCGAAAAATATATACCATATTATAAGCAAAAAAATAATAATCTTCGTTGCTATACGACAACTGTATTATTTGAAAATCTGGTAGAAGCTTTAAATCCTCAGACAGTGGTTCGGTCAGACGTCTGAAATTGTCTTCTTCTTGAAAGAAGAAAAATAATATATTATTATATAAAAATATATATATACAAAATTATACTTGACATATGGTACGCGTAAGGACGGATTAAGCGCAGATAAATAAAATAATTAAATTTGATCAAATAATATTATACCTTATCGTATATTTTTTTTCATCTTTAGATAGGAATTATTTTGACGTTAAGCTTATCGAAAAAAAAACACATGTCGGTGACGTTAGTCAAATTTAAAATTGTCATATAAGTCATTAATTTGCAGATTTGTAAATAAAATTATGTTTTTTTAACGACATGTTCAATGTTTTTATCTTATTTTTTTTTCAATAATTTATTCGCTATTTTAAATCGCGCTTTCATCATTATACTGTTACGTCACGTCTGGGTGGGGTTAGGCAGGGAAAACGGCGATAGTTATTTATTACATGACAGCGAATCTTGGAAATGCTACACTGTATGCATTAAAATGTGAATATTATATATTATAAGACTAGTATAATTATTGTATGTTGATTAGCAAACAGAACACAGTTGATAATGAAAGTTTTTATACCTTTGCAATGCACGTGGAAGCTGGGTTCCTTCTGTTGAAATCAAATGCCGCATTGAGCAAGCTCGCGCAACCTTTATCCGCATGTTCTGCGTGTTCTCAACCTTAGATTTCGAATGCGAATAATCAGATGCTATGCGTTCCCCGATATTATTTTATGGAATTGAAACATGGACACTTTCCGAGGAAATGTAGAGGCGACTTGAAGCATTTGAGATGTGGATCTGCAGAAGAATTCTCAAAATAAGCTAGATGGATAGTTACGAATTAAGATGTTACGGTTCGGACGAATGAAGAAAAATAAGTACTTCAATATCTCGTATATGTGATGTGACATCCAGAGAAGTATAAGATCGTGCACCTCGCAATGCAGGGAAAGATTGCTGGAAGAAGGAGAACATCGTGTATGAAGAACCCGAGGCGATGGTCTGGCCAGTCTACTGTAGAGCTTTTCTAGAACGAATTGATCAGGCAAAAGAGATGAAGATAAGACGAAGACGTCTATGGTGATTTAGTGACACGATCTGCATCCGAATAAATATGTAATACAGATAAAAGTGACGACGAATGAGTGAACGGTGTTAGTAGATTACGATACGTAACGCGATCCGCCCGGTATGTTTGAACGGTATACAGTAGAACCCCGATTGTCCGGACTGATCGGGGATGAAGGTAGTCCGGATAAGGAAAAATCCGGATAATCGAAAAAATCATAATCGACAGTGAAAGACGTGTACATGTACAGTATCGATAATTTTTATTTGTCTAGATTTACATATAGCTTCAATGTTAAAATATTTTTATTAGGAGAACACATTCTTATTGTGAAGTTGTAATTATTCAGAACAATAGGTCTGTGATATTTTAAATACTAATTTAATGTATTAATTATAAAAATATATTTTGTCGAAAAATATTGGATCTCTTTCATAATCGGGGAAGGTGCATTATCCAACTATGCTACAGCGACAATATTTTTAGCGACAATTTTCGAACCTATATGTTACCTTTTTGATATTAATACATTTAATCTTTCCATTATTTGGATAATGCACCTTCCCCGGTTAGGAAAGAGATCCAGGTTCGAATCCCGGTGGCGCAACAACAATATTTTTCGATAAAGTTGATTTTATATGTATATCTTTCTAATTAATATATTTTTTATTAAGAAACTCAATTATCGATTTTTGTTCAAAGCTATCTGTTGCGAAAATAATGGACCACATATTGGCTGTCTAGATGATCATTTTTGTATGAACCACATAAAAATGCACTCTTCAACTTCTTCATTTCCTGATTTTTTCATAACTTGACGCTCTGATGTTCCATCTTCTGACATTAAACAATTAGTAAACTTCATAATTTTTACACTTTGTTTTTTTATATCTGAGATCGTTGACGTTCCAACACCATATTTATTAGACAATGAACGTCCCGAGCACTGATTATATCCGATTTGTCTTTTAATGATAATACAACACGTTTTCTTTTCGATGACATATCGGTAATATTAAAAATAAATATTTAAATACTGCTCCAAATGGTTTGATATCTATAACCGGCGGTTCGTGTAACAACGCATATTGTTATCACCACAGAGTGTCCAGACAGATCAGTGCCATAGAAATATGTAATTTGAATATAAATTATTTATGAATATGTCAAATTATATTTTTATTAAGTATTGTATTTTGAATAATCCGGATAATCTAGGTTCTACTGTACGCAATTCTATTTGCGTATACTACAAAATTCAACTGTTCTAGAATGATTCGACTAAACCTAAGGAATCGACGTTCGTACAAAGCTGTAGCTGTGGTAGAAACGTATTAAAAAAATAATATATTATACACAGACCGCATGCCATACATATGTGTTCTTAATTTTTTTTTTTTATCCAAATTGAACGTGTGCCGTTAAAAATTGCTGTCGGCGTCTTTGGACGATGATCTTTAATCACTTGGCGAGCAACTTACCGCCACGCTTGATCGGCGATGAAGTGGTCGGGGCTGAAGACCACGAGCTCTTGGCTTTAAAATTGATTTTATATGTATATTTTTGTAATTAATACATTTAATTAGTATTTAAAAAATCACAGTGCGTCTGTTCTGAATAATTACAACTTCACAATAAGAATGTGTTCTCCGTAATAATAACAAGTAATTATGAATACCTTAAAAAGGTTATCGAGATTTTAACAGATAATTGTTTTTATACGGAGCACTACACTACTAATGTCAAGGTAAACACTTACAATGACGGCCAACATATATATGTAGGCTTGGCCATAGTGAATCGTTATGGGGGGTGTCCGTTTGCCCCCATGTCCGTATGCCCCAGGCTTTCTCTATGTATTTTTATTCAGAATAATAACACCTCAATTACTAAACACACTATGTATGTATATTACGATGCTAAAAAATACTTAATATCAATATTACCATTTTGTCAATCTGTCATTGTATAATAAATAATTGTGGGGAATTTTACAACGAAAAAAAAACAATATTTGAGTAAACAAATACGTCGTGATGCTTAAATATAATTCAATAATTTTTACACCAGACAATAAGCTTGATTATTCTCGATGATCAGGTTCAAGACCTCAAGGCTGACGTTCCGTAACGGAATCGAGAACTGGTTTTTTAGGGTTGTTCGCCGGTTCATCCTTGTGGCTCGTGTTGACGATGTCCGTGCAGCGGTGCGCGGGGCCCAATCCGAGGTCCAAATCGTAGTCCAGTGTAGCGGCCAAAAGTCGAATCCGTTTCCAAGAGTCCAAGGTAAAAGCAGGGTCAAAGCGAGGTGGAGAGAAATGAAACTTCAGCGTGTGTATTCAGAGAGCGCGGCGACGCGAATGAGCTCTCTCTGCTTGACTTGACTATGAATGGTTTTAGATGCGGTAGGGACAGAACCCCCCGTGTCTTCGTAGTCTGGAGTATGGCGGGTTCTTCGAAGAATGGGGCGCTTGCTAGGCACTTGTTGCGTAAAAGCATAGATGCCGGAAGAAACAGGATATTCGGAGGGAAGTTTGCACTCACCACAATCCAGTTCTTCTGGCACCTCCAAGGTGGACTGTCAATTTAGATTTATCACAATATCCGTTCAGGGGGGGTCCTAGTCCTTTAGATTGCATTTTATAGACGCGACGTCTCACTGTAATGTTATACTCTGATTCATTAATTACCGTACCGGTTCAGGGTCACCGTTCGACCGATGCGGAGGCGCGCCGGGTGAGGAAAGGGAGAGGATGTGGAAGGGACAGTACACTACTTTCGTTCAAGAATAAATATATGTCCCAAACAGCACTATTTAGCAGATTTAAAAAATATATATATTCTAGAACAAGTTAGAAAGTGGTGGGCTAATGCCTCTTTTCAGCCATTCTTCAGGGTACTGGAGGAGGGCTATAAAGCAGGGAAATGGGGAAGATTTTGTCAGGATCTGCATCGGGGTTGTTGTGCCCTAGAGCGGTTATGGAGGAGTTTGGAATTGAAGGAAGTTTATTAAAGAACCTTGTGACCAAATCGAGGATATGATGTCTAATCTTGGGTGTGTTGGTGTCCCGATGTATGATGGTGTTTCTCACAAACTACGAGACTTGGAGAATATATCTGAGTATTTTATTCTGAAATATGACTAATTTTTTTGACGAGAGAGGACGTGCCCCAGATGGGGCTGGCGTATCTTAGGACTGGGCGGATTAAGTATTTATAAAGGAGGAGTTTTGTGCTATGCAGTGGGCTATGCTTGTTGAGGAGGCAGTTTAGGCTGCCCTTTCTTGCATTGGCTTGTCTAAGGGTGTTTATCAAGCGTGTTCGCCAACTGAGTTTACGGTCTAGTGTTAGACCGAGATACGTCCATTTTATGTTGCTTTGACCGAGTTTGACGGCCACGGAGTCTCTTACGATTGAATAAGATGGCCGCGCTCTTACAAGGATTGATGGCAATTCTCCAAGTCTCGAACCAACACTGGAGATGGTCGATAAGGTCTTGAAGTCTTTGTGTTATGACCGTGGGGTTGGTGGAATCGGTGAGAACTGTAGAGGGCTGTAATGGAGTACCTATCAGTCGGTTTGGGCATATCTGTAGTGAAGATATTGAAGAGAAATGGAGATAAAATGCCGCCAGCGCACTATTTATGTGTGAGACGGGCCCGGCCGCGACTGGCTCCCCGTCTCACGCCGGACCAATTGAGGCGGCGAAAGAGAGAAACTGTTGCCCAGTCGGGCGTCCTTGCGTTTGGGTCGGCAGATTCTATTAGCGCTTACATTTAATTTAATTTCAAATTAAATCTTACAGGTAGGGATATCGCTTGTTTTTTATTCGCTTATTATCATACATATAAAATATATAAAAATAATCGAATCTGCATAAAGCCTTGAGGTGTATTACACATCATCTTATATCAGAGCTGTAAAGATGTTAACCTTTTTTTTTTTTAAATATCGACTAATGCCATTTTTATTTAAAAGAAAATTGTTATCCCCGTTGAACGTTGTGATAAGACAGTATTAAAAATTTAATAATATTTTTTCACGTTTGCTTATTTTCCTTAGCAGTATAGTGGTAAGAATCCATGCGGGAAACCGCGATGTGGTTCGGGAGGCGATACGCCTACGACCCTCCCAGGGAAAGGGTAGAAGATTGGAATAGGCTGAAAGGGGTTAAAAAAAACTCTTGCTAATCTTCGACAAAAAAATTAAAACAAAAACTAAAAATTATCCTATAAGAGGGGTTTGGAACACTAGTTGCGGGACGAGGGGCATTTTACACACATTCTTGATGGAAACATAAATCCGAACACATTTATTTATTAGACTTTATTGACATACATGTTTTTGATGTAACTGAGGTGAATATAAAATATTATAATATAACATGATAAATATAAAAAAACAATTATATTGCAATTAAGTATATACTCATAGTTTATTGTGTGGGATGGATTAGACTCCACTTCTGATATACAACATTGTTCTGGCTACTTTGCTAGACTGCCGTCTGTGTTAAAGTAGCCAGTTTTTTTTCGTGCTGTTGTGGTGTTATTTAATTCAAATTAGAAAGATATTATATTATGCAACATTAAAAGTTAAATTAAATCTTTATGTAAACAAGACGTATTTTTTTACATTAATGCATATTATATTGTCAACGTTTAAATTTTCGTTTCAATCGAGTCATATATATTTTTTTGGCGTAAGTGGTACCAAAGTGATCACGTAGGTGACATCAAAATGAAAATATTAGAACAAGAAATTTTCGTTAGTACATGTCTATATCTTTGGCGGTCTGTGTGCAGTGGCCGGATAAACCCAGAGACCTGAACAGCACGTGCACTTGATATGGCACTCCTCAAGTGCTGGAGGTGGATTCTGGTTAAGTAAGCTCTTGAGATTCCTAATATACGAGTGCACGGTCAATGGTTGGTTTTTCCGATGTTGGTTATACAATATTTATATAGCTTCGATAATTATTATTAGTCGTTCATTAAATTTGTATATATATGGAGAAATTCTTATATTATTATTATTATATATCTGTAATGTATGGGGCAGGTCTGGGGTCATCCGGTACTTATGGCATTTCATGTCCATCGCGAAAAATTAAACACTTCTTTTTTTATTCTACTCGAGACGCGTTTCGTTTTGTAAAGGCATTATCAATCTAGTAATTCAACTCAACAACTTGTATTTATATCTATAGTGGAATCTGAGAATTTCCATACATTTTTCGATGCTTCTAATTATTCTAAGTGACCAACGTGTCTCGAGTAAATTAAACGAGTAGAATCAAAAAAAAGTTTTTTTTTTTCAGATATCTGATTATGGAGTTCTACAAACTTACCCCGGAAACAGTAAATTTTTTTTTTTTCATGTGCAGTTTTCCATCGAATTTGGCGACCAATTAGCAATCTGGTGTCTGTTACACAGCCAAAGCAACCACTTTCTACCTACGCATTCTATCTTCCCCTGCATAATGCATAATATTCTCATTGCGGAGAATATGTCCCGAGTATGTAGCTTTCCTTCCTTTGAAAGTTGTTATTAGTTCTCTTGACTTATTCATGCGTCTTATTACCTCTTCATTGGCAGTCCCAGTCACTTTTAAAACAGTTTTTTTTTTTTTTACAGAAAACACTTATTGTCATTTTGCAATTTCAGAACATGGTCTGTGATAATATTAAATGAATCAATTATAAATATACACAGAAAAAAATTTATATATTGAAATAAATTTTCCCCGCATATGGTTTGTATCCCGGTGGCAACCAAATATTTTTACGATAGGTAGATTTTTTCTGTATATCTTTCTAATGCATACATTTCATTTGTTTAAAAAAATATTTATTCAGCAAATATCCCAGTAAAATGTGTCATAAAAATTACGACAAAAAATGTTCGTTGGAAAATTTCGCAATATTTTTATACACCTTAAACCGGTACTGAGATCGCTACTAGTATTTAAAATCTTTTTGATATCAAATATATTTTCGAGCCAGCGAGTATCGATCCCGGTAATTTTAATGGATAACTAATCGCCTACTTACACTCTTTAAGTTGTCAAATCGTAATTTAAAGTAGTTGTAAATTTATAATGCTGATTATTTATATGTTTAACGTATATATCGACTTAATTATTTATACATTTCTAAAATCTGATTTATATAACTTTATTTATTTAAGCTAGTATTAATACAAATATATATAAACGTCTATTTTCACGTTTAATTCGTGTTCGGCCGGTACCTGCAATGGCTGGCATCCCCGCCTATCCAACGGCGGATTTATAGTACAGGGGTCTCGGTCTCATGGGACATTTTGGGGGGATCGTGAACCCGGGATCCGAGATAAATTTGATACATCGATAGCTGATTGACGGACCCTGAAACGTGCGGCAGAATAGCCTAGATAACTCCACGCATACGATTCTGAACGGCCGTGAAAACGTAATATTTAAAAAATAATTTTGTTCCCGGTGCCGCAAAAATGACGCACTCTTTTTAATGCAATTGTGCTATCATGATTAAGAAATTATAGAAAGCCAGGGAGACCTTTCCTCTAATATTACGCAACATATGTTACCTCAATCGTGCGTAATAATATTATTATTTATCGCTTCGTATCATTTACTTTCGGTATTATTAAACCAAATGCGTCGTTATATAAGTTGCCGAATAATCATTTAGGACCGGTTATATTATCGGACGAGAGGCGCGATCCACGAGCTGGTGCCGTTCTTGTTTCATTTAAAAAAATATATATTTGTCGATATTTTAAGTAGCAAAATTAGAATGTAAAAATGATCAACAATTCTCATTAAGTAATGTGTTTTTCTTCCTCTTTCACGGCACTGCATTACCAGGGTGGGATTTGGCCTCCTTCTTGTTGTATTTATGATCAGTTTTAAATACGTCCTGATGAAGCTTGAGCATAAGCGAAATCGGTTGACGTATAATAAATTTCGTGGTTTCACACAAAGTGATTGGTATTTTATTTAATCTATTATGTCTAATCATAAAGTGATTTTATTTCTACAAAAATAGATAATAAAATTATATCCATAGATGCGTTCCACATGATATACCATAAAAAAGATCTGGTTTACGTTGAAAAATTAGGAATGCTTAGAATCGCATTAAAAAGGTTTATGTAAAATCGGGAAAATTATCGTCGCTATATGACATTGCACGATTTGGTCCGAAATCACTTTCAATGTAATCGGTGATTAAACTTTGTGATGATTTTTTTTTGATTCTATGACAATTATTTAATGCAGTTCGCGATATTCAGACATACATTTATTAACGTCACGTTGAAATTTGAAGGATCGTTCGGAATCGGTGTGATTAAGAAGAAAATCATTTACAGCAAAGTGCCTTGTCGCAGAAAATCATTTACTGCAAAGTGCCTTGTCGCAGAAAATCATTTATTGCAAAGTGCCTTGTCGCAGAAAATCATTTACAGCAAAGTGCCTTGTCGCAGAAAATCATTTACTGCAAAGTGCCTTGTCGCAGAAAATCATTTACTGCAAAGTGCCTTGTCGCAGAAAATCATTTACTGCAAAGTGCCTTGTCGCAGAAAATCACTTACTGCAAAGTGCCTTGTCGCAGAAAATCATTTACTGCAAACTAACTGCCTTGTCGCATTGTGTTTGCTGTGAAGGGGACTGGTTTTCTGGTTTTTTTATAAGGTACTCAAAACCTTAATGTAGTAATGATTTTAGCTGATATTGCCCGTGTTTCAATGGATTCACCGACTGTCACACATCCAGGCCTCGCTCTGCTTTCTAGCATGAATTTAAAGTTGATGATCTTATTTCAGCGCGATTTACACAGTCCAAAAATTTTTTTTTTTTTTTAGAGCATTGCATTCGACCGAGTGTATTGTGTTTGTCGAATGTGACGTATTCAATTTGCTTTGTGCCAATTCTGAGGTTTCTCTATCAATACGGTAATACCACGAAGTTACGCGATATGTGGGACAGACGAAAATCGCTCAATTCGAATTCGCGCAAGTCGTGATACAACTTTGCGTATAAATACATACAGTTTTGTTTAGTTGGGACCAAAGACTAACAGAACCACTAGTTTAGAAGAAAAACATTTAATAAAATTGCAGTTACATATTAATACGAAATATTTAAAAAAATAAACGATTTGCGTAAAACATTCATTTCGATATCAATCTTCATATAATCATATAATCTAAAAAATTCGTCTGACGACACAATGCATTCTTTTTTTCACGCAGAATTTCTTCGTAGCAAGTTAATATTTTTTTTATTCCTTGCTTTGTAGCTATAACGCGTTCCTCGTTGGAGTCTATGTTTTCTAAAAATTTTAAGGCATTTTCAATTGAGTCGAGACCTTGTGTCAAGCTTGCAATTTTATGTCTGAAGTGTCTTCATTGTCGTTTTGTTTACGCATCTCTATGATTTCATCGATTGTTAGCTCCTGACTGAGTGAATCCAACGGCTCGTTGACATCGTCAGCATTGACTTCCAAATCTGATTGCCTGCCAAGATGAACAACTTGTTCTACCGCATGAGCGATATCAGTTTCTAGCAATCGCAGTAAGATAAATATTGAATATAGCGGGCGGCAATCTAGCCGGCAGTGTCGCCAAACGAACCGCGTAACTCTGAGTTCGCGCAAGTCGGGGTATTACTGTATTCGTATATAATTGATGAAATATAAATAATATTCCGCGCGGCCGACTATTGTGTTCGCCTCGCGTTTTATTGGCGTGTAGAAAGTTGGGCCATCATCTCCTGCGAATCTTGTACCGTTGACTCATTCACCGGAGTGCGTTGACCCCCGCCTCTCTCTCTCTCTCTCTCTCCGACCGACATCTTTGTTCCGAAGTGACGACATTTGTTTCCATTTAAAAAAATAAATATTTCCATTTAATGTCGCAAGATATCCCGACATGCATCGAACTTTATGAAAGAATTTTTCATGTATTTTGGTCGCGATTTCTCGGCGGTTCAGACTTGAACTAGAGAATGACACCGCCAGGAGTTACGCTTGAATGTTCATTATCATGTAGCTATGATCCATTTTTTTTTCTATGTCTTCTCGAGTAGCATTATTTTTTGTACACATTTTTTTTTTTACGATAATAATTTTAATTAATCTAGGGAAACGCCTCACATTTTTAAATATTTTATGTTGTTTAAAAATCATAGTGAGAACATAGTATAAATGGTTTATAAAAACATAGTATAGGTTTAAATAGAAACATTGACAGCAAACAATAAATAAATACTAATTTAATGTATTAATTATAAATATATACATATAAAATCAATTTTATCGAAAAATATTGTTTTTGCGCTACCGGGATTCGAACCCGGATCTCTATTTCCAATCCGGGGAAGTACACTACCAATTGTGTTATAGCGG
Organism: Eubasilissa splendida; assembly: GCA_031772225.1. Lineage (NCBI taxonomy): Eukaryota > Metazoa > Arthropoda > Insecta > Trichoptera > Phryganeidae > Eubasilissa > Eubasilissa splendida. Next base: position 13,737,696 of record CM062870.1, read on the forward strand.
CAGTATCTTTCATGACAAATTTTCGAACCTATATGTTACACTTTTTCAAATTAATACATCTGTCGTTCCATTATTTGAAAGCCATCTACATTGTTTTTACGGAATCTCAAATACCTTTGAGTGAACCGACTGCAGACGCCAGTATTATCAATTCGAATCCCGGTAGCGCAAAAACAATATTTTTCGACAAAATATATTTTTATAATTAATACATTAAATTAGTAATTACAACTTCACAATAAGAATGTGTTCTCCTTAGTAAATAAATACTTCTTCAATATTGATAAATCTTCAATCTTCATAAACAATTATATAAAAAACACTTTGTTTATTTTTTTCATAGGTCTTGTTATATGTTTATGTATCAATAGATATTAAAGTGTTTTTTCTTATTATTTAAATAAATTAATATTATTACTGATAACACACAGGTACTAGTTGCGCAAACAAACGTATCCCTCCCTTTCTAACCACTTGAGCAACTCTTCCTTTCCATTCAATAACTTTCTTATTGAAAAACGCAGATGACAAAATTTGCTTTATAGTCTCAAATGTCTTTATATGCGGTAATTGTAGTATGTTTTGTATTGTCGTTGTTCCGAAAAAACTGCCCGATATTAATATTACATCATTTTTAATGGAAATATTTGTTTTTGTTTGATAGGTGGAAATCTGCTATATTTATTTATCGAGTCGGGCATTATTTGAATCATACTTTTAAAATTAGCAATATTAACTTTGTGGTTAAAATTCATATTTTTATTTAATATCTTTGTTTTATTAATCACTTAATTGAGTTTAAATACATCTACCGGTTTCGAAAAATACCATTTTCTTCTTCAGGATGTCATAACTAACTAAAACATATATTTTTTTTAGTACCTACCTAACTCAAATCATTACTTAATACAAATTTACTCTAATAATTTTTAGGAAAAAATCCTGAAGAAGAAAATTGTATTTTTCGAAACCGCTAGATGTATTGAAACTCAATTAAGTGGTTAATAAAACAAAAATATTATGGAATCCTTCAAAAATGGGATTGAAACATATGTATCAAGGGAAAGAGCCACATCTGAACGAAAAGTGCGGCGTTGGTTCGAAGAGTTTATGAAAATTTACGTCTTAAAGATGAAGATGATTGAAAATTTGAATACTGTTGAAAACGACGCTTTAGTGGAAGAATTACGTGACCAATAGTCGTACTTAAGAGGATTTATATTGCTTCACAACTTTCACTTTGAAAGCATCTCGATAATTATTTTAAGGAAAATAATTCAATAACGGAGAAGCAGCATAAATTGCGTTTAATCACTTTACAGGAATTGTATTCTACGCTTGTAATTCGTAATAGTTCTTACTTTGATTGATGCAGTGAGAGGTGACCCACCGCGTACGTATTCAGGGCCGTCCTACTACTCATTTTTTAAAATGCCAAATGGCAAGCGTGCCCCGTCGCCGTGCTAACGGGTAACATGGCTACTAAACAAAATACACCCCTCACTATCCTCCGGCAAAAGATCTCTTTATTATTCATTCAATATAAAAATGTTGACAAAACGACAGTAATTGACACAGATCAGTGAACAAACACATGTCACTAATATAAATGGTGTTCCTGGGCTCGCGCGATGGCACCGAGGCAGGTACAATTTCCCGTGGCCCGGGAGCAGAGCGGCAGACTCAGAAGAAAGCACTCCCCGCAGCTGGTCTCCTTAGGATTTCCCATCTGGATACCCACACCCTAATGAATACCCGGAAAAGATTAAAGTTCCTACCTTGCTTTAGTAGGTCGCAGTACCTAACAGAACTGCGGAACTGCTTTGATTAATACATTTTATTTACATTAATGTGACACACGTTTTATTGAATTTGAAGGGTAAATCGGCCATTGTTTTCTGAACAACTTAATTGTAAATATGAATTAAATATATTAATTAGAAAGATATATATATATATAAAATCAATTTTATCGAAAAATATATTTGTTGCGCCACCGGGATTCGAACCTGGATCTCTTTCCTAACCGGGGAAGGTGCATTATCCAACCATGCTACAGCGACAATATTTTTAGCGACAATTTTCGAACCTACATGTTACCTTTTTGATATTAATACATTTAATCGTTCCATTATTTGAAAGAGCCATCTACATTATTTATTTAAAATATCACGTCCGTTCTGAATAATTACAACTTCACAATAAGAATGTGTTCTCCTAAAAAATAAAAAACCTAATTGTTTTCATCAGTGTCATCTATCATCGCAGGTAGTTAGTTATTCAGTCGATCTATTCATTATTACACATTTGTTTATTTTGTACCCCGCTCACCTCATTAGGCCAGAGCCCGTATCGAGGTTTTCAACGAGGACGCTCTTCAACCATTATCTTGACAGAAGGAATATACGAAACACAGTTGACAATGTATAATTTATTTTAAACCCTTACAATATTAAGACTTCCCTATATAGATGATGCCCTTTGAAGCATATTGGATGAATGCCTAAAGAAATCATCATCAGCTCATATCTTCTCCACTTCTGAATATACGCTCCCCTCAAAGATCGCTCGGCAAGTAAGGTTGCAGTGAGTGTGGGGTTTTTTTTTCGCGATTAACCAACGGAACATATATAGACAATACTCTAGACATAATAAAAATAAATTTATTTAATTTCTGGCATCCCCTAGCGAATATCACTCGAAGGTATTTGAGATTTTCGCAATGAAATGTGATATCTTTTAAATATGAAATAATAGATTTATCAATTTGAAAGAACTACAGCGTATGAGTTCGAAAATTTGTCGTCAACATACTATGTTGGTGTAGGTGTAATCGGTTAACGCATTTCCGCGGATATGAAAGGATCCAGGTTCGAATCGCGGTAGCTACAAAAATATGTTTTAGATAAATTAAATTTTCCTGTATATCTTTTTAATTAAATATATTTAATGTTGTTATTTTAGAAGTGCGCGCAACACGGCGTTCGGCCATCGATTGGACCAATCGCGAGCTTGAATCGCGGCTCTGCCTGTCCTCGTACTTTTGCACATTTCGTTTTGTATTTTTTTTTCCCACGGACGTCACAGAAAAAAAGGTCAAATTGGGCGAGCACCGTTACGTCGGCGGCCGCTTATACAATAATCGAGTGTAAAAGTGGCGGATTCGGGCACCGCGGCGGGGCCTACTTGTCTCTGTTGTAGAAAGTTGTTGTGTAATAAATAATTCCGAGCTTTATTATTTACTTGCCGGCGTATTCTTTTATTTTTGTCCGATTCCGAAAGAGAGAAAGTCTCGCCGAACAAATGACACGCGCACACACACGCACACACACACACACACGTGCATACATTTCGCTGTATTGTTTATTATCTGTACCGTTGTTGCGTCACGGTTTACGCAACGTGTGTAAAAATCTTAACTTTATATTACACTTGGAGTGGAATATATGAATGTAGGAGCGGAAATGGGCGATTTCATTGTATGCTGTTTTATTGTAGGCGCGATGGTGCAGTACTGATGGCGAATAATGAACATGAATCGCAGAGGCTAGTGAGTAGAATGTACGATGTGTGCAAGGAAGGAGACCTCATGATGAATGCCAGGAGGTCGAAAGTGATGGTACTCGGGGAGGAAAGCGAGACACCGCGCTAAATATAATACTTGTAGGTGATGAATGTTTGCAACAAGTAGATGAGTTTTGTGTATTTGAAAAGTACGTTTGATAGAAACGGAAAGACTGAGAAAGATATCGAAAGGAGGGTGACTGTAGGGAACAAAGTGAACGGCGCTTTGAATGGAATTATAGCTAATGGAAACTTGTCAACCGAAGCTGGCGGAAGAGGAATGAAAGTAGACCGAATGCAGTGGAAATGAGATCACTTAGGCATATTTGTTGCAAGAATGTAAAGTAAGATTAAGAAAGGATCACTTGGGTGGTTTGGTCATATGGAACGGATGAATGAGTGAATGGTAAGAAAGATGTATGACGCAAATGTTGATGGCATCAGACTCGGCACGAATATGTAAACCAGATCCTGGAGGATGGATCTGTTAGAAGCCTCAATAATGAAAGTATGAATGTGGATGAGGCAAGAATTGTGTCAGGATAGAAGAGTGTAGCGCTCTATCCTCTGCCTATCCACGCGGAAAAACGGCGTGATGAAGTAAGTAAGAATTCCAAATACCTTTCAGCAATACACGCTACGTGATGCCAAGATTAAATCAATTTAATAATTAATCCCGTCGGCAACCAAATTATTTTATCTTTCTAATTGATTCAATTAATTTGTATTAAAAATACCACAGAAGCATGTTTTGAAATTGCAACTTAAAAAATTAATTATCTTATCAATACACAGTACCAGTACCTCGGTATCTTTTTCCATTTATTTTTAAGCGTTTTATCATATCTGTTCACGAGTTTTAAAGTCCCGCTGTTGTAGATGTCCACCGCCAGACCATTCATCCAATTGTGCCCAAAGCTAGTCAGCAAAACTTTGACTACATTTGGGTGTTAGTGTAAATCTTCCGTGAATTGATATGATGAATTCTCATGCGTAAGGGATGATTACGTGAAGAAATATACAATTATATTATATAATTAAACTATTTCTTAGTTTTTAAGTTAAAAGATCTTTATATCCTGGATTAGTCTCGTAATAGAAATTCTTAATATAATACGTGTGATATAACTTGTGTGTTGTTTGAATTCAGACTCAATTTTATTGACACAATTCACATCTGTTTTCATTGTGCGGTCCAAAAACTTATATCACACGGTGTGATGGTGTATAATGTACACAATATTAAAATTATTCTAGAATCGTCTGGCACTATGAATGAATACGAAAAAAATATTGCTATGTGGGCGTTCCATTTTTTCACCTACTTCCCATGGGTTCAGTCATTAACTATATAGTACTACGAATGCTGATTGGATCCAATGTTGTACTGTCTGTTTTAAATATAATTACGATAGCATTGACGTATTACCGGCGATAGCTGGGTAGTCTTAAGACCCTGGGTTTAAAAATTAGAATCGTAATTAGTTTTTCGTCAACGTTTCTTATAAATTCTATATAAATATATTTTCGATTTAATGGTTATTATATATAATATATGGCCTACCTTGATCCGAGTCCCGGGTTGGACGTCAATTTTCACCTCCAGTTGACTCGCACTTTTGTAGTGAAGAACGGAGATATCACTGCACTTCCGGAGATGTGTGGAACACCGCTTCTTCGTGGTCCGGATTTGTACACACGGTGCAATTTTACAAAAAAAGCCTTTTGACAGCTCGGCGTCGAAGTGCAATCTGGTTCCACGTTGGCGAAATCCCATGTTAGAAGTGGTCCAGTAAAGGACAGAGAGTATTCAACTTGCGTCAACATTTATGACTTCAGCATTGTGCTGATCCGAGTATATCTATTTTTTCTCAAAGCTTTATTGATAATTATTGCATTTCTTCTTCATTAGCCAACAATCAAATGCTGCTGCAGCAGTTGATGTGAGGAATAATAACAGAGTTGTATACTATTTTACAAGACTCTGTACTAATTAATCTTCTGATCTTTCCCAGAAGTGAGATTTTTTTAGCAATATTTTTAGTCACGTGTTTTGTATTTTGTAAGAAGTTCAATTTTTAATATATTATGATTTCTAAATATTTTATTTCAGTCATTTCCTTCAGACTTTCACCATCTATTAGTTGCTGGAATTGAGCAAAGGAGTCAATGAGGAAGTCCCAGATAAAAATACATTCACTAAACGATGACTGAAAGAAGATGGTTATTGTCTAGCATAGTATAATAAAATTATAACGAAAATTGATTTTTCAGGCGTATTCTAGTATAATGTATTATAAAAACATTTTACAGATAAAGAATATTGCTTTAAATAATTTCAAAAAAATAATTTGATTCTCATTGTGACATATGGGAAATTAATATCAAATTTAGTCCATAGATGGCGATAGTGTAGATGTACTTGAAGTGTTTCCACATATTAATATATAAATACTTCCAAAAATTTGATAGATATGGAGATTGATTAATGGATGAGAATGGTGAACGTTACATTGTTTAAAATGATCACTTAAGCCAGACAAAGACAGGTCGCAAGCCCTGTAATTACCCATACTTCCATATATTTCCATTAAATATAATAAAAAATAACTTCGTCTCAATGAGATATCTATTATTTGTTTAATAACAGTGCCCTTTGTAGGTGAATATCCAGTAATTGTGTTTTCTTGGAACATATTCAAATATTGCTAATTAGGGTCCAATAATAAGTCATTCCTTGTCTACCACATATCTGTCTAATACGACAAGAATGACATGTTCAAATTATACGACCGACGGACATCTACCTTCGGGGCCAAATCTCCTTGACTTTAGAACAAAATTTCATCGAAATCAACAATAATGTATAATATATAGTAGGAATCTCGTCTGAAGGTGGTAGTGTTATGTGTAACACGGACACTGTCGTCATTGAAACATTAGCTCTTGTATGTTTCACCTATCGTGTCGCGTGTGGTACGCTCTGATTCTTCGGGCGTATGTTGCCAGCTAATGATTTCATATTCGTGTGTGTTTACTATCAGAAGCGTTCGGCGCAGTTTACGCGCGCGAGTGTCAATCAAAAATGAAATGGCGTGTCGGGCTTATTGTTTACATTTGGGAAGTCCTCGTCACGAACCGAAATACACATCACATAGTTTAATTAACGCAAAAATAAAACGCTGAAATTTAAATTACTTTTTCATTTTCCGTGCGCGCCACCCACCATCCTCTGTCAAATGTTATAATAACATTGAATAATTTTTATAGCGCCATTTTCGTAAAATAATTCACCTCATTGGCATATAACACACAAACTGTTCAGTCAGCAAACATTAAAAATTGTTATTTTTAAGTTACTTTGTGATGTAACATGATTATTTTAATATTCACAATAAAACTTTGTACTGCACGCATGTTGGGTTATTTCACTACTGTGATCATTAGTAAATTTTGACCATGGTACATTTTTACTATTACCTGCGGTAAAAAAATGTTGGTCAAATTTACTACTGTCAACGTTAATAATCATCAAATATCGGCGAATTACATTTATTTTCAATATTCACCATTGGCGATACATACAATTGTATGGTTTATCTATAGCTTTATATATTCATTCCTGCGTTCGAAATTCTTCGAATCTTCGGTCTATCTGCTAATATAAACTCAACAGCGACATCGCCATCGGATATTGAATAATTAATTGTCGTATACTGCAACTTTCAAAGTGACACATGACTTTTGATAAAAATGTGACGTCTCGCCATTTTTAACTGACGTTTTGCGGTTGACTGCGCAAATTGTCAAACATCGCAAATCGTCAGTTAAAAAATGGCGGGATGTCACGCGGCCTTTTCAAAACTCGTCCGTCACATTTGACACTTTGATAGTTGCAGTAAACGACAACGAACGATTCAGTTCATCCGCGACCATCCGATATTTCATGGTAAAATTAATTTATTACTTGTATTTTTGGTGAGTTAATATTTTGTAGGAGAACACATTCTTATTGTGAAGTTGTAATTATTCAGAACATAATAAAAATGAATTGATAATTCTGGCGTCTGCTATCAGTTTACTCAAAGGTATTTGAGATTCTGTAAAAATAAGGTAGATGGCTCTGTCAAATGATGGAACGATTAAATGTATTAATATCAAAAAGGTAACATATAGGGTCGAAAATTGTCGATAAAAATATTGTCGCTGTAGCTTAGTTGGATAAAGCACCTTCCCCGGTTAGGAAAGAGATACAGGTTCGAATCCCAGTGGCGCAACAACAATATTTTTCGATAAAATTGTTTTTATATGTATATCTTTATAATTAATATATTTAATTCATATTTTAATATTTTTTGATCAAATAACCCGTTTTCGCTATAGTTAAAAAAATTACTAAAGTAACTTTTTTAACTATAGTAAAAGTTTATAACTGATCACACAACCGGGCCGTTTTCCTTCATCCTAGGGGATTTTTAGCATTCGTCGATAATGTCTCCGGACTTTTAACGGTGAATTCTTTTAACTTCCAGGTGTCGTTCACACAGGATTATAATACGATGGTCATTATATGTCCCGGCAAATGTGCATTGCTAACTGTCGACTACGGCGGAACCTGGTTCCGTTTCCGCAATGATGGTGCAGTTGGAATTCACACGCAACATCTGATGCAGCCGAGGTCGCGAGAGTTGTTAGCATCGCGTTTAAATTGCATTTTATAATGCAGCCGTTTCCGTTGTGAAGAAAATTTTAGTTAACGGTGCTGGCACGGTGCACGACACTGTCTCTCAAAATGGTTGCTTGGACAACTCTTTAATTTAAACTCATCATCGCGTAGGTGTCCCCCCCATGAGTGATATTTTTATTAAATATGAATTAAATATATTAATGATAAAAATATACATATAAAATCAATTTTATCGAAAAATATTGTTGTTGCGCCACCGGCATTCGAACCTGGATCTCTTTCCTAACCGGGGAAGGTGCTTTATCCAACTAAGCTACAGCGACATTATTTTTAGCGACAATTTTCGACCATATATATTACCTTTTTGATATTAATACATTTAATCGTTCCATCATTTGACAGAGCCATCTACCTTATCTTTCTAATTAATATATTTAATTCATATTTAAAATATCACAGACCTATGTTCTGAATAATTACAACTTCACAATAAGAATGTGTTCTCCTAAATAAAATATTTTTATTGTTTTAAAAAATTTTTTTTTTTATTCATCCGAATCTTAACATCTTCATTCGTAAGTCCACATTATTTTGAGCATTTTTTTTTTGTAGTCTCACATCTAAACGTGAATATCAATAGGGACGAATTTTGTATTATGCGGTGCTTTTAAATTAGCCGATTCGCACAGATAGTGGTCCGCCAATAGATGGAACGTACTCGAGAAGAAAACATGTGTAAACTGCTTTCGGCACGGTATTGCACGTCAGCGCTCGCACGTCGCGGGAGGATTTTCCACCCTTTCAATTAATGTATCAATATAAAACAATTGCGATGTTTATATATTAATAATAAGGTAGTCAGTTAAAGTGTCAAAGCGAGTGGCGCTGATGCAGTCGCAGTTAATGGATTTGGCGGTCTAGCCGCATTTAGAGTACTCAGATTATCGTAGATTTTAAGAAATTGGAAAAAAATCATCAGCTCTGTTGATGTGCCCCCGCATTCTGGCAACTCTGTCAAAAATAATATTTAAAATCGTACTGCACTTGTCCCAGTTTGAGAAACGTCTAAATATGGCACGAGTGCTGGTGGAACGCCTATGCGCTCGCTTCTGTATCACTGACACACATTAAACCGGCTTCAGACAGCATCATGCAGCCGCTGCACAAGTGCTGTACGCCGAGTTTAGACAGATGTCTAGCGCCCCACTCCGAAACTAATGTTGCACATTAGACATGAATACATTACACGTACAATCGCACCGTATTCCCGTGGACAGTTCGCATCAGAGACCAGCGTATAGTCTTCGAAATAAAGAAGGATGTTACACGTATCCCGTGAACGGCACGACGCGGGAATGCCTCAATGAATCCAACCACAGCTATCTTTATCTACGACTTTGAATAAAAGATTGTTCCATTTCTTTGGCCACATTATGACCGCCTAGAAAATAAGATTATTCTGAGCACAACTTTGTACCGAAGAAGAAGAGAGAAGAGACGCGCTGCATCTGTCTGGAGAGACCCTGGGACTGGAGTCAGCTGTGAGAGCGACCCGGGACCGGGACTTGTGAAGGTGCATATCACCATATGTCAATACTAACATTGAGGGAGGAAAGAAGACAGATCGTAATCGTTTTTGGTGTTTATAGAGTTTACTTTGTGGTTAGACATAATTATGAATTAAAAAAATTACAGCTGTTGTATAAATTGTATGTCGCCGTTAGATAGAGGTTCCTCATTTCGCGGTACGGATGGTTTCGGGTCATGGGCAGTTTCGGAGCGAGCTCTCTGATTTGGGACTCGGCCCTGACCCGCGGTATGCCTGCAGCCGCGTGAGGCAGACGCCGGGGCACATTCTCTGGCGCTGCGTTTTGTCGACTGACGCAAGAGTGGATATGATTGTAGGTGTGGAGGGAGCGGGTCGTAGTTTTCAGTTCTGTAAGAAACTCCGACCTACTTTTTTTGGTCCATGTGAGAATGTGGGTCTCTAGGTGGGAAATCCTGAGTTACCTGCTGCTGCAGGTGTCTTGTCTCGATTGGCACGCCAGTCGGACCCCCTGGTGTGCTGTTACCTGGATAATATCTGCTGGCAGTGGTGCTCTTTTATTTTTGTGCCCGTCTTGTTTTCCGTTAGGGAGTGTTTCGTGTACTCTGGTTGTCCCTCTGTCCCTCGGCGCCTGTGTGTATATACTATAAAAGTATTTGAGATTCAGTAAAAATAAAATAGACGGTTTTCAAATAATGGAACGATAGATGTATTCATTTGAAAAGTGTAACGTAATGCTGTAGCATAGTTGGTTAATGCACTTTCCCCGGATTGGAAAGAGATCCAGGTTCGAATCACGGTAGCAACAACAGTATTTTTTGATAAAATTGATTTTATATGTATATCTTTCTAATTTATACATTATATGTTATTTTATAACAAATATTTTTGGTAATTTATGCTATTCAAATTTGGCCGTATTTTCAGGCAAGAATCATAATCAAGATATTTTCAGATACTCGATCACTGCTGGTGACTACGACTTATAGATACCAGTGATTGACTTACAGTTTGTGCTTGTAATATGTACAACAGACAGGTTTATACACTCTGGCAATGTTAGGTTTTTTTTAGGTAACCTTTCATTCATTAAGGGTACTTTTTCGTCGACCGGGCCAGTGAGCCGAGTCGTCTGCCTCGCTATTTCAACTCCACCCTCAAAGTATTTTAGTGAGTGAAAAAAATCATCGCGATACAATACGCTGTATCTGAACACTTGTGTGCGAGGAATTTTGGTGTTTATGAACGTGGACGTGAGACACATAATCGCGTACAGCTGTGGCATGTATCTGTAGGTGTTGTTTGCTTAGATCTTGCTGGGCCCATATTGTTTAGAGTGGTTTAGTGCGCATTGCGGTATGTTGGAAGGCCGATTCCTGAGATCACCTATTGATATATTATCACGCCGTATACACGTATAGAGGATAGAACGCCGCACTTATCTGTTCAAGCATATTTTTCATTATATATTTTTTTTTCTTTATTTTTCGTACTTCTTCAATAGAGAAAAATGTTTTACACTTATTTCATTATATTATACAATGCAACTAGAACTAATCTCACATTCAGTCTTCCACATTGTAACGCCAATGCTAAGGAGAACTTTTTTTTTTTACCGAGCCTCCCTTTATTTCAACTCACACTTCAATGATTTAGACATTTTCAATACTTCAGTTAATTCAATTAAATCAAAGTACAATATATAAACCTTGATTTTAATTTTATTCTAAACATTTTATTCTTATTACACATATTTTATTCTTTATCCCATTTTCCTTCCTCTTCCCTCTGGAAAATTGTCTTCTTTTTAACTTTTATCTCTCCTTTTTTTATATACTTTTTATTTATTTATTATTTTCTCTTAATATTATTTTTACTGATTTTTTGTGTTTCTGCAATACGAAGATCTCCATCTTTTCATCATTTATTTATTATTACTAAAGTATTAATTTAATAAGTCTTATTAAAATTAATGTCTTAAACTGCATTTAGTCTATTGTTAATTCAGAGGAAACAACTCCTAATCGCTCTTAATTTATTATTATTATTTACATTCAGTCCACACATTAGTGTTGGCACCAGAGCTCCACTACATACCTCTAGTCTGACGATAAAAATGCTATAAATTAAATTAGATCTTAGCGTAGTGAAAATGATTAAAAAAGGATCGCTTGGGTGGTTTGGTCATGTGACACGGATGATAGAGGAGAGAATGGTGAGAAAGATATGATGTGAGTTATGAATGAATATCTTCTTGGGCATCCGATGGTATATTAAACAACTATATCAAATAAATACTATTACACACATTTTTTATGTGGTCTTCTTACCTTCAACAATACTATAAACAACGTCATTCAAGATGGCCGACGCTCCGTCTATCTATTAACATTTGTAAAAATCGATATACAGTATTATTGCAAGGGGGGGTGGGGGTTAGGTGTATGCGGCACTAGTGATGATGCCACCGGAAATAGAGAACGTCCGCGGAAGATTTGGTGGGATCAGGTAAACCAGATATTGTCAGAAGATGATCTTGTCAGTAGTCCCAATAATCGACGAACTTGCATGAGTTACAGTTGTGTCAAGACAGAAGAGTGTGGCGCTCTATCTTCTCCGCTTTCACGACGTGATGGTAAGTTAGTTAGTCAAAAGCACAAGCTATATCTATAAGTCACAAAGTTCTCTGCTTACTTCTGTGGAGAAACGGCGTGAGCAGAAATGTAAATAACATAAAAAAAATTAACAACTTTTTAAAAACAAAATTTTAACACCTCAAAATGTACAAAGTTAACAATTTGATTCGTTTTTCAAAAGAAATTAGCACTTGTTTACTTCGATGTATTGTCAATTTCCTTCAAAAAGAAAGTGTTAGACACAAAGCTGAGCTTTTATCTGTGCGCGGAATCACAGCGCAATAAAGCGCTAACGAACATGTAGAAAAAATGTGACACACATTAATTTTATGCCGGGCTATTATAGAAATCGAAATTTTCTCTGAAAACTGTTAAAACACCTACTGTTAATATACCATAAAAATATTTATGTTGTAGTATATATGGGCATTAGAAGGAACTTGTTTTTTTTTTTTAGTACAAATTCGTAATATTATTTGCATATTAAAATAATCAAACATAGATGACGCGCGGGCATTAATGATATCATCGGTGGAGCGCGCTCCATACAATCAAAAAATCTCTGCATAACAATGATTTCTGCAAATTAAATCTAAATTACATTTTTTTAAAAATGTATTAATTAAAATATGTATATCCATGCGCGAATAATTCACAGATTCGCGTGTTAATAATTTAACTAGAACCGTCTAGCGGATGATTTCACGTAATTTTTTTTCGAAATGTTTGCCCCCAACGTACACTTTAAATGCAATATTTTAGTCTCGTGCCGCGCGGTGTTCTGAATGCACGTCTTTGCTTCAACAGACGTGTTGCAAAACAGTGCATTTGAAGCAGACTTGAATGTATACGTTTCAATACATTTTAAACGTGATACGAGAATTATTTTATAAAACATTTTTAACCGTTCACTTAATGTTGATTGACGCTAGTAAAATCACATGTTGGTCTATCTGTCAATTTGACAGTTGCGATGCGTGCATTTGTTTTCATTTTAAATGCGTGTTTGTGTCGATTAAAATACGAAAGAATGTATTAAACTACTGCTTATTTCGATAAAAATCGTATTTTTATTTTGACAAACCAAACACATGGACATTACAATTTTACTATATGTATTAAAATTAAAGTTCTATAAATTAAAATGAATAATAATCATGATATGCTCACACGGAATGCATGTCACATCAATATTATTACTATTTTCAAACTAAGCTAAACGTTTTACTATAAAAACAGGACTAACTTGCTGGTGTCCTGGAACGAGGCGCGAACCCCCGATCGCTAGATTACTAGGCCGCCGTCTTAACTACTACACCGGCAAGCTATTCATAATAATAACATTACTAGCATTCAAAACACAGTTGTCGGGCGACACGTCAGCAGCTGAGGCTTAAATGTTCCGACGTCAGATGGCATCAATGAGACAAATCCATAGCGCATGCGCGTTTGCGAACAAATACTAACAGTTTCACTGATACCGAGGAGTGAAATTGTAAATTAATTGTGTCGTACTTGTTAATTAATTACTGCGGCACATACGATACGGGTACACTCTTATTAGGTATCGCTATAGAGAGAGAGAGAGAGATACCAACATACAAGGTATAACACTCTGTTTGATGTATTTTAACTGGCTGAGTTAGTGAAAATATATCTTCACTGGTATACAGATCCACACATATATAACCTTTACAGCCCATTGTACTTGTACAGCATCGATATTAACGGCATAAATTAAATCCATGCCTTCCTTGTGCACGCCACTGGACATTATCCAAAATATATATAATAATATAAACACGTTTGGACTATATAATTTATATTCCAAAACGTGTTTTATATGAACTGCCCATCTGTGACAGCACATAATCAGCTGTTTGATTTTTTTGGTTGTCATTCAGTTCCTGTATATTCTCTCAAGTTACGTCATTTGAATATTCTGCTTAATAAAACGATAAACTTTATTTATATGTTTATGTATTTATGCGAGAATATTGATGCATTCAACTTGGCACTATGCCTGTCTTGTTAGACTGATCTCGGTTGAGTTGTTTCTTAAATTAGCTACAAATAATAAGTATGAAGATAAATATACGTTTAATAATAACTGAATTTATGTAAATATAACAACCATTCTAAAGTTTTTGGTGAAATTTAGTGGAATTCCACGATTATTTTGTGAATTGAGTTAAAACACTGTTTTATTCCACTATATTTTATTGTGTTAAACGTTAGAACGTTTTCGGGAACATTTTCCCACCTCCATTCACTCCAAACACATCATATATTACCGTCTGAAAGTTTTTTAATTTTAGTTGAATTATAATATTGATAATGGGAAGATGTTCCCGATAATGTTCTAACGTTTAACGCAGTAAAATATAGTGGAATAAAACGGTGATTTAACTTAATTTACAAAATAATTATAACAGTTATATAATATTATATAAAATAACAATCACTGTATATGAAACCGCGAAGTTTATTATATGTCAACCGGTTTCGCTTATCTCAAGCTTCACCAGGACGTATTTAAAACTGATCATAAATACAAAAATTTTAATCCTTGACAATTTCAAGGTCTGAAGGGACATCTTTTCGTGAAAGCTTGTTAATAAGTATTGTTTTTTACTTGTTTATTTCAAGCTCAATTAATATATATTTTTTTCCATTTAGAAATAACTAGTATTAGTGTGATGTCCTTGGAATTTTATGGTTGTGTGTGTGAATGCCTCATCGTCGACGTGCGTGTGTGCGAGGCTATAAAGGGCGGCGCGCGGTAGGGCGCGATCTCTTTCTCTGCGTGTTCATCGGTTTAATCGTTTGACCTATACTAGTGATATACCTTGTACAAAATTGTATCGTATTGTAATAAAGTATAATTGTTACAAAGTCTATTATACATTACGAGGTGTATACTGAAGATGCATTAAGAAGACAAGTACGTAACATATATATTCCAAGAAACCATTTTTTCTCTATACATAAATATATTTAACTCTATTTCTATCACATATACACGGCAACAAAAAACATAAAATATATATCGTATCGTAAAAAGGTATACATGAAATTTGAGCTCTGTGTGTATTTTGTGTTTTATTTTCTTACAGCTATCCAGCACCGTGTACATATTTATTAAATATTTAAAAAAAAATAGTATTACATTTTCTTAAAACGGGCTATTTCACAATTGTGTTTTCTAACTGAAAACTGCTTTGCCGAGTAGTTTGTGACTGTCGACAACAACCTACCCTCCCTTCCAATCCCCGCCCGTCTACTCTAATGGGGTACCGAATTATATCACCTGATGATGAGAGGGACTACACCTCTCGAAACTATAATAGTGACAGTATAACTCAACGCGTGTGTGGTGAAAAATTAGAAAGTACACGTTCAGATCAGATGCTGTGAAGTCAGATATGCGGGCACGGAGAGATCTTCTTGCACTCATCACAATGCATCTGCAGTGCGAGTGCAGTGTGCAGTGTGCTTCAGGTACACGGTGCATGGTGCAGCGGTTCCGTTATATACTCTAGCGTCAGTTAGCAGCCGTGACCCCTCGCGTCGGAAAAGCGGGTCACCGAATAGTATAGTTGTGTAAAATAATTTAATTAAATGCACCGAGAATTGGTTGTGATTATTGTTCTGTCTAATTTTGAATCACGGTGTGTGCGTATAAAACATATTTTGTGCAATTTTAAAGATCGATGCCATTATTTGTGCGCTGCGGCATTAGAATAAGAAAACATTAACATACCTGTTGACCGCATTATTAATGAAGATGTATTAAGACGCATAAATAATTCACGAGAACAAATGACAACTAACAAGGAAAGCTGCACACTTCGGACACATTCTCTGTAATGAATAATATGATATTTTACAAGTCATTATGTAGGTAAAGATAAAAGGCACCAGAGCTTGTAGAAAGCAGCGGCGTGCACTAGATATGGATTTAGGTTATGCTGCTAATATCGATGGTGTAAAACCGATGGAGGTTGTATTCATCATATTCGTTCTTTCAGAAACATGTTTTTGTGTCAGTATACTTGTGCGAGTGTGTGTTCTCCTAAATAATAAAGTTGTATCAATGTGTCCAAAATTTAATAAAAATGAATTGATAATTCTGACGTCTGCTATCAGTTTACTCAAAGGTATTTGAGATTCTGTAAAAATAAGGTAGATGGCTCTGTCAAATGATGGAACGATTAAATGTATTAATATCAAAAAGGTAACATATAGGGTCGAAAATTGTCGCTAAAAATATTGTCGCTGTAGCTTAGTTGGATAAAGCACCTTCCCCGGTTAGGAAAGAGATCCAGGTTCGAATCCCGGTGGTGCAACAACAATATTTTTCGATAAAATTGATTTTATATGTATATCTTTATAATTAATATATTTAATTCATATTTGTATTATTACTATTGTTCTTGGGAAGTTTT
This sequence comes from Eubasilissa splendida, assembly GCA_031772225.1. Classification (NCBI taxonomy): domain Eukaryota; kingdom Metazoa; phylum Arthropoda; class Insecta; order Trichoptera; family Phryganeidae; genus Eubasilissa; species Eubasilissa splendida. Next base: position 13,754,577 of record CM062870.1, read on the forward strand.
TCAAGGTATTAACTAAAGGAGCTAATATATTTTATAATATGAAATAACACCACGTTTAAAGTGTATTGGAATTCGTACAGTCAAGTCCGCTTCAAAAATACATTTACGGCGTTTTGCAACACGTCTGTTAAAGCGAAGACGTGTATTCAGACTTGCGTTCAGTTTTTATACGTCTGGAACAGATTTTGCGAAAAAAACACATGCGCAACATTATTTGTCAATTTTAAATTCTTCCGCTAGTTATACGTTAACATGTTAACATGAGAACTGAATTATTTTCGCGTAGATCTACGTAATAATATTTAATTTACATTTATTTTGCAAAGGTGCGCAGCTTTTTTGATTGTATAGAGTGCACGCCCCTGGTAACCTCAGAAAGTGGTTCATTGTCCAAAATGTCGGTGACCTTACACAGGATAAATCAACATAGCATTAATGCCGCACGATCGTCAACCTTCGGCGTATGAAAATTATGTTTAGTTAAAAATTGTGTGCGCGCTATATTTTTTTGTGTGCGATATGATGCCAAATTAGAGGGAACATTGGCTGCGGTCATAGTTAACTGAACGTTTAACAATTGAATGCTTGAAGCGTGTCAGTAAATTTGTATCGATTTTTAAAATTACGCAAAGGCACACGGAAATTTGCATGTTTGAGAATCTCACTAAGAGACAAGAGTAGTCATATTAATACAGTCAAATCTCGATCGATCGTTCCTCGAATAATCGTTTTCCCGCATGTATCGTTTATTTTTTCCGGTCTCTAATTAATTTCATACAAAACACTAAAAAAATAGATCGCATGCGCATCATTTTACCGCATTAATCGTTTAAATTACGCAGCATACAATTTGTTTCAATTAATGGCACTTGTAAATAATGAGAGGAACATTCGAGAGAGAGAGAGAGAGAGAACGCTGCTGTTGACTGCCGCTTGACATTGTACAATACAAAGTTTAGTTTGTGTGGAGCTTTCTAATATTATCTTTATTTAAACACATTCATTTACATGTTAAATATATATATATTTTATAATATCGATTAAACATTTAAGTATGACAAATGTAACTTTTTTCTATATTCTCGCATTCATTGTTTTCCCGCATTCATAATTTATTAAAACATGTCCTTTTGAAAACGATAGATAGGAGTTTCACTGTATATGAATACGCAAAGAAAATGAAATGCCAATGGGTCACATTGCTCGGAGGACGGACAATCGTAGAACAAATCATCCAGTCATATAGTGGTAACCCGAGGGGAAACAAGACACCGACCACTAACTAACTAAATTACCATCACGCCGTTTCATTGCGGGGACGTGCAGAGAGGATACAGCGTCACACTCTTCTGTCTTGACATACAATTTTCGTCCCATTCACATTCATACATCTTCACATACAAGCTCACCGATTATTGAGGCTTCTAACAGGACCATCCTCCATTATCTGATTTACCTGGTCATGCCGAGTCTTCCGCGGACGTTCTCTACTTCTGGTGTCATCAACGCTTGCGTCATATATCTTTTTTACCATTCTCTCCTCATTCATTCGTTCCATATGACCAAACCACCTAAATAATCTTTTCTTAATCTTACTCACTGAACTAAGATCAGTTTTACATTCTTTCCTAATTTCTTTATTCTTCACTCTGTCATAAATAGATCTGTCACATATACGCCTAAGTGATCTTACTGATCCACTGCATTCAGTCTACTTTCGTTCCTCTTCTGCCAGAGCCATGTGCATGCTAACACCTTCGGAAGCAATGGATCCTGGTTCCTATTGATAATAAGATCGCGCCACTCTAGTACGACAGATCACCACTGACCTGGACAGTCGGCCTATCTCGTAAATGGAATCCGGACTGCTGGCTGATTCCTGATGTTGAATGTTCTCGGTCGATCTCCAATAATTCCTCGCGTTCGTCGAATAAGATTCCGATGCCGGCTGGATGCTTTCTGTCAAGTTAAGTGGCGCTCCGCCAGTACAGAACAAAGCAGGCATACAACCAGGGCCACCAATCGAAGTGATATCAGTTTCGTAGTGTAACCCTTGTAATTCACGGTAGGTGCTACCTGATTTTCCACTTTCCAAGAATAATATTGGATAATTTATACAACGCCATTTTTGTAAAAAAAAAAATCACCCCAATGGCTGTCTCTTGGAACTGTCTGTCGTCGCAGGAACTGCCAAATGGTTAAAGTAACCCGGTCGTAATAAATTAAACAATATTCCTGAAACAATGGAGTTGGAGAGGAGACAAAGAACACATCATCACAACCGCCGCATTTGTGTCTCTATAGCACGGACGCCTCGCCAGCTCTCGAAAGCCTAACAAAAGACTGGAAATAACCGTCTGACGAAGAGAGCCACTCTTTGTTGAAATTTAATATCGCATTTTGATTAACGCGCAGGCGTTAATTACTTTTTAGAAACCTGGGAGCCGAGTTCACACATTTTGCAGTATTTGTCCTTGAATTTATATTGACGGGAATATGTCAACCGCCTTTGTGCGAGTCACGAATCTTCTGTTTAAGATAAATATTCGTTTTTATGTATTTAGTACTGTACGGCTAAAGAAAACAGGGTGGGCTGAGGAAAAGATTCAAAGACACGCCGTCAATGGCATCAGAAAAAAAAAACATTTTTATTTATTTAAAACTTCAATTCATTTAATGTTTGATGTGTTCCCTGTCCATCTCACTAGATTAGAGTCCGCATCGAGATGGACAGTGTTTACGTGAATTATACGTGTAACATTATTGTTTGAAATTTTTACAATAAATATTTATTAATTTATATCTTTGCTTCAAGGCCTAAGTCGTATGACAAAAAACAGTCTGATCGCTCGAAATTCGGTGACCTTTGACTGTTTGTATTCAATTTATAATTTGGAATCCGTAAAATATTAAAATTAATAGAAATAATCAAATAATTCTGACTTTGTTGAGATTATGCACATGCACCTTAAACATTTTCATATTTGTAATATGAATCTACCTCTAAAATATTGTGCACACTGTATAATAGTTTTTTAAGATTCAGCTTAGCGTCTATTCCAAGTTACCCTATACACTACACCCTGACAAAAGAATCGCTGACACTCGAACGTTTAATCTGGTTTCACGCACGTAAAATAGTGGTTTTGAATGGAAGTGGATTCGTGAGGTCGATCGACAATTTCTCGAGACATAGGCGAAAAAAAAAAATAGCTGACCTCACCTTACTACACTTGACATGCGGCCTCAAGAAACGCTGATAGGACAAATACAAATTAACTGCACGAGATCGACAATGTTTTTTTATTTGAGTCCAGATTTTATTTGACTGCTCAAAGACATTTTTCTAATTTCGTTTATATTTTTATTTCAATGAAACCGATTACCAAAATTAAAATCAATCAAAAAGAGTAATATTATTATTATACAAATTAAATTAATTAACTAGAAAGATATACAAGAAAAATTAATCTATCGAAAAAATATTTAATTGCTACCGGCTTACGAACCTGAACCTCCAAATTAAATATTTTTTCGATAGGTAGATTTTTCCGTTCTATTTGATCAATTTAATTTGTATTAAAATGCAAGTTCACAGCAAAACTGTGTTCTCATTAACTAATATTAAAACAAAAATATTTTTAATATATACAATAGATTATTAACAGATCTTTAATGGTCCTGATAGATAGTTCTAGTACGTCATTAAGGTGCAATGTAAAAACACTTTAAGACATTTACATATCTAACAATAGAAAAATTCCGAAAATTATCCATTCATACAACAGTTAAAAGCCCGTGTCACAGCAAAAATAAAAACTACAAAGTAGATACTGTCTAAAAAAAGTAGATTTGGTAGAAAACTATTGAATTATTATTCCACACAATTTAACAACAAACTGTCTATGGAAATAAAAGATACAACAAATGGAATAATGAATTAAAGAAGTAGACGAAGTGATGTTGAAATGGGTACTCTCGACGAGCAATACATTAAAAAATTAAGTCATTAATAATTATTCTTAGACTTGAATAACCTTTAAACAATAGTCCACCTAGACACAGGATTATCCTAGTGAAGGGGCATTGTTTTTAATAACTGTAAAAAAATATTTAAAAATTTGGGGAATAATGCCGGTTTTCGTGGTCCAGTGGGCATGGCACTTGCTTCTCATATCGAAGGCTCCGGGTTCGATTCGATACATCTTATGTGATTTTTTCAAGCCCGGGTGTTTTTTTTTTTTACAGTAATTGGGCCTCATGGCGTGTTGTAGTGTTAAAAATAAATACTAAAATAAAATAACATGTTACAGATTTTACTGAGAATCAATATATAAAATATTAAAACTATAGCACATGCACAGAGGCGCGTGGGTTCCAATTTCAACGATATCTGATTCGAGACAGTCGACGGCGTTCAAAAGCGAATAATGCTTATGATAATCTTGTTTTTCACGATGATTACGGATGACTATTAACCACGTGTACAATTTCGCTTTTAAACTGAGCTTGTGTCATGAAGAATTTATCGTTATTGGATGACATCTATCTGTAATAATAGGGCATTCTAGGCAGGGAAAGAAATAGCCTACAACTATTGCTATTGTAGAACTAGGTGTGATCTTTGTATTCGGAAAGGGATATTTCAGAAAGTATTGAGAGGTTGTCTAGTTTATAATTAGTATCATTAGATATGTTTACTAATAACGTTCTTACCAGCGAACTTGACCAGAAATTTTCTAACGCGCTAAATAAGGTCGAACACGCGACATTTCTAACAACATTGCACCATTAGCATTAGGCCTCCACGCCATACGCAATATAATTTCATTTACTTTTTTTTTTTAACCGATTTGGCGGAATTTTTTCTTATCACTGACGAATTAGCATAACATCAAAACTATCCATTTGATTTGGAGATAAATTATTACTGAACGCGATAACAAATTCGTTTCACCAATATTGATTGGTCCGAGCAAAGCTGATCGCCTGATCGCGCTATCGTTAAGTACCGTTGAATATAATTCGCATTAAAGATTTTCCTAACAGTTTAATCTGTAATATTTTAGGGATATTAAAAAATTGAGTCGAAAATGTTCAAGTTGCAGTTGACACTGACACTGTTTTGAGATAATGAATTCAAAAGTGTTGATTGAATTTTAACATATATTCATGTATATTTTACTTTGTGTATGCAAATATGATCAGTTTTGAGGTCTTAACTTATTTTCAGTATTATCAATGACCACTGTGAGAAGAGGGTAATAAAAAATAATAAAAAAATATTGTAAATTAACAATAATGAATTTTGAACGCTTTTCACGAAATAACTCAAATTACCCCAAAATGTTAGTTGGAACCTTGTTATTCTAAGGGGTCGTAATGTCAACCATTGCTGTCCCCAACGTTTCGGGTAAATATCATCACCCATCGTCAGGGGGTGTCGCTCTAAAATGATCGTGAAACACGTCTTTTCAGGCCGGCAGTTCAGCGTTGAGTGATATCACTAATGTTCGGCTTCTGGTAATTGTATGAGGAAAAATATTACTGTTGTATTTGTTTGTGCGATAAGTGTCGAGTTCGGAGAAATTTTGAATGTTAATGGATTTTCAATATTGTTGCCGGTGGGTCGGGTCGGGTCGGGTAATTAGTCTATCTTCTAATATATTAAGCCATGTGTTTGGAAGCCTGATACATTCGTCCGTATTATTTAAATTATTGTTGTCTTTTGTAAATTTCTATTACTTCTCTCTAAGAAACTTCCCTTCAAACATTATACTAACCTGTGAAAACCTTAAATTTAAGATATTTATATACGCTCTAATATAAGGTGTGGTCTTTTTCATAATAAAAATTCTATATTAAAATAATGGACGGGTTTAATAAAAATATGTTTATTTTGCATTTAAGTACAATCCCTGGGAATTTATTTCTTAAAAATTGTGTTTTCTAAATGTGATCCGTTATTTCGCTGGCACTCTTCTAAACGGGAGGCAAAATTTCTGAGAGCCGCTCGTCACGTATTCTCCGTGATCGTTGCCATTTCTACTCGGATATTTTCTTTTAACTGGTCCAGAGAGGGAGGATTGTTACTGTATACCTTTGATTTAAGGTAGCCCCATAGGAAAAAGTACATTGATGTCAAGTCACCTCGTCGGGATATCAATTTTCCAGGGAAAATATCACGAAGAATAAGGTCACGCTCTATAGCGACTGAATTCCCAAGGACGCGGGTAGTGATCGGCATGCCCTCCGCCCCTCTCTCGCTCTATGCGTTGGTGCAGCGAATGAACCAAAATGAAAAAGTCTTTTGGGACACACTGTAGTAACATTTAAATATCAATATTTCCCTTTTTAAAACCAAAGATTATCTTTTCATTTTTATTTTGAACAAACGGATTCTAGACGATCGAGAACAATATAGAAGAACCAGATACTGTCATATGGTTATTATTATATTTCTTCATCTTCGAATCTACCTGTCTGTCGGTCTTTCTCCTATTCCGTTCGGTGGCTGTGCGAGGCGCCGAAGTGGGTCATTGTGAAATCTGAATCTAAAACTCGATTTGCAGCAACTGACGACCGGCAGTGCAGCAAAACGCGCTGCGTCCATAGTCCGCGCTGCACTTGCTGCGCTACGTGCACTCACTAGCGGCGGTTGTCATCTGTGTCGCGGTGATTTTTAACCGGTTATCATCGTTCACCGGAACACACAGTCACTGTGACTATCTAACTTACCGTCACGCCGTTTCTACGCGGGGGGGGTAGGCAGATAGGATAGAGCGCCACACTCTTCTGTCTCGCCGATTATTGTGGCTTTTGACGGGACCATCTTGTTTACCTGGTCGTGCCGAGTCTTCCGCGGACGTTCTCTATTTCTGGTGCCATCAACACTTGCGTCATAAGTGATCCTTTCTTAATCTTACTGTTACCTACTTGTCTTCTAAGTACGTCTTCAGTGTACACCTCGTATTGTGAAGGTCTAAGAAATAGACTTTGTAACAATTATACATTTATTATTACGATACAATTATTACAAGGTATATCACTAGTATAAGTCAACGATAAAGCCGATGGACACGCAGAGAGAGAGCGAGCACCCTGTTGCGCGTCACTCTTTATAGCCTCGCACACACGCGCCGGCGGTGCGGCATTCACACACACACACACCACTATACAATTCCAAGGACATCATACTTACTCACTCACACAGCTTTAAATTATCTCCTTATTTCTTCATTTATCACTATGTCGTAAATGGATCTCATTTTCACTGCATTCATTCTACTTTTGTACCTCTTTTGCCAGCTCCATGCCTGGATTCCATACATCAGTGTCGGTACCGGAACTTCATTGTGTACCGCTAGTCTTGCCTCGGTTGACAAGAAATTTGTGTAAAATTTTTGGAATGTTTCGCGGGCCGCAAAAATCTAATGTATTTCAGAAGTTGGAACCGGTTCCAAAAGGGATCCGTTATACATTTGGAACTGGTGTTTCAGCAGATCGACGATGTCATCCATTGCTAACACGTACGTACTGCAACGCGAAGAAAGCCGGCGGGAAGTAATTTCTAAAGTAATTTATTATCTACACAGTAAAGAAAAGGAATTTCAGATTCACTAGTAGTGCCACTTATTTAAACATTCTTTTATTATTTCTGCAATTAATCCAAACACGGTGAGCTTTATCTACAGTAGAAGTAATAGTACGATGTTCAAAGAAGACACTACCTCACCGATGGTAACTCGCCTATTCGCTAGAACCATCTCTTGAGCTGGCTGAATCTGTCGCCCGCGGTGGAGGAGGTTGACGGGCGTCCTGCTTCCTCTGCGTGCGTCACACTCGTCCGGGCACTTTTAAACTTCTCGATCCACAAAAAAAAAACACCTTTACGTGATAAAGCATTGTCTCCGTAGCCGGATGGTGAATGATCAACCAACCCTCCCACCCCCGTTTAATTTGAAATTAAATACAATTTACCGACATTATTTTGTAGGCGACGGACAAAGGATTACGCAGACACACTGTATATTGACTTCTCAAAAGCTTTTGATAAAATCAATCATCGAATTCTTCTGAGAAAGTTGCGATGTCTCGGTATACATGGGGGACCCTATACACATGGTTTACTTTCTATATCAAAAATCGAAGTCAGGCAGTCGCGATCCAAGGGTTTAGTTCTATATTTCAAAATGTCGCATCTGGAGTTCCACAGGGCTCACACCTTGGACCTATTTTTATTTTTAATCTATATTAGTGAGATTAACATAATGTTTCTTAAATGCTGAATTTTCATTATTTGCAGATGATGCAAAAATTTCAAAGAAATTAAATCACTCATGTAAATTTTAAATAACTTAGTTGACTCGCCTTATTTATTAGAACAAATAACTTGAAGTGTCCCAATACGATCAATTAATCTATTTTACCTAAATTTTGGCAGAAATAATTACGTAAAAAATTGCTTTGTGACCCCCGCTCTACGTTGAAATATAATCCCGTAAATTCTTCTAATAACATTTTCAACGATAAATTGCTTCCCTTTAAAATTAAATTACGCCAACCGCTTAATAACTATTAACATAAAATGAATATATTGCATCCCATTTCCGTCCCTTCCTTACCCTTTCCACTTTATATCTTTTTTTAAAAATTATATACTATTTTTTTGTTCATTAATTTGTTTAAATGTATTATTCTTAAGTTTATTATGTATTATTTGTTTAATTCCGAAGAAACTTCACTGGTACTATGTTTATATATCATGTTATTATAAATTATTATTATTATAATACTGTTTGTTTCTCTAAAAATAAAAAAAAGCATGTGTCAAGAAAACTATAGAGCTAACACGTAAATTTAGGGATAACTGTTTATTTAAGTTGAGTTCACATATTTCATCTGTCTCCAAGTGCATGTGGTCAATGGTTGATGTAATGGGATACCGCCGTGCGCCTGGATGATCCAATTCTTAACACAAAAATCTATAAATTTCCTCACGTTTTGAAAATGCTCCGGTACGATATATATTTTTTTGCATTCTCGTAATATCCGTCCACTGTACGATATTTGATGTGTAAAATTGTATGCGGAATATTTTGTATCAAAATATTTTTTAAATGTCTTTGAAAAGTGTGTTCCGTGTCAAAAAAAGTGTCAGGGCCCGCGTCCTGGCCCCACTACACTGCTGCGTGTATCATCTGATTGAGGCCACTATATGTCAATACTGACATGATCTCTCGCCTCTGTCTCTCTCTCTCTCTCCCTTCCTCTCTAACTCAAAACTTTCTATTGCTGGTAGACTGCTTTACGAATTGTGCCATGGTAACCCGGTAATCGTCAATTTTTTTCCTATAGGTTGGCACTCTCAAAGTTGAAAATAAAGCACTATGTAAAAATGTTACAAAATTTTCTAACGCAGTTTTTGTGACAAATTTTACTGGCGGACTCGCCGAATGAACAGTCCGCGTTAAAAACAATTATCTTTGAATTAAAAATGTGACCAGTGGCGTGACACCGCCAACGCTTGTGGATTGGAACCGCGCTAGATAGGGGGACCAAAAGGTTCTAATGTCTCGGTAAATTTGTGGACTAATCATTTTTTTAAACCTACCACAGCAATAAATGGAATTATACATTTTTTTTCTTACGTGTATTGCAAAAACGGTATTGTTGTATACCGCACGTGTATGAACCATCGCCGATAAGCGAAGTAAGGGATTTTTTATTCCGCAATTGTTTTTTCCCGTGAAGTGTCATTATTATAAGAAGCAAAAGGTAATTTTTTTTATTACTTTTTCCTAACACCCGGTAGTACATTTCTTACACAGGGTGTAACAGACCTTGTCCACAATATCTTATGAGTGGATACCTCACTAAATTATTAATGCTCATTGTATGAGATTTTTTACAATATCATTATGTCAACCATTTTGCCTGACACGAATCCTTAAATTTGTTGGGCAACTTGCGAGAAGGGAAGGGATAGCTTGGAGAAGCTTTTTGCGGGTGGGTCACATCGAAGGGCGAAGGGGAAGAGAAAAATCCCACTTCTCGATCTGCAGGATGACGAGAAAAGTGGGAGGAGCTCACGAAGATTACGATTCTTAGTCATGAGTGACCATAGTTGATTTAAGTCTACGAACTTCGAAATAAATAAATATTGTATTTACGAAATTGACACATTATTTTTCTATATTTTTTCTTCAGGTCCTAAACTATTTAATAAAAAATAGTCTGGCTCTTTTATTTTTTTGTATTTCATGTATTATTTGGAATCAATAACATATTTAAATTAAACTAAATAATCGCATAACTACGTCTTTTTAAAAATGCTTGTGCTCGTATATCAGACACGGTTGAGATTTGGCACATGTAGCATGAATATTGAAGGAAACTTCAAAGGGTCCCGCCCTATCTCGGAATCGTTTTGAGAATTGTTTACTCTCGTTTTGATTCCACTAAACAAAGCGACGCTTGTAAAAAATTAAAAAAACTTCAAAGCTTTTTATGTAAATATATTTTTAAATTAGAGCAGTTAGTATTTGGTTTCGGCAGTTAGTTACTTGAACATTATGGGCGCCCCTTTATATTAACTTTTTTCTTTTTCTTTATTATATGGTACAATTATTGCAGTTGGTATTTATTACATTCAGTCATTAACATCATAATACCATCACAGGTTGGCCCGGTACAGACAGTACAGAGCCACACCCGTACAATATGTTGCAATTTGACATGAGACTTGTTATCATATTAAATTCAGAAGGCAGCTATAGAAGTTTATAATTATATTTATAATATTTATGTGTTGAAGTCGTAGAACTTGGCCACAGTCCGAAAAACATAACTAATATAATAATAACCAAAAAAAAGAACTAACATTATATTATGACTTCTTCAACATTTGCAAAATTACTTTGTGGCCTCATTTTATATTAATAATTATACAAAATACTTTGTTTAAACCAATATTTATTAATTATTCTACATGTTTCGATATCTATGGTGTCTTCTTCAGAAAACAATGTATACTGAAATTAAAAAATACAAGCAAATATAAAAAGTGTTAATAACAAATATTATAAATTATCAAATCCTCTTTGCAAATAGTTTGCAAATTTTAAATTTGTTTTCATATTAGTTCTTACTTAATAATTATTAATATAAAATATTATGCACTAGGTGTTTTGCACTCAGTACACAATCCCCCTCCTCTCTGGATTGGCCACAATTTGTTTACTCACGCCAACTGCACGTGATATATATTTTTCCAAACTCAATCTCATTTATTTATAGGTTTTTTCCTAATACATTTATAATGCAGTATTAATCTCGATCACAATGTGTTGAAATACCATCTTCGCTCTGTATTGTTTCTTGCTGGTAATCGCTTTCCACTTGGCAACGCACCGCTCAACACGCCGGCACCGTTCCTTGTGCAGAGTCCAGTAGGCAAGCAGTTCATCGTGCACTTGACCAAGCGGCCAATAGTTTTCTAGAAACCATAGTTTCTAGAAAACCATTCCGCACAGTCGTACAGATGTAACGCGACCGTAGCGGTAACAATACGCCGGTAACACAATGTACAATTTATTTTATGATTCTTTGTTTATTCGCCAGGTGGCTTGTGTTTGAGCTTAGTTTGTTTGTTTTAAAGTGTACAAGTTTTATCGAATTTATTTATTTAATTCTTAACATAGTGCATACATAAGCACTCCTATATATATATATATACTCGAATATAAACAAGTTTAAAGTATATTTTTAAAATTAGCAATATTATCTTTGTGGTTAAAATTCATATTTTTATTTATTATCTTTGTTTTATTAACCACTTAATTGAGTTTAAGTCATGTTGTGACATCCTGAAGAAGAAAATTGTATTTTTCGAAACCGGTAGATGTATTTAAACTCAATTTAGTGGTTAATAAAACAAAGATAATAAATAAAAATATAAGTTTAAAGTATTTTATTTTACTAAAACGTATCTTTTAACATATTTGGTTAGTTTCATTTTAAATCTATTCAATTTCTCCTCCTTTCTTATGTTTTCTGGCATTAAAAATCTTCATCGCATCATCGATTTGGCCTTCTTCCTGAACGGCAGTCTCAGTCTATCCCTTCCTCTCGTACGATGCTCGCGCTCATGTTGATTTGTAACAATTTTTCGTGTAAATTCCGCTGATATTTTATTATTGAGGATATTGTAAATAAATACCATTATATTAAAATATATTTTCCGCTTAAAAGTCATCATATTCATATGAAATGGTTTGATTTAATTCTGGCATCTTCCAGCGTGTATTTGGAATTCATCGCAATAAAAAGTTGATTGCTTTTAAAAATACAATGATGGATGTATCAGTTTGAAAGAGCTAACAACTAGACACACTCCATACTGGCGGGTGATATAATACATGTTTTTTTATTTATTAAATTATTTATCTAAATATTCGTATACCTAATTTTTAAGACCTGTCATGACGGCAATGAGACATTTGTAAAAATAATGATGTCAATCAGGCCTATTCTCAAAATTGCAATATTGAAATGAAGGTGATTGTTACACCGACCCTCAAAAATAGACAGCATGTAAATTAACGTCCGTGTTATATTTGAATGAGAGAGAGAGGGAGATAAATGTACCATAATCTGTCAAAACATAAAAATGGCCACAGGATTGGCCGTGATTCTTCACTACGACGCTGCGGATGATGAAATCAATAGGTAATTTATGAACAAACCTTTTTCTGTGAACTTTGAATACTGTATTAGTACTTATTTTAACCAAAAACTTATATTTTTAGTCGAAACTCGAGAACGGAAAGACGTCGTTTGCGTGATTTGTGCGGTATAGTTGTACCTTATCAAGGCGGTATAGTTGTAAAAATTGACCATTTGGAATTTCCATCGGGTTGCCATTTTTATGTTTTGACAGATTATGGTACATTTATCTCTCTCTCCCTCTCTCTCATTCAAATATAACACGGACGTTAATTTACATACTGTCTATTTTTGAGGGTTGGTGTAACAATCACCTTCATTTCAATATTGCAATTTTGAGAATAGGCCTGATAGTCAGTCTTCACTGCGCTCTATCCACTGCCGGATGAAAGCTATCAGCTGCCATGCCACGTATCTCCGCGGGATTTGATGATTTCGTCAGTCCGGCGGGTATTAGGGCGGTCTGTCATTCACTGCAAAGTGTTTTTGTCACTATGTGAAAAAACAAGTTATTTCTACCATACATAACTATACATTGTACTGATCTGATTTGAATTCCTTTGTTGCGTGATTGCGCTTCAACATGCGATCGTTAATGCTGCATTATAACATTTCTACTATTTTTGTATCATCATTATTTTATCTAATATTATTTATCCTCGTATTATCAACGGCAAGTTGACCCTGTGGCTGGTCACATACGCGAAAGACATGGCTCGCCCGCCGTCTTGTTGCATTAAGTAATGCTATTATTATGGATTATCAGACATTTTTTATTCACTATTGTTTTTGTAACTAATGTATCCATGAACTTAATATACCTTTATTTATAATTTTTTAATATATCGTGTTCAATAGTGTATATATCTATATCCATATTGCTTTAGCCACTGTAACCTGTGACCGACCTATCGCAGATGATGATACGAAAGAACAAATGTAAACGATGCAGAGAAAACACTGTCACATCTCGATACGGACTCTGATCTAGTGAGGTGGACAGGGAACACACCAAATTAGTGACGAACTCAAAATCACAAACTGCGAGTCAATCACTGATATCTTTTGAGTCACATTCACTATCGGTGATTAAATATCTGAAAATATCGCGACTCGTGATTCAATTTTTTATTTTTTTTATTACGTCGCCGTTTAAATCGATAATCACTTGATTTTCCGTAATTTGATCAGCGCTATACAGTACATTCTGTCAAAACGTTTTACGCATATTTTCTGAGAATTGACCCGAAAAATAATTTTTAAAAATTTTCATTCTCTTTGTGATGATATAAATATTGGTTTTAATAATATAAATAAATACGCACAAAATTATGTTTTCGTGTATTGTAATATCGTGCGGCGCATGCGCATTAGTAATGAAACTGTGATCACAGTCACAGTTTACAATCACTGATATTATCGAATACCGATCACAATCACACCAGTGAGCCGAGAGTAGTATTTTTTCTCATCACTACATAAAATTTTTTGTAGTTTTAAATAAATATCATAGTTAATTCGTGGTGTAACATTTTAATTAAAAAATATAATTTTTTGCTACATATACAATTTTTGAGCTAATAACATTACTAGTTTCGGGAAGAGCAGTCCTTTTCATCTACATGTGTAATATAAACTAAATTAAATACTAATAATTAGACAAAATGCATTGTTTAAACCACTATTTATAGATTATTCTACATGTTTCGATACCTATGGCATCTTCATCAGGAATAATCAATAAATAATGGTTTAAACAAAGTATTTTGTCTATAATTATTAATATAATATGAGGTGACAAAAGTAATTTTGCAAATATTGAAAAAGTAAATTAAATACAGTTGGCTATTGAGCGGTGGAGTAAGTAAGGGTTGGGAGTGGCTTTATTATTTCTTGGAAACATCGATAGTATCGGTGAAGTATTTGAAACCGTGATATTGTTTATTAATACTAATTAAATATATTAATTAGAAAGATACATTTTCAGATCGTGGCTGTCGAAAGAATGGTTAGTTTCAATAATATGGTTAGAGAATTCGGACAGCGTCGATGTATGTGGATGGGAAAGACTGCTCTTTCCGAAACTAGTAATGTTAATAGCTCAAAAATTACGTGTGTAGCACGAATTTAAAATAAATAAAAGATTGCCGTCTTCCGACAGATGTAGCCTGCCCATTGCCGTTTCATTTTTTTAGCGTATTTAATTACATAAACTAATTTAGTACCTGTTTGTAACTGTTCTCTTGTCTACACTTTTTTTTTCACACATCTTTCCACTCCTCTTTGTCAGTGTACCTAAGTTTTTAGACCTCTCTTCATACGCGAGTATGAAGTATTGCATTGTTTGAACACTTTTTGTTTTCGATACCAGCATCGAGTGTTAAACTTGACTATGCATCTTGCAGATGTCGCTGTGTGTGTGCGGGGGGCTCTGACCTCTTATAACGAATATGTACATTATCACATATGTACGATAAGCGAATAATTTTCTATCCCATTTGTTTGCTGTCTGCGGATATAAATAAAACATTTTTTAAAGTATTGAATATGATTTTCTGGGGGCTTCGCACCCGGTTGCGCCGCGGCCCAACCTTAGACAATCAGTACTAGAGTATGTGTATCAATGTCTTTGTTTTAGGATTATACTGTCCTCATTTTATAGAGTTATCTTAATGTTTTTATACTAAATATTAAGTAGCAAGCCGGACGTCCGCGATTTGACTGATCTGATCTCGTATCGTGCGTCTACTATAATAAGTCTAGTATTTTTTATGCTGTATAATGATGCAAATTAGAAGAGAATGTTAAGTAGTGAATAAGATAAAACAATTATCGCTTACGTGGTTTGGTCATATGGAACGGATATGAGGACGTCCGCGCGAGACTCGGCACTACCAGGCGAACCAGACGGTTCCGTTAGAAGCCTCAATAATCGACGAGCTTGTATGCGAAGTTGTATGGATGTGGATGAGGCGAGAATTTTGTGTCAAGACAGAAGAGTGGTTGGTAAGATAGTTAGTTATTATGATGCAGTAATTGATTAATTAGAGTATTAAAGCCGTTCTGTGTTTTATTTTTTATTAGTAGTTAATATTTGTGTGTATTTGATGATTGCATGTAAATGATGACTATGTATAGTAATGACTATATTAAGATAAAAGTGTATTGTTGTTATCTTGTTTTTTTTTCATTTCCAGTAAGAAAAAATAAAATGATACATGCTATATTCGTGTGCACGCCTAGAACTATCTTAAATTAAAATGTTAGACATCAGTGACATCTATTGCAAAATGCGTATATTGATTAGACATAGTGAAATAATATTAGACTTCAGTGATATCCATTACACAATGCGTAAATTAATAGATATAGTGATATATTAGACATCAGTGACATCTATTGTACAATGCGAAAGTCTTGTAAATGTATATTAATATTCATTATTATTTTTGCTAATCTGTACTGCAATGTAGCGTATTTCTTAATAAAATACGCCAACGGATATAAATGTACGAGTATGCAATAGCGACGCACAGTATGTATATAGATATTTAAACCCCGTCGTAGGACGGGCGCCAAAAACATACATAGGACGGTTGTGTGGTAGAAAACATCATTAGTTTGCCTTTTTCTTCCCATCTTTTTTTCGCCTGATGTTTTACCATTCTATCAATATTTTCCCTGCGCGGTCTGTCTTTATCGAGTTCGTCATTTTTCCTGTCTTTCTCTATCTAAGCGTTGCCTTTTCTGAACTGGATCAAACCATTTTTAACATTCAATATCAAGCTATGAAATAATTATTGTTTACCTTATTATTTTAAATCCACGTTAATTTAAATTACAAGCATTTGCAATGTTACAATTTTTTCACATATCTGACGGTGGATTCCTTTGTTTTTACTCTTTTGAAAAAAAAAAGTACTTTCAGTACCAAAAGGTCATATATATATACAGTGAAACTTCTATCTAATCGTTTTGGAAGGGACCTATTGCAATAAACTATGAATGTGGGAATATAGAAAAAAGTTACATTTTTCATACTTAAATGTTTAATACACATTCTAAAAGAGATATATATTTCACATGTAAATTAATAAATGTTTAAATTAAAATAAAATTAGAAAGCTGCACAGAAGGAATTTTTTTCTAAAGTAAATTTTGTATTGTATAATGTCAAGCGGCAATCAGCAACACCATTCTCTCTCTCTCTCTCTCTCTCTCTCTCTCTCTCTTTCGAATGTTCCGCTCATTGTTTACGAGTGCCGTTAATAGAAACGTTTAGCTACGAAGTGTGCTGCGTAATTTAAACGATTAATGCGGGAAAACGATGCATAGAGGGACGCGATCCGTGTGATGTATTTTTTGGTGTTTTGTTGTATGAACTTAATTCGAGACTGGAAAAAATGAACGATGCATGCGGGAAAACGATTATTCGAGAAACGATCGATCGAGATTTCACTGTATATGAAATGTATGAATTTCCTATTCAATTTTAATTTGTGGCAAACGGAAGGACATAAATTTTTTTATTTATAAGAATGTAGGTAATGTATTAATAATGTACATGAATAATACTCTGGTTGTCATAAAATGATTTATGAACAGGTCGCACGAACGAGGATGGCATTCGATTTCAATCAGACGTACTTCCGCTCGCGACTCCTATAAAGCTTGAAAATAATCAAACCATAATTATTCATTTTATTAATAGGGCTAATTTGTTAATGCAGTCTCGTGTTACCGTCAAATCATTGCATCGAATAATTATTCAATTGCACGGTAGCTAAGGTCAGCCACATTTTTGTTTTAGTTGATACATTGCAAATTGTGCATTGTTCTGCTTAACTAGAAAGGGAATATTTGCAACTAATTGAATCATTGATGGCGCACCTGTGACACGCTACAGCGTTTTGGGCGACACGCCAGCGTTCACTAATAACACGCGTCCCGCCACCAGACGGTGTACACCCGACAAGAACGTTCGAATTTATCACTACGTACATATCACATATGTATATGTGTTGAAATAAACCAGCGAAGTTGAGTTAGATTTTATGAAATTTTGCCACTCCGAGCCCAAAAAGTTTTCGCCATCTTTGAACTAAACCAATTAATTTCTTGAATTACGATAAAAAAATTCACACTGTCGTGGGTTGTTACTTACAGTTGATTTTGAAGGCTTCGTAGGTAGGTACTGATTTTATTTTTTATATGTATACAGAGTGTAACAAATCTAGTCTACAATATTTTATTTATTTTAAATTACGAGTCTAAATTGTTCAAGTCAATTCTTGTACCGTTACGAACAATATAATGAGGTTTTTACATAATCATGTTAAGCTTTAAGTGTGTTCCTACTTGGAAATAAATATTTGAGAAATTGACCCATTTTTATTCTATTTCTTTGCTTGAGTCCATAAATCATCCAATAAAAAACTCGATGATATTTTATTTTTTGTCTTGGTTGAGATTATCACACGCGGCTTGAACATTTTCGACTCGTATTTTTAATATGTATAACTCCTTAAATATAGTGTTAAATATATGTTGTAACCTAGTGTATAACTACGCACTTATGGGCTTTTACATCATAAATATCTCTCATATGTACATATATGCAGCTTGTACACAAAAATAGATTCTAAATACAATATAAGTATATAACATTAAGTCACCGAGAAGAAGAGAAAAATAAAAATGATTTAAAAATTGACAATGAAATTAGCATAAAATAATAGGTATGACAAATTTATTTTCATTGCCAAAGGTATTTGAGATTCCGTAAAAATAATGTAGATGGCTTTCAAACAATGGAACGACAGATGTATTAATTTGAAAAAAGTGTGACATATAGGTTCGAAAATTTGTCATGAAAAATACTGGCGCTATAACACAATCGGTAGTGTACTTCCCCGGATTGGAAATAGGTTCGAATCCCGGTAGCGCAAAAACAATATTTTTCGACAAAATTGATTTTATATGTATATATTTATAATTAATACATTAAATTAGTATTTAAAATATCACAGACCGTCTGTTCTGAATAATTACAACTTCACAATAAGAATGTGTTCTCCTTAATAACATTATTCTTGTCTTTTCCTTGTATCCATCGTATTCATATCATTCTTACCCATACACCCAAAGACCGTATCTGCTTCCTTTCTACCTCCTATGATCGAGCTGCAGTTGGGACATTTTGCAATAAATTTGACGCGACCGCTCGAGTTTGCCCAACAGAATCGCGAAACCGTGTAGTTGTACATAAAATAATAATACAAACCGGGCACCTTAAGGTCGAACTGCATAACTCCAGTTAGAAATGCGCCCGGCCGGGACGAGGGCGTTGTGCAACGCGAGCTTTATGCGGGACAAACAAATTGCTGCATTATATTGCGCCAGTCGGCTAAATAAGCGGACAGGCCCGTTAACTTAATAATATATGTAATCGCTGGCGACCTATTGCGGCGGATGATACTCTCGCGGTTGTTTACCTAATTGGGGACGTTCTTATGTACTTTTACCATTACCAGCTCTTCTGTCTTTGTTCGTGTCACTCTAACGAAGTAGGTAACTATTTTCAAATGCATGTGCTGGGAAGCCTCGCAGAGTTTGAATATTGTATATGAGACAACAGACTAATTTTTTTGTTAGTATTAAATGGATAAACCACGCAACCAGTACTAATATTCGTATATATTATATAAACGATACTTATTTAGGGGGTCTTTTTTCCAATTCTGCATTGGGATTCAATTGTGTGTAGTTACTCCACTGCTCTCTCTATTGATGTGCTCATGAGTGAGGATCGTGGAAGTCTATTCTGCTTCTACAGCTCGAACTGCTTGCCTCGTCGAAGGACGCCCCGCCACAAACTCCCACCCTCCTGCACTTTTTTAGAGCTGTCACCGGAGAAGAGCCTATTGCCTCCTCCGAGCTATCTTCCCTTATCGCAAAATGCCCAAAAAACTGAAGGATTCGTCTCAGGCAAACAGTTGATAGTCTGTCCTTGATATTCAGTTCATGCAGAAAGGAAACACTGGTGCGTCTCGCCGTCCACGGTATGCGCAACATGTGTCTCCAGCACCACATCTCAAAGGCACCAATCCGCCTTCTTTCCCATGCCTTCAGGGTCCATGATTCGACACCATATAAAAATATAGAATGCAGCAGAGACTGTACAAGCTAGACCTTCGTTGTCTTGGAAATAGCGTGATCTTTCCATATTTGGTCAAGTCTGGACATGGACATGGAACTTTTCGCCATACCTATGCGTCGTTTAATTTCTGGCTCTCGGCTACCGTCTGTAATTATGGACGCGAGATAATTGAAATTCTTGACAAGTTCAAGGTCTGGATGGGCATCATCTGTTCGCGAAAGCTGGTTATGTCCATTTGGTTTGTTTTTTTTCCTTGTTTATCGCATGGTCAATTTTTTTACTTTCTTTATAAGGTTATGGAGAAGTTTTAGTTTGTGACTATCAGAAGACCAACTATTCCGATTAACCAACGACACCTACCCCCCTTTACCACCAATCCCTCCCCGCCTCTCTACTCGAATGGGGTACCAAACTGCATTTAGTTCAGAATCACTTGATGATGAGATGGACTACACCTCTCGAAATCTTAGTAGTGACAGCATTACTCAATGTGTGTGTAGTGAAAAATTAGACAGGTTACATGTTCAGATCAGGATGCTGTGAAGACAAATAAGCGGGCGTGGAGAGATCTTCTTGCACTTGTCACAATGCATCTTCGGTGCGACTGGACGGTTCCGGGTACACGGTGCATTATACAACGGTTCCGTTATATACTCGAGCATCAGTCAGCAGCCACTGGTGTCGGTAATTATGAACCCGAGATTATTGAAATCCTTGACAATTTCAATTTTAATGCGACAGAGTTGTGTAACCATTTCTACCACCTTACCTCTCTCGTAGTGATGGTAAATCGATATGTGCCATTGCGAATAATCAGTTACCAATGATCGCTACAATCGATCGCAACAACGCTTTAAATAACGATTTAACCATCACCGTTGTGCAGTTATCTGTTCACCGCAGTGAGTTGTCTGCGCCAAAAAATGTCGTAGTATTGCGCACGCGTTTAAAAAACCGGCAGCAACATAATTAACTAATGGTGTATCGATATTTCAGCGAATTATAAATTACGGCGATGTTTAGTTTCGTGTGGCTCCACCGCGGCCGTGAAGGTCGCCCGTCACAATATCAATATTCGTAAGGTTATTGATTAATATCTCGTTATTTGTGCTGGGAACATCTTGCACTCCCGGCAGCTGTTATCTATACAGAGGCAAAGGTCGCCAGATACGACAATTTAATCTGTAATATATGTACATAATAAAATTCTTAATTAACATATGTCGTACGTATTAGTGGTAATAATATATAAATCACTGTGTTATACAAAACGACCGCTTCTTTTCTAAAACCAAGTCACTGATGAATGTCTCAAACTGGCAAGCTCTGTCTGCAGTAATAGACGAATCTTTTTTACGACCACATTTTGCGTTTATAATGACATCGTCATCTCCATTCTTCGAGAAGTTCGCACTAAAGATCCCCACTAAGAATATGTAACAACATGAGCACGAACATCGTACAAGAGGAAGAGATGGACCGAGACTGCCATTCGGGAGGAGGGCTAAATCTCAGAAATCGGTGATGTACAGTGCGCGATGAAGATGAAACGGATTGATGTAATTCTGGTATCTCCTGACGTGATTTACTCAAAGGTATTTGAGATTCAACGCAATATATAATAATAATAATTATAAATATGTATTCATTGTAAAAATGTACAGATGTAAGTTCTAAATTTGTCTTAATCGTAATCGCTCGCTGTAATGTAAAGGTCAACACGTTTAGGAAGAGGTCCATGTTCAAATCTAATAATTAAAGCAATAAATAGATTTATTCTATTTCATTCATTTTATTTGTATATTTATACTTATGTATGCTCTAGATTAAGAATAAATAAATAAAGAAACAACGTGCAGGAATACAATTCAATCTCCAATGAGGTGGGCAGACCGAGTCCGAGACGTGACCGGAGACAAGGCCCGAGACCGCGAAGAGTGGAGGCTAGCAGAATAGAAGACTACGACGCTCAGTCATGAGCACATCGATCGAGAGAATGACAACTCAGAGAACGAAATTATTCTCGGCACAACTGTCAGCTGTCAGGACAGGAGGTGCAGAGACAGGAGCCGTGTCTCGTGTGATTGGGGCTACAATATTATGATGTAACATACATAGTCCATCATATTTTATGAGTTACCTGACTAAATTGTGGAAAATATTATTATACGACATTTTTACAAAATCATGTTAAGCTTTAAATCTACGCACTTTTAAATAAATATTTTGCGAAATTTACTTATTAGTATTTTATATTTTTGCTTCAGGCCATAAATCATTAAAAGTTCGATGATATTTTATTGTCTGCATTCAGTATATAGTTTGGAATCAATTAAGTATTTCAATTAATCCAAATAATCGCATAACTGTTTATATCTCTGACATGGTTGATATAGGCGATAGGCACACGCAGCTTGAACATTTTCGATACATATTTTTAATATGTACCTGCCCTTAAAATATTTTGCATTGTGTGGGTTACACCCAGTATGGCAATACTGACATGACGTTTGATATTGTACGTGCATTATAGAAGATTGCGTTGGGTTAGGTTAGGTCAGAGGTTCCCAAACTTTTTTGTGTCGTAGACTCCTTGCCATGTTTTTCGGTTTTTGGTAGACCCACTACTTACATGATATTGATTTTTTGTAAAATTTCTAATTGTAGTGAAGTTTAGTGTTAAAAACTTAAACCACAAAGCGAATGCCTACATCCTACAACTTACACAATTTTATAAACATATATAATAAATTTTTTACTCCATAGGTACTTTTATAAATAATGTATATGTCTTTATATTATAAGATTATAATGTAAGTAAATAGGTACTATCAGTGTATGTTGAGATCCACTATCGTGGACACCCATTTTCATTTCATGGACTCCCAAATTTTTTTTCGCTGACGTAGACTCCTTGCAGGTTATCATAGACCCCTGGGGGTCGATGTAGACCACTTTGGGAATCACTGGGTTAGGTTGCCGATGGATAGCTTAATCAGAAACTTAGGAACAAAACGATGCCTCCATGGTGTATGATCACTTCACGCCGGGGCCGGATGCAAAGTTCGGACCTTCTCATTTATTTTTTTATACCTACACGTAAGACAGACATGGACTCTAACACAGATACTTTTTTCTCTTTCCCTCTCATCCGCTAAAATTGACTAAAAATATTAGCGCTGGGTATCTGTACCGAATGTATCTAACGTGGAGCCTCAATGCACAACATACGGAATATTTTTTTTTTTTGCTGTATTATAAGTACGAAATGTTCCATACACCCTGTGATTAATTTAACTCAATTATGTCAGATAACTTATTATTCTCATGTGACCACCTTCTTATCGATTTTATTTCATTGTTTCAGAAATATCAGAACACGACGCGTGCCTCGCTATCCGGACTGCTCCGAAGAAAACATTGTGACAAACCAAAGTACAAAGAAAACTTCATTAATTTTAAACCAAATCATCAAATTTACAAATATGTACTAATAAATCGCTGACGAAAGTCGAATCAAATAAATGTGTGTAATTACCAGTGAAAATTTGCATCAAGTGGCAAACAAATATCGCGGAGTTGAGAGTTTCGCTTCGGAAACGTGAGAAATTGAAAAATGTCGACGCGCGTGTGCAATCTTTGCGTTGCTATCAGGACTACTATAATGTGATATTTTCTACGCTTCACAAATCATTGTTAATCATGTAATAACGTTAAACGCCAAATGTGATACGTTCAAAACGAATTTTGTTTAGTTTTTTACGCGTGTGTGTGTGTTGTGTAATATTTTTTTCGCGTTTGAGGCTAGTTTTATTCTGTCAAAATGCCCGCTGTTTTGTCGAAGGTTCGCGACGACGTCGCCAGGGCGTGTTCCAAAATACCGTCGCCAGCAATATGCGTTGGCGCAGCGGCGGTCGGCGTTATCGGCTACAAATTGCTCTACGATCGATCCAATCGAACGAAATTCGCAAAGATAAAAAAATCAATCAACGGTAGCTTGAACAATAATTATGAAAAGAATTTGATTGAGAAATGCAAAACCCCGACGACTTGCAACGCCATAGAGGAGGAGGGCAAGTGCGACGCTTGTAGGGGCGTTATTGAATGCGAGAATCACCAAAATCCCTCCGATTCTGAGGAGGATGAAAGTCCGAAAATCCTGAGGACCCTCGGTGCGAGGGTCCCGGGACTAAACAGGCAATTCATCAAACAGATCGTTAGTCTGGTCAAAATCATGGTGCCCAAGATGTACTGTAAAGAGACGGGACTGCTGGCCGTGCACACCGTGTGTCTGTTCACAAGGACGTTCCTCTCCATCTACGTGGCCTCGATGGAAGGGTCTATCGTGAAATATATCGTGAAAAAGGACGTGAACAAATTCTTGCTGATGCTGTTAAAGTGGTTCGGGATCGCGATCCCGGCGACCTTCATCAACTCCATGATCAGATATTTAGAGAACCGACTGGCGTTAGCTTTCAGGTGAGTTTGTTTCAGATCTTAATTAGCTTTAAATTGATTGTTTGCAGAATTTTTTTGATTGGATATCTGATAAATTACTTGTCCTCTACTTCAGACTTGTCTTTTTACGGTACACTAGCGCACATGTACACACACGCATGGCCTGGATTATATTTTCTTTAAGTAATATGTGAACAAAAAACAATAAAAAAAAAAAACTTTCACAATAAAATAAATATATAGGTATGTTTTCATTAAAATATATAGGTATGCTGTATCAAAGACTTCTTAAATTGAATAAACCTGACGTCATTCAGAGGTTTTTGAGATTCATTACAAAAATTTCATTCATATTTTTTAAATGGAAATAATAAATGTCTCATTTAAAAACGGCTACATATATGTCTAAAATTTGTCATAAATTTAAATGGTGAACATAGCGTAATGGTAATGTATTCTTCTAGCAAGATAATGTTCCGGGTTCACATCCCGGTGGTAACCAAATATTTTTTCTGTATATCTTTATAAATTTTCATCTAATTTGTTTTATATGTTTTTTTGGAGGACCCTATACGCATTAGCCAAGGGTCCCTTTAATTGAGATAAAATTGGTTTGAGTATATAATTCAAATTAATTTGTAATTCTGTGGGATTCCTTTTATTTGTAATGTTAGGAACATATTAATTAAGATCAGATGATTTTCATCACACCATTTCTCGCATCGTGGGGATAGGCAGAGAGGATACAGAGCGCTACACTCTTCTGTCCTGACACAATTATCACCTCATTTTCTCATACAAGCTCGCCGATTATTAAGGCTTCTAACAGAACCATCTTCCAGTATATGGTTTACTTGGTTGTGCCAAGTCTTCCACAGGTGTCTTCTCTTTCTGGCGCCATCAACGCTTGCCTCATATATATTTCTCACCATTCTCTCCTCATTCATCCGTTCCATATGACCAAACCTCCTAAGTGATCCTTTCTTAATCTTACTTACTATACTAAGATCACCTTTATATTCTTTCCTTATATCTTCATTCTTTACTCTGTCATAAATGGATCTGCCACATATAAGCCTAAGTGAATTTTAAATACAATAATAGTGTAGGACTAAACAGTTTGTGTAATGCAATGCACCCCTGAGGTGAAATTTTTTGTAAAAACGGTACTTTAAAAATGATACAATGTTATTATCATTGTTGTTACAAGTGAAGAGCATGTAGTGGTATTCACTCAGTCTGCCTCTTCTCCTGCATCCCTTCATGTACCAGTTTTCTTTTTGTATTGATGCCACACTACCATTAGTTCTAAGTACAGACGATGAAACCAAATGGAATAATTAACTCTCTACTTGGACTCTGATATGGAGCATAATTGTGAATCATTAAATAATTACATTTTCCGTCTATTAGTTTGACAAGTATCCCCTCGTACTCGTACACCGGTGCCATAAAGCAATCAATACATGATCTAGCATTTCTATTTTGTCATTCGTTTGGGTGTTTGGATAGTTGTTGAAATCAATGATATATCAATCAATTTAATTTCAACTTACCAAAATACTGAATATGAATACCTGAACAGCAGTTGAATACATTTTAATTGACTGACAACTTCTGATGAATGTTAATATATCGAAAGTGGTGATATTCAAGATAGATAAAAGAGTAATTACGATAAAGAGTAAATAATAAATGAAAGAGTTTGTGTAATTGCAAAGTGTGTTTTAATCGGCGAGGTTGAGTGGAATTATCGTCAATATGAATTTGTTGTATGAAGCAAGACTAATAATCGACTTCTGATGCCATCACTGATGTGTGGAATTGACAAAAAATAACGAAAGTAGACTGAATGTTGAGGTATTGCGGCATAGGGTGAAGAACGAATGAATGGATTCTATGGTTGAAAGAGTACACTCTAGATTGGCCATTTTTATAACTCTCAGAAGTTCTTCTTTATCTTATTTCTTCTTCTCTGAATATTGACCACCTAAATCTTTGACTAATTCTAAGTATTCATTGGAAAGCGGGTGATCATGGCTCTTCAGATGTAACATCGTCCAATCCCACCTATCACGCAGGTCTTCAATACTCTAAGTCCAACTCTAATTCTTTGAAGTCGTGCATAAATGCTTATAGAAGTTTGCTCAATCAATTTAAACACTTTGAAAAATAATTTGTATACTTTTCATATATAAACTTGTTATGTGTCCCAAGCTTTCTTCCATTTCCAATAGACTGGCACGTGGTGTCTGTGAATGGTACACCAAAATTGGTTTAAGCTTTGAAGTTCCCATTTGCTCCCAACAAAAGAGTAAGTCTATCTTTCGCAGGCGTGTGGCGTTATTATGAATCGGCATAAATGGGACCATCACAAACCGAGGGCTACCCATACAGTATGTTGATATATATTTTTGTTTACAGATCTCGCCTGGTGGACCATGCATATAGGATGTACTTCAAGAAGCAGACTTACTACAGGGTGTCCAACTTGGATAGCAGAATAGAAAATGCCGACCATAGGTAGGTGCATTTTTATCTAGTCCAGATAATTGTTTTGTTTCTGATTGTCTCTTGATGCAGAAACAATATGGTCATATTTATTTAATCCCTGTCACTTCCCTTTATTCTGTATTCCGCATCCAGATGTGTCCTGTTAACCCTTTTAACATGTTTCATGTTGAATGTTTCAAAAAATGGTCTACGTCTTGCACATTTTATTTACATATATTACAACACAGCGGGTTCTTTTAAGCCTCAGCACAGAATCGGTATGTCATCCAATAATGACATTGAAAGTTTTTTTGAATATTCTGAAGTGTGATTACAAAATCTTCTAAACTAGAATGCGTGCCTAACTGCCGGATACTGTTGCAGAGAAAACTAGTTGCCTCTATGAAAATATTCCATTAGATCCATTAGACGTGTGTATTGTTGTTTTCAGATTAACGGACGATGTGTGCGTATTCGCCTCATCGTGTGCGCATCTCTACAGCCACCTGACCAAGCCGTGTTTCGACCTGCTGCTTATAACGTTCACCATGGCGAGGTTCACACACAAGATGAAAGCAAATATCATAGCCGGTTGGTTGTTTCTTTAATTTACTTGATCCACTTTCTTACTTATTTATTTATTATTAATTACTTACTTACCTAATTCCCAGCCCTTAGATAAACTTTTTGCTGCCTTGTCAGACCTTACTCAAGCAGTTGAAGTAACTTAACAAGTAATATCTATTCACCTACTTAAGACATGGAAAATTCAGGGTGATATCATAATGAAGAAGTCTGAATTTACCAATACGAAAAGAGTGATTAGAAATTTTTCATTAATTTGTTTTCCAGGGCCGCTGTTTGCGGTATGCGTGATAGCCATCACGGGCAACATCATGCGGATGCTGAGCCCCAAGTTTGGGCAGCTAGTGAGCGAAGAGGCCCAACGCCACGGCTACCTGCGACACATCCACTCACGGATCATAGCTAATGCTGAGGAGATCGCCTTCTACGGGGGACACAAGGTACCTAGCTGATGTGTAGATTGTACAGGCAGAATTATGCCATTGTAATCCATTGAATATTGCATCAATCTATGGAGGATCAGGATCAGAAGGTTACTAGTGTGAAGGGTATTGGTGGATTGCTTCTAATTTCAATCCATCATTGTCTTCAAACGTTTAAATGTTTAGCATGATTCAAATATAGAGGAATGAAGTTATCGGTAATGGATGAGTTAAAGGTACTTACATATGAATGAAATGTATTAATTAGAAAGATATACATATAATAAAATCAATTTTATCGAAAAACATTGTTGTTGCGCCACCGGGATTCGAACCTGGATCTCTTTCCAAACCGGGGAAGGTGCATTATCCAACTATGCATTCTAATTAATACATTTAATTCATATTTAAAATATCACAGCCCTACGTTCTGAATAATTACAACTTCACAATAAGAATGTGTTCTCCTAATAATAAAGGTACTTACAGTTGAGTGTATCCAAAAAAGTTACGAAGCAAAAGCAGATGGAATGAGGTGGAAGAATGGCTCGCAAAGCGGGACGAGGCTGGCGGAATGCGCCACCGTCAGCTCGGTGATGGCGGCAGGCACACTGATCATGACGGAGAAAGTTAGACAGCTTCTTAAAAGATTTTGTCCTATGTCCATGAGAAAATTTACATATTTTATTTTGTTCAATTGATAATTACACACATCATTAGCGTACTTTTAACCTTCAAATAAAAAATGATACCACCCATGTAACAACACTGTATATTGGTTTTGGGCAAATCTGAGTTATGAATGCCACAATGTCGTATATCTTCTTGGGCATCCAATGGTATATTGAAAACAATATAAAATAAATAAAAACATGTTCTATTAAACACATTGTCTGGGTGATGTTCCCTGCAATAACACTACATCATCATCCAAGATGGCCGATGCTCCGTCTATCTATTAACGAGTAAAAATCAATATAGTGTTGTTGCAGAGGGGTCTCATATATTCAAATGTAATGTCAAATCATCATTTAAAATTTTTCTTTTTCCTCAGGTTGAACTAAGGCAGCTGTTTACCGCTTACGACGGCCTTGTCAGCCAGATGAACGTAATCTTCGGTCAGAAGTTGTGGTTCGTGATGCTGGAGCAATTCTTCATGAAGTACGTGTGGAGTGGCACCGGGATGATCATGGTCTCGCTGCCCATCCTCATGGGGAAAGCCAACTCTGGTGAGTTTACGAATATCTTCCCTCTTCACCTAATGAATTTTTATTTATCAATGAACTTTTAATGAATTAATATGAGATTGTCTCCGTACAAAAATCTCACTCCGTGTTCATGTACCATTATTCTGATATGTTGTAAAACTATATTTTTTATATTTATTGTTTAACTTTATTTGGTTCTTTAAAAATTATTTATATTATCTAATGGTTTGGACTCATTAACAATATTTTTAAATATATTTTTTATAATCTTTCAGCAGGTAACAATGCCATCAGCGAGAGATCTCAATACCTGACCACATCCAAGAACCTGCTCAACTCGGCTGCCGATGCTGTGGAGAGGTTGATGTCCAGTTACAAAGTATGTTACCTTCACTCACTCTCTATCTTGAACCTGGAACTTTCTACTGCGGGGAAACAGCTTTAACCTAACCCAACCTAACCAAAAAATAAATTAAATTGAAAAATGAAGTAATGTGAATGTGCACTTTAGTGGTTCAGCATTTTGAAGTATATAACTTGTGATAGAAGGCAAGAGTGGATGGCGTGACAAGCTCGAGGCGAGCACTAAATACTGGGTATGATTGAATAGAACAATTTCTGATATATATGGTAATGTTGAAAGCCTTAAGAACCAATCAACTCGTGTGGTGAGGTTTTTGTTTAAGCGAAAGATGTTTGTTCACCGAAAATTCGATTATGTTGATACGGACATACAAGAAAAACGCTTAACATGAAAAGTTTTCACATCTTAGAAGAACAAAATAATACACCAGTCGGCACATTATTATTGTTTACTGCTTATGACTCAACTTCCTATTGACTAGGTCGACAACTGATAATAATAAACAAGAATGCCGCTTGCCACCCACCACTGTTACCATTTTACACATTAAACGCATTACCTATTGGCTGCATTGTCACCGAAATGTTAACAGTTTGTGACTATAAAAATATTTCAGACCCCTAGTTTCATATTAAACGATTTCAATTGTACATTGTACGTAAAGTATTATAATTAACAAACAGGATTTTTTTAGTTCACTAGTTTAATTCTACTATATATAATAATATATAGTAGTACTAAACTATATATAATAGTACTAATTTTGCATATATTTGATATAATTGGCTGTATTTTAAAAAAATATACATATTGTACTATAATATAATGTTCTATTAATAAAAATCTAAGATAACAATATTTGTTAGCTACAATACTTTACATAGAAGTCAATATGTTTAATAAAAAATGAGGTATTGTAAGATGCAACAATGGAAAAGTCTCGGGTCCAAGTTCTGTGGTTAGATTATTTTTTGATAAAAAATAATTGTCCTTAGCATTTTTTCTTTGACATATTTCCTTTGGTTTAATTATCAAGAAATAATATGTTCCGAAAAATTGCAATCAATAAAATAAAATTGAATGTCAATAATTGTCATATTTCTAATTGGATAATTTAATTTTATTATTGCGCTATCAAAGGTACGTGCTTGTTTAAGCTGTTCATTATAACGCAATCTTTTTGTTCATTATAATGCATTTTTTATCACCATTTCTAATTGATTTTTTACCACTTGGCATTGAGCATAACATCACAATCAGTTAATCTGAGAATTAGCAGCACGTGGATTACAATTTCTTATTTCATTTGTACAATAAAATTTCTTTAACACATTCCCTGCCGATTTATTCCCAAATGTCACCCATACAAAAGAATAGGCACGAGATACCTTGTGAACTTGTGAATGGCATTAGGGAACTCATAACCATCACGAATTAGCTGTGTGGAGTTTTATTTCAAATGCCAAGTAATCAGATGGTGGCTAGGTCCCAGGTAGATTCCTTAGTAAGTACTAAGGAACTACCATGAGAATACTCGTGGTTGGCATTCGTCATTGAATGGCAACATCGAGATATCTCGTGGTTTGCAGGGAACGTATTAATTTGAAGTTCAAGGGATAAAAAAAAATATATCACAATTTAGTGAATAAAAAAATGATTTTCAATAATCTTATGACTTATAGTCTGTTTCACAAAACTATTACATACTTATTTTATTTTTAAGGAGAACACATTTTTGTTGTGAAGTTGTATTTTCAGAACATTGTTCTGTGCTATTTTTAATACAAATTTAACGAATCAATTAGAAAGATATACAGAAAAAATATTATTTATCGAAAAAATATTTATTTATTACTGGGATTCGAACCTGGACTTCTTCCTATCCTGGGAAAGGGCGTTACCATTTTTGTTTTGCTGGTTGTTTGTACGTCAAATTTACTACTGTAGAAGTCAATTCCGCCTAATAGTCTGGCAAGGGGAATAATCATTAAATACCTGTGAATTGTACCAAAATTGATTTATTTATATATTAACCATTGCAATATGTACAATTTTCTGCATTATTCACACCTGGAATTCATACAATTTTTGCCTATCGAAAATTTTTCAGTCTATGTGATAGTGTAAATTCAACAATGAGATCATCATTGGACGAACTCTAACCAATAAAATTGCGGGATATTGTATGATTCATTATCTTAGACTGCAACTTTTAAAGTATCAATGTTACAGATGACTTATGGAACAGCTGTGAAGAGTCTGCTATTTTTTTACTAACGATTGACGGTTTTACCATCAGATATCATAGAAAAAAATTAATTTACTATTGAATGTACTTTTGATGAGTATATATTTTTTTACCAACAATCGAACAACCCGTTTTATAATTTTTCTTTTACTATAGTAAAAATTTACCACTGATCAAACGACCGGCCCTAAGTGTTTAAAGACAGAACTCGGAACATATCTGGAACACTGGGCGATATATTCATATCTAAGTCATCACAGATCATAATTTATTTTCACATTTAAGGTTCATTGTTCATTAATTTACATAAATATCTATTCCAGGAAATAGTGACACTTGCCGGCTACACGCACCGCGTGGCTTCCATGTTCCAAGTGTTCGAGGAGGTGGCCGAGGGGAAGTACATCAAGACATCGGTGGAGCAGGGGGCGTCACCCAAGATGAATAGCATCAGTGGGAAAGACGACTTCAAGGTGGACTTTGTCAATGGTCAACCCATCGCTAAAGGTATGTCACAAGATTATCAACCAAATATTTTCAGGTTATGTATGTACATCGTCAGTGTACACCCGCGCAAGATGTGGATATTTGAGATGTATTCTTAGTATGTGTTAAATACGAGAAATATTTTTTCTAGACAGAAAATTTGATGTTAAACAATTTTTTAAACTTTTGATTTGTCAACTTATATGATTTCATAGGTGCAGCACTAAAATACGATATTGGTTCTTTCTCAAATATATTACGAAGTTGGTAATTCCTCCTTGACGTGTGGCAAGGTTTATGTTAGAATAAACTAACTACTACTAACTAACTAGTCTGGTCCGCTATCTTATTTCAAAATAGCTGCTATTCAAAAACTTTAAAAATTCATAACTCTGGTTATATTGGACATAGAGAAAAAATAAAAATACATTTTTACACCTAGAAGAAACCTACCAAATTTTTGCTTGCCAGAAAGGGTTTATTTTACTTAAGAAGTTTTAGGAGTCATTTGAAATCAATTGCTTATTTATTTCTTCTGCTTCTGACAACAGAAGACAGCTCATTCCACGCTGTTAGATCTGTCCAATCGTGTTATCTAGATCATGGAATTAATGGCAATTTTTCTCCCCAGGTAAGATAACCTACCATGACGACCTATCCATCGACCTGATTGATGTGCCGATAGTAACGCCTAACTGCGACGTGATGGTGACCAAGATGAACCTTCACATAGAGCCGGGCCAGCACCTCATCATCACGGGACCTAATGGCTGCGGAAAGTCAAGGTAAATATTTTTATTTGCTATATATGTATAAAGCTAAAATTTATTCTGCCAATGGGAGTAGTCAATGTGTTTGACTTTAACGATGATTGGTAACTGATTATTTGTAATGAAAATGGTTTACTACGCCCTACCAATCCTACATACCTAAGTTATGCAATTATGGTGGTTGAGTGCCTCGAGAAATAATATTGACCTTGTTTAAAGCACAGAAATCAATAATACAAATGATATTTATGAAAACATTTTTAGACCCTACAGAAACAACTTTTCAAATCACTTTATTTGCAGAAAATTCATCAACTTTAAGTAGTAATTATCTTTTATCACATTTAGCAATTCATAATGCGGGATCTCAGTGTAGACATTTATATATGGCTTAAAAAATAACAAATTTAAAATATACTACAGGGTGAATTGTATTGCTAACCTTACAATAATAAATAAAAATCTATACGATGACAACGGCAGAAACACTAAGGACACCACAACGCTCTAATGTCATTTATTTTGCTGTCATTTGCAGCTTGTTCCGCATCGTGTCAGGCCTGTGGCCGGTGTACGACGGCGAGCTGAAGATCCCCCGGAACTACTCCGACGAGCAGGAGACGGTCGACGACTATAGCAGGGGCAAGACTGTGTCTACCCTGAAGGTAGACGAGAGGAGGCCAACGCTGTTCTACATTCCGCAGAGGTAAATACCAGTTTCATAATGTACATACCGGCAACCTGTTTGATCCAAATATTGTCAAATCAACTTCTGATACCTTAGAAATTGGCTTGCCAAAGATTTAGATAGTTTTGTAATCATTATCCAATATATTCAATAATTCAACACAACATAAATATATTTAGACTATAAACAAAATGAATGTATGAACACAAATGCAAGGATATAATTAAAGTAATACTCAAAGTGCCAATTCGAACGAGCTTAGAATAAATATTCAACAAATTTGAAGTTCCGACAGACTTACAAATATATGCAAAAAAATTCACTAATTTATTGATATAAACATTCTGAAAACTACCCAAACACGCACAGTTTTAAACCCATGAGACACAGCAAAAATAAAAATTACATTTGGGCCATCAAATATTACTCCACAAAATTATACAACAAACTGCCAAATGGAACAATATTTAAGAAACTAATTATACTGTGGATTAAAGAATTAGACAACAAGATGATAAAACGACGAGCAGTACATAAAAAAACAGAAAATAAATGAAGTCATCAAATATTTTTACAAATATAAATAAACACTCAAATAACTTTTAAACAGGAGCCC
This sequence comes from Eubasilissa splendida, assembly GCA_031772225.1. Classification (NCBI taxonomy): domain Eukaryota; kingdom Metazoa; phylum Arthropoda; class Insecta; order Trichoptera; family Phryganeidae; genus Eubasilissa; species Eubasilissa splendida. The sequence continues at coordinate 13,788,800 of CM062870.1, forward strand.
ACCTCGACACAGAATCATCCCAGTGAGGGGGTATTGCCAATATGTAGTTGTTGCCAATAAGTATTGTAAAAAAAGAAAAATAATTTAATGTGTCTTCGCAGTCCTGACATGGAGGGGGCTCAGGGGGATTCACATAAGCTCCTTATTAAATTTAACTTGGATCAATGAGCTTGTTGAATTTTATAAATATATATTCTCCGATCAATCCAGTATCATTTTGTCTGTTGGTATTTTATCAGTATCACAGAACAGAAGACTTCTTTGCCTTTTGAACTACCTCGTTAAATACTTAATTTATCACAGGTGTGCGTAATGATGGAGCCCCAACCAATTGTCTAGAGCAGGGGTCTCCAGACTATGAATGAGCACCATGAGTCCGGCCCGGTACACTGACTTTATTTTTTTAATAAAACAAAATAACAATCAAATGTTTTATTTACTAGAAAAAATACACAATCATACATACATGAACCTATACTATAGAATTTAACATTGTAATAATAATAATAATTAATGAAATTTATATACGTAGCTGTGTTTTTCTGCTGACAATTGTTTGCAGTTGTGGAGCAAGTTTACTCGTGCCGATTATCAAAAGAGACTTAAAATACTCACCAGCTAACTTGGATCTGTAGACGTTTTTAGTATATTTCATTTTAAAGAAAAATTTTCACACATAAGTACAGTCGAACTTGGTTATAACGAGCATTAGGGGACCGACTAAATTTGCTTGTTATAGCCATTTCTCATTATATCCAACCAACCGTTGCTACACGTAAAATCATTTTTCCTCTTGTGCCTTCAAAATTGGCCTGTTAATAGCAAATCTGACACTTCTTTGGGTGCTAAACCATTTTAATAATGCTGCATTAACATCATTAAGATTACATTTTTTTTTTTTTTTTTGTTTCCGTGATGTTGTTTTCAAATGCTGACAAGTAAACATCCTTATTTTTCAATAATGTTGAAACAGTTGAAGAAGACAAGAATTTTTATTACACATTTAAACATTTTTCACGCTGTGTTCACAAATGCATTTCATTCACAAATGATTTTGATTTTCTCACAAATGAGAGACACTTCCTTTCGTTAGTAGACATGTTTGTAAATCAAGGGCCACTTATCTACTGAAAACTTTAATGTCAGATTGTCAATACAACATTGCCGACGCATACAAACATTACTTTAGACAATTTCATAATAAATATGAATTCAGAGAAAAACACAAATGTAAAAAGGGAACGAGATTGTAAAATGGCATTTTCGGATTTCTGTTTTTTATTTGATGCTCATTAATAAGTTGTCAGAAATCTTAGGTAGTGTCATCAATTATATGACCCAACGTTCGGTGACGGTCACATCTTTCACTTTAATCGCTTTCATTTTGCGAGAATTGCTTTTTTTAATCTCAACAAACACACAAATATTCATGTGTTGGCCGTATTATTTGTTCGGTATAACCGAGAAGCGTGCTCGTTATAACAGTTCACTTTTGTATGAAAACTTGCGTAAATTAAAATATCAAAGAGTGTTTTGCTTACTATTGCCGTGAACTCGCTATACCCGAGCTCGTTATAACCAAAAACCACAAGCAAAATAATACAACTGATCAAACTGCGTCAGTGGAAGCAATGAGGATTTTTTATATTTATCTTTAAAGTTATCTTATTACCGTGTCGTGCGAGACCCGCCACCTACCAATTACTTCACCACTAATTACCGTGTAATTCTAATTTTTCATACAAATATACACTGATTTTATAAAAATGTGTTTTGTTTTCGATTAACATTATGGTGTGCTAGGTCTTGGCTCGCCCAAATTTGTGAAACAGTCAGTGTGGCTATTGAACCAAAAAGTTTGGAAACCCCTGGTCTAGAGGATAATTAAAAGAGCTTATGTTTGATATATGTATTAGTTCTAGATATTGGGAATATTAACCCACCAAGGCCAAAAGTAGAAAATATTGTCTACTGAAAAAAACAAATTGTATTTAGCATATTGCTTACCAATTTGTATGTAAATGCACAATTAACTACTTATCTGAGACAGCAGTGCATTTGATTGATTGACACAAATGTAATTATATTAGTGCAGTGTCATCAAAGGTTCATACCTTTGATGACACTGCACTAAGTGAGGTAGTAATTTCTGGGAAATACAGTGTATTTAAATATACTGCCTACAGACACCTGAATGTCATAAAAGATATTTATTTTTTGTGTAAGTCTGTCATCTTAGATGATACCCAATAAGAATTCATTCTCTTTTATTTATTTCAGACCCTACATGTCTATCGGGACCCTGCTGGATCAGGTCATCTACCCGGAGACCCCCGAGGAGTTTTCTAACCGCAAAGGCGGCGAGGAGCGGGTGCGTGAGATCCTCTCACTCGTGTCCCTGGCGCACGTGCTGTCTAGGGAGGGACTACACGCCCTCAGGGACTGGAGGAACACCCTCAGCGGAGGGGAGAAGCAGAGGATGGCCATGGCCAGACTGTTCTATCACAGGTAACACGGTACACCTTGCTAGGGGCTGATTACCAAGAATGGATAAATGACTCGCTAAATTACACACTCATTATTTTTTAGGTGACGTAAATATATGTATAAATATCTTATTTATAGAGGCCCAATTACTGTAATTACACATCACAAAAACACCCAGGCGTGAGAAAATCACAAATATGTATTGTGACATCAATGGGAAACGAACCCACACGTGCGAAAAGCCAATGCCATGCTCACTGGAATATAAGGATTCAATTGAGAATGACTAGATTGCTTTTTCAGTATTGCAAGTTAGTTCTTAAAACAACCCCAAAACTAACAAATTCTGCTTTCAACACTCTTAACACACTAACGGCGGGAAGGGTATTAATCAGCAGCGTGCAGTAGGTATAGATTTAGATTATGCTGTTACCAATGATATTATTCAATCATATATAATATATGTACTACAATATATGTTGTACATAGGATTATGAACTTTAATTTAACCAACGTCTTTAGACAATATGAATCCGTCGTTTATACAACCTTACCACGTATTTATTTGTAATTTTAGAGTACTATTGTGTTTTAAAAGTTTAAGTTTTTACATAAAATAATACCTTCTTACCCATATAAAAATCAATATAAAAAATGCATGGACGTTTTTAAGAACACTTTTTATGACTGAACATGTTTCTTTTATTGTTTGAAAATCCTTCACGTAATAACTAAATAAATAATTTTTTGTATTAAAGGAAATACGTAGGAAATAGTTTTGCCAATTGGTTTTTGTTTTTCCCAAAACAGTAAGATAGTAAAATTCACAAATTGGTAAAAGAGGAAGTAGACACTTCAATGATTGGCATGCAGTTGTAAGCCTTTCTAATGTTATTCTGTTAAAAAACAGCATAGATAACAACTCCATACAGAATGGATTAACCGAAAGGAATTTTCAATTCAGTAAATAGCCAATTATATGACTTGAGTAATTCACTAGCTTAAAAATAGAACGGAGTAATGTGAATAGATCAATGCAGCAAATGGACAAGAGCGCCATTGGTACAGCAGTGAGTTGTCATGGTAGTTTTTAGAACTAGCAGTTAAAGTCTACTGGTACACAGATGGCGCTAATTGTAAAATAATGTTTCAATTTATATTAATCCAATTATTTCATTTATATTTATTTCCTAGATTTTTTATTAATGCACCGCTTTTTTGCTTGTATGCGGTGCACTGCACGCCCCTGTCGATGATGTTCTGATATGGAAATGGTTCACACTCGAGCGTTGACGCCACCCAGCAAGACAACGTGATAACCCCCATCGAACTTTGTTATTTGACGATATTTGTCTGTTTCAGGCCGGTATATGCCTTGCTGGATGAGTGCACCAGTGCTGTGTCCATGGACACGGAGATCACCCTCTACGAATCGGCAATAAAGGAAGGCATCACGCTGTTGTCTATCACTCACAGGCCTAGTTTATGGTTTGTATTTTATTTTGTTAACTACATATCGTAGATTATGTGTTGGCCTGAATGTAATGTCAGATTATTCTTCAAATATTGACACTGAGGATTTGCTGTTTGATAAATGATAGCTATAGCCGTGGTGAAATGCCTGTGAATGTATAGCAAGTTGTCATTACAGTGTCCCTGCAAGAATACAACTACATTAAATGTCTTGCATATGGAGCCATCTCAATAATTTACTAATATATGTTGAATGTATGCTTAAACTTTTCTGAACATCACCGCTGTAGAGACTGTTTTAAACATTCTTATTCAGGAGTATATCAGGAGCATATACTGCATGCATCATGTATTATAATCTAGTGTAATTAATATTAATTTTACTTCCCATTACTTTATTGAAACAATGCAAGGTACACAGAAAAAATTCATCTATTGAAAAAATACAGTCATTACTGGGACATGAACCTGGAATTTTCAATCGCCGGTAGAGAGCTTTAAACGATTACTTATACAAATGTCGCCCAATTTCATATACTTCAACCCTAGCCTTTTTTAATAGATATTTTTGAAAAAGCCTTTTTCAAAAAAAATCGCAGTTAATAAATACACAATGAAGTTCTTTTTCTACAACATTACACTACACAATTTTTATATTACATGACATATAAAATTAAAATATACTATATGATAACCTCCTAATTTGTCAACTATATCTGTAGTAAGTTGAAGCCTGATTTTGGAATTTCTAAAAATGTCCAAAAACTTAAAATTATACAAAATTTGTGCACATGATTTGGCATCATAGCGCACACAATAAAATATAGCGTGCACACAATTTTTAACAAAATTTCTTCTAAATACACTGCCTTTTATCGAAAGTTGCCGACCATGTTGCACTATGTTGATTTGTCCTGTATAAGATCACCAACATTGAACCACTTCCAAGATAATCCACACAGTCAAGATAATCTCTTTCTACCTACGCCTCTGCTGCCTAAATTTTCCCCCGCATTGTAATAAGTTGTAAAATATCATATTTTTCATTGCAAAGAATGTGTCGGAAGTATGCAGCTCTCCTTGATAGTTGTTATCGGTACATATTCATTAGTAATGTGGTCAAGCCAGGCCCTTCCAGTAGCCTTATACTGGTAAGGTAATGCTTATTTTCTCCCTCATCGCACAAATAATAGCATTGGTCCTTAAAATTGCACAAAAGTTTTTTTCTGCACACACCGTAATTCAAAATTAAAGGGAATATTGCCGACAAAATCTAAGTGTCCTCAAATGTGTTAAATATCAAAAAATGTATGTAATAGAAGAAAATCACAAGAAATTAAATGTCAAGGATTTCTGTGAAACATGCAACGATAGTCTCATTTTTTTGATACAATTTTTTATTTTTATTATGAATTTTGCCTAAGTATTTTAATGTGTTATTACGTGTTGTGTTTTCAGGAAGTATCACACTCACTTGTTAGAGTTTGACGGCGTAGGCAATTGGTCTTACAAACCCCTCAATCAATTGCAAAAGCAGATGGCATAAAAGTTATGAAGAAACAATTATTGTATGGATTATAATTATCTGAGATGGTTTTGCAAATTTGCAGACTAAAAATTCTCACCGCATTCGACACGGATCCTGCTCCGACGCTCGTGTGGATGACACGATCGTGGGAACAATTAAAAATGGAGTGGTCGTATAAAATAATTATACAGGCACCGTGGATTGTCAAATATGGCTGATTTAGTGCTTTATTTTCGATATTCACAAAACGAGATTTTACCAACAACATGGTTGACTCGTTGCAAATAATTGTTTTATTTTTATGGTTTAATTAACATTTTAAACTTGGACCATAACGGTCAACGAAACCGAATGTATTAAATAAATGGATTCTTTTTGAGATTACCCATCTTTGTTTAGAAGATTACTGTATTTCCTGTGAAATTATTTTATTTGAAAAGAATTTGAGATGTGTTGAATTTGGTTTAGTTTTGACATTGACAACATTACAATTTTGTTATTAATTCTTTAACTATACACATGAAGAATATATTAGAATTATATAGTATTTGACTTGATGTATTATTATATAATGATTTTTTTAAAATAAATTTCATCCCAGTGTGTCGGTGATCAACCCCAAGACTGTGTGCCTCAAAGTTTCCTCGGATAACTAGCTTATTTATGGAGTCATGTGAGATGTAATCTTTGTATCGCAAGATTCACATCTGTCAGAGTGACGCAAGTAGTTCTTTGATTTTCTGTTCTGACAAGATTCGAATTGTTAGTTTGTTGCGTTGTTTGGAAGAAAAATTGTCTCCAGCAACACTTTTCGAGAGGCCTTGCAGTTTCAAGTGGCCGTGTTTCAGCACCGTGTAAGAATCGAAGAGCCCCAGAAAATAGCCTGATTCTAAACAACAGCTGTAAAAATCTGAAAACCAACCATTTGAATTGTTATTATCATGTTTAACATGTTCACTGCTGACAAACATCTATTCATATAGATTCATGCGACAAACAATCTAAACGCCTTACTGATTTTTCTGACCGATATCTCTATCTATGAACACTGTATAAATATTAACCAATGAATAGAGAGCCATAAGAAAGTGGCATCATTTTTTGAAGAACGAGCCTCACGCTTTGTCAGCGCGGAACATGTTAATTCTAGTTATTTAAAGGCCAGCATTGATCGAATTTGTGAACAATGTTTGGAATAAGATATTTTTGAAGATTGTGCTATGTAAATTTTAGTCATATTTAAGTTAGTATTGTTTTCCCTATAATGAGAAATGAGAATTTAACGATTTTCAATTATATTATCACCTGGACCAGTGTGTCGAAACCAAAGAAATGTTATTTTGAAAAATTTCAAAGAGGTCTTTCAAAATAATATTTTTATGCGAATGTCATATTAGCGTGACATATAAATATTTAACCATTTAGTTGTGATTATTTAAAAAAATAAAAGGAAATTAATTCCTTTGTACCGACATTTTTGTTCCATATCTAAAATTATTGTTGAGCTGCGAAGCAAAATTGTATTTTATTATTTGTGAATATAGGTACCTAACCTTTGTACCTGTATCATGTATAAATAGACTTTGTGATCTTTTGTGATTGAAGGTTTCTATGGAAAGTTTTAAATGTAGAATTTATTTTGTATTTTTGTAAATATTTTGAGTGTTTTCCTTTAATGAAGTATGTGGGGTGATTTTTCATTCAGATTGGATATCTTTTATAAAACTATATGTATAATAAAGTATTCATTCAATTGAAACAATATAGATAATTTATTATTTTAAATTATTCTTTAAATCTTCGTAAAAATAAAAAGATTAAACTATTGCGTGAAAATTAAGAGATTCCGCGTAAAGTACGTATCTAAAAGTTTCTGATGTTTCATTTGATACTGAAATAGTAATAGCATGAATCTGTAGCTTTCCTGATGAATCTGACAGTTCAAATTCTGTAATCAACCATGGAACGATGAAGCATACACTAAAATGAATTTTCATAATTTACAATAACATTTTCAAATCTTATTAAAATGTACCTAATACATATATCTGTTGTAGCACGAATTGCATCCCCTTCCTCAAGCATTCCTCGAACCACACCGCATCCCCCCTCACTACTTTAAAGGCGCATTTTATCTGTCATGAAAAGATGCCCCTAGTAAACTCTTTACTGTGCCTTTAGATCCTTATATTTCATTAGGCATCACTTGTATATACATATATACAGACAATGGACGTATATAAGATTTCAATTACTTCTGTAATTAAAGTTTTGGTGGATGAAGATGTTATTCTTTCACAACACCTTCCATCTCTTTATTCTATCACAGAATAATTAAATATGTAGTGAATGAACAGTGTATGTGACAGAAATGAGTCAGTTCTTTAGTGAATAAAAAATGCAAGAATTTGTATTTCTAACATAACACAGCTTCCATTTATTTTATGGTTGTTTACAGATCGTCATCTGTCATATTTGACCGGTAATTATTTTGCAAAATAATTCTTAATTGTAAGATTTCAGAAGGTTTGTGACAGATTTTTTTCATCTATTTTAAACAAAAAATTTCTTACAACTACTATAGAGTAGGATATTTGAAATATTTTTATAATTGCTGCAAAGTCTCGCCGCATTAGGGGGTACATTTAAAATATTACAATTCACAAAGTATAGTGTTTACATATCTGATGATAATTTTAAATCCAGCTGTAAGAGTTCTAGATCATTTTATGATACTTCTTAAAATAGTAAATCCATTTTCCAATACTATTTATTCTCTAATTCATGTATGATGATTATTAATTATTACTATTAAAATTGCATAAAGATAATTAAAAAATATTAAGTAATTTTGAAAGAATGCAGAACTTGCCTTTTGTGATACTATATAAATATATTATATACCTAAAGCCAGAAATATGTGATTAAAAAAAAAAATTGACATCACGTGTCAAAATAACCAGTTAGAAAATATAATTTATGTTTTCTTGTTTTTTCAGTTAAGTTTTGCACTGCGTATGTGTATTATGAAGCAGTTATGTTATTGAAATATTTATGTACGTGAAATAAATTAAGTACTCTGTATAATGTTGTTTATACACAACAATGTATTGTTTTTGCGTAATTGGTATATGTATTTAACAAAATTGATGGCATGGTACGTTAATGGTATTTTTCATCTGAAGAAAATAAAAGTTGATTGTTGATTTCTGTTACATTTCTTTGTCGTACATTAGCAGATTAAAATACAAAATCAATCTTCTTCTTCTTTCGGAAGTCCGTTGTGAGACCTAGAAAATCATGATTTGCCTACCTCTTGACATTGTGTCCATCCAAGTCTCGGACTTGATCTGAGTTGAGTATTACAAGACTCATTTACTCCTATCTATCCTGCCCGCCACCGCCTCCTTGTTTTCATCTTTCTCAGAATATCCGGGTTGTCGTACTATTCCTGATGTTCCAAGATCTTGAACCTTTTTTATTCCGGTTAGGTTATCATGTATTTGACTGTAAATCTTGCGCGAGACTTGACTTCCGAGAAACCAAGGATTGTTTGCGGCTATGATTTGTAACAAATAAACCGGTAAACCCAAATGACACAATAAACAGATACCCGCTTTGCAGGATCAGTTTCTGTATGGCCGCCATTTAAAAAATTCTATACATGGTAATAATATTTTATTTTTATTTTGGTTATCATTTTTCTTTAACTTGTACCTTTATCATTGTTATGAGGCTATGTATTATTATTGTATCTCAAAATCCTGTATAATATTTTATTTTTAAATTCATTATACACCACTTTTCAAAGACATAGTAGACATATTTATATCCCAGTATACGTGTTTGTATCCACTTTTGAGGATTATGATGATATCATATTTGACGTTTCCTAATTATTATCCCAGTGTAAAATTATTTCAACTCAGAAAATGTCGTCCCAAGGTAGTAAGTAATACAATTATTAAATCTCAGTACATACTGTGTAATTTTCTTTCTCAGACTGCCCCTGCATATAATGTTTTTTCCTAAATATTTAGTTAATATTGTATCATATTAATATATCGACCCCCTCTATGTAAAGTATTGTAACTGTGGCAGCCCATGCGGTATTGTCCGGATGCCTCTGTTCTGTATTTCTCCCACGCGTAGACAACTGCATTAGTTCATTGCCCGTGAATAAAGAAAAAGCTTTGAAAGGGGAATGATTGAGTGATTCGCCTCCGCATACCTCGCCATCATCTCTGCTTATCGCCTTGCTCTAAATGTGGTGTTTACATCGTCGCCACGAGAAGTAGGCCACTGCTGCTGCCACCAAGAACAGCGTGGCCAGCTGGATACGATGTTGGTTTACATCGGTCTGTCGCTTGGGTCATTATGATTTCTTCTTTAGTTTTCTGGTTTCCCATGGTGTGCTTGCTCTGACTGCCTGGCTTACACTGAAGTGCCTGTGTTAAATTAAGTAAAGGTGCTGAGCTGACATTGACTGCATGGTGCACTATGCACCGTAACAGAGGTTGAAAACGTCTGCATTTGCAGTTTGTCGACCTGGTTGTCAATCATGAGGATAAGGAACAGAGGCGCATCCGGACAATGTACGTGGGCCGCCACGTGCATATAATTGAATTCTAGTATTTTAAGTTGCAGTAATTTTTATGATATATTCTATTATGTTCTTTGCACATAATTTATTTAAAAAAATTACTGCCATTTAAAAATATATCGAGTAATATTCTTGAGTATGTCCAAATCTTTGTAGGAACCAATTACTGGGATTTATCCCCTGAGGAATTGTTATCAAGATATAGATGTCTCACAAAGACGAAACTATTATTTTTACATGAGAAGTATAGAAGTCTTAAGTATGGTCGTAAGCCCTGTAATGCCAAAGACTTCCATACTTCCCATATACCTATTTGTTAGTTATAATACATTACATAGGAAGGGTTGATATCTTAAAGTAATATGTTTTTATCTATTGTATTAATGTAATTTAAGTTACAAGAATGGTAATGTTTATTTTTAATGAGAATAATTCTACACCATAAAGTCCAAACTGATTTCTTTATAATTATAAGCTAGGAGTGCGATATGTGATGTATAATTTTTAGAGGCTATACTTAATTTATACTTTTCCAGCGCTGCATCTAAGACCATCTTTAATATTATACCCAGTTCTGTATTTTTTACTTGTGCTTGGTTTATTTTAGCATTTTCAAAGATGTGCCCGGGTTATCCTAATCAATTATTTCAATCCTAGATCAAAGAACTATATATGTATATTCTTTGTATGTATTTATTTGACATTTTTCCTTTTAACATGAATAATAATTGTAAAATGATTGTATATCATTGTAAAATGTAAAGGACACCATATACGTTGTTACATAAATGAAGTATATTTTTGAGTACGTAGATTGGTATTATTTTTAGGTAGAAAAATTTAATAAATATTCCAAGTTTGTGTGTGGGCAAGATACCGATCGGCACATTTATTTTACAATAAATATCACAAAGATTGTGTGTATTTTTCATTTTCTCTTACCTCTTACCAAGGCTGTCCACAGGATTAAAAAAGTTTAACGCATTGACTGCTGATTGTTGTCTTGCTATCTTGCTAGGTGCTGCCGACGCCCAAAGATGAACCATTCACTATGTTGCCGACATCCCCCGTGACCTGTTGTCGAGGATCTCAATATTTTCCATCTATGTATGGAGTGGAGGCATGATCGATTAAGGTAAAATAAAGTAACGAAATTAATGTCTTTCTTAAGAATATTGTGGAGAGCTTGACGTACCAATGTTTCCAAATTGCAAGAGTTGAAAATTTTCAACGGGCTCACAATTATGTGCCTATAACTTTAATTTCCTCTCACTGGACGAGGGAGCATTCAGGAGAGAGAGTATATGCCCTCCCCCGGTTTATTCAAACTTCCCAAGAAGATCTCTGTCTTTACAGCTGAGTGCTTGGCTATTTGTGAAGCGTTGAAGACATGTAAACCAAAAGAAATGCAGAAGTGTCTTAATACTTTCAGACTACCTAAGTTCACTAATAAAATTAGGTCCAGTCCCTTTTGCCATCCTGATGAACAATTATGAATGGAAATCGAAGCCATAATGCATAATCTATGGTTAGGTAAGATCAAGATTGTCTTGGCTTGTATCCCAAGTCATGTAGGCATTCCAGGTAATGAGATGGTGGACTCTGGCTAAAGATGCAATAACACATGGAGATGATACATTTTCCTCCATTCCATTTAATGACTTCAAAATTACTAAAAATGATGTTGAACTTCAGTGGCAAACACATTGGGATAAAAGCAAAGTTTCAAAAGGTTGACAATATGCTCTATTTCAACTCGAGCCTGGTTCCACAGGATTAAATTAAACAAGAGAGACAATGATTTGCCGAATGCGGCTAGGTCATTATTCTATTCGCTCTCACCATGTCAAAATTCATGTCCTTGATTCCCCAATTTGCGAGTGCCAACAGGAGGATCTGAATTACCTATTTTTTAACTGCCAAATATATATTAGTACGAGGGCTGTCTGAAAAATTGAAAAAATCGACATGAAGATGGCGGCACTCGTTAACAAAAGTTGGGAAACATTTGCACATGCTTTGAAAAGTACTCACCAGAATTCAAGACACGCAGTTGTTGTTTGACAATCGTTTGAGTGAGTCGATGTGAGTGTTTTTGTGAAAATGGATAAGATCTAGTATCGAGCTGTCATTAAGTATTTGTTTTTGAAAGGCAATATGCCTGTTCCGTACAGAAAACAAGAACTGTGATATAAGAGGTGATTCGCCGGTTCACTCTGGTGTCTTCGTATGTCGATATCTGATATCGAACTGCTTGACCACCCTCCTTACTCACCAGATTTTTTTGTTCCCTATGCTAAAAGTTGCGCTCGGAGGACAGAGATTTTCGTCAAATGAGGAGATAAACCTTAGTAAATAACTATTTTGCAGAGAAAGACTCCAAGTACTATTTAGACAGATTAAAGGAATGGGAGCATCGCTGGGAGAAGTGTATATCATCTCTCCCTCAGGATTAATTAAAAATTAATTACCTTAAAAATTGAATTTCCAATAAGCATACTTATTACTCGCAGATGGCCATTATGTAATTTTAAATTTATTAATTATCTTCCTGAAAATGAATTGCATCCAGCTGTGAGTGTTGCGTCCATTTAACTGGCATTGGGTTGGTCCAGATTGATAAATTAGTGGTTGGCAATAACATCCTTATTTACTGGATGACACGCCATTCATATATAAAATAAAAAAATTACCCCCCTCTCGCTGGCCTGAGTGAAGACCGGAAGAAGCACCACTCGCAGCACTGAGAAATGCAAGATGCCGAGAGGAATGGAGGAATACTATCAAAAGGGTCATCAAGAGACTTCCAAGTAGTAAGGAAACAATTTTAAAGATAAGATTTATCCCCAATCTCTTCTTCTTGAGGGGTCATTGCTTCCTGAATCTTTTGCCTTCACATGCTCCGTTTCTCGGGAACTGTCTTCCAATTGGGAATCTGTAGTGCTCTACTGCATGCTTCTTTACGCCGTACTCCCAGTGGAGTTTTCTCCTGGATGTTGCCACGCTTCCTGCATCCTGTCGGTAGTTTCATGTGGATTCATTGTCCAAATTGTCTCATCCTGCACAGGTTCATAAATTCTCCATTGCACTCGTCTCTCAAAGTTATCCGACATCTCTCCCAATTTAACAAGGGTTGTCCATGGCTTCACACCCGTAAGTCATGGGTAAACAGTATGGGATGATAGTTTTAATATAATAGCATTGACTTAGTTGTCCAGTACATCCTGTGATTTTAATATTGGTAGTTAAAGACTTTTTGACTTCTTCATTGTTCTTGATCAAATCGGACCTACATATGTAATGTCTGTTCAACCTTTCAACCAAAAAGGGCACTTGGACCCAGTGAGTTCCTCTTTAAGGGGCGCGCATAAATGAAATACATTTATAATTATTTGTCCATTTATTTCATACAATTAATAATAATATGTACACAGTAAACTTTAAAGTTATTTAACATATATAAAAATATTTTTTAACATTAGTTGTGGATGAGAGAGAAATAAGAACACAAGTAGGCAGTGACGCTCTAAAGAGTCTGAAATACGAATCTCGCCCTTTTTTACGCTCATTGGAATATAATTCTTTTATGGTGGCGATGTTAAAGAATAAAAAAATTATATTCCAAATCACGTAAGCCAAACGAACTGATGACGAGTGAGGATTTTCAAGTTTGGTTGGACGAAATTCGCACGGCAAAAAACTTTAAGAACGCCGTTCAATAATGTCATGCGAAAATACTGTTCATTCTATTATTATTTTTAAACCGTTTTACTTCAAAAATAAAAACAAAGTGTATAATAAAGCAAGCGCGGATATTCAACAAATGACGTTTAAAGCGGTGTTTAATAATAATTTTTTCTTACTTCACGAAATGCTACAACAAATTGAAAATAAATATTTTTCATGATTGGACTTCGTTATAAACGAGAAAAATGGTGTGATTTAATAAATAATGCGACTTAAATGTAAAAAGAATAAAAGATTCGGAGTTTGCCGGGTGTAAAAATTCAAAGCCAAACGCCGCCGCAACCGATTGAAGCTTATTTAAAAATAAATTAATGATCAATGTGAAATAAAATGAAATTAAAAAAAATATATGACTCGGATCCCTTCAAACAGCAAAAGACTTTCTCACGAAAAAAGCAATTACTCACAATTTTGACAATGCCGCGACGCGATTGTAAAAATTAATAAATAAACGTTGCCGCGGCCGGGAAATGAATAAAAAAAAGAAGACATTCAATTTAAAAATAAACAGATACAAACAAGTATGACTAGATTAAATAAGACTAACTTCAATTTCCCTCAATTCGTAATTTTCTGTGATTTTTTTATTATCAAAGAATTTATTTTCGATTTATTTTAATTATTCGTTTATCATCCAAAAAGATGCCAAACAATTTATCTAGCATTCAAAGAATTTATTTTATTTCAAAACCGATATTGAAACCGACCACGTATTTAAAATATAGAAACATAAAAAATCCGCAATATTTTGACTGAAAACTCAAAATATAGAAGATATTGAATTATTTCAAGTATTTTTCATTCCAGAAGTGAACTTTTGCATTAAGATGTGTTATGGGTTAATGTGTATTATATGTATTTATTATATGTTTCAACGATTTAACGTTTGCGAGAGACATCATTCAGTACAACAACATAAATGTAATTTTCGAGGGGAGAAGAAGAAATGTCTAACTGTCGCACACGTTGATCGAGAAGGCGGCGAGTGTGTCTCCCTTTTGACCGACGGCCTTGGCTTGGTACTGGCCGGCGTCTTGTGGATCGCAGGCGACGATTTCTAGCCGGTACTTGGAGTCTCCCTCCATTGTGAAGCTGTATCTGAGTGACTTCTCGTCAATTGGTTTGCCGTCCTTCAGCCACTGCAGTTGTACGGGTGGCTGTAATTAATGAAATGATAATTGAAAATGAGGCTTCCCAAAGATACGAGAAAATTATAATACTTAATTTTATTAAATAGTTAAAGATATAACTGTTCATGTAGGGATGTTAGGTTACCTTGTCAGTCTCTGCTGTGAAGGCGGCACCCTCTCCTGGAGCTACGGTAACGGAGGCGGGGAACTGCGTGAAGTGTGGGCTGCGTACCTCCTCGCCCGGCACGACTACGGCCAGGGAGCAGGAGGAGAATGACTCTCCGCAGTCGTTGAAGGCCTCACAAGTGTAGACACCTGTAAAATGTACAACAATCAATTAAAATTATGATTAATATTAAATCTCCCATGATCATAGCTCATTGAGAGCCTTCGCCTGATGCGCATTTCGGCACCAGACATCTCTGTCCTGGGCTATCTCATTTTACTCTGAAATTATAAGGAACATGGAGCACCTCCAGATTCTCATATTGTTGTTCCATCTCAATCTAGGTCTGTCGAGAAGTCCTATGAATAAATCTCACTAAAACATTGTCTTTAATTTTTGTTGGCTTATTTGCTTGACCTAGTTGGAGATTCTACCTTCATCACAGGAGATTATTTATAAAAATAAGTCTACTATGAATTTAATTTTCCTTTAAATCTCCGCAATCAAACTGAATTCATAATCATACTGGCGATGCTTACCTGCATCTTCAGGGAAGATTTCGGCGATTTGTAGCTTGTGAATGTTGGCCTCGCTCGAGTACTGGAAGTCTTTAGAGGGCTTGATCTCCTTGTTGTTGTGGAGCCAGATCACGTCAAATCTCTCAGCTCCGACAATCCTAGACACATTAACAAATGGAAGTTAAAAACTAGAATCTTGAATAAGAATATAGTCCTATACAGTATTAAAGTTTATGGAAAACAAAACTAAATACATTATTAGTGATTGTTCTTCTAGCTAAATCTTGTGACAGACTGACCTGCACGATAATGTGACAGCTTCGCCGTCTTTGACAATCTGTGACTGAACGTGTGACACTATCCTGGGTGGTCGGTCCATGAGACCGCTCTTGATTGCTGCGGCGTCCATGGCTGGAAATTATATTTTTAATAATTAGAAATGTTGGGAGAAATTGGTGAATTAAAAAACTGAAATTATTAATTTTTTCATAGAAGGCAATCACTTTGTGGTTTGACATATATTAAACAAATTGAAATATTATATACGAGTCTATGGATGATAAAAACATATTTCCCTTATCTTAAAACAAAATTATTTCAACAAAAACTAACAATAATAGACCAACACAAAGTGTATTTATATTTAATTTTGTTTAAACCACTGTGCTGTTTTTATGTCAACCGATTTTGATACTAACGTATCTTTGTCAGTTGAACGCCAGTTCTGATGAAGATATCGAAACTGGTTGATGTAAAAACAACACAATGGTTTAAACAGAGCTAAATATAAATACACTTATATCTAACCATAAAGTTAACGCTACAAACATAATTTTAATTAACGATGCACCATGTCCGCATAAGATAGAACCTATTGAGAGCGAGATTGGAGCGCTGATAAAGAGCAGGAGAGGGGATTAAACCAACTGTTTTAGATTATAGATTATTGGGGGTCTTGGAAACGCAAAGTACAAAAAATAACTCACGCTTGATAGAGACTTTGCACGTTGAATCAGCTGTTCCAACACTGTTTTTGGCGCGGCAAATATATTCTCCTTCATCTTCTGGGAATACTTCATTGATGGCCAGACTGGCGACACCGTTCTTGTACTTCAGGTCCATAATCTCTGACGATGATAGTGTCTGTAATAAATTATTTGCAAATTAGAAAATATTACACCACACGAAATACAACAATTCTCTGACTTGTTCCATGGTTCATTGCTCAAATATTTGTCCAACATCATATAAATAATTGTATAAGAAAAATGACTACCCTGGACTTAAACCTATAAATCTTCTATGACCTCAATTTAATATGTAGATCAAAATTATAAATGTAGGATATAACAAGTTTTCATAGTAAATTATCACAAATATGTTGGATGACATAAAAACCAGTAGGATATTTAAAAACGTATGCAAGACATCATTGGTAAAACGTGTCAATGAACATTTTGGAAAAAATAGAGGAGAATAGATTTATTTTGAGAACTATACCGAGGACGGCCGAAAACATTTATTAGCCAGTTGCTAGAGTGGAACAGGTGCAGAAGAAGGATCGATGGAAAGAGCTACAGCAACAAGATAATGTGTGTTATAAATAGTTCTTTGTTAATTTTTGTGTTAAGACTATTATCCTGATTTAGTACTAGTAACGTCCTGCAGGTAAAGTCACTCACCTTTGTGCCCTTGAGCCATTGAACTTGCGGTTCAGGGTCTCCTCGGACAGAGCAGCTGAGTAAGAGTGGTGTGCCGTCGCGAACGCTCATGGTGACCGGGAGGGCGCGGGCAAACTCTGGCTTGCACATTGTGGAGTCATCGGCGGGCACTGGAATAGCAACCGAGGTTTTGTTACACGTATTTTTATATTATGTAGATCATTGGGAATGTTTAAAAAATATAATAAAATATGTTTAATTGCACAAGCAAATAATAAATTACAGGTAGAACTTTATGGTATGAAAACATCTTCGAATGTACTTCTCACCAGGAATAACTTTTTCTGCCATATGTCCACCTCGCTTTTACTTTGCACTGTTCGATATTCATTTTCATTCTTTGTTAAATATTATTGAATAAAAATTGAACCGCGATCATGATTCTAAGGGTTGGTTGTGTGATCAGTAGTAAATTTTTACTATAGTAACTTCATATGATCACCCGTGATAAATTTTTTTCGGGTTGTTCGTACGTCAAATTAACTACTATTAAAGTTAATCCTGCCTAAGGCTTTCGATGAGTAAATAATTTATACCAACGATTAAACAACCCACTTTCACATTTTTTTTTGCTATAGTAACAATTTACCACTGATCACACAATTGGGCCTTAAAGTATATTACTGAAATAAAGTCACAATACTTACAAATCAGTTCTTTGGTGGCACTCCTCGATCTGGATCCTGTTGAATCGGAGGTGTCCAGACGATTGAGTCCGTATTTCTTCTTGTTGGACTCCTGGACGGAGACCTGCGGGGACAGCAGCTTCTTGGCGAACTTGCTGGGTGCGTCTACGGTCACCTTGGTCTTGGTCACTATCTGCGGCGGTGCGGGCTTGAGTGGCTGCTCAATGTATTTGCGGTCACCCGAGTACAGGAATTTGTGCGCAAGCTCAGCTTGGGCTTCGGATAGTACCTCGCCTGGAAAACAATAATCAATATTAATCAGAAATATTTCTTTAGTAAACATTATTTGCCTGATGCAATAAGTACACGGCTATTGTGACAATTATTATGAGATGGTATTCGATTGTAACAATTATTTGTAACTGCGAAATAAATGTTGGAGGTTTAGTTTCTAATGTACTGGTGATTTTTTGGCAAATTATGAAAAATCTTAAATAAAATAATTTATCTCGTCACTGCTCACACAGATATGAATATTATTTGGCAAAATGTATTTGAACAAATAGTTCTGGATGTTATGTGGTGCGGTGGTGCATACAGATTTTTTAACATAGCATATATTTTTCTGGAAGCTTCTCAAACTGCGTAAAAAAAGTGCATAACACTTTACAGAATAAATAATAAGTACGAAAATAAATGTATAAAATGTATGAGGTTTTTATTTTACAAAAAACAAAAGAACACTATCATTCATCTTAAAATAAAATTCAGACTATACTCGAAGAGGCCAAAACAAAATATAATGATCTGTATAGGTGGGGTGGCAAATCAGAAAAAAAAAATTACACAGAGTAATGTTGTCGTAATCTATGTTTGGATCATATAAATTTTTTTTTGTGTAATTTTAAGGACTAACGATGCCATTATTTGTGTACTGGAGGAGAAAATAAGAAAAACATACCAGTATAAGGCTATTGGGAGGACCTGGCCCCGGGTGGACCACATTACTAATAAAGATGTATTGAGACGCATACAAAGTCAAGAGAAACTACATACTTCGGACACATTCTCCGCAATGAAAAATATGATCTTTTACCTCAGAATCCTCAGAAAGTGGTTCAATGTCCAAAATGTTGGTGATCTTATACAGGATAAATCAACATGGTCGCCAACTTTTGATAGAAGGCGGCACATGAAGAAGTCTTGTTAAAATTTGTGTATGCGCTATATGTTTTTGTGATGTCAAATGGTGTGCGCGTGCGCTTAGAGGAACATTGGTTGTAATGTGTTTTTTTCAATTTCGTTTACTTCTTAGAAGTAGTAAAAAATGTACAATGTTCAAAAGTATTTTAATAATAATCTTAGGTTTTAATGAGAAGACTTATTTAATTACAATAATATTGGAGTGACTTACCCTCAACAATAACGACGCAGCTTGTCTCGTCAGTTCCGTGCCTGTTGGTGGCGATGCAGCTGTATTTGCCGCTGTCTTCTGGCTTGCAGTCCACAATCTCCATTGACACCACTCCGTCAGCGTACGACATGGCGTACTCGTGTTTGGAGAGTTCGCGTCTGTCCTTGTACCTAGAAAGATAATTAAAATAGATGCGTTAGAATCAAAGAATGAGGAAATGAAACATAAATTGGACACTTTATTCGTAATTTAAATAATCTAATTCAGCAACCTCCATATTTTTTTATTTGGAGAAAATAATAAAATATTTATTAGTGTTCTTTTTATTATGAATTATGATCCCTATAATCTGGTTTAAAATAAAAAATAAATACAACATCTTCCAAAAACAAGCTAATCCCATACTGGGGGCCATTTAAATTTCAGACTGCTATTGGTTGAATATGCGACTGATTTTGCATTTATAATAATACCGATTTCGAATGGTCAATGACTCAAAAAGAGCTAAGTTAATAACTTAATAAATTAACACAATGTGTAACAACTATATGAAAAGATGATTGTTAGATAAAACTCTTACCATTTGACAGTTGGCGGCGGTTTGCCGGACAGACAGCACAGTAGTTTGCAAGTGTCGCGGGCCTGCATGACCCTGGGCCTGAGCAGGAAGGTGAAGCTGGGCGCGGACTCGCTGTCCTCCTGCCAGAATGTGTACGGGAGGGCCTCGCGTCTCCTCGGCTCGTCGGATAAGCGCGGGATGGTCGGCATCTTGGGCACGGCTGTAGAAACAAAAACGATCATCATTAAAATCATTCAGCTTTTCAAAATATTCTTAGGTTTTCATGGCCATTCAGAATCTTCTGTGTATAGTTTTCTGGGCTAATGTCGGTCAGAAAAGTTAGATGTACACGGCAAATTTGCCCAGAAAACTGTACACAGGAGACAGCTCTTCAAAATATTTCAGACATTGTTAAGTTAGGCTAATTTATTATCTTGTAAAGTCAGGCAGCTGAATTTAATTATATGATATAGGCAATTAATTGGCCAGGCGTTGCAAGTTATCAAGGCATTATTGTAAGTAAATTTCATAATATTTTTTCATCAAAGTATAAAAATTATTTAATGAGCCACTCTATTTGAAAAAGCCACAGATTAAAATTCTAATGACTGTTTAAAATCTAAGCGAGCGAGTTTTAGTTAATAAAATATGCACGGAGGAGAGAATTTGACTATTTAAGGTTGTGACTAGATTATTATCACATATCTCAGTGTATTGGTCTGTGTTACGCCTAAATTCATATATTAGGGAATAAAAGCCACAGATAGTATTCCTATAGAGATTAATGGCCCATATCTATGGATGTGATTTTTATGAGCTTCTTTGGCTTTCACAGCCAACAATGTACGTACTAAAATTCATAATATCGCCTCTCTTCATGCTTGCTTGTACGTCAAATGTCAGCCCACTGACGATTGATGTTCCGTTCATCAGATCCCATTCTACCTTTGAATATAATAAATTTACTTTTTTGCCATCTTGTACCTATATCACAGATCATATTTAATTGCGGTGATTTAAATTGGACGGGAACAAATCTGTACAAATAGGATTTTGTCTTCAGGATATCTCAGATGGGTTAATAATTTTAAAATATCCAAATTTAACGAAAGACGGTTGCAGAAATACAACATTAACTTACGTTGCACATTGAGGAACACAACTTCCTCACGGAAACCGTAATGGTTCTCTGCCCTGATGATGTACTCTCCTCTATCCTCGAGACGAGCCCTGTTGATGATGAAGTAATAGTCGTCTCCAGAGTACCTGCACAATACAAGAATTTAAAAAATGAATCGTTTAATAAATTAAACATAATCTAAATGCATAGCACTTATTTTTCATTTATACAGTTGATTGCTGCGTACCTCTTCATGAATTTGACACTCTGTCTCAGCTCTTGGTTGTTGCGAGACCACATGACTGTGGGAGTCGCCACGGCGATGATCCTGCAGTACATCTTGACAGACTGTCCTTCGAAGCAGAAGGCCGACTGCGGTTTGATGACGAATCTTGGTGCAGCTTGTCTGCGATCTGTTACAATGCGATAATTAAAGTTAGTCTATTATTCATATTTAAAAAAACAATCAATTCTGTGCAAATATTGTTGAACAAAGTATTTCTTAATTTTTATTTCATGTAGAATTTTGAAATAAATGTAAAATTTAAAATAAAATAAATACAAAGGTAACATAATATATGATCAGATCACACCTGTTGTGTGTGTGTGTGTGTGTGTGTGTGTGTGTGTGTGTGCAAGATCGATCATGTATAATATTTGTTGAGAGCTTGCAAATTGTGGGTATCAGAGCAAGATGTTCCAGGGAGGAATAATAGCATTAGTTTGAGAGCCATTACTATATCAGTGTGAGAAATGTGAGGAAATATATTTTCTATTCAGTGTTTTAAGATTTCTAAGAACGATTGAACCTTCGGCTTCAGCCAAAAATGACCATCGGTCGGACACTACTTCTATATGTGTGCCCAGCTGACATGTGACAGCAGATTGACAAGGTGGGAAGGGTAGTCAGAGGAAAAGAGTAAGGCATAAGACGATCGAGACAGAAGAGTGTGGCCATCCATCCTTTTCGTCAATTTAAAAAGAGACCCTTACCGAATATTCCATCATAAATCTTCCATTTCTCGACGAGCAGTTTCCTCAAAGAGGAGTACTCGCTCAGCCTGCCGATGGGCAGGATGTAGTCGGCCCAGTGTTCGTAGCGGGAGCGGATCCTGTCGCGCATGGCTTCGTATCTGGACGAGTCCATGAGCTTGGTCCTGGAGCTAGTGTCGCCGGTCAGCCAGTTGTGTAGGAGGCACTCGTGGGCGGTCATGCGCTTCCTGGTAAATGGGACAAATTGATGAGTAATGTTTTCCTTTTACTGTCATTTAGAATGCGCCAGTATTAGATGTGATATAAACACATTGCTGAAGCATGCATATTCTGACGAAGACTTACTCCTTATTCTTGATGAGCAGCCTCTTGATGAAGTCTCTGGCGTCCTCGGACACATTCAAGAAGGCTTCCTCGTCGAACTCCCAGTCGCAGGCCTTCACATTCTTGAGGGTCTCGATGTCGTTGTTGCCGGCAAACGGCGACAGCCCAGAGAGCCTGAAAATAGACGGAAACGTGACTTTGACGTGAAAATTTAAAGGAGACTGATAAACTGCATCATAATGAAATTGGTTCAAAACTTATATCAAAAATATTATGTAAATGGGTAATTATTTAAAAATTTTTTTTTTCATGATCTACTATGGTATCTACTACATACGTACATATAAATGTATTACATTCTAAAAATTGTTTTCTATTCATCATTTGACCTTAGTGTGCCAAATTATAGTCAATTTACATGGAGTGTAGTGTTTAATTAATTTTTTTTATTTAAAGCAAAGTTATGGTACCAGGTAAAATTATTATTTTCACATATAAGTGTTGTTGGACAGACTGACTCCTATATATTATACAATTACAATATCAATTAGATACTAAATGATAGACACGACTTATGCAGGTCTAACCCTTAGTCTGATGATTGGTATAAAATCACGGAGATAACTCACAGAACGTAAGCCAGCACTCCTACGGCCCACATGTCTGTGTAGAATCCTACTGGTTCCCTTTCTACTATTTCCGGAGCTGCAAATTCAGCCGTTCCGGTGGAGATCTTCACTACTTCGTTGGGGTCCAGTTTGGTGGCGAGGCCAAAGTCAATCAGCTGTAATGGAAAATTTCAGTGTGATGAACCCTCAGCGCGATTAGATTACACATTTTGATGAGTTTTGCTTGTTGGAATTTGACTTCCAACGGAAAATTCAATAAATTGAGAAGGATTAGAAGATTAATTAGTCATGTAAAATGTACACTACCGCACCGGCATTGTCTTCTTGGCTAGTAAAGAAGAAATGCAACAATTATTAGTACTGCAAAATATAATAATATTAAGAAGAAATAAGTATACCATACATGATGGCCATCAAACAGAAAAAATAATCAATGTTATGGTATTTATTTTTAAAATCCTCACGAGACTTCCATTCAGAAAGAAAGCCATATAGCAGCAATCTATGATGTACTACAGTGCAATGAATTCAATGAAATGCCACAGGATAGAAGGAGGAAAAATTGTACAAATTTTTAATTAAACATAGTAAACGTGTGACGTATATTATACATATATAGGTATACTTATGAATGCACAAGTTTAAAAATAAATAATAATTAACAATTTGCAAATACTCCGGTCGGGCTTACCTTGACATTGCTGCTGGTGCGGGTCTGGCACATGATATTCTCCGGCTTGATGTCCAGGTGGATGATGTTCTGCTCGTGCATGTGTCTCACTCCCTCGCACACCTGCCTCATGTAGTTGATCACCTCGGCCTCAGACATCTGGTAGCCTGGCGCAGTGATGCGCTCAAACAGCTCGCCGCCAGAGAGGCTGCAGAAACACACGTTTATTGATAAACTATTGCTAATATTGGTAAGGAATGATCTATTGGTTCCAAGTATTCAAAATAATCTTCACCAGAAGAAATTAATTGTTGGTAGACATTATACAATTGGCTTTAAATGATAATCAACTTTCCAGATTATTTGAATGATGTTTTTTCCATTTATAAATTTCCAGTGCTTTGTTCAGGAGTTGCAACAAATAAACAGCTATGCTATCATATCTTCTTTTGTATCTTGTTTTTTACTTCTAGACCTATTTTGTGATAATTATCTACATACATAGATATAATAGAATGCAATTCTAAATAATTCAAATTCAAGATCTCTTATTTCCTGAAATTCTTTCGACTTATATAATTTTGCAGCTAATGGGAATGAACAAAATTTCAAATATTTGTATACATATATATAAAGTATACTCACAATTCAAAGATGAGAACCATCTCGTCATCATCTTCATAAGCATCGTGGAGATTGATCAGCTTGCGGTGGTGCAGCTGGTTCATGATGTCGATTTCCTTGCGGATGAGCTCGCGCTCCATGGCGCCGTGGCAGGGGATGAACTTGGCGGCGAACGTGTTGCCGGTGCGCCTCTCGCGGCAGCGGTGCACGACGCCGAATGCGCCCGTGCCTGCGGGCAAATCGGGAACTTCTCATGTCTCTCCAATATCACACCGATACAACCTAACCTAAGCTCTGTCTAGTCTCTTGCGTCCAGAGTTGCACAGGCTGGCATCTCGTGGATTTACAATACGACATATCCTAATCTAAATTGACTATAAATGTGACTGAATATGATAACTTACATTTTTTATTATTTATAAATTTTATTTAATAGTATCAATTTTAATGCATGTCTGTTTGTTCTCTATACAATTCTGCACCATTTGACTGATCTATACCTAATTTTGCACTCTTACTCTTTAGAACCCTGCACACAATATATACACTCTTCCCCCATCATATGAGATAAGTGTCAATACCAAATTGATTGTTTTTGAAAGTATGTACCGGTCCACTTTAATGTATGGTCATCAATTTGACGAGGAGATATTGGTAAGAAAGATATGATGCAAGTATTGATAGCACCAGAAATAGAGATAGAAAACAGAAAACTTGGCACAACCAGGTAAACCAGATACCGGCCCTCTTAGATGCTTCAATAATTGAGCTTGCATGAGATATCTTAGAGGAGTAACAAAAGTGATATTAATTGGCTGGCTAAGATGGACCGTGATAAGGGAATAAGAGAGGAACTACTTTTAAATATAGAAAGATCTCCATTGAGGCGGTTTGGTAAAGTCTTGTGAATGCCAGATAAATATGACTTCTCGGCTACTCCAGAGGAAAGGTGACCGGTGGGTTGTTCTAGACCAAATTGGGATAAACAGCAAAGGTTTAATGAAGTCAGATTCGGCCTTGATAGATACTGGTCAAGTACGGAGTAGTAAGGAGACGATGGAGGTGCCTTGTTGAGACTTTGGATCAAGTATATTTTGTTTCCATATCAATTGCTAAATAATATTTTTGTGATCTAATATTATAATTGACTATCACAGGATACACATTGCGTCATAGCAAATAGCAGAAAAGCGTGTGTAGTAAATATTTTGAAAAAAACTATACTTAACTAGAATTTTTGTAAAGTAAATCCAAATTAAATAAGTATCTCCTATAATATTATTATCAAATTATGCAGATTTTAATATATTGTAATATCAGAAAACTATTTAATTAGTTATGTATATAGTTACATAGAGCTTATTTCAATGTACTGACTGCATGCACTTGCCGAATAGTAATTGCTAAAAACACTAAATTTCATTTTTTAATTAACATTGCAGATATGGATTTGTCATTGTGTAAGACATTGGTGACAAATGCATCTCGTCATTACTCAAGTAATCAAATGGATTCTCAGTATCAATTTCTAAATAGAATGTGTACTCACCGATTTCTTCCAGAATGTCATATTTGTCGTAGACGGAATCTGTAGAAATCTCAACAGGCTGCGGTACGTATTTGGAGTAGATATCAAACACGTAGCTGTCGTAATCCTTCACTGGACCGTGATCGGCGTTTGTCCTGATTCTCTTGCCATTTTCGTCAACTGTAAAACAAAATAATGTCAAATCATGTGAATCTGTAAAGTAAGTCTCTAATATATACCATATAATTAACAACAAAGAAAAATATTCAAAGACACTCTTAGAAGTGGCATAGATTTTGAATGCTGAGAAGATGCGGCACATGATTGAGTGCAATGGTGTCAACAAGTACATTGCATCGGGGAAATAGAAAAGAGCTGCCACAATTACTGAAAGAAGTTTTTCAGAATGAAAAATAAGTATTTACCTTTGTATTCCTTCTTCTTCAGCTCCTTCTTGATGATGCTCTTGGTCTCAATGAGGCCGGTGGTGGCAGATGCATCAGACCTTCCGTAGATGTTCTCGGCGTATACTCGGAACTCGTACTGGTGACCGGGAGTCAAGCCAGTGATTGCCATTGTTGTGAATCTAGATAATACGAAAATGAATTGAAATAAATGTAAAAAAACTGGAGTCGAAACGTAATGAAGATTATCAAAGTGCCGTATCACAAGCACGGGACATTTTTGAAAATAATATTCTGAGGCGTATCTTAGGGCCAGTTGCAGAGAAAGGATTTTGGCATTAATAATGAGCTCTATAATGTGTTTAATGAGCTATTGTCGGACCGTGTGGACAGGATGACCTGAGTAACTGCTGAACACCAGACTAGCAGGACACGAGAGCTTAGGAAGCCCTGAGGTAAGATAGCGTGACAATGTTCTCAAAGATCCAACACTGGAGAGAAATATCGCAAAACAGAGATCAAAGTAGGGTCGTAGGATGATATTGCAACTGTTTTAATTAAATAAAAGGATTAAAATAAATTTAAGCTATTGCTTATCGACATACCTCGTGTTTCCAACCCTTATCCAGCTGGACATGGGGTGTTCGCGCTTCTCCACCAGGTAATTGGTGATGTTGGAGCCTCCGTCCCAGACAGGGGCCTTCCAGCCCAGGGCCAGAGAGTCCACGGAGATGCTTTCCACGAGAGGGAATCGTGGAGGATCAGGACGGTCTACAAATTGGAAAATTTAAACATTATAAAATGAAGGATTCAAGAAATAGTTGAGATGAAATTTAAGATCATCTCGCTTACCGCTGATTTCGATGTTGATAATGGCTGTGTCTTGTCCCAGTTCATTCTCAGCCGTGATTCTGTATGGACCAGAATCGATCTTGCTGGCGTCGCGGATCGTCAGGATGGCATGGCGATCTAAAAACAATTAAATCAAATCAACCCATAAATATACATAATATAAGCATTACATTTATAGTAAACGTAATTTATTGCTGTACACGTTTCCCCGGAAAGGAAGAGGTCTAGGTTCGAATCACGGTAGTAACTACATATTTTAAAAAATGTGAAAATAATATATATGACCTTTCATTGAAAATAAAGAGACAAATTATTTTAGCACCGATTGTGAATTCCATCGATAATATTGTTTTCGATTCCGTCCTCCGTCAATTAACCAGTATAACCGTGTAAAGAAAATAGTGGGGTTTCACGCAGGTTTTGAAAATGTTGAAAATAATCACTTGCTCAATTTAAAAGCAAAATTGCAACATACTTGGTTGATATCTGTTAAGAGCACATAATATATTTCCGTCCCAAGTCCCTGTCCCAAACTCCGTCCCACACTTGTTACAAACGCCCACGCACTGTCCCTTGATCTAGGAAGCCATGCGCTTTACAATGCACAAATTATATTTAAGATATTTGTAACATTTCATTACGGCATTAATGGCTTCACTTTCACATTAGCTTCCTCTGTTATATCTTCATATTATACTTTTAACATTGTCTCTTTAAGACTATCGATAAGGGTATTCAGCATCCTGCTTCATTAAAATATATAAATAAAAATAAAATACCCTTTCTCTCCACGTGGTAGTGGCCGCCGGACTCGATGTTTTCTCCTTCCCGCACCCAGGTAATCTTTGGCTTGGGATGGCCGGTGAAGGGAATCTTCACAATGACGTTTTCTCCCTTGTCGAAGTAAGCGTTGTCGCGGAACCTCGGTGGGATGTTCAGCTTGGGGGCGGCTGGGGATATTAAAAGTGTTACATTTGAAATTTGCGTGAGATATTATAGATTTCTAAATACGTACATACTATTATCTATATACAATATTAATAGATACTACAATAGAAAAAAAAACTATTTTGGAATATTTAATTTAAATTAATAAAATACCAAAATATTTTTTCTGTATATATTTCTAATTGATTAATTTAATTTATATTAGAATATATAATTGCAAAACTATGTTCTAAAATTGCAACGTTTCAATAAAAATGTGTTTTCATTAAAAATATTAAAATGTTTTCTACTTTTATTTAATTATTACATTAATTATGCTACATTTTTCACACTAAGAAATTTCAAACCATTCACGTTCAAACACCTTCTCATGGATTATTGAGATTTCTAACAGGACCATCTTTCAGTATCTGATTTATCTGGTCTTCTATTTACTTCTGTCAAATATCTTTTTTACATCCTCTTCTCATTCAACCACGAGTATACATACATAAATATGATATAGTGCGTTCAAGCTAATCTCTTTGATAGAAAATGTTAAATAAAATGAATGTCTACAATTTTCAAAAAACATAATAATGGTGATAATTCAAACTCACTCATGATGAGTAGTTCAGCCTTGGTGCTCCTGGTGCCGGCCTTATTGACGGCCCTGCACACATACTCGTCAGCGTCCTCTCCGTATACGTCGGTCACAGTTAGGTTGTGGACATCTCCGTCAGACCAGATGCGGTGACGAGGTCCGTTGGTTATCTCGCGAGCGCCTGCAGAAAAGAAATCAAGAATTATTGTAGCAAACAAAGTATGCAAAAGATGGAAATCGAAATCTGAAGAGAAATTCGCCAAGACAGAGTTCTCTACCTTTGTAAATATTTTATCCTACATTAGAAAATGGATCTAACAGAATAAAAATGAATCATGAGTTCCAAGAAATAATTTTAAGATTCTGTAGGTCTCAAAGAATGCCAGATGACAGGACACTAGAGATCGTGACTGAGTAGATAGCGGTTTAGTGACAGACCGAGAAAGAGACGGGCTGATGGGGAGTCCGGGAACTGGAGAAGAACGGCCAGGGTTAGGAGTCGGTGGAGAGCACTTGTGGAGAAGGCTAAATACCATTCTGCGATGTAGTG
This sequence comes from Eubasilissa splendida, assembly GCA_031772225.1. Lineage (NCBI taxonomy): Eukaryota > Metazoa > Arthropoda > Insecta > Trichoptera > Phryganeidae > Eubasilissa > Eubasilissa splendida. Next base: position 13,817,997 of record CM062870.1, read on the forward strand.
CAGTGGAAGAGAGAGAGAAGAAAATTAAACGGCAATGGGCTAAAACTGCTGGCCTGTCAAAATCATCAGTGGAAATACATGGGAGACACTTGAGGAGGCCTTCATCCAGTAGTGGATACTTACCCTTGTACCAAGTGATGACAGGTTTGGGCTGTCCGGTGATGGTGCACACAAACTGCGCATTGTGGTTCTGGATGCAGTTGGCATTCTTAAGCGGCTTGACTATCTCTGGTGGCGTGGCAGCTACGAAAAAGTGAGGAATTAGAAAATACTAAATTATTACATTGCATATTAATAAATAATTTATTTTACATACAAATATATTGAAAAAAAATATGTCTATATGTTAATGGAAGAAGTTTAATTTTATCGGTGTAAGTGATCTGAACTTCAAAACATCCGGATTCTTTTCTTACCCTTCCAACTTTAAATTGCCATGCTTTAAGATAACTATTCCTGGTTGTGAAGTGGTCCAACACTTGATAGGTCACGCGGAAAATGCAAATTGAGATTTTTATAATCTCTATAGTCGTCATAATCATTTTTGTTGAGGAAATCAGCTTGAATTCTCACCTTTAGGATCGACGACCTTAACTTGCGTGCTGTTGGTGCTTGGCTCGGAGAGTCCAGCCTCATTCTGAGCGAACACTCTGAATTCGTATTGGCGCCCTTCAATGAGATTTGAGCAGGCGATCTGAGATGCAGGGCACAGGGCCGCATTCACGCGCTGCCAGCTGCTAGAGCCGACCTCGCGTTTCTCTACCCAGTATCCTGTAACAGGCAACATTTTTAATTATATTAAATTTTTTTGCTGTCTTAATTAATTAATTTCATGAATTATTAAAATTATTACTTTATAGACTAGCATCAACATATAAAAATGTGTAAAATGTTTGCCTCAGCACGGGCACGGCCCAGTGAGGTTGGAATTATGAATGCAACTGTGTAAGACACCGTATTGTTTAATAATAAATAATAATTGTCTGGATCTAACTTTTATCATAGATTTGAATAATTATTAAATTGAATGTTATATACCCTGAATCCTGGAACCACCGTCGCTTTCGGGTTTCTCCCATTGAATGTGGACAAAGTCGCCTCCGATCTCTGTGATCTTAGGAGTGCCAGGTGGTGACGGAACATCGAACGGCGCTTTGGGCTGGAAGTTAAAAAAATATTATAATTATTGTCATCATTATTATAGATTAAAAGGAAATTGAATGTACTCTACATACCCTGATGGGATTGGCGCCTTGCAGTGCCGGTCCCATGCCATTGTCGTTGCAGGCGTGCACTCTGAACAGATACTCCTGTCCAAGAGTCAGCCCTTGCACGGTGAACTGCGTATCCTTGCACGAAGAGGAGATGGTGATCCAGGTGAGCCCTGCAATAATAAGAGGTATTGAATACATATAATCAGAGGTATTGGATACAAATAATCAAAGGTATTGAATACAAATAAACAGAGGTACTGAATACAAATAATTAGAGGTATTAAATACAAATCACAAATGTAAGAGATACACTTTTTTCTGGCTCGCAATGTATTAATCAAATACATTGAAGCAATTGCAGTTTGATTTAACTATGACTATTAAGAATGGTATGTTTAAGTTGTCTCGACATACCTGAGACATCGCTCCTCTCCACGACGTAGTGCGTGATGGGTAGCCCTCCGTTGATCTTGGGCGGGCGCCAGTTGAGGGTGCACGAATGGCGCGTGATGTGTGTGGTCTCCAGGGGGCCCTCCGGCGGTCCAGGCAGGCCGGTGATTGTCACCTGGAAGCTGTCCGAGATCTCTCCGGAGTTGTTCTTCAGGGTCAGCTTGTAGCTGCCTACAAACGGTAAAGGAAGACATGTGTTATTACATAATTTATCTCAAAATTATTATATTATTAAGAAAATTGTTGAAAAGCAGTCATCCAGTGGTACCTGAAGGGAATCAAGAGGCCGACGGGCTGCCCTAAAGCCCGCTAGTCCGATGATAAAATTTTGGAGACATGTGACAATGAATAATAATAGACAGAGAAAAGTGGGACCCACATGGGGAGCTTTCATCCAATAGTGATATTTATAAGACAGTATAATTCTTTCATCATATAAACAAAAGGACACTTACCGGCATCTTCCTGCGAGATATCCTTGATGAAGATCATGATGTAGTCATCAAACACGGTGTACTTGATGTGCGGCGATTCTGCCACCTTGTGGCCGTCCTTGCTGAGGATGACGTCCATCGGCTGATCTCCGGAATACAGAATCTTGATCTTGGTGTTGTCGTGCTCGGGCAGGTTGAGGTCGCCAGGCATGCGGGTGATTCTCGGTGGTGCTGATAAATTAATAAAATTGTAACAAATGAATTAACTCTTCCATGCTCACAAACCGTGGATTATAAATAAGTTTTTGCAGTTTTTACTATTGCAACATGGCTGTTACCTTGCAGACTAGTATGATAAATTTAATTAATTGAAAAGAAATAATCAAATATGCAGTTTTTATATAGATTTGAAGATGGCTATAAATGTGGTGCTAGCGATGCATGTTACGCAAGTTGTGGACAGCACTGTGTACTGTACAATCGTGCGTATTAAATACATTGGTAACATTGCAAAGCGCGAGGATAATACGGAAATATTAGAAGATTTAAGATAAATGGAATGATAGGCAGGTCACCGATATGCTAAATGGCTAAATGGATCGAGATAAATGGCTAAACTAATTAAATAAGACTAAACTAATAAAATATCAGAACTCATCAACAAATGAATGATTTTATGACAGCTTATGTGTATAAGACAGGTGCACACATAGACAACTGCATACATTCAGTTTATTATTCTGCTGCCGTAACTTAAAGGAATGTAAGCTATCGTGAGCAACTTATATTAGTCTTTTTAATATTCTACTATATTATTTTGTGTATGGTTGTCTATGTGTGCCCTTATTGTGTGCAGTTGTCCTGTGTGTCATCTGGTTACCGAAATGAATGAGCATTGAAGGAATACTTGCAGCATCATTCCTTGTTCTCAGACAAAGTAGTATTTGATTTGCTGGAGCAAATTTAATATACGAATACAACATCAACTTACTTCCGATCTTGACGTGTCCCGTGCTGTAAATGAATCCAATGATGTTGACGGCTTCGCATGTGTAGTCACCGTCATCTTGCTCTCGCGCCTCTAGAATGTTGAGGCGGAGGACTCCGTCCTTGCTCTCGGCGACGAACCTAAAGAAATTTGGAACGGTTAAAATGATTAATATACTTGGACTTACACCATGATAGGCTCCATTTTGTCAATCCTAGATTCGGAGATATTTGAGATTTTAACAGAATAAAAAACTGTGATATAAAATAAGTCTTTCTCCAAAGATTACTGAATTGATATTCTGTTGTTTAAAGGCTTTCTCATTCATCAAAATAAAATTGCAAATTACTCACCTTGTTCCCATGACGATCTCTCGGCCGTTCTTCAACCACCTTCCGGTGGGTACAGGGTTTCCTGTGGCCTGGCACTCAATGGTGTAGGGCTTGCTCAGTGAGATGGTCAGGTTGGACATAGGCTTGAGCCATTCAGGCTTGCTGCCGCCGAGCACCTCGCAAATCTTCACGGGCATTGTGCACGACGATGGCTCGGATTTACCTGAAATGGTTTCATTGATTATCAAATATATATAAAATTTCATTTTATAAATGTATTTATTTCAAAGATAAAGAAAAATAGACGGAGGAATGAAACTTACCGGCAGCGTTAACAGCGATAATCCTAAACTCGTAGTCGGCCTTCTCAATCAGATTCATCACAGTGTAGTTGGTATCCATGACATTGTAGTCATTGCACTTCACCCACAAGGCACCACCAACATCGCGCTTCTCAACGATGTAGCCAGTGATGCGAGAACCTTGAAAAATAATAAACGCATCTTGTAAATTAAATAATTCGTAATTTTGTATTTATAAATATTAAAATCATTATTGCCCGATATATAATCACAGACCAATATAAATGAATAAACATGAAATAAAGCGTACATATAGGAGGGGAAAATTAGTTGTGGGACAAGGGGTTTCTACATATATTTTTGGTGGAAACATAAATCCGATAGTTTATGACACATTTATGCAACAGTAAAAGTATTTACTCTTCGAAAATTAAATCTTTGTGTAAACAAGACGTATTTTTTACATTAATGCATATTATATTATCAACGTTTAAATTTTAATCCCAATCGAGTCATATTAAAAAAAAATTGCAGAGCTATTTGATTGCGAAAGTGAAACCAAAGTGATCACGTGGGTGACATCAAAATGAAAATATTGGGATAAGAAATTTGCATTAGTTCATGTCTATATATTTGGTGGTCTGTGTAATTAATGCATGAAATTTAAATTTCTATTAAGTTACTGGTTGATTATAATATTAAATATATTATGTTGTATAATCACCTCCGTCAGAAGCCGGAACTTCCCATTTAAGGTCCACGTAGTTCCTTCCCACCTTGAGCACCTTGGGGGTGCCGGGCGCGGAGGGTACGTTGCACTTGGCACGCACGTGGTACTTGCTGGAGTTTCCAGAGTACTTGGAGAAGCCGGCGGCGTTCTTGGCGCGCACTCGGAACTCGTACTCGTGGCCAGCCTCCAGGTTGTACACCTAAGGAATGGCAAAATTTAAATTTATATAATAATAATAGCGAGTGTGTATATTTAGTGTATTGTTACTTTTTCATGATATGGAGTCCTTGGACTTCTCGTATCCTTCAGAGCCACTTTTTAGGGAATTTCAAGTTTGGATATTAGACAATTATATGTGCTGAATATAGCTAGTTTTCATAGGAAAATAAGCACTCCATCTGTGAGGACTGAAAGATATCCCAAAGCTTTTAAAAATAATGTTTTAAATTGAGTGTTAAAATTAAGTAGAGCAGATACTGAGAGTAAACTGTTGTATATTATGAAATGATTCTTATACTGCATTATAATTTTTAATCTTATATATTTTTACTTAGCTTTACCTTGTACATGTGTCTGTGAAGAGTCTACCATTTTTAACTAACGATTTACAGTCAGATATTGGATGGTAAAATTAGTTTACTATTGAATGCACTTTAGATGAGTAAATATTTTTTAGCAATGATCGAACAATGCATTTTCGGAATTTTTTTAACAAAATTAACTTTTTTACTATAGTAATAAATTTATCACTGATCAAACAACTGGCCATATCCTGTTGTCTATGCTATAATCAGCTTTGCATTCACACCAAATTTTTTAATTTTGCACTTCATCGTTACTATACTTACACTACATTCAGTTTATTTTAATCACCTTTCGGCAATTCGTTTTATTTCATATCATTTTCCAACAGATTTAGGTTGATATCGTAGCATAGTTTCATTCTTCAACGTACCTGGTATGTGTTATCCTTGACAAGGTAGTCGCTGGCTCTCCATACTCCGTCCTGTATGTCTCTGTACTCTACGCGGTATCCTTGGATGCGCGAGCCTCCGTCGTGTCTCGGTCTGTCCCAGGTTACGGTCGCAGTTCCGTTCTCCCATTCGCCGACCCTCGGCGTACCAGGGGCGTCTGGCACAGTAAACGAGAACTGAAAAGAAAAAACAAAACCATAATCAGAATTTTACATGTAAAGAAACATTAGTATAAAAATGCGCAATTAGTATTACAGACAATTATTAATCTAACATAACAAATGGAGCCATCATATTACTGCTAAAGCCCAAAAGAAACAATACTATTTATCTTATAGTGATCTTTTTAAAATTATTATACTAATGTAACGTAGGCAATACAGGCCTAAATGGATGAGACGTGTCTCGAAATGTGCTTAAAGGCCCGTAGAGATTTCAGCACAGAGTGAGGTGTTATCCGTAGTCTATTGTATCTGGTATGCAGAGCATATTGACCAACTGAGGAGTATAGAAACAAAAGTGCCACAATCCAATTTGTGTCCAATCCAATGTTTGAAAATGATTATAAATAATGATAATTGGTAACTGCTCTCGAAAACATGTTTGTATGTTTTAGAAACATTTTATCAAACGCACATACATTTTGAAATCTCCGCTCTGACTATATAAAATCAGTTACAAATCAGTGGATTTTATGGCTTAAAAAAAATTAAAAACATCTAAAAGAATGACAACGTAACATTTTGAAACAAAAAAAACACGATATAAATATCGACCTTAATAAATAAACAAAATTAGTGTGAAAATAACATTAGTTATTTTGCAAAAATTGACATTTTCGAGAACTGCCGATCATTGCCGAACAATCCGAATAACCTTCTCATATACTACAAAACCTGATATCGAAATTTTTCTCAGTACAACGGAATAGTTCATCTCTCTGGATACAAATCTCTTTAAAGGGAACATTGAAGACGGCGCTTTGTATTGACCGACATTTATATTTAAAGAATAAAAATCTTCGCAGCGATGATAAAACATAAAGTAATAACTAAACATACCTGTATAGATTATAGATGGGTTCAATTCAGTAAGTTTACAAAAGTCCACGAAATTACACCCCGTAAATCATTGTAGATTTTTCCGCTGTAACCTTTTTGTTTAGTTTAACGGTAGCAACAGTATTTTTCGATAAAATTTTAGAAATTTATAAGATTTTAAATGAAATACCAGATATAAGAAAAGAGAAGAAATTATATGAATTTAAAATTAAACTAAGTAAATAAGTGCAAGATAAGTTATAGTAAAAAGGCAAATATGGATATTGCTTATATTTGAGCATATATATATACTTATGTATGTACTTATTAGATTAAGAATAAATAAATATATTTTAATTCGTCCCCTGAAAAACACATCTAGGACAAAATTTTGAATAAATAATTTTAATTTAGTTACAAACCTTGGCAATAATTGGTTCATCCAGTGTCAGCGGTTCAGAGACTCCGTATTGGTTCTCAGCCCTCACCCTGAAGTGGTATTTCTTGTTTGCTTCAAGGCTCATCACGTTATAGTGGCAGTTGCGGACGAATGATGAAATTCTGATCCAGAGCTGGAATTGTATAATAAAAATTGTGAAACAAAAATGTATTGGTGTGAATTGGATTATAAACAAGAGTGATCGCAAAGCTATTGGAGTGATTTATTAATGTTTATTTGTTTATTTTTTAAATTGTTTCTAAGTCCATTTGAAAAACAGATTTGGGCTGGACACAAAATGTAGAAATTAAAGTGATTTGAAATATATACAGAAATGCTTGTTCAGTCTAATGGTATACTCACCTAGAGAATTGGTGATGGAGGGTTCAAGCCTTGCCCCGGAAGACCATCAAGTTAATCCCATTTTTCATAGTGCATACAAATTTTGAGAGAATTTTGAAAATAGTGGGAATGTTGATGTGACATGTATGCATTTTTACTTTTTAAAAAATACTTTATTATAGAAATAAAACTAATTTGGACTATTATAATACAAACAAATCTTGAAAAATTCAAGTGATTTGATCTAAGTAGTGAAATAAATTAAGTATTAACTAAGATTTGGGAAAATCGGTCAAAAAGGCAGAACAGAACGATAAATGGTTAAAATTGACTTACGCCATTGTTATCCAACTTCTCGACAACGTAGTTGGTGATGGGGGATCCTCCGTCGTCCAGTGGCGTCTTCCAGCTGAGTGTGCAAGTGTCGGGAGTGATGTCGGACACGTCCAGCGGGCCTTGCGGTGGTGACGGCTTGTCTACCACCAGGACCTGCAACATTAAATTGTGTTCTTGTTATTACCTCGCGTGACAAACAATTGCGTTGGTGTCTCTAGATATATTCAAACAGATATTAAACACTCGAGGGCTGGTTTAAAGCGAGGTCAGCTGAGCAGATGGTCAAACTCAATAGGATTAAAAAATGTACATCAGTAGGATTGAAGATAAATATCTCTCAAGGCTATGGTAATGACAAACTGTCTTGTTGATTTGATATTATCAGAACCCGGCTTGAACAATCTACTTAGTATATAAAATTTCCATAACCGAGGAGGTATATCTGATGAAATTGTTTGCAGAATAAAGCTGGACTGAAATGAACATGATTTTCAAAAGTGATCTTCCATCATGTTTAAAATGGAAAATGTTCAATCAGTGCTCATGTGTGGCTGCAAAACATGCACTCTCAACAAAAGAGGTGTACGCAAAGGCACTTGGAAAGATGTATATTAGGCATCACACAAAGAGACAGAAAAAATAATGTGTGTATAAGGTAGTCAAAAGTATTAGAACATGCCAAGAAAATGAAATGGCATCGCATGGAGGACGGACAAACTCAGTTATTCAGGGGTATCCAAGAGAAATTAAGAAACAGACAGCCCATCTTAAGTGCCAAGTGAATAACAATGTACAGAGAAAAGTGAGACACTTGGGGAGGCCTTCATCCAGCAGTGGACAGAACTAATGTGAAGATGATGAGTGAGAGTCGACTTCTGTTCTTCGGAAGGTTGTTAACGTGGCACTGGCAGTATAATACTCGTGGAAGTTGGGTTGGCATCTAAAATGTACTTCGTTGTTTGAGGAACTCCGCTACCGTGAAGGAATGAATACTTTGACTCTAGTTGTTAATATTGCGTGTATAGCATACCTTGCAGCTTGCGCTATCTGTGCCCTCGCTGTTGGTGAGGATGATGGTGTACGATCCGGTGTCGCTCCTTCTGGCTGACTTGTTCAGGAAGATTGTCTCCGAGTCGGACGTGGTGAACTTGATCCTGTCGTCGGCGAATATGTCTTCATTGTTGACATTCCAACCCACCTAATAATAAAGAAAATAATTTTGTATTAAACAAATTCTATAATATTGTACGATATAAACCAATTTCTTAAATATATTCCATGGGGAGAATGTTGATCAGGTTTAATGAATTAATCAGGTACATCATGGTGTCTCCCAGAAATTCTAGTTATACAGTAAAACCTCGTTAAAACGAACCCCGCTATACCGAAAAATGACGTATATCGAAATTTTTTTCAAAATTAATTCCCTACAATCAATTTTTCATACAAAAATGAATTTATATAACGAAATTTCGTTAAAATGAAAATATTGTTTTTACAACGAAAATATTTCAAAATATATTTAGACCGTTCACGATCATGTTTGTCAATTGTTTTATTGCTTTGGCGCAGCGGGCCGGTCGGCGCGGGCGGTCCGCTGCGCCCTTGTAAAACTTCTCCTTGGGATCATAATAGGCCCTTTTAAAGCCATTTGGCATAATCTCCACTTGTCCAAGGTAGGATTTATTGCCCAATGTCAAAATAGGTTAGAATGCTTCCCACGCTCTGAATCGTACACGTGTTGACGCGTTTAAAAACGGGTCGTATCTAGACCAGCTGGAAAAAATAAAAACCCTCGAAATCGCAATCGGCACGTCACACTTTTGGGCACGCGCGCGTCAGCTCTGTGTATGGTATTCGCCCGCAAAGCTCAAGATGCCTAGTCTACTACTCTGCGCATCATTATCTTCAATCTTCACTTTTCATCATCGCCAACTTATGTCACTTTATACATTATAACTGAACATTTACATCGATTCCAATGAACGGTAAATATTGCGAACGACATTTTCGTTAACGTGTTCATTTGACAATTGTTTTCGTGTGTTTGTTTACCGACATTTACATGTACTAGGATTCCGTAATTTATTCTTTAAAGTACATTTTTTAATATTTTGTGCAACCCTAAAATGGCTTCATGTCGTGACAATTCCCGCAAAATTTTAACCCTCGACAAATAAGTATGATTCTGAATCGTCTCTACGATTTAAAGAAATATGAAGATCGATTAGCCGATGCGAAGCTCTCGATGCTTGTAGCGGCTCTACAATTCGCTGAATTTTAGGTTATCTTATATTGTTTTGTAAAATGTTTTAAATTTAATTTCATAATTATTATCAATTTGCTTATCTGTTGAAACAAAACTAAATAGATTAATTAGAGTTTTATTTATACAGAAAATCCTCCTTTGTTGGCAGAATGCTTTATTATGTTATACCCCATATTAAACTGACAATGGGTGTCTTGTTTGCGGAACTTACGAACTTTTTTTTCGCTAATGTGGGAATTCGTTGTTACGTAATTTTATTTTTTGATCCCTTGGATTTCGCAATAACGAGGTTTTACTGTATATAGTTTGTTTTAATGTATGGAGTAGCAACCTCTTGCTTGCATTTTCTACATATCATAATGGAATCTGAAACTCTTAATCACAGAGACAATTGAGGGAAAGCGACCAGAGAGCTGTCTTTTATAAAACGGATAGACCAAATAAAGGACCCTCTTTAAACGCTCATGCTTCGCACCATGTTCTGGTTATATCAGAAGACCCACAGCTCTCAGCATTGAGTACACGATGAAGAAGAAAGTACAAGTATTCCAGTAGACTTTTATATGTGTTTCCATCTTTTCTTTCACACCTTTATATTTAACTGAAGAAATAGATCGCCATATTTATAAGCGTTCAAAAATAAATAAATAAACTAACCTTTGGTCTTGGGTTTCCAGTGAATGGAACTGTGATCTTCAGTTCTTCGCCAGCGATGACAGTGATGTCCCTGATGTTCAGGTCGCTTGTGATCTTAGGCGCGTTGGCCGGGGCACGGCATACGATGGTGTCTGAGCTTTGCGAGTACGGTCCCTGGCCGGCAGCATTGATAGCCGCGACCCTAAACTCATACTCGTGATTCTCAATCAGTCCGGTAACTTTGTATGTCGTGTCGGGAATGTGTGCGTGTGACGCCTTGGTCCACTTATCTTCGCTGATCAGCCTCTTTTCGATGATGTATCCCGTGATTGGAGATCCGCCGTCGTGTCTCGGCTTGGTCCAGGTGATTGTGATCGACGATTCTGTGGTTTCGACGGACCTCGGGGCTCCGGGAGCGCCCGGAGGATCGAATGGATGCTTCGCCTTGATCGGGTTTGTTGTTTGAGTGGGGTCAGACTGTCCATACTGGTTCTCGGCCATGACTCTGAAGTCATACTCACGTCCGACGTTCAAGTTCTTCACGCGTAAGAACGGAGTGGTAACGTATCCGGATACCTTGGTCCAGTTGGGTGTGCGCGCCTCCCTCTTTTCAACAACATAGTTGGTGATTTCACCGCCTCCGTTGTCTTTAGGTGGAGTCCAGTACAGTGTAAGAGCGTCACCTTCGAATTCGTCAGCTCGGAGGTTCTCCGGCTTAGCGGGTCTGTCCAGTACACGTACGTTGATAGTAGCCGTGTCGTATCCGGAAGGATTACGCAACTGCAATCTGTATTGTCCAGCATCGGTCCTCTTGGAATTTTGCACAACAAGGGATGCAGAATCTGGTGTGATTTTCTGGAATATCCTCTTCTCAGCCTCGACATCCAGAACGTTGTCATCAGCGAACCACGAAGCCGTCGGTTGTGGGAAGCCGGTGTACGGAACATGAATGCAGAAGTCTTCACCAGCTCTGACTGTGATATCGCGAACGCCTCCCAAGTCCATGCAGGGCTTGTTGGCTTGTTCTTCAATAATGATACCGGCGGTCGGTTTGCTCGGTTCAGAATTGCCGATGTCATTAACGGCAATAATCCTGAACTGATACTCGTCACCTTCCTTGAGTTTCGGTACTGTGAAGATGAGAGCGTTGACTGGAGTGTCGTTGCAATCAGACCAGTCCTTATCGTTCTTGTTCTTCTTCTGTACGATGTATCCCTTGATCTTGGCTCCACCGTCGCTCCTCGGAGGTCTCCAGGACAGTGTGACGGAATCTTTCGTGACACGGTCTGGTTTTGGGGCCTCGGGAGCGTCGGGACGAAGTCTCTGGGTCTGCGCGATGATCGGCTCAGAGGGCTTGCTGGGTTTACCAGGGCCGGCTTCGTTGACGGCGATAACTCTGAATTCGTACCTCGAACCTTCGTGGAGTTCTTGAGCCGTGAGGCAGGTGTTGGGTGTTGGATAGTTATTAACCCTGAGCCATTCACCTCCGCGTTCACGTTTCTCAACATAATATCCAGTGATCGGCTTTCCGCCACAGTTCGCAGGCGGCTTCCATTCCAGAGAGCAGGTGTTGGAGCTGTAAGCTGTGACGTCGGGTTGGTTGGGCGCATCAGGAGGATCGAACGGAGATTTGGCAATGACCGCTTTACCGTCCAGGGGATCTGAGACTCCGTAGATATTCTCAGCCCTGACCCTGAAGTTGTATTTCTTTCCTTCTGTCAGATTCTTAACAGTGAAGGCGCATTTAGGACAGAAGCCAGCAACTGCGTGCCAGTTGTCAACACCGTATTCGGACATCTCCACAATGTATCCAGTGATCTCGCTGCCACCGTCGTCTGTGGGCGGGGACCAGGTCAGGCTGACCGAGTCCTGTGTGATGGAGTTGTATGTGAGCGGTCCCTTTGGTACTCCAGGTTTGTCCACAACGATAACGTCAATGTCAGCTGAATCCTTTCCGTTTTCATTGGACGCGGTGATGGTGTATTTTCCAGAATCATCGCGAGTAGTTTTCTCAATGACCAATCTTGTTTGGTCATTGGAGGTTTCAGAAGACAGTCTGTGGGACTGAAGCAGAGGAATAGTTCCCTTTGTCCATGAAATTTTGGGAGTTGGGGCTCCGGTGATAGGAATGGTGACGTTGATCGGTTCTCCGGCACGCACTTTGATTCTGCGCCCGATGAGACCGTCTAACCAGAGTTTTGGCTTTTCTTTCATTGGTTTTGCTGTCAGGATGTTTGACGGGTCCGAAGGCTTGCCAGGGCCAGCAGCGTTGACTGCGGATACCCTGTATTCGTACTGGTGACCTTCCTGCACCCTCTCGTCCATGTACTCATTATTCCTAATAGGATCTTTGTTGATCTTGATCCATCTACCGGTAGCCTTGTCTCTCCTCTCAACGTCGTAACCGATAATGTTGGACCCACCGTTTGAAATAGGCGGTGACCACTTGATTTTGATGTGATCTTTGTCTGACGAGAGCAATTCTGGTTTACCTGGTTTTCCAGGAACATCGTATTGGTTCTTAGCGACGACAGGCTTCTCTGTGGTGAGAGGATCAGACCTGCCTTGCAAGTTTTCAGCGCAAACTCTGAATTCATATTTGGTTCCTTCGATGAGTCTAGGAACGGTGGCGTGGTTGTTCTTGGGGTTGACGTAAGCGACAGCTGGCACCCAGCCACCACCGTGAGTAAGATCACGTTTCTCAATAACGTACCCTGTGATTTCACTGCCTCCGTTATCTTTGGGTGGTTTCCAGGACAGAGTGACAGATTGTGCGGTGATTTCTTCGTATTCCAGGGGTCCTTCCGGAGGAGCGGGTTTATCCAAAACGATGACTTCAAAGCTACCCTCGTCCATTCCGGAGCTGTTCCTCAACAGAAGATGATACAAGCCTGCATCGCTCCTCTTGCAGTTGACGGTATGAACGATTGTGTGATGACCGATAGACGTGAGAGTTGTTCTTTCATTTGTGGTGATTGGTTTACCACCATTGGTCCAAACAACCTCGGGAGTCGGTTCTCCGATAAAGTCAATATCAACGTGGAAGATGAGACCAGCCTTAATGCGAATTTCACGCAGAGGTGTCTTGATCTTGGGAGCGAGGTATCTCTCCTTGCAGGTGACGATGTCTGAAGCTTCGCTCGGCTCACTTTGTCCGGCAGTATTGACAGCGATGACCCTGAATTCATAGTCTTGTCCTTCGGTCAAGTCTGGAACCGATGCGTTAGTGAGTGTCGGCGGTACGTGGACGGCGTTCACCCAGTACGGGCTTCCCTTCTCCTTCTTCTGGATGATGTATCCAGTGATAGGAGAGCCACCGTCTGACTTGGGAGCGGCCCACTGGATGTCCACGTGATCCTTGCCCCAGTCCATGATGTCTGGTTTACCAGGAGAACTAGGTTCGTCGAATTCATTCTTGGCGCAGATGCTCTTGTCGAGTTCGAGCGGTTCAGACTGGCCGATGGCATTGACAGCACTCACTCTGAACAAGTAATCCTTCATGTGTACCAGCCTTGTTATTTGGTGAGTCAAGGATGTGCTCATTCCAGCATCAGACCAGATTCCTCTCGTAAGATCCATCTTCTCGATAACGTAGTGGAGGATTGGAGAACCACCATCGTCCAGAGGCGTGCGCCAGGTGAGCTGGGCGCTCTCCTTTGTGACGTCGGAAACTACGAGTGGCTTTTCTGGTTTAGATGGTTTATCTAAGACAGTGACCAATGCGCTTGCGCTGCACACTCCTAAATCATTTTTGAGAGTGAGTTTGTAGGTACCACCGTCAGCCCGAGTGCAGAATGGAATATCAAAGGTGATTTTGTTCAAGAACACTTCCATGTCCACTCTATCAGAGCGCTGCACAACCTTTCCGTTGATTTGCCATTCGGCAGTTGGTTTTGGAGATGCCTCGATAGGAATCTCATAAGCGATCCTCTGTCCAGCTCTGACGGTGAGATCCTTGAGGAGGGTTTTGTCGAAGTGCGGAGCGCAGAATCGCGCCTTGGCGATTTGCGACATTGAGCCATCGCTAGGTTCTCCAGGGCCTGCCTTGTTGACGGCGATAACCCTGAATTCATACTCCTCTCCCTCGGTGAGTCCTGGCACCGTGGCTGTTGTCTGCGGGCCGCTGACAGTTGCTGCCTTTTCCCATGAACCGTATTTGGTCTTCGCTTCAATAATGTATCCGGTGATTGGAGATCCACCGTCTTTCTTCGGTGGTACCCATTCGATGTCCATGTGATCCTTGTCCCAATCTTTAACAACCGGGGTTCCAGGTTTGTCTGGAGTGCTGTAAGGATCTTTAGCGGTAACGGGCTCGTGGCCGAGCAGCGGTATCGATTCTCCTTGCTTGTTGACTGCCCTGACGCGGAAGTTGTAATCGTGACCTTCAATCAGATGATCGGCTCTGATGTTGCAGCCTTGGACTTCTCCGACTGGAACCCATCTCATGTTTTCTGAGTCCATCTTTTCGACAACGTATCCGGTGATATCGCTGCCTCCATCGTCTTTAGGCGGCCTCCAGTAAAGGTTGCATCCAGATTTGGTGATGTTATCAGCCTTAAGAGGACCTTCAGGAGGTAGCGGAACATCTAGGATGACAACGGTCAGAGTGGCAGAGTCTACACCATTGATATTCTTGGCTTTAAGAGTGTAGACACCGGAGTCTGTTCTCTTTGCGTCCACAAGCTTGAATTTGGTGGAGTACTGCTCATTTGTGATCTTGATTCTGTCAGTATTGATGACGATGTTCTCCACATGGTACCATTCCTTAGTCGGCTTCGGTTCTCCGGAAACTGGGACATCAATGTCGAAGTTTTGTCCGGCCTTGATCTTGATGTTGTACATGAAGTTCCTGTCGATCTTGGGTGCTTGGTTCTTGGCCCTGGCCAGATGGGAGTTGGAGGCGTCACTGGGTTCGCCCTTGCCGGCCTTGTTGACGGCGCGGACTCTGAATTCGTAGTTGGTGCCTTCGATGAGGTCATTAACCTTTCCGCTGGTGACATCTCCCTCGACCTGGATGGGTGAAAACAAAATTATATTAGACCATTGGAAATTTATCGACACGATGGATATACTCATTAACATCAAATTTCTTACCTCGCAACATTGATCTCTTTGAAAGCATGCGAAATAATAAATAATGTATTAAAGTTACTTATCATTTAGTTGCATTGATAAGATTAGACTGACAAAGCCATGTCTTTCTATACAACATATGAGGGTCCTTATAAATATGTACATATGAGACAGGAATTCCAAAATTGAGCATTCATTAAATTTCGAAGCGAGCCCATTTGAAAAGTTTTATTCAACGTTGAGACACCTCCCCACTGATGTGTAGGTATTTCGATGAAAAATTGATGAATTTAGCGAAAAAAAAACATATTATCCAAAACTGGCGCCACTGGATCTTTTATATTGGGCAGGTCAAAGTTAAGGGGCTTATGGTGCAAAACCGGTAGCAATTAAAGGATTAATGCCAACTATTGAGGTTGTTTGCAACTCTCTTGATTTGAGCCAGAATGGATAATGGCCATCAACTCAAAAAATTCTACGTGTATCTTCTTTAATTTGAATTATAACATTTAATTTCGCTTACGAAACATTGAATTTATATATTTTTGAGGTTGCAATTTTAGAACATATTTTTCTAATAATTAAAACAAAATAAATATAGTTACCATCGGGACATGAATCTGGAACTTTCTCTTGCCGGGAGAATGAGCTATCAATTACACTTACTTTTATGTTGAATATTTGACTTTATACATGTTCCTTCTATGTTTCGATAAGAAATAACAGATGTCTCCCTAACAACAGAAGGAAAGTCGAAGATTCAATTTGAAAATAAGTAGTTATCATAGTGTAATTGGTAACCCGTTCTCTTGGCAAGAAAAAGTTTCAGGTTTAAGACCCGGTGATAATTTAATTTTTTTTTCTCGACAGATAGATCTGTATATCTTTCCAAGCAATTCATCAATTTGTTTTAATTGAATTTATAACACTTTAAAGTGTGTATACATTTTTAGAATTCAATTAGCCTAGTGAGGGGGTTTTACTAATAACTGTTAAAATATAAAATAAGAAAAAAAAGTATTCTTAGCTCACTTCCTATCTTGCCACCGAATATAATTATTAGTACCTGAGCACATTCTTCCCAGTCCGGAGAGAACTTGTCCTTCTTCTCAATAACGTATCCGGTGATGGGGGATCCACCATCCGACTCCGGCCTGGTCCACTTGAGTTCCACAAAGTCCTTGTCGAAGTCTGCCACAACCGGGGTTCCGGGTTTGCCCGCAGCATCTGTACATAATATAGTTTAAGGTTAAGTTACCGTAGAGCGTGTTGATTTTATAAATATCAAAATTATGTATTTGTTGTTACGCTTGTAAGTAAAAATTCTATGTTGAAAATAGTTTGTCCGAGTGAAAATTTTGGAAATTGAGCACTAAGACTATGATGCACGATCTAGCCTGAGGAAGTAGGTACCTACTAAAGAAAATAATTACATTTTTAATGAAACAAATTCTTTAGAACAACGGATATTTAAGAATTTTTTCTACGACACACAGGCATATTTCGTGTGAATTTTAATTTATAATTATTATATTTTAAGTTCATTCTTACGGAGCAATGTTGACAATGCGGCACACATCACGTGACACGATCGAAGTGCGCGTCAACTCTGTGCAGTTAACTCATTAAATGAATACTAACCGAATGGATTCTTGGCCTCGATGGCTTGCTGTGTGGCCAGTGGCTCCGATTTGCCCTGTCGGTTGACAGCGCGCACCCTGAACTTGTACTTGTGGCCGGGCTGCAGGCCGTCGATGGCCAGCGATGTTTGCGGGCCATCGGTCTCGCCTGCCGGCACCCATCTGCCGGTGGCCTCGTCCATCTTCTCCACCACGTACTTCTCGACCGGCTGGCCACCGTCATCGGCTGGCGGGTTCCAGGCCAACTTGGCACCGTTAGCGTGGACATCAGACACCTAGATAAATGATGCGGTAATTTTAATTATCGGGAAGAATTATTATTTATACTTTTAAAATTAGCAATATTATCTTTGTGGTTAAAATTCATATTTTTATTTATTATCTTTGTTTTATTAACCACTAAATTGAGTTTAAATACATCTGCCGGTTTTGAAAAATACCCTTTTCTTCTTCAGGATGTCATAACTAACTAAAACATATATTATTGTTGTTATATAATATATGTTAAGAAGAAAAATGTATTTTTTGAAACTGGTAGATGTACTTAAACTCAATTTAGTGGTTAATAAAACAAAGATAATAAATAAAAATATAATTATTATTTATATTTGCAAATTGATTTTGTCTTTGTTATTTTAATGTTTTCATTAAATGACATTAAATATAATGAGGTTATATGAAATTATTTGATCTCTTTTGAATGAGACCACCTTAATTCAATTACCATAGATTCTCATTTATCTGGGGCAGTAGGGAAAACAATTAACCTAGATAATGTCTGCCAAAAAAAAATTCTTACCTTAAGAGGTCCGCCTGGTGGGCTAGGCACACTCAGTACGATGACCTCCACGTCTGCTGTATCCTTTCCATTGGCATTCTCAGCTGTAATGGTGTATCGTCCACTGTCTGCCCTCGTGGCTGCCTTGCAGTTCAGCTTAGTGTTGTAGTCTGAGTGCTGCACCTTGACCTCGCCGCCAGACTTGACCTCCCTCTTGGCTAGGAACCACTTAGTCTCAGGCACAGGCTCTCCAGACACCTGGAAGACGGTGGATTTTTAAAATCAATTGAAATCTTCGATTGCATATATCTATTGTAGTAAGTTAGGTTAGGATGAGATTAAAAAAATAATAAAAGAGCTTGTACTGTGTGAAGGAAAGAGAAGTTTAAAACATGATATTTATACAGCATTCTGTTTTAATCTTTACATCAAAAACCTCAATATTTTTTTTTCTAACTTTGAATGCAGCTGTCTTCTCACATAGTTTTTACACATTGTTTTGATTTGTTAATAATCAAACTTAGCTCTTTTTGATGTAAATTGGTCATTTAAAATCAGTTGCTTTTACCCACCGCTATTTATATTAGAATTCAACCAATAGCAGTCTTCGCTACTCTGAAATTTAAACAACCATCAGTATGGAAGCTAGCTTGTTTTTGGAAGATGGGTTTGCATTTATTTAGTATTTTAAACCAGATTATAATAAAATAATCCAAATAAAAAAATATGAAGTTTGATGAGTTTGCAACTAGTATCCTCACTTGTCGGTACTGTTCTGACGAAGTACAAATAAGTGATTTATAATTGTTCACTTCTCCTTATCAACCCTTCACATTGTAATCACCCTAATTCCACTTTCTTTGGTTTCCGCATATTAACATTTTATATTTAGGCATTTTCAATCAGTCATTACTTGAAAATGTAAATTAAATCTTTTTAAAATACAATTAGACCAAATAACAGGTTAAATAAGAAGAAACTCATCATCCTTACTTATAAATAATTTATCAATGTTTCTGTAAATCAAATATATTTTCAATCCAGTATATTTGAATTACAGAAACAATATGTCACTGTCTTGTAACGGGTCCCTAAAATACAAGTCATACAATTTTCGAATCTTCAAAATGAGGGTAAATTTATTTAATAATTACCTTGACGTCGAAACTGAATTTCTGGCCAACTCTGATCTTGATGCTGTCCAGGTTGGTGCGGTCGATCTTGGGCGCCAGGTTCCTGGGCTTGGCTGTGACTGGGTGTGTGCAGCCACTTGGCTCTCCGGGGCCAGCTGCGTTCACGGCTCGCACGCGGAACTCGTATGTCTGACCCTCGATGAGGTCGGGCACGCGGCAGTCGAGCTTGGTACCGCCAGGTACCTGGGAAATTATGAAAAATGTGGTGTTAAACAAATGTTTGTTGCAGTCTATTTTGATTTGTTTATTACATATATGTTTTGGACGTTTCCTGTTATCTCTGAACAACTGTCTACTTACTTAGTTTACACTGTTATCTTTTGTTCTATTTGTAATACGGATAATTCATTGCTCATACATTTATTTGAGTTCAGTAGTCCATCTGGTTATGCGAGTATAATTTTTTCTTCACATATTTCTCAAAACAGTTTAAAAAAGTACCTATTAAAAATTGAATTAAAATGCATTTGCTGTATAAAGTGTCATTTTATACACCAATCAGAACCCAGCAAATAGTGGTAGGCAGATAACATGAAAGATCCCATGTTTCAAGTTTTTAATTAGCTTTTGATATTTAAAAATGTTACATTTCATTATAGTATTCGAGTGACTGACCTCCAAAGCCTTCTCCCATTGTCCGAACTTGTCCTTCTTCTCAACAATGTATCCGGTGATCGGGGATCCTCCGTCCTCTTTCGGCGCGGTCCATTTCAGGTCGACATGGTCCTTGTCCCAGTCCATAACAGTTGGTACTCCAGGAGCACCTGTCAAGGACACAACATTACATTGATTTCCAGAAAATTTTCAACGACATTTCAATTGAGTTATTTTGAAGTTATTTGAAGTGTTGAACATAGAGAAAGGAATGTAGAGATATGAAGTAAAAGATAACAAGATGACTTACCAGGTTCATCGAATGCATTCTTGGCAATAATAGATTCTTCCGCGATGAGAGGTTCGGATTCTCCTTCCGAGTTGACGGCTGCTACTCTGAACTTGTACTCCTTTCCAGGAGTAAGGCCAGTTACATCACACTCTGTAAAGAGACATGGAAGAATGATAATCGATAATGACTAATGACTGACTGTTCATCACAATATTTCGAGAGGTTAGAATGCCATACTCTTGTGGTATGGTGAGTCGCCCAACAACTATATATAAAATATGAGGGCACACAGCGCATGTAAGTAACTATGATATAATGTAATAACTATTTTAATATCACACGTTTCTATGCGTCACACTCTTCTATCCTGACGCACAATACTCGCTTCATCCACATTCATACATTTTCTCATACAACTTTGTCGATTGTTGAGGCTTCTTAACAGGATCATCTTCCAGTATCTGGTTTATCTGGTCATGCCAAGTCTTCCGTGGATGACTTCTATTTCACCAGGCTTTATATCCAGTTCAAATTTCTCCTCTGTTCTATAAACAAGCCTTTCTATACCTTTCTCGTGACAGATAGTAACAATTCTACAAAAACAAAATAATATAATGCATTTAATACTGACTTGGCTCAGCCGCCCTGGCGCAAGGCACCCAGCAGCCCGTGTCCGTGTCCAGCTTGTCCACCTGGTAGTACTCGATGGGGGTGCCACCGTCGTCCTTGGGACGCTTCCACTTGAGGGTGCATCCCTCCTTGTGGACGTCGGATATCTGCAACATGGAAGATGGGGCATTAGCTTTTAACTGCCAACACTATTTGAAATGGAAGACCCTACATAGGGTAAGACTTAGACTTTAAGGGTCTTAATTTATCTATCAAAAACTGAGACCTATCATCCACTGATGACAAAATGATTTAAAAATATAACTTTAATCCCTGCAAGTTTGCTAGGTCCAAAAGTACGTGTTAAC
Organism: Eubasilissa splendida; assembly: GCA_031772225.1. Classification (NCBI taxonomy): domain Eukaryota; kingdom Metazoa; phylum Arthropoda; class Insecta; order Trichoptera; family Phryganeidae; genus Eubasilissa; species Eubasilissa splendida. The sequence continues at coordinate 13,839,030 of CM062870.1, forward strand.
ACGCCAATAGCTGGTCGTGACATATAAAGTTTGGTGTGTTAACGCGCTCACGGCATTTAAAAGGTTAAGAAGAAGAAGACTTTTACAACTTTTTAAAGGTTGACTTTTGGTTGTTTTTGATGTAAATGATTCAAAATGCGTTAAAATGTTTCTACTCACGTTCAGTGGTCCCTCAGGTTTGCTTGGTTTGTCGGTCACAGTGACCACAATTGTGACGGTGTCGCGGCCACTCGAGTTGACGGCTGAGACCTGGTATTCACCGGAGTCTCCCCGCTGTACTGGTCGGATGGTCAACTTCGTGTTGTAGTCCACATTATCAATGAGCACTTGCTTGGATGCCCTAAGAGGAAAGAACAGACATTTATTTATTAGTTTATCGTATGCAGAATGGATATAAGATATTTCATAACTAACTAACTTACCATCACGCCGTTTCACCGCGGGGGTAGGCAGATGATAGAGCACCACACTCTTCTATCCTGACACACATAGTTTTCGCTTCATCCACATTAATACATCTTTTCATACAAGCTCGTTGATTATTGAGGCTTCTAACAGGACCATCTTTCAGTATTTGGTTTACCTGGTCATGCCAAGTCTTCCGCAGACGTCCTATATTTCTGGTGCCATCAACACTTGCGTCATATATCTTAATTCCTCCGTTCCATATGACCCAACCACCTAAGCAATACTTTTTTAATCTTATTCACTCTGCTAACATCAGCTTTACATTCTCTCCTAATTAATTCATTTTTTACTCTGTCATAAATGGTTTTATTTCATAGCTGTATATAATTAGATTTGAGCAGTTACCTGAGTGGCATATTTTGGTATTTCCATTCCACAGTCGGCGCTGGTTCTCCAGTGATGGCAGCGTCGAACTTCAGAGTGGATCCCGCCGACAGCGTCACGTCCCTCAAGTTCCTCCTGTCGATCTTCGGAGCCAAGTAGCGAGGCTTGGCGATGAAGTTCTTGGAGGGCTCTGAGGGCTTGGACTGGCCGGCCTTGTTGAGGGCGATCACGCGGAACTGGTACTCGTTACCCTCGACCAAGCTGGAATATTCGTGATAAGTTTATTTTATAGAAATTAATGGCAAAATTGTTAATGAAATATTACTACCTATCTTACTAAAAGTTATGTGCGTGTTATATTTTTTTGTGTGCGCTTTAATGCCAAATAGTATGTGCGCGCACACCCGGACACTTTGGAGAGAACAATGCCTGCTTGCAATCATCGGCAGTGAGTGTAGTCATCAATATCCTCCACCTGTCACAAAACTGGGGTTCGGTTCCCCACCAGTGACATTTTAATTTTGTTTATTAAACTGAGAATACATTATTTTATATTATTTTCGAACTTTAAAAATATATTATATGCAGGGGTGGTATAATATACGTGTCAGAGATATGTAACGCAATGTATGTGATTTAGATTGCTTGCAATTTAGATCCAAAGGTAAGATGGATCAATGTATATTTGAGTATTATGTATTATAGATGATGTAACAGAAAATAAACATACCCATTGACGGTTGCGGTAGGCTTGTCTGTGTGGGTCTCGCATGCCTTCTCCCACATGGGGCTGTACTTGTCCTTCTTCTCAATTATGTAGCCGGTGATGGCGGTGCCTCCGTCGGAGATCGGCGCCTCCCACTTCAGGTCGATGTGGTTGGCAGACCAGTCCTCTGGGGCGGGCTGTCCGGGGGTGTCCGGTACGGCTGGAGGGGGAAAATACAAAAATGTTAATGTTAACGTACAGAGTATATATTTTTTGTGATGAAGGCAAATAAGATCTTTCCGAGTTTAATAACTGATGGCCGTCGCTTTACAATTCAATACAGAACATTTGCAAGATTTGTTCAAGATAATGTTAAAGGCCAATGGTGTCAGTATGGTTTTGACCTACCCCAAGGAGAAACACAGTGATATAGAGATATTGTGTAATACTTAATTATGTGGCGGCGGATGCCAAAATAATTAAATATATGTAATAACTTGGCAACATAATCTAACCCTGATGTTTGGATAATTAGCCATGTGACAACCGGTATAAGAACATATGACTATCGAAGATTGCTTATGTAAATAAATTAATCATATTTTTACACTTACTGAATGGATCCTTGGCGATGATGGTTCCGAGGGTCTCCAAAGGTTCAGACTCTCCTTCCTTGTTGACGGCCTTCACACGGAATTTGTATTCGTGTCCAGGAATCAATCCATCAACCTATAACGGAAGAAGATAATATTAATCATATGTGAGGTGTGTCCAAAATTTTAATTGGTTGTAAAAAAATTTTACACCGCTTTACCTTGACTTTTTAATTAAATTTGTTTTTTCGCATTTTGTATGGAGAACCAATCAATAGGAATTGAAGCAATTTATAAAAACTAGCAAATATAAATAATTTCCTTTTATACACTTAACATTATTTAAGTTATAAATATGAGCTAACCCGTGGATCACAGATTTAATTGTTATATAAGATATCTTTATAAACAATAAATAATTAATTCACAATATCAAGGCAAAGTATGCAGATATCAGAAGTGTCAAAAAATTAAAAATTAAATTTTAAAGGCGTTTTTTCACTTTCACATGGAAAAATCATTTACACATTGTATTAATTAATTATTTTTTTGTTTATGAAGATATCTTATATAACAATTAAATCTATGAACACATGGGGTGTACATTATACAGACTATGCTTTTTTCGTGTCATTTTCTTGTCCGTGTGAAATATGTTAGGATGTAAGTAAACTGTCACCATTTGTTTTCCTCTATGTCCAACGCCAATAAATAAACAATTTCTTAGTTCCGTGATATTAAATGCAGTCATTAAGTGGGGATGTTATATACATAGGAGTTTATTATACATAAATGGTCTGTATTATAATTTGCAATCTATAGAACATTTGCATTAGTGATTCGTCTTCCACAGGCGGTTTGCTATTAACATATATGCTGTTGAGCAAATATATACATAGTATACTTATATATATATTTTTTTACTAACCTTCATTTCAGGAACGTTGCCTAATGTCTTTCCTACTGGAATCCAAGATCCGGTCTCCGGATCGTACTTCTCCACGACGTAGCCTTCGATCGGCTCTCCGCCGTCGTCCTTTGGCTTATTCCACTTGAGAGTGCATCCCTCCTTGTGGATGTCGGACACTTCAAGCGGTCCTTCTGGTTTGTCGGGTTTGGCTGTTGGTATAATATATACATAACAATGTTAGTAAATTTTTTAAATATTGTTTATTTTTTTGATTATTACTCTACACCTACAAGTTTTTGCTATCTAATCTGACTTTGATGGTATTTACGATGTATTCATAGTTTTTTTTATAGCTTAATAAGGTTAAATTAAGTTTTTGCTCGTAGTAATGGAGTCTTAAAGAATATGCTTGTTCTTAATAAAGTCAGCCCATATATACAATTTATCTTTCTTATGATGATGCAACTATTAAGCTGTAATGACATACGATGATTAAGTTCCCATTATGGAATACATATGTTAACATTAATGTGCAGCAGTGTAAAAATTATCGATGTTTAACTAATAAAAATCTGCTTTACACTTTAACTAGATAATGTAAACTAACTAACTAGTGTACATTAGCTAATTTACAGTGTAGTTACTGTGTATATTAACTAAACACCTAAGTTAGAATTTTATCTCAAATACACAAATATTAGATATGATGTATAATATGTATGATATTTACTATCCTAACAAACTATGCAATTCGCATGTGTACTTGTTAACTTTACTTTTTGACAACTGGAATGCAATTTGTTAATGTGAATTTTTTATTATTATTTTAGAATAATTAATTTAGATTCTAACAATAATTAGGGAATGTTAACATCAACAACATCCGAAGATTAGTTTCTCACTGACATGAAATATATGAACTCTTCCATATTGGATAGAATCATGACTTGTCTATGTTAAAAGCAGGTTCCAAAAACAAATAATGTGTTGAACTTACATGTGATGATGATTTCCACATCGGCAGTATCCTGTCCGTACTTGTTGACAGCTGTGATCTTGTATGTTCCGGATTCCTTCCTCTTGGGACTATCGCTGTGGTACTTCGTCATGTGAGGGACATTAATGACTGAAAGATATAATTAATTGACATGAATAAGGTACCCTATAAAGACATGTTTAATCTTATATATCTTTTCCTTTATAAACATATGTTATATCTATCTTATACGTATACACATTGGAATGTCCTTATACCTATATGTGTAAAGGTTTAGGGTAGATAACATATAGGCAGTAGTTTATAGGTAGTAACATAAGGAGATGCAGTGTAGGTTTATTGAAAATATATGATTCTAGAAAGAGTTTCTAGAAGGTTCACAAAGTTTTCAGATGCTTTCCAAGAGTTCTTAAGTTAAAATTTTCTATGCATGCAACGTTGGGTATGTCAGCTAGTTTGTAATGATTTTAATGTTCTCATAAGAAGTCTGCTGTATATAATTTGAGTAATGAAGACTTACTCTTAAGGCTAGAAGTGGTGGTGACACTCTTGCCGTTGAGAGTCCAAGTGCAGTCTGGCTCTGGCTCACCGCTGACCTTGACATCCAGCATGAAGGGTTCACCTTCCTTGACTTTGATGTCGCGCAGGGTGCGTCGGTCGATCTTGGGTGCCACTGAAAACATAAAACATTGAAGAAATAAATCTTTAAGAAAAAGAAAAAGAATAAAGTGACAAAATATTAAAATGATCTGGAAGTTCTGGCGCCATCTAGAAGGTTCTAAGATGGTTGCTTCCAAATAGAAATAATAGATGTCTCACTAAAAAGTAACATACAATCTGTAAAGTTTTCTATCGATTATAGAAAGTTTCAATGGGAACTATATTTTTTCGAAAAATAAATTTGTTCTTTGTGTTTCTGAGTATTTAATTTGATGTTTTAATAAAATAATATATTTGTAATAAAATAATAGATAGACATTTGTTTAACAAAATGTCAACAGAATAGAGTGTAGTTTCATATTTCTGTATTATCACACTTCTGAGAGATTGCTTTTACCGGCTAGATAGTGAAATTTGCCTGACTATATTAAAAGCTCTATAAAATGTCATCAGTGTATGTTAGAGAGAATTGTGTGGTAGAAATACCAATAGATAGGTGCCTAAATATTATTTCTTTTATAAATGAAATAATAGATGTATCAATTATAAATACATATCTACAGAATATAAGTTTCAAATTTGAAGGAAAAAGTCCGGGTTCGAATCTCGGTAGCAATGAAATATTTTTTCAATAAATACATTTTTCTGTATATCTTTCTAATTGATTAATTTAATTTGTGTTATCCTCTTTAGTGCTAATTGACAGAAAGCAAGAGTCAATTGTTTTTGTAACTGAAACAATCAATACATTATTATGTATAATTGCATCCATAATGCCAGCTTCATCGGGATATGCCCGTGCTGAGGTTAACATCTTAATTTAAGTCATTTTTAATGATAGATAGTTCTTTTACAGCAGTAAAAAATATTTAAAAAATTGGGGTTCACCTTCAGAAGATTATTTCAATTTAAAATCTATTCATTCATATAATAATATTGAAGTATTTCAAGTTTTTGTGTACATATAAACTTACATCTCCTTGGTTTGGTGACAACTCCCTTTGAAGCCTCGCTGGCCTCTCCGGGTCCAGCTGCATTGACGGCCTTCACTCGGAACTCGTACTCCAGACCCTCCTCTAGGTTGGGGACTGTGACCTTGTCATTGTCATCAGGCCCAACCTTAAAAGATAAATAGTAAAATATTCATTAACTGTTTATAAACTAGCTCTATTATGGATTTGTTAGTGTCTTTGAAAGTTCCTATACTTTTTAAGCTCGCGTAATCGCGTTGATGTAAATGATACTTCAAAAGTATACTTGAATGGCGTTTCTATTATTTTTTCTAATTCTGTGCTGTCACCTACTCAATATTTTATTTAAATAAATACTGAACTTACTTAAGATTACATTATGTAATTGGAATTGAATCTGAAACTATTGTAAGGCTACAGAATGAGTCCACCTTTAGTATTTCAGAAGAGTGCAGAAACAAAAAATAAAATGATTTTTTTACCTCTAGAGCCTTTATCCACTTGCCGGTTCCCTTCTCCCTCTTCTCGACGATGTATCCAGTGATGGGGGAGCCTCCGTCCTTGGTGGGTTTCGCCCACTTGAGGTCCACGCGGTCTTTGTCCCAGTCCAGCACCTCTGGAGTTCCAGGTGCGCCGGGCTCGTCTGAAAAACACCAATTTAAGATTCAATGAAGTTTACTAGATAACAGATTTGCAGTGGAGAAGTAATGATTTTAAAGTCAAAACAATCAATGATAGGGTACAAAAGAAACCACAAAAATTAATTCTTAAGTACTGACTACAGATCCAGATATAAAAAAATGGTTATACAGTAAAACCGCGATATAACGAAATCCAAGGGACCAAAAAATAAAAATTCGTAATAACGAATTCCCACATATAACGAAATAAATTTAAAAAATCCTACTATATATTACGCGCCGTCGCAAAAAAATGTTGCGCGGCTTCAAAAAAGATCGCAAATTCTGCAAACAAAGGAGGAAGAAGGCCGTAGGGAACTGAATACCTACATATTTTTAGTAGTTTTGTTATTATAACAGATAATCAAAGAAATTAAATTAAGAAAAGAACCTATTCAACACCAATTGGAAGATATTTTTGTAAATTCCAGAATATTGCAAACACAAAACAATATTTTAATTGTGTTTAAATGTAGAGCCGCTTCAAACATAGTTTTGGGCATGAAACATAAAAAATAATTCAAAAATAAAAATTTGACAGTTGAATCGCGGCATTTTTATAAAATGAGTCGTATATAAATTACGAAGGTACTTACCGGTAACGGCGGCAACCACTTCAAAATATGATACTGTGAACCCAAGAAGTTTGAATTGTTTTACTACCAAGGTAGTAAACTAGGTACTACAAGTCGGCAGATCGCCGCGCGCCGCCGAAAAGGCCATAAAACCGTTCGCATGCGGCAGATGCAGCGGCGCGGCTTTGTAAGTGCGAAATAATATTTTTATCTTTTAACATTTTTTTATTTCGTTATAAATTTACGTAAATATATTGGCATTTTTTCGTACGGGACAAAAATGATTTTGTTATAAATATTAACGGGATTTCGTTATATAAATGCATTTTTGTATGAAAAATTGGTTTTAGGGACTAAATTTCGTTTTTTTTTTCGATATACGTCATTTTTCGCTATATCGGGGTTCGTTATATCGCGGTTTTACTGTATTAGGTCTGTAATAAATGGATTATAAGATATATGGAATTATTTATTAAAATAAATAGCACTTCATGGGTTTGAGACTTCAATTTGGTTAAAAATTAACATTATTTATCTGGAAAATAAGATTAAATTACTGGAAAATAATGTATTATGCGCTATTAATTAAAATATCACTGCTTACCGAATGGATTCTTCGCAATGATGGAGTGATCAGCATCCAAAGGTTCAGAGACTCCCTCGTTGTTAACAGCGGACACTCTGAACTTGTACTCTTGACCAGGAACCAGGTTGGTGATCTCTGCCTTGGGGTCCTTGACCTTGCAGGCCGGCACCCACCTTCCAGTCTCGGTGTCCATCTTCTCCACCAGATAGTGGTCCAGTGGGGCGCCACCGTCATCTAGTGGTGGGTTCCACTTCAGCGCACAGCCTTCCTTGTGGACGTCGCTTATCTGGAAGGAAATGCAAAGGGTGAATTTAAAGAATTAAATTGAGCTCAGTGGAAATAATTTAATGTGAAACCAATATTTATTCTATTCTATATGTTGAATGAATTTCATGTAAAGAAGTTTAAAAAAAATTTACACATGTTTTCAATGTTGTAATAATTGAAATGGTCTTCGTATTAACTACTGCAACAGAATTTTATAATTGTCTAATGAAGAAGATATCACTACAGCAAAATTAAGCTTTGAGAATAATATTTAGAAAAAATAGATATATGTACTCGGATAAATACAATGCATGGCTTTAAAATTGAAAATATTTTTCAATGTTATTGTGTTTATTTTTAAAATCCTCACGAAAAATATCACCAGAATTTATAAGAAAAATTGTTGTAAAAAGAAATTTTTTAATATTGTTTATATTAAAGCATACATATACATATATATATGTACTTATGCATGCACTATATTAAGAATAAATACAAAACATTTTTATTTTGAAAATGTATAGCAAATGAGTTACAATCACATCACGTGATAAACACATGTTAATTGAATTGAATATTGTTATTTTTAAAGGCATTACCTTGAGAGGTCCCTCAGGTTTGCCAGGAACATCCAAGATAATGATTTCAATCTGTGCTTCGTCCTTTCCTGAGGTGTTTTCAGCCTTCAGTACATAGGTTCCAGTGTGCTTGCGAGCCGCGATGGCTATCGACAGCTTAGTCTTGTGGTCCTCTGTATCGATGGTGAGATCGTCTCCAGACTCGAGGCGAGCCTTGTTCTGGAACCTGGAAAAGATATAATAAAAGAGGTTAGCTTTAGTGGAGTAAATTATTAAAGATAAATAATTATTACTACATACCTATATGGGACATGTTCTTATGGTGTCTAGTAATGCATTTGTGTAGAGCCTAATTTTATAGTTTAGGTCATAGTCTAGGTTGTTGATTTAGTAATATTTTGAATGATTTACTAGATTCTAGTTTGAGGATGAGTCCAAAGACAAGAACATAAATATTATGAAAAAATTCTGCTTCATTAGAATAGTCTTTTCTTGTGTCGATATAGAAACGCGTAGTTTGTTAGCGTGGATGAAATAAGATTGGTAACAATTTATGGAGGTCACAAGAAGCCCTTGCGTCCACGCATCCTTTCATCGGATGGAGCATACGCAATATCCCGTGAAATCATGCGTGGTTCGATAATCCGTACTTATTATTCATGCCACAGAGGTATTCTTGTCTGCTCCTCCAATCACTTACTGAAACCTGACTTCTATTTCTACACCTGCTATCCTGGAACTTGTCAATCTACAGGCTTTATTACTCTACTTTACGAATCAATGAGAAGTGATGGAACCGTGTTGCGAAAATCTTTCAGTCTTTGTTCTATCAGTATCAGTAATGCACTTCAATGGTATGTGGATGATTATTTTACACTTTTACAACATTGCAATTATTATAAGCTTACCATGTCTTGGTTGGTGCAGGTTCTCCGCTGACTTTGATGTCCAACCGGATATGTTGACCAGCCTTGATGGTGATGTCACGCATGTTGGTACGATCGATCTTTGGTGCGACTGCAAAGAAACAATTTTCATTAGTTACTTAGATCCTTTGTCAACAGAGATGCACGGTGAGCATTGCATAAACAAGAATACAGTTCTTTAATATAAAGAAGACGGGTGGTTGGCATTGAAGCGCGTGTGTGAATTGAGTAACATTTTTTAAACTCTACCATATTCTAAAACACGGAAAATATGACTTTTCTCTTAACATATGGTGAAATATTTTTGTCTTCATGAGTATGTTTTAATGGTATGAGAATTTAAAATAGTTTCTAGTACTATAGGAACATCTCTCTTTGAACATGTTATTCTATATTTTTATATGGTGTAGAATTATGGACCCTGAAGGCAAAGGAGAAAAGATGGATTCATGTTGGATGTGGTGCTGGAAACACATGTTGCACATACCACGGACGGCGAGATGCACAAATATCTCCATTCTACGGGAGCTGAACAATAAGCACAGACTCTGAACCATTTGCCTAAGATGAATCCTTGAATTTTTGAACATATTGCGAGATGCTATTGCATAGCTTGAAGATTGGTGGGCCACGTTGAAGGACGAAAACAGGCACTTCTCTGATAACAGCCCTCAGATCAAAGAAAAGTGGAGGAGCGTAGTCAAGAGGGCGGGAGTTCATGGAGATCACAATCCTCAGGCATGAGGGACCAACGTGGATGATGGATGACATGTTTATTAATAGTTTTTGTCTAATTAAATAGGTTTCAACATTGAACTGAGAACTAAATTTGACAGCATTGATTTTTAATCTACATTAATTAAAAACTCACCGAATCTGTCCTTAGCCAGAAGATTTTCTGATGCGGTTGAAGGCTTTGATGGTCCCGCCTTGTTCACAGCCTTCACCCTGAACTGATAGGTCTTGCCTTCGACCAGATCAGGAACCTTGGCTTCGCACTTGGGGCCAGTGACCTACATAAAACAATGCATATATTAATTCAAGTAAACATTATCATTAAATATTTAGTTGTGTTAATGTTTTCTGTGTAATAAAAACCAACTGGATATCCTGGTACTATGAAAAATTTATGTCTCATTAAAAAGTATGATATATAAAATAAAATCGGATGACAATCTATACTATGGAGTAATTGGAATTAGTGATGGTAAGCCGTTATATAAATGTGATTGTGACGATGATTGGAGTAACTGAGATTTAACAATGATTGGTGACTAAGATGTTGGAGGTTTACTTTCTACTGTACCAGTCATTGCTCGAAGTGCATTGTTCGAACGACAATAATGGTTCGAACAATGGTTTGAATAACGGTTTAACCATCACTAATTGGTACAGCATTCTACCGGTAATAGAAAGGTTCGGGTTTAGTTATAGTGGTGACCACATTTTTCGATAGACGATCTTAAGTAATTTATCAAAATTGTTTTCAAAATAATTGTTTGCATTTCTAATTATAATTTGTATTTTTTCGTGCAATACGCATATTTATAAAAATTGGATATATAGTGGCATTATGAGTTAAAACTTGTATAAGGCCACACCAACCTGGCCTGAGTGATGATGTGTTCTTTGGTATTATGGATAATTTTTCTTAATTTCACATCAATACTCTTAATCTTTACCGATATTGGAAGATGTGCGAGGTATTTGATCACATTTAAAACTAGCTGTAAAAACGTTCCCATATTTACAGTAGTGGCTACCTCCTTTCTAAAGATTTATTCAATCGGTTTTTTGTGAATTTTGTTAATGAAATTGCTCACCTCCGCGGCCTTCACCCACTTGCCGGTGTCGCGGTCCTTCTTCTCAATGATGTACCCGGTGATGGGGGATCCACCATCGTTGGCAGGCTTCTCCCACTTGAGGTCAGCGTGGTTCTTGGACCAGTCCTTGAACTCGGGCTTTCCGGGTGCCTCAGGTTCGTCTAAAATACCAAAAATACCTTAGAAAAAGGGTCCTCTACATTTTGTCTATCTTAAGAGATGCAAGATGATTAAAGATCTAGATTCCTTAAGTCTCAACATGAGGTTTAACATTGTTGATCTGAAGTTTCTGTTTTAGATTGTTAATGGTCTAGTCGACAGCATACTAATCTCTAAAGTACTGCTTCACGCAAGTGCCAGACCGTTAAGGAAGAATGAAACATTCAAACTAGATACCTACAACAGAAATATTGTGTTCTTTAATCCGATTTCACGCGTGTGTAGATTGTATAATGAAATTAACACAGTAAATGAGTTAGGCATATTCTCCAATTCATTACTAAGCTACAAAAAACTTTTACACTTTTTCTTGAAACAATGTTTTGTATATATAATTATATTTTAGTGTTATTTTATGCTTTCACATATTTTTCATTTTAATTTGTTGAGATATATGTATGCTGTAACATTTCATTGTCAATGCATGGTTCATACCCAATGTAGTATGTGATCAGCATTTTTAAGAGGTTTAATAACTATATTTCTATTTATAATATAAACCATATTTGTGAGGTCCAGAATCAAAAGCAGACATGCTCACTTTACCTGTTTTCGAGTAAAATGCAAAAAAACATTGTACTACAACTGTCACTTTTGGAATCATATTGAAAATGACCAGTCAGACCAGAATAGGTCACATGACCAAATACTGTCGTCTTATTGGCTGAAAACATATTTGCCTGGGTTTGAATAAATTATCTATTAGACATACCTGCGATTGAAGTAACAGGCAAATTTTAAATGCATTTTTATACAAAATTTATCTAATTTCGATAGGCTAGTCTTGTAGACATTTATTTGCTTTATATTTGTACATAACTAACTCAAAAATCATAATAATTGGTCATGTCTGATTTTGATTCTGTACCTCACATTTATGTGTTGTGTCATTGAACTGTTAATGCCCTGTAAATTATAAAATAAAAAATAAAAATAGAAGAGAATTATTGTTGATGCAATTGCAGACCATATAGAATAGGTAGAATTGATTTTTCAGGAAACTTAAAAATATTGAATTAAAGCTATTTCTCACCGAATGGATTCTTGGCTGTGGTGGCAGTTTCAGTCACCAGCGGCTCAGACTCTCCTTCGGAGTTGATAGCCTTCACCCTGAACATGTAGTCCTTGCCCTCGTTGAGGCCGGTGACGTCACACTCTGGTTCCTTGGTGGTGGCGACTGGCACCCAACGTCCTGTCTCGGTGTCCATGCGCTCCACAACGTAGCCTTCGATCGGTTCTCCACCGTCGTCTTCGGGCTTGTCCCATTGCAACTTGCAGCCATCAGCCTTGACGTCTGATACCTGAAAATAATCCCAATAGATTGGTAACTGTTTCTAGAACATGAATGTTGAGCTTAGAAGCAAGATTATATTAAGTCCTCTACATTTGATCCTAATTAGTTCAATCCTCTATATATCAGTTCAATCTTTATGACCATGAACACACCACATGTAGATATAATGGTTCCTGTCCTATTAGCTACCTGTTTCTCCCCCTTATGCCTCAGAGCACAATCTGTTTCTCTGTGTGTTGTCAATGACACTAATAAGTCACGCTATTATGAATATCAAACTGATTGATATTTTCCGCCATCGTGTGTGCTATACTAAATGTTTATCTTGCTATTGTGCATTGGTGCGAGTTGCTGACTTTGTGCTTATCATCAAAGTAATCCAGATAAGGAGGACATTGCAGGAATGTCGTGTTCTTTCTGGTTGATCTTTTAAGCCTTTCTTTCCTGTTTGTGTTCCAAATTCCTTCCATCCGTCTAACATCCCTATCCCTTATGCAAACACTATTGAATGTAGATTTTCCACACAAGCGCCTGAGTGACTGTATTTCCACTACATTCACATTGCTAGTCTTGCTTCGTGCATTTAATAACTGAATTTAACTAAACATATTTATTAAGATAACATAAACATACCTTCAATGGTCCTTTAGGTTTGGACGGCTTGCCGATAACTGTGATATCAACCTCCACCGTGTCAGTTCCAGAGTCATTCTTGGCCGTCACAATGTATACTCCAGTGTCTACCCTCTTCATCTTGGTAAAAGCGAACGAGGTCTTGTAGGGCTCGTTCACAATTTTCAATGATTCTGTAGATTCCAGGACCTTGCCCTTCAGAGTCCACGTGACGGTCGGAGCCGGTTCTCCCTTGACGTCGGCCTCCATTCGGAGAGTCTCGCCGGAACGGATGACTTTCTTTTGCAAATTCTTGCGGTCGATCTTGGGAGCAACTGAAAGATAAATAACGGCTTAATTAAATAAGAGTACAAAATAACCAAAGGCATTGGCTACTATGAATTTATTTTAATTAGATTATGAAACTGTTAAAATCTTTAACAATTTTGTCTCTTTTCAATTGAGCTTTCATTGAAGAAGATATCATTGTTATTTGTTTTAAGTTGATTTAAACAAAGTTCTCAGTGTGTTATTGTTTTTAATATTTTATTTTATTTTTAATTCTGTAACTTTATTACTATGACTGTGTATTGTACAACTAATTTAACAGTAGACTCAACGCACACACGTTTTAAATAGAATAATTCTGTAATCGTTTGGCATTTTGTCACATACTTGACTGGATATGATGAGATATCCCACTTTGAACGTTTCATTTTATGCAAATTTGAAAATATGTTTTTTTTTCTGTCATTAATGATAACCTTTCATCTAGTATCTTATATATAAAATTCTAATGTCTTTCTGTGTGTCACACATTGTGAAATTGATACATTACATTAGAGTGAAGTGTCAATTTAATTTGAAATGTGGATATATTACTTTTTTGTTCTGAAACTATTTTTTTCAAAACGGTAAATAAAGAAGTCTATTGTCAGAAATTTGTAAATTGAAACATTGTAATGCTGCTGTATTGTAGGTAGGTATTATAGTTATTTAAATTAACAGTAGTACTTATTTAGGTAGGTAATTATTATTTCAAAATGATTGTCTTTTAAAGTTAAAATATCAAACTATTTTTCTTGAAATTTTAATATTATTGAAAAGTATTTGTAGAAGAAGATTCAGTCATAAAATTGATTTTAAATACTAGTAAATAAAATACAATGAGTTCTTTAAACAATGAACCATGGCATATTTTTGGATGTATTAATTATATGATTTAATATAAATATTAAGTATAGCAGTACTTACGGAATCGTGGTTTGCAGATGACGGACTTGGAGGGGTCGGAAGGCTCACTGAGTCCAGCCTTGTTGACGGCTAACACCCTAAACTCATACTCGTGACCCTCCTCAACATCAGTGACTTTGCCCAAGGGCCTGTCTCCAGTGATCTTGGCGCAGTCTTGCCATGATCTGGAAAAGGCGGTTTAAAAATATTAAAATTAATTTTTAAAAAATATTACACATTTTTGCTGCTTAAGTACAATAGTTCATTTATTCTGTTGTCTCTGAATGTTGAATTAATTTATGTAAGATATTCTTGGCGTATTGTAGTTAACTGATCAACCACACTGATATTAGTCATTGAGTAGCTGTTCAAATCGAAACCCCTGCCCATCAAATAAAAAATTGCAATCTACCACACAATTATATACCCTATTTACGTTTGGTTTTTGTAGAGTAGTTTATTGTGTCAGGAATAGAAAAGATAGAGTACAAAAGATAGTGTAGTGTAAAGTAAGAAGAGTGATAGGGTTGAGTCGGCGGCGCTCGCTGTGACGGAGCGGAAGAACTGTTGTCGGAGAGCGACCGGGCTAGACTGCAGGCGACTTTTCTCCACTACCCTGATTTTGCATGCAGATGTCGCTTGCATCATTGGTTAGCTAGAGACGTGACAATGGAAGTGAATATATATCACTGTCCCTACTAATACGCATGTGAGAAAGTTAAATATCCTGATTTAGTTGGTGTGGTGTGGTAAATTGCAAAAGATAATGTAGGCAGGATATATAGAATGCATGAATGCGTGCTGTAAGATTACAAATGACGACAACCTCTTGGAAGACTATCTCCGAGGATAATAACAATTCAGAGATATGGCCTACCTTCCTCCTTTTTCTCTTTTCTGGATGACCCATCCGGTGATGGGGGCTCCGCCGTCGCTCTTCGGTGCTGACCATTCCAGGTCCACAAAGTCCTTGTCCCAGTTCTTAAGTTCTGGGCGACCAGGCTTTCCGGGCTCGTCTGCAAACATAACAAAAATGAAAATATATTTAGTTTAGCAATTATAGTAAGCTAAATGCTGAATTAACTTAGATATCCAAGAATACATTTTTTGAATGTAGGTACATATTAAGCAGTCCCTGAAATACTAATATGACTGCTAAAACAATGTATGGGGTAAGAAAAATTAATAAAAGTTAACCCAAATAACAAATACTATAAAACAAATTTGATTTT
Source organism: Eubasilissa splendida (assembly GCA_031772225.1). Taxonomy (NCBI): domain Eukaryota; kingdom Metazoa; phylum Arthropoda; class Insecta; order Trichoptera; family Phryganeidae; genus Eubasilissa; species Eubasilissa splendida. The sequence goes on from CM062870.1 coordinate 13,854,684, forward strand.
GTTTACTTGTATTTGAGCTTTTTTTTGACAGTTGCAAACTTAAACAATGCAAAGAGATTTTTCTTACCGAAGGGATTCTTGGCAATGATGGGCTTCTCAGTCTCGAGTTCTTCAGACTCTCCCTCCTTGTTGACAGCCCTAACCCTGAACTTGTACTGCTTGCCTTCCTGGAGACCACCAACTTGAGCCTGGCGAGAAAAGAATGAAGTAAAATTAGAATGCAATCACCAGTGAATCATTAATAATGTTTATGTGGATAGAAGATTGAACTAACTGATATATATCAATCTTTATCTCTACCCACAAGCATTAAGAGTTAGTTCAATCACTATAATATTCATTTCAACAAGGCATAACAACTAACAGCTTTCAAATTTTAATATACTTTATCAAGTTTTCTTATACAAAAAGATAATACAGTAATACCCCGACTTACGCAAACTCAAATTTAAACGGTTTGTTTGGCGACACTGCCGCTAGACGTTGATATTTATCATCATCCCACGGAAAGATCACGAATTCAGGTTAACGAAATGTCAAAGGAGTTGTAGGAGGATTAACGGACAGAGCGACAAGTACCACTATAAGAGAAACTCTTGGCATGGAATCCCTACCAATTGAGATGGCTTGGAAACTTCGTGCAAAAGCCAGATGAACCATTACCACGACATATCTTCTCGGTAACTCTGGAGGGAAGGCAGCAGACTAAGTTATTAAAGAATTTATGATGACAGATTGGGATTTGATTGATCAGAAGGGATTATGGGAAGATGGAGGTGTATTGTCGAGATTTTGGGCCCCCGATGCTCCGAGATAAAAGGAATATAAATGATGTTGATGATTTTAATTGTAAAAAACTGAGTTGAATAAACCTGTTGTACAAGTCCAAAATACTTTCACATTTCTATGATGTCAATTTTCTTATTACCTTTGGCTCCTTGCTGGTTCCGCAGGGTACCCACGTTCCAGTGGAAGGATCCATCTTCTCAATCTCGTAGTATTCAATTGGACTTCCGCCGTCATCTTCGGGTTTCTTCCACGCGAGTGTGCAGCCGTTCTTGGTGATGTCGGCGACTTCCAAAGGTCCCTTGGGCTTGGAGGGTTTGCCTAAAAATTAATAATATCGTTTGCGATACAATCTCTTTAAACGGTGCAGTGTCAGCTCAGCGGGCCCTCTTGAAATATAATTTTACCAAAGAATATCTCTTTAATAAATTGATTTTAATTATAAAAATATATATAATATTTCAATGCTAGATACACAAACCTTAAATAGATAAATGTAAATGAGTTTGTAAACTCGGAACAAATCCAAAGAGGTAAAGAAAGTGTGCTTGTTGGTCTAGCAGTAAGACGCTCACCAAGTGAACTACATAAAATAGAAAAAAGGGCTCCCTATAATATGTATTGGTATTGTATTATATATACACTAGTAGTGTTCATTAACTGATTATCTAAATTTGACTTCTTCAGCAGTTTTTTAATATGTATATATTTTTTTCAAGCATACCTACATGTGCTTTTGACATTTAAATGCACATTTTTGTTTAGTTCTCAATCCGACGTACTAGCTATATACATTGATAATTTTTTCACATGTTTTGTAATAAACATGGGAAATGATTTTCTAAATTTTAAAATTCCATTTTGTGCATCGGTGGAAATAAAAAATTATAAATCCATTTTTTATTTATTTACACCCTATCCCGGAATTGTTTTGAGAGTTGTTTACTCTCATTTCGATTTGTCAATATTACATTTTTATATATTTTTTTTATTACATTCAGTTATTACCATCATAGGTTGGCTCCGATATCATCGTACCAGAGCACGTACCTGCACAATTTGACGTGTGACTCGTTATCATATTAAATTCAGAGGGCAGCCAAAGAGAAGCTATAGAAATCAAGCACGCTCAAAAGGGGAGCTATCTAATGTGGGTCTCAATGCACTGAATTGTTGTAGCTAGATTCGAGCACCGTTCCGGTAGACCACCAAGTAAGACATGGCACACGTGCTTAGTTTAGTTTGAGATCTCTATTTTAAAATATATTTACATATTTATTTTCTTACCAACAACAATGATCTCGACCTCAGCCTCATCTTCTCCTACTTCGTTCTTAGCCTTGATCTTGTATACTCCTGTGTTGGCCCTCTTGGCCCTCATGATGAGGAACTTGGTATTGTAGTCCACATTGTCGATACGGATGAGGTCATCGGTGACCATCTCGGTGTCCTTGAAGTACCAGGTGACGACTGGTGGGGGTTCACCGATGATCTTGATGTCCAGAGCCACCGGAAGACCGGCCTTGACAGTTATCTGGTTCAGGTTGGTGCGGTCGATGCGAGGTTTCACTGAAATAATAAATAAGTTTTCAATGTTTTGCAAATGATTCTGAAGTATAAGTATTAAAATTTTGATTTAGAGGTCAAAAGGTATAGGATTATATTAAGTGATATATATTTTTAATTTGTTTTGATATATAATTCTTTAACTATGTATTTCATTATATAATACAAGTCTTTTTGGCTTAAAAATAAATAAATTAATAAATAAATAATTGTTGATGTTTGTAGCGTTAACTTTGTGGTTAGACATAATTTAAAATTGTGTCTATGTTTAACTATGTTTAAACTACTGTGTTGTAACTTCTCAGAATTTTCCAACCACCTTATTGAGACAGGCCACAATTTTGTAAAAGAAACTGGTTTGTAATTTTATACCTTAGATCGTATTGAGACAGGCCACAATTTTGTAAAAGAAACTGGTTTGTAATTTTATACCTTAGATCGGATAATTTAGAAATTCTTGAAATTAAAAAATCACTCAACACTGAGTCCAATATAATTAATAACAAAAATATTACAAATAACCCGCTATTTAATATGTTCCCTATTTCAATGTCTCCCTGTCAATCACTTTCCCACTCTTGGCAAGATTCCGCCTACACCCTGTAATGGATATCGTTTAAAATTTGGAATATGTACGCCGGTCCTGACGAAGATATCGTAACCGGTTGACGTAAAAATAATACAGTGGTTTACACAAGTAAAATATAAATACATACGGTATCTAGCCTTAGCGGTGTGCCAGTTGGTCTGCTCGGACGGTTCCGAGGGTCCAGCCTTGTTGACTGCCCTGACCCTGAACTGGTATTGGTTTCCTTCCTCCAGTTTGGGCACTGTTCCTTGACAGATGTTACCCTGGACTTCAGCAGCCTGAAAAACAAGAAAACAATTGTACATATTAAAAGTCAAATTACTCACTGCTCATGACAGATAATTGAATTGTACTAACAACATGCATTGGAGCAAAAAATAATCTAGCCGCTCGAAATTGGATGACCTATAATTTTTTGTATTCAATATATAATTTGGAATACTTGTATCCCTGACATGGTTGAGATTAGGCACATTTCCTAACATTGACTCGTAATTTAGTCAGGTATCGACCCAAAAAGTATCGTGGACTAGGTCTGTTACATTCTGTATAATATATCGACCCTTTCTAGATAAAGTCTTGTTTCTGATAAATATGTAATTTTTTAGTTGATTTTATTTTGCATGAAATTGATGAGATTTTTAAGTGGCAACTAATTTTTTTTTACATATGTTGTATGTTCTATTGAACACAATATATAAAAAAAATTACTGCTTAAAAATAACCTGTTTGTTATTTACAATACTTTATGCAGAAGGAGTAGAATATAGATAATCTTTAATAAAGCTGGTTTGAAGGTATTCGCTTATAATAATTTTTTTGGATGTTGCATCATGATACTTTCTGTAATATGATGTACATAAACAAAGTTGAGTCCATACCTTGACGAATTCTCCTCTGAACTTGTCCATTACTTCGATGATGTATCCTGTGATTGGTGCACCATTGTCGCGGATCGGCGGCTCCCACTTCAGCTTGACCATGGTCTCGTCCCAGTCCACAATGTCTGGCAGACCAGGCGGTGATGGGGCGTCGAAGGGATTCTTCGCCACCACTGAATTATCTGTCTCCAAAGGTTCAGATTCTCCCTCTTCATTCGCAGCCTTCACGCGGAACTGGTATGTGTGCATGGGCTCCAATCCTGGAAGAAATTAAATTATTGAACAGACGCCTTTTTAAAATAAGATATTCGATCATACTGGCTAATAAGCTTAGCTGAGGTATTTTGCAATTTTTTAGGAAAGTTTGAACTATATCTGATAACTATTGTGTCCACAAAATCTGTCATATTCAACACACATACCCATATATAAATAAAAATAATAATGGAGTGTGGTTTCTGACTCCAATGGTTATGATCGAAGAAAATGCATTGAAATTTTCCAAAAGTATTTCTATAAAAATTTACCTATAATACCATGTTAAAATAATACTGAACAAATTAGCAACAATTTTGGTAGCATTTTCTGCTCATTACCGTGAATCATGTTTGTCACATATTTTTAAAATGGAAACACATTACAATTCTTTTTAATTTTTTTCAGTTTCCTAACCTGTGACGACTCCTTCTGTCTTGTCTGGGTCGACAGTTCCAGCCGGAGTCCACTTGCCGGTGGCGATGTCCATTTTCTCCATGACGTACATGCTCAACGGAAGTCCGCCGGTGTGCTTGGGCTTCTTCCATTTCAGCTTGCAGCCCTCCTTGTGAACATCTACAACTTCGAGGGGACCTTCAGGCTTGCCGGGCTTGTCTGAAATCATAAAAATGAATCTCGTATCAGATATAAGTACTTATTGCCTGGTCTTTGATCATACACTAATCATAGTCTAATGAGGCTTACCATTATGCCGTTTCTCCACAAGTATAGACAGATATAGAGTGCCATACTCTTCTGTCCCAACTCTTGCCTCGTCCACTTTCATACACATCATTTCTCTGCTTGTTCACTCTGCTAAAATCAGCTTTACATTCTCACTTAATTTATTCATTCTATACTCATAAATGGATTTACCATGTAAGAAAAATTGATGCAAATCAATATGAGAACAAACATTATAAAAGAGGAAGAGATAGAATGAGACCGTCATTCAGGAAGAAGGCTAAATCTCAGAAATCGGCGATGTACAGTGCAATGAAGATTTTCAATGAAATGCCAGATGATATAAGAAAAGAAGAAAAACTACATAGCTTCAAAATGAAACTAAGTAAATATGTGTAAGATAAGTTATAGTAAAAATATACATAAAATATATTATATTAGTATGCACTATATTAAGAATAAATATATAAAATCCGCCTAATAATAAATAATTGATTTCATTTCCACTGCACTGCATTCAGTCTATTTTCATTCCTCTATTGCACTTCCATACATTTAAAAAAAATAATAGAGATGCGCGCGCGCACATGGAATCGTATCACATTAATATTCTTACTATTTTCAAACTAAGCTAAACGCTTGTGTTATAAAAATAGAACTAACATGCCGGCCTCCTGGAATGGGGCTCGAACCTCCCGACCACTGGATTACTAGGCGAATGTCTTAACTATTGGACCAACAAACATGTCTTGGTACACCGAGACTCTATTGCTTCAGTTGATATTTTTCCATTAGAAATGACCGCATTCAAAGCGCCATTCACTGTATTTCCTACTGTACAGTCACCCCTCTTTCGATATATTTCTGTTCCTATCGTGGATACTTCCTAAACACAAACTCTTTCACTTGTTCAAACATTCATAAATAATTACTAATATGTCAAATTAAAATATTTAGCTGTTGCTGGGAAATAAAAGAAAGGCGTAGCCCCATCTTACAACATAATATTATAAATTAGAGCATTTTGTTTGAAAAAATATGTTGTATATTGTATAGAAAATGATAATTTTAGTTTTAAGGACTTATTTACCAAGGATGGTGATCTCAATAGTAGCTTCATCAAATCCAGAGTCATTCTCGGCCTTCAGTGTATATATTCCTGTATGCCTCCAGGCTGTATCGATGATCTGCAGCTTGGTGTTGTAGTCCTCATTCTCAATCTTGAGTGTTGTCGTGTTCTCGAGGACCTGTGAGGGATAGACGAAATGATGAGCTTTGAAGGTCTTTTAACGGGTTAGTTGTGGACTATCCGAAAAAATCACAAATTACAAACTAGACTAAATTTTTGATGTGTGAACATCTTAGTTCTCGCTCCCCCCCCTTCAAATTTTTCCATACTAGAACAGCATGGTGAATATATATTTAATACAGCACCCTTAAATGTCAAGCTTATGTTTTGAAATTTTTACGTAGGTAAATAAATCTTTGTGAATTCAATACTTACATAACGTGCAGTCAATGGAGAGCGCTATAGATTGAATTGAATGACATTAATGTGGAAGAGCTATGGTTTCAACAACATGGCGCAACATGCCGCACAGCGCACGCAACTATCAATTTAATGAAGGAAACATTCGATGAACGCATAATTTCGCGTAATGGACATGTGAATTGGCCTCCGAGATTGTGTGATTTAACACCTTTGAATTATTTTCTGTAAGGATATGTGAAGTCGCTAGTCTACGTCGATAAACGACTTGCGAGCCAACATTCATCGTGTATTGTCGATATACAGCTGCTCCAAAGAGTGGTCGAAAATTGGATTGGCCATTACCATGGTTTTTATGTGTTTTATTTCATAGTTCACTTCTTCTTTAGATATGTTATTTTTTATGTAGGTCGCTGAATTCAAACAGAAGTTTATTTAACTTTCAAACATGTGTATTTCTTAAAAAATTTCAAAACGCGAGTTTGTCGTTTACAAGTACTGAATACAATATGTATTTACCGTGGTAACGAGTGTGACACATTTGTTAGCTCACTTTTTTGTCAAACATTTTTCTGAGATTACTCAAAGTGAAATTATTAAAACGTTTATAGATTGATATTGAAGAAGAATGTCCAACAAAGATATAAAACATCTGTGTTTTTTAAGATTTGATCTTTCAATATATCTCGTACCTTGAGAGCGAACGTCCATGTCTTGGATGGTGGAGGTTCACCCTTGATGTCAACATCCAACTTGATCGGTGTGCCAGCGCGTACACGCAGTGGCTTCATCTTGTCGCGGTTGATGTGTGGCTTCACTGTATAACAAAATTACAAAAATTATGAGACAGTTCCTATCAAAAAGGAGATTAAAAATTAATAGTATGGTAAAGAAAACTATATTAGTGTTAATCACTTCTGATTGAACAAAACACTTACGGAATCTGGCCTTTGCAGTGTGCGGTTCGGTGGCATCTCCTGGTTCACCAGGTCCAGCTTTGTTGACAGCCCTGACCCTGAACTGGTAGACGTTACCTTCCTTCAGGTCTGGCACGCGCGCCTTGCACTCGGGCGACTGGAGTGGAAAGAAATAGTGTTAAAATAATGTAAAGAATTTGTTCTGAAATATGTTCTGAAAAATTACAACTTCACAATAAGAATGTATTCTCCTAATAATTAAAATATTTTTAACATTTCAGATCTTGATTTGGCTTGTCGGTTTTTTTCCAAATGCGAGTGGCCAAGTGAGTTGTGGAAAGGATTATGCTCAGAATGACCTTGCGAAACATTTACTATATGACCAAATTACAAGGTATCTTCATCCTTTTCGGTACCTCATGACTGAGGATTATGAGCTCCCGTTGTCTCAATCCTACTTATGTGGGAGCTGAAGGCACCCACCCTTTCCCGGGACTGTAATCAGAGTTCAGCACTGTCGTGTCAGTTCCTCTCAGCAAAATAACCCGAGTGAGATGTACAGGTATAAGATATAGTAGATTTATAGATAGTGTAGTTCCTGCAGAAGAAAGGCATTTGTGGGACTTGCTGTCCAACATCACATCTCTAAACCATCAATCTGTTTTCTTTCTCTTGCTTTTAGAAGCCACGATTTCACAAAAAGGTATAGTATAAGGTATTGAATATCTAAGTCAAAATGGCAACCATTTGGGTAAAATTGTACTGAAATAGAAGCCAAAGCGGTCAAAACCTAGATCACCGGATAGATGACATTAAAAGGATCCCAGAAAGGAGATGGAAGCAGAGATGTCTCGGGGCTAATCAGACCTTCAGCAGATTGTACATTTTTATAAATATTTTGAGTTTTCTTACATCAGTAGTTAGCGCCTCTTGCCAAGTGCCGAACTTGTCTTTCTTCTCAATGACGTATCCGGTGATAGGTGCGCCTCCGTTGTTCTTGGGTGCCTCCCAAACTAGGTCTACTCGGTCCACATCCCAGTCTTCGATCTTGGGCACTGAAGGCTTTCCAGGGATATCTGAGGGCAGAAAAAAAGATTATAATCTACCTCACATGGACAAAAAGTGGGTAATATTTGTCTTGATTTGAAAAATCTCATGAAAACACATTTGATGCATAATTTAATATATCTAGGAAGTACTGCAAGAGATAAACTGCTACTTGATCACTGGTGCGAGTGTGATTGGTGTTGGACCGATGATGGATGGTTCAAACTGTAATATGATCACAATTTCAAAACTATTGATATTAAATATGAAATTTTCGATGTATGCCTTAAAAACTAATAAGCTGAAATACAATTGCAAGCCAAATCTGGACAATCATTTCATGTACATGTGCAGGAACATATTACAAGCATGTCCAGATCACATGGTCCCATTGCATAAATAAACAAATATATAAATGACTTACTAGCAACTACGCACACATATTTTCGTAGATTGCGCTAGTAGGACATTCAAGACATTTTCAGACAAGAATCACGAATTGCAATATTTTCAAGTACTGAATCACTGTTAGTGATTGTGACTTATAAACACCAGTGATGGACTAATTTGATGATTGAGTTCTTGAGGTCATCACCCCTGCTGAGATTTTTGTAAATAGATATTTACAAAAATCTCATTTATTGGCTTGAAGATTCTATAAAAATTACCATTAATTATTGCTGCATTACAAGTAATACATTAATTAAAAACAGTGTGGCACTCACCGAAAGGATTCTTAGCGATGGTAGACCTTTCAGTCTTGAGGGGTTCAGATTCACCCTCTTCGTTCACGGCCTTGACCCTGAACTCGTATTCCTCTCCTTCCTGCAATCCCTTCACCTCCATCTCTGGTTCTGTGCACTTGCCAACAGGGACCCACCTTCCGGTGGCCTTGTTGAGCTTCTCCACAACGTAACCGGTCACCGGCTTGCCTGAAAAATATAAATGGTTTTCGATATTTCATCTTACTCACCTACTTTATCTATCTCATATTCATCACGCTTCATCTAACATAAGATGTGATGTAAGTTTGGGAAGATATCTCAATACTCTCGTACCAAAGCCGGCACAAATAAGACAATTACTAAAAATTTATTTATTAACCTTCTTGTTGAACAAGTAGAGGCTTTTGTAACAAGCATCTGCCAGGTCCAAGTTTGATTTGGACGTCCAACTAGTCTTACTCCCGAAGATGACTCTAAGAATAAACCATTGGCGGTATCCTAAATACTAGTGATGAGATAAACTGTGATCGTATGATTAGTGTTTGATTGTAACGATAATTGTATTCGTAATTTGGCAAACAATCACAAGTACAGTAGAAACTAAACCTCTGATTAATGATCAAATACCCTTACAATCAAACAATGACAGTTTATTTCATAATTACTTAATACGTGTTCTAGCCGGGTATAACTGAGATTTAAAAAAGGAATATAAATAGTTTTTTCTGATATAGATGCATATAATCAAGTGGTTCCTTCCTTGATTCAAATTCAATTATTTGAAGATTAAAATCGGCCATTATCTTTGTAACAACTTAATATGTTAAACAAACCTCCATCATCCTCTGGCTTCTTCCATGCCAGTTTGCATCCAGACTTCGTGACGTCTGTGACCTTGATGGGTCCTTGAGGTTTGCCAGGAGCCGATAGCACGGTGACCTCCACCTCTGCTTCGTCCTTGCCGTGCTCGTTGACTGCAAGAATCCTGTACACGCCGGTGTTGCAGCGGAGAGACTCCTTGATGTCGAGCTTGGTGTTGTAGTCGATGTTTATGACTTGGACGTTGTCCTTTGTTGTAACCTGGAAAGAAGATGTCAATGTTAACTATTCGCATTTATGAGTGAACGTAGGATTGTACTAATTTGACCAAAAAGACAAAGTTCATTAGTAAATACTAAATTTATGAGATATAGTGATACGTAGTACGCATAAAATGCAAGAATTCATCCGGAAGGTTTTCCCAGTAAAAGTTGTCACAAAGCTGCGTTGAAAATTACGTAACACTTTTATTTGCTCGCACTGTTACCTTGTGTTTAATATTCACCTTTAATGGCACCGGGATTGATAGCCAACGTTTCTAATTGACTTTCATGTCAAATTGTGAAAGAAAAAAATACTAATTGTATAAAAAAGTAATGCTAATAACACATATAAATTATTATAAAAAAAATTAATGATAATAAAAATATTGGTTTTTGTCATGTTTGTAGACACTAATGAAAAATAAATAAGTAGGAAAAAACATATTCTATGCAGGGGTGGTACGACACATTTTTGTTTGTTTAAAACAGTTATAATTTTAATAATATTCACCTCATTTTCAGTGGTCTTCCACTTCTGGAACCACTGCACTTTGGGAGCCGGTTCACCCTTGATGTTGACATCGTAGAAGATCGGCTTGCCTTGCCTGACGGTGATCGGTTTCAGGTTTGTGCGATCGATGCGCGGCTTCACTGAAATAATCATTAGCAATTAAATGACGATACGATGTTTTGGCGCCCAACGTGGGGCTTTGAAATATTAGGAAACCAAAATCGATTGTTTTAAACATGCATAAAATTCTTCAACTTAATTAATATGGATTATGAGACAGTGCCAGTTTATGATGTAGCCGATATTCCCAGCCACATTTCAGTGGTCAACAGCTAAGTGATAAAACCACATACCGGCAATAATAACATGTCATCAGCATTCAGGCGCAAAGTTCTCGTTAATAACTGGTAAAATCGTGTGTACTTACGGGACCTGTGCCTGATCATCTGCATGTCGGTCGGTTCTGAGGGTGCGCTTGGTCCAGCCTTGTTGACAGCAATGACGCGGAACTCGTATTCGCTTCCTTCCGGAAGACCAGATACCTTTCCGGTCAGCTGTGTACCAGGTACCTGATAAAAAAAGATTTATAGATAATTTAAGAAGAAATTTTGCTTACATTTGATATGATTTATTATTGCGTGTGTTCTGAATACAGTAAGGAAGGAATAAATGAAATGTTGTATATTTTTTGACATTTTTAAATGAGAAAAATATCTGCTTTTACCTCTGCTGCATTTTCCCAGTCTGGGCTGCCCTTGAGCTTCTTCTGAATGATGTATTTCTCGATGGGTGCTCCATTGTCGGACTTGGGAGGCTCCCACTTCAGTTCGACACCCTGGTTGTCGTGGTCGACGACTTCGATCTTTCCAGGCTTATCGGCGACATCTGGAAACGTATTACAATAATTAGATTGATAAGAATATAATAAGTCAGATTTCATACATTTGTATAAATATTATATTAAACTATTTTTTAACTTTGAAAGATTTTGGTGGCACTGGGTATTCATCTCAGTACCCAAAGAATACACAAATGCTGTATTGCTATGTACTTATATTATACCGTACCTAAGAACCCCTGTTATTAGGTACGGTATAATGGACTATTTATGTCACATCCGCCACATAAGCAAATAGGATATAGGCCATGAATCTGCCTATATAGGGACACTGAATATTTTTTGGTCATTTCTCTGAGTGAATGCTCTACCATTTTAGCTATTTCCACAGTTGACTACTGTTCGAAATTGACATATAAGAATATTATGTTGATGATGACATCTATGAATTGTTAAATTAATTAGTTACTATTACGTATTTGAAAACGTTGCATAATATGCATGCACTAATAATTCCAAAATGTTTTTGAAACCAAAACAAAATGACCTCTGAGATGCTAAGCGAGCGTTCTTCAATTATCGTTTAAGAATATAATGCTAATGACACCTACGAATGATTAAATGAATTTTAATATTACTAAAAAAAACATGATGATAAAAAAGTGTTACCCAAAATATTAAAAATTGTGCAATAGAAATAACATGTACGAAATAATATTGTGAAAATTTCAGAACACAAGTGGATAGTATTTATATTTTGTTTATATTTATATATATGTGTGAACTTTTTTATTTATATTTTTTTGATTTTCTTTTCATAACATAAGTAATATTTTGTTACTTATATGTATTATCTTAATGGCGAATCGGGTCTTCATAAAAAAAAACCCGATCACGCTGAAATAAACGCATTATTATTATTATTATTATTATTATTATTATAGTAATATATAATGACGCTACGAGCACTCATTGACACAAATAAGGAACAAAATGTCTAAAAAAAAATCTATTTTGAGGTGGTTTGAGACGAGGTGTTTTTTTGTTATGTTAAACTTACCGAAGGGATTCTTGGCAAGGGTTGCCTTTTCTGTTTCCAGTGGTTCAGAATCGCCTTCATCGTTGCAAGCCGTGACGCGGAACTTGTACTGAGATCCGGGAGTTAATCCAGGAATGTCCATTTCTAGACGCGGTCTGTCTCCAGGGATCCTAAAAACAATTAATTATACATTATGAAAAGGTCCAGTGTGAGAAATGAAATATATTGAAAAAAAATCCCTTCTATAAATATATTGAAAATGTGTATTAATACATTTTTCTCTACCATCAATATTAACGGAGTTACAGATTTTATAATTTTTAGAAAAGCCGCCATTTTCAAACAAAATTGCAGATCAGGTACTCAGCTGAGATATTTTCAAGGTTATGTAATATTTTGGAATGGCTAGAAATTTTTATAAGAACTAAAAGAATTCGGCGTATCTTCTAGGTTAGATCACTGTATAGGTGGTTTCCCAGGCTGATGTTATGGTACGGTAACAAGTGCCATTGTCAAGGCGCTGCCTCAAAAAGTTACGGTGTAACTGTACTTATTCGCAGGAGATATAAGTCTCCCACAGGCCGTTAACTAATGCCGGCGTTGCGCATAGGCAGAGCAGGCACCTGCCTGTGGCGGTCGAAAAATATATAAAAGTTGATAAACAAAATCTCAAGTTGCAAAACGATAATAGTGTGTAATAAAAATAATCCAGATATAAACAATCCCAGAAAGTAAATCCAATAAATAACATTGTAGTTATTTCCTAATAAAGCAGTCATTTGTAGTCAACGCTAGTGTCCAGAATGTCTTTTGGCAAAAAGCCACCCTTGGGTAAGTTTCCAGTATTTTAATTTAGATTTTAGTGTACCAGTGATTGCTCACCAAAGTACTTTCCACAATAGGTAGTATTTCCATTGAAATCTACCTAATACATATAAGGCATATCATTGAACAAAGATGTCTCTGACTGTTGGAACATGCAGGGTACAATTAACATGTTGCACTTACTTTCCAACGCGTACCCACTTTCCAGTGGCCATATCCATTTTCTCCACTTCGTACTCCTTGATGGGGCTTCCACCATCGTCTTCCGGCTTCTTCCAGGCCACCTTGCAGGACTTGGCTGTCACATCCAGTACCTCTAGAGGTCCTGAACAATAAAGGAAAAAAATGTTAAAATCATAAAACAGTTTGAATAACTCTAATGGCCCGTGTCCAGAGAGATTTGAGATTTTGGAGTCAAGACAGACTCTAAGGCATGGATTATGCATTCCTCTCATTAGTTGGGTGAATTTGAGTTTCCTTAGCAGCAATTGAAACGGAATAAATATTTGAATTTAATGCCTTTGTTTGTCTAACTTTCAAAATAAATGGTTGCAAGTATTTATTAATAGATGACTTTTGTGAGCATGTGTCGAATTTCACTGTCAAATTGAATGAGTTTAAGTTTTTGTCTCTTTCTGCCGATCTAAAGTTGATCTGAGTTTATCTTCTTATCAAAATCTTAACACGTATGCACGGTTTTGAGATTTATCTCAACTAAATCTCGTGAAATTTATCTCATTGTGTCTCATTCCATGGACACAGGCTAAAATGTAATATACAGATGAGACTTTGATCTCTTGTCTCAGAGATTGCTTCATTCTACTGGACTTAAAAATACAATAGACTTATCGACCTTTCACTTTACTTAAAAACATTAATTATAGCTTTCTAAAACAACTACATACTTATAAAATATAATTTAATCCAAGAGAAACAAGAAAGAAACAGAAGTATTAATTAATATAACCTGTAACATATATTTGATGGAAAACTAACCTTGAGGTGATGATGGCTTGGCAAGAACAGTTAGTTCAACTGTCTCGGAATCCTTTCCGTTAGCGTTTTCAGCCAACAGGGTGTATTTTCCTGTGTCACGTCGCACGGCATTCACGATGGTGAACTCTGTATGGTAGTCGGTGTTCTTTATCTGGATACGTTCCGTATTCACCAACTTTATGTTCTCCCTCCATGACCTGGTAGAAATAAAATGATCGTAAATTATTCTGCTTCGTTCCAAACCCACATATTGCGAATATACTGGACTGACTGAATGATCGATTAATAAATACAGCTTCAACTCACCAAATCATATCTGGTGGAGGTTCACCGATGACGTCAACGGACCACTTGTGGGTCCTGCCAGCCTTGATGACTACAGACTTCAGCGTGGTTCTGTCAATGCGTGGTCTCACTGTTGAGCAAAGAAAATCGCATTCAATTTGAGTAAGCATAAAATATAACATTTTCATAGAAAGCAAACACGTTGTGTCTTGACATTATAATAAAATAAATATATATTTAAACCACTTTATTATGTACATACACTAATGTCAACTAGTTTCGGTTGGACCCGCAGTATTTTGTAGATAAATAAGCATATCAAAACTCGCAAAATAAATAAATCCCGTTTTCTAGGCATTTAGGCAAACTTTTAACTAATTGTAAAGACAAAGAAGACAGACTAAGCCATTCTGGCATCTATAAACTGAAGTGCAACAATTGTGTAGCTTTCTGTATAGGGAAGACATTGAGAAACGTAAATATTAGAATAAAATAATATATTAGATGCTTGACAAATTTAGGTTTTTCAGAATTTGACAAATGTTTAATTAATTTTAACAGTACAGGAGTACAAGTGTTATATAAAAATGGAATAGGTTTATGCCTTAATATGTAATTTAGAATTAATAGAGATGAATATATCAATTAATAATAATAATAGTCAGATTACATACTAAATAACCAAATAAATTTATCCAATAGCCCAATTTTAAAGTTGCTTCCTATGCTTCTCTCTCACTACCTAAAGCACTCTCTTACATTTTGTTGTAACACCACCTCTCTGCACCGCATCAGTTGCTATAAGGAGCAGGGGGTCTTTGTACCCGGGACTCTATTTGACATGAGATCAGTGATCAATGATCCCTACCTGATACTCTGTCCTACTCTGATATGCTGCTGAAGAAGGTAGTGTCCAATAGAAACTAGTTGACATCAGTGTATGTATTATACATAATAAAATGGTTTAAAACTATATATTCTATTATTAAATTATAAAACATTAATGTTGAACGTTTTTTTGGAGGGATTGGCAGAGAGGATAGTAACCCCACACTCCATTCTGACATACCACTCTTTCCTCATTCGTTTTCATACATATTCTCACACAAGCGTTGATTGTTGAAGCTTCTAACAAGGCTGTCTATTATTGTGTAGGTCTACAGACAGTACGTATTGTTTGAGACTGAATCAATATTAATTTATTATTTTTCTCAAATGTCAAACCACTGACTTGAGAGAAATTTTAAAAGAAAAAATACACAACATTGGATTAAATGGTTAATTTTTTATTAATCCGAAATACATAGATGTGTTTGGTTTTGAAAAGTGCATTTCTAATGTCAGAAATTTGAATTTAAAAACAGTAATATTTATGATACAAATATTACATAGGTACAGATTTTATCATTGTTTTTGGATTTTAAAACTTCATATTATTTTGATCCTGAAGCCGGAAAACCAGCTACAAAGGTAATAAGTCAATTTTGTAAAGTAGATCCCCCTCCTCTCCCCAGTACAATGCCTGTAATTGAGTCCTAAATAAAAATAAATAAATAATAACCTAGTTTTACTTACGAATGTCTCATATAAAGGCAAAACAAAGTTTACATATTAATTACATTAACTACTTCAAACTACATTCACTTAACATACTGTTGTATGTTCTATATACCCAAACTATCTCAGCAATGCTTTCTTATTTCTAAAGTTTATGCTATAAACAGATTTAAGTTTGGTCTTATTTTGTTCATTCTTCATTGTATACATAAACTTTTCACACACATACCTGAATTACCGCACTTTTATCACATTGTTTCTTTCACTTTCCTTTTGCCGATCCCAGATTTACTTCCATATATGAGAACTCCACTGTGCAACACTAGTCTAGCTTCAAAGCTTGTGATAACTGTCAGTCATTTCGATATCTTTGTCAACTTTCCCATCTCTAGTAAACATTCTTCCCAAATACGCTTCATACAATCACTATTGAACACGGCATTATCCTTACAATTCCTGTGCTTGCACAGATGGTTGTCTGTCGGCTCCGAAGGGACACCGACTCCAGATTTGTTGACACCTCTGACCCTGAACTGATAGATCATTTTCTCCTTGAGGCCTTCCACCTTGTACTCTGTCTTCGTGTCGGTCGTCTTAACCACCTGGAAATAAAAATATAAATAATTATCACTTGAAATAAATTTAAAAATAAATCATTTAAAAAGATACACAGAAAAAAAAAGAAGTACCCGGAACTTTCTATTAGCGGAACAAGGTTTTACTTTTACAGTGACACGCAATGATTAACAAAACACCGACACTCATACTTTTCATCAGTGACATTGGCCCTAATGTTGAACCATGCAATGGCACCTGAAACGTTGGCCAGAGAGGTCGGAAAATTCAACACAGAAGAATAGCAAAATAATTGTAATATTAGCACGTATTTTTGTCAATTTCACACATACATTTCTCTTTAAATTCCACATATTTTCTTCTATCTCTGAATTTAAAAAGTATGTACTTACAAGTACCAATTTACCTAGTGTGGTAAGTAGGTACTTGAATATCTGCTTTTCCTGATTATTAAAATATTATTGTTGTATAATTTCATTGCTATGTGACACACGCTATATTGCAGAGGAACACACGACAGGTTATAAGTGGTCCTACACATGTTTTTTGTGTATGGGCTTATATTTTATTATGAAGAAAAACCTTTAACATAAGAATAATATTTAGATATTTTTTTAAAGGGTGTTAAAATTATTAAACAAGAAAATTAGATATTCTTACCTCGATCCAATCAGCCGAGAATTTGTCCTTAATCTCCACGACGTAACCAGTAACTGGTCTTCCGCCGTCGTTGGCGGGTGGCGTCCAGGTCAGGGAAGCGCTCATGTTGTCGTAGTCAGCGATCACAGGCTTGCCGGGCGGGCCTGGCGGGTCTGTAGGAACAAATGACGTGGTAGTTACAGTACAGACACTACGAGTATATTTTAGAACGAGAAAAATATAAATATAATCGTAAATTATGATATGTTATTTTTTTAATCTTGTATACAAATAGAGTTTGAGACAAAAATCGCAGATATATTTTTACACTAAGCAAAGATGAAGTATCTATACCTGCAAATATAATCTTCTCTAGTTTGAACGTCAGCCACACTTTTAATAACATGAACTCATATGCACATATATATTGAATAAAACAATTCTATAATCTAAATTAATCTATTAGAAAGATATACAGAATTTATTTTTAATTTAACTGAATTAATGATTACTTTTTTCAAACCAGATTAAACACACATTCTGTGTAGGGGTGGTATGATACGTATGTCAGAGAACATTATCGGTGAGATTTCACCTAGTACATTGTATTTCGTAGACGTACCGTACGGGTTCTTGGCTACAATGTAGTCTGTGGTCTCCAAAGGTTCAGATTCTCCTTCCTTGTTGACAGCCTTGACCCTGAACTTGTACTTCTTGTTGGGTGTCAGACCCTTCACCGTGAACTCCAAGGGGTGTGTTCCAGTCTCTCCGGCTGGCACCCAGTTTCCGGTATCCTGTAAATTAAAACAATTGCACAGTTTATAGTTATTTGTTTTTTTATTAATTAATGTCCCACCGCCAATAACCAAAGTCATGATTGTCAATCGAGCTGGAGCACTACCCACAAACTGTATATCTGATAAAGATGACCGTGAAGTTAGTGTTAAGAGAAGAATTGGGATGGCAAAAAGTGTAATGACAAAGTAGATCTGTGTAGATCCTGTTTCATTTGATCAGCCTGCTCTAGCCGCAATATCAACACCGCATGCTTCGTAACATTAATATACACGCGTGAGAATGGAGGATTAGGGCCCTCAGTTCTCACCTTACACAATCCTTTAAAATGTATGTATGTAAAACGAGAAACATCAGAAGAAAGAGAACATCATGGCTAAAAAACTTGAGGTAATGATTTGGCCAGTCTACTGTAGAGCTTTCCTGGGCCTCAGCAAACAAAGTGATGATAGGCAACGTCTGTTGAACGGATAGGGCACAAGGAAAGGAACTTAATATATCAGTTGAATGTTTAACTACATACCATGTCCATCTTCTCCAAGACGTATCCTGTGATGTCGGATCCTTCCCAGTCATCAGGTCTCTTCCATTTGACTGTTGCTCTCTCGGCACGGATCTCATCCACCACAAGAGGTCCTTGGGGCCTTGATGGTTTGTCTGACAAGAGAAAAATTCTTATTAGTTAACAACCTAGACATCTATTTTCATTTTAGATAAAGTCCTGACCAATTTTCAGACCCCTTTCATTCAATGTGCGTGTGCGTGTAAAAAATCTTTGTGCAATTATAAGAATTAATGTTGTTTGTGTGATAGAGGGGAAAATATTAAAAACATTACCATACCAGCTACTGGTAGGGTCTCGTTTGACCACATTGTTAATGAAGATGTATTAAGATTCATAAATAAGTCAAGATAACTATCATGGAAAGCTGTGTACTGAGGACACATTCTCCGCAGTGAAACATATGATATTTTACAACTCATTATGCAGGGGAAGATAGAAAGTAGCAGAGGCGTAGGTAAGAAGAGATTATCTCGGCTGTGTAACATCAGAAAGTTGTTCAATGTCCAAAATGTTGGTGATCTTATACAGGATAAATCAACATGGTTGCCAAAATTTGATAGATGGCAGCACATTAAGAAGTTTTGTTAAAATTTGTGTGCGCTATGATGCCAAATAAATTGCAATATTGAAATGAAGGTGATTATTACACCAACCCTCAAAAATAGACAGATAGTTTTGACAGATTATGGTACGTTTATCTCCCTCACTCCCTCACTCTCTCTCATTCAAATATAACACTATTTTTGAGGGTTGGTGTAACAATCACCTTCATTTCAATATTGCAATTTTGAGAATAGGCCTGATTATACGTGCACACTTTAAAGGGAACATTACTCTCATTGTACTGTGAACTAGTGATGAAATAAACTGTGATTGGTGTTCGATTGTAATGATGATTGGTTTCTGTGATTAAAAGTCTAATTTCTAGTGTACTGGTGAATACTTGCCGAATCACGAATAACCAGTTTTAATTATTTATCGTTACAATTGAATACGAATAACAGTTTGTCTTATTATGAACCCAGACAGGTTCTGTGACAGAGTGAAAGAATAGATGTCCCAGCAGTTTTGGTTACCAAAACAAAATCATTAATGCATCTTGGATTATGCTCAGGTACTATTAATGATTATAACAATTAATTAATTTTGAAACTAATAAGTATAAAAGTGTGCTAGTTCAGATAATATGATATTGATTGATGTAGAAATATTTAAGGACTAACCTAGTACAACGACATCAGCAATTCCCTCGCAAACTCCTGAAGAGTTCTTGAGTATGAGCTTGTATTTGCCGCTGTCTGGTCTCAGGGTCTTCCTCACTGTCAGAACAGTGTTTCGCTCATACTTGTCGATGGTGATCCTGTAAGCAATTATTTATAGGGTTAAATATACTTTAGATTACGAATGTATTATTTTATGGAATGGAAGCATGGATGCTTTCTGAAAAAATGAGCATTTGAGAAGAATGTTTAAAATCAGATGGGTAGATAGAATTATCAATGAAAATGTTGTGGTTCGAATAAATAAAGAAAAATAAGTAAATCACGATTGATATATCACTTAGGAAGATACACACTAATAATGTAATCAACCCCAGAAGTCGAATCCAAAACATACCACTGCCGACAGACAGCTTTAACCAATTAAGTGGCACTATACAATGCCGTCAGATTCCATTTAGTAATTTTGTTGCCTTATTAGTGAGACACCTATTTATTCCTGTTATTATGAATAAGATAACTCGTTATGTAGATGGAAATTGAAAACATTGTATACTGTCACTATTGCGATTATCATTAAAGCTATCTGTCTACTGGTAATATGTTTTGATAGATAGATTTTTTAAACATATTTTTCTAAGTAATTTATCTTCATTTGTATTTTTAATTATCAATGAACTATTCTTCTAACTATTTAGTAACTTCCTCTAAACTAGCAGTTGTGATTTGACTAAAATTAAAAATAATTATTTAAAATTATAATGTATTTCTGAAAACTTGAATAACTCATAGACGTTAATGAGACATCTAGAGAAGTATCAGATCTTGCATTTCATAACCGGATCTCTTGCAGTGGATCGCACATTCTTGCACTCCGAGGGCTCAAAATTATATGACTGTTTAGTGCTGAAAGACTCACCTATCGCCATCGTCAACGAACACCGTCTCTCCTCTCATCCAAATGACCTCTGGTTCAGGTTCACCACCATACTTGATGTCGTATACGATCACTTGTCCCTTCTTCACTATCAAGTTCTGCAGACCGTCTCCGACAATGAACGGCTTGACTGTGAAAATAAAGAACATTTATATAATAAACACCCAGATCTATGACTCCACTGAACATCGTCCGAACTGAAAAGATATTGAAAAATCTAAAAAATATCGTCAATAATAATTTAGATAGCACTGGTTTCTAATAATAATAATAATAATATAATCCTGGCAATAAAATTGATGTCTATGGATGCCAGGCACAGGAAATGGAAAAGAGGAAGCGGTCAGCCGCCATCTTGACAGACCGCCACCAGAATTCGAATGGAGACATTGTACTATCCGTTATCCGTTTTGAGAGTGTGAATAAATGTGAAATAACATTTAACCATAACGTAACATGTTGCATTATTTTCAATTTTGTAAATAAAATGAGGCGCGCGTTGTAATAATAAAATAAAAATATTTAATTGTATATATATATATATCTACGTTCTGTTAAATAAATAATAGTCGAGAGTGAAGAATTTATACCGTAGATATGTAGTTTTATTTTATTTGGAAATAGATATAAAATGTGTACAAACTTTGAAACCGTGCATGGATAAATTGACTCTAATCAGAATTCAATACACGCTGTAAAATAATTAATATCGTTTAAGTAAGTATAATATCTAGGAATATTATAAGGTTGCAATATCTCCTTTATTTATTTTTCGGGTCTCTGATTGGTGGGCCCCGAGATCATTTAACCCTATTCCAAAGCCGAACCTGAATATTATAAAGACAGTTGAAATCTTACCGAATCTGCATTTAGCAATGATTGGTTTGGTAGCGTCGCTGGGTTCACCAGGTCCGGCCTTGTTGATGGCCCGCACCCTGAACTCGTACGTGTTGCCTTCCTTGAGGCCATCTTGAGTAGCGGCCGTGCATTCTGGGCCGACTTGAACGCCGGTTATCCAATCCTTGCCAAACTTCTCCTGGAATAAGAAAATAAGAAATCGTAAGCTATCAGCGTTTTAAACAATCCCGTTTCGAATATAAAATCAAGACAGACGTGCTTAATTAAAATGCCTGTAAATAAAACAATACTCAGTGGCCTACATAATAGTATTCAGCGGAGTAGTGTTAAATTATAAAGTACAAGAGCAGTATTTGATTTCAACACCGTACGCATATGTCAAAAAAATTATGGACATATAATGTGTAAATTTAGGAATGACTTTATTTGAGTAGAGTTCGCATATTTCATCTGCCTCCGAGTGCATGTGGTCAATGGTTGAAATAATGGGATACCGCCGCGTCCCCAGATTATCCAATTTTTAACCGAAAACCTATAAATTCGCTCGCAATGACAAGTTTTGTGAAATGCTCCGGTCCCATATTTATTTATACAAAATCGTATGTGAAATATTTTGTGTCGACATATTTTTAAATGCACTTGAAAAGTAAAAGTTCGATCTCAAAAGAAATGCCAAACCGGCGCCCTGGTCCTACATATACTATACAACTGGTTGTGTTACTAAGATAATAGAGGAATCTTAGGGTACACTAAATTATTTGATAAGATTTGACAACTGTAAAAATTGTAAGTTACTATGGTTTGTTTTATATCAAGTTTATTATAATTCTAGAAATAACCCGCCAAGAAGTTCATAGTCTAGCCATATATCCTACAGCGGTGTCAATTCTCTGACAATAATAGTAAATAATAGTCTATACTTGATTTATTTAGACTACTAACATTAGTTGTTGTTTTTTTTGTTACGTCAACACTGCGGCGTGTGAAATGTCAATTGCGCATTGTTAGGTTAGGTTTGTATTCCTTGTGATTATTAACCTAATTTTGTACTATACTATATATTTTTATTTCTTGCGCACGTCACGTAAGGTCTGACTATAATCAGAAGTATCACAAATGATAATTGATAATATTCAAATACCTAGATTTTTATTTTTTTAGGAAGAAAAGGTTAAATTAATATGATGATATTAATTTACCAAACAGCCAAAATCGGTATGCACATTTTTTCTCCCGCCTCTGAATTTTTGAAAATTACGAAGTATTGAAGAACGATGTACCACATTTAAAATTATTAATGAACGAACCTTGTATTCGATGACATATCCCGTAAGCGGTGCTCCGCCATCGCTGTCTGGTTTGACCCATTTGACGTCTGCGTGGTCCTTGTCCCAATCCGTCAGCTCCACATTCTTGGGCTTGGATGGTTCATCTGTTTATCATAGAAATGTATGAATACCAAAATATAAAAAAAAAAAAAAAAAAACATAAATGCCATGTTTTTGATGAAAAAATCACTGATTGTGACTCAATCACTGTATCTCTAAATCACATTCACTAACAGTGATTGAATATCTGAAAACATCGTGATTCATCATTCTTGTATGTACATATTGAATCCTCATTTAGGTGCTAATTTTTCATTGATTTTTTATTTTTTATCAGTGATCATTAATATCACACTCGTCAATTACATTGAGTGCATTAATATAGCCAGTTAAGATAAATACAATTGTCAAACAAATATGTGTTACGAATAATTCAGAAAAACAACGATATTAACTAATTAATTTGTCATTTGTGGTAACATAATTACCTACTCATTTTGTCTTCAACTATATTACAGACAAAAATCTTTTTATAACTTTTTTTACATTACATTTCATAACTTATAAAAAATGTACATTTATATTACAACAGACCTTTATTATTTATGCTATAAAAAAAATTATTTTATCCATTGTACAGTATATATATATGACATATATGACTTACCCCAAGGATCCTTGGCGAGGACCGGCTTGCCGAAGAGTCCAGGCTCACTGGATCCAATCTTGTTGACGGCTCGGATTCTGAACTTGTACGTCTTCTTGGCAATCAGGTCCGTGACTTTGTACGAAGTCGGCTGGCCCAGCGGCACTTCGGCCACATTATCCCAACCAGCCTTGAGGGACATGTCCTGGAAAAATATTTAACGTTTTTGTAAGAATAAAAGCAGCTATGGGGGGGACCCAGGACCGAGAGCTGTGGTGCATTGCGTGTCGTGTACCATCTGATCATTGGGGTCACTATGTCTGTGATAATGCTGATGTGAAATAATGAAGAAAAAGATTTCTTTTAAATAAATATACTTGACGAATACAAGGTGAATACTATGTTCCAGGCCGATTTTGTTTGGCCGCCATTTTCATTTGGCAAACATTTGTGTATTTGAATTTGTTAGTCATAGAGAGTAGTTGATTACAATTTATTACGGAGCATCTAGCGTTTCAACAACGTGTTGAAGTTATTAATTTTTTTTATCTAAATAATAATGGCAATGCTGTAACCGTTGATCGCTATTCGTCACATATTAGAAAATGGCCGCAAAATGTCAATAAGTAGTGATGTTGACTGTCTTCCTCGATCACTTGATTTGACGGCTTCCGACTATTTTCTGTGAAGATAATTGAAAGGAAAGATCTAGGCCAATAAGCCGACAATAATTCCGATGCTGCAGGACAGTATTCGAAATGAAATAGTTGAAACAACACGCCAAGTGTGCGAGAATATTTCGAAAAATATGGTTAAAAGAGCAAGCCTAAAATTAACTTGGTTCACACTCTTATCTTTTCTAGAAGATAGTACGCAATAGAGACAAGCATCAAATAGACGCCTTCGAAATGTATTGCTGGAGAAGGATGTTAAACGTATCATATGGACAGCACGACACCTCAATCCTGCAATTGCAAGTAGTGATGGTAAACCGTTACGTGACTGTGATTGTGTCACTGATTGGCCAACTAAGATTTAACTGTCGGAGGCTAGCTTTCTAGTGTACCAGTCATTGCTCCAAGAATTACGTTAATCGGTTATCAAACATCGAACACAATCACAGTCACAATAACAGTCAAAATAACGGACGTCCGCGGAAGACTTGGCACGACCAGGTAAACCAAATACTGGAAGATGGTCCTATTAGAAGCCACAAAAATTGGCGAACATGTATGAGAAGATGTATGCATGTAAATGATGCGAGAATTGTGCGTCAGGACGGAAGAGTGTGGCGCTCTATCCTCTCTGCTCACCCCCGCGGAGGAACGGTGTGATGGTAAGTAAGTTAGTAAGTTCCAAAAATATATAACCTATTCCTGTGGGGCACCCGCATTTGTGGTTAAAAGATGGATTTTGATTTAAAAAGAAACTCACCTGTCTCTCAATGATGTACTTGATGATGGCTGAACCACCATCGTCCATGCAGTTCTTCCAGGTGACTGTGCATGAGTTTTGCAAGACATCGATGACATCGATGTTCTGCGGCGGTGAGGGTACGCCTATAGAAAAATATAAAACAATAATATGAGTGCAAATTAAATAGAAGAGTTAATAGTACAAATAAACAAACAAACGGACACACTTTAAAACAACTCAAAATATTATTTCCATACGGACAAATGCAAATAACCTACAAACCCCGAGAGCACATACAACAAGGAACTACAAATATTTTGGACCTAAACTATTTAATAGAATGCTGAAAGATTTAAACCAATTGAATTGTCCCAAGAACATGAAACTATATATTAAAACTTGGATTCGTAATATGGGCAGAGCCAGTATTGATGCACTCACCCAAACATATTGACTCATACCTATATTAATTATTGCTGCAAAGTGATCCAAAATTAATTTCTTTACTCCACTACGTCCACTTTAAAATTGTTCTTCATATACACCTATTATATAGTAATAAATGTATTTCTATCTACTACTTGTAATTCTAATTAATTAAACAATTGCTTGTAAACTATGCCCGTCTCGACACAGAGTTTCTCTAGTGAGACGGGGGGCACAGTCCAAACATTTTATTAAATAGTTACAAATAAATAAATAAAATAAAGTATTTTAATTGAAGTTTTCTCATTAATTATTACTATTAAGGTTGATTCATGTTCTGTTTTTATTTATGAAATTTATTTACTTTGCCTACAGTGAGTAGATAGGTATTTGTAAGTTACGAAGCAGTACACGATTTGGAAATACTGTTATATAAAAGTATTAAATTGAAATACGACAACGGAAATTAAAAGCGTTTCTTCACCATGTATATTTTAATATTTGAAAGATTTTCAGTCGGTTTTACGCAACCCTCCTTATTCTCCGGGACCTTGCTCTAACATATTCAAGTTAATGCAAAATGCATTGAAAGAGGCAGTGAAGAAGATCATGATTGTGACGATAGTTTTTTCTCATCAAAACTATTAATTAAATTGATTGTAATATTTTTTTTAAATAAAAAAAAATAACGGACGTATCGTCCCAAGTATTGTGACACTACGAGTGATACATCAGATGTAACGTCTAAGTTAGTGCAATACTTAATTCTATGTGGATGAACTCCAAATCAACAATATGTAACATACTTGGGATGTGTCTCACACTAACATGTATTCTCACTTTGACCTTTCCAATATAAAACGTACAATGAGACTTATTACGAATCACATAATACATATTAAACTGTGGAACTCCATCGCCTTCACTCTTAGCATCACCGCCCGGCATTACTAAACGTACCCTACAGATACCGGAGCGTGAAATCAAATTCCCAGTATCGCACGACACGATTGCGGCCAGCAACTTCTCATCGCCGCCTTCCCGATAACGGCGACAAGGTACAGCATTTTATTATACAGCTTAACTACTCTATTCTTGTGAATTGTGCCTGTCAATAAACTAAGTGACAACTGTAAGTAGTTTTACGTTTTTTAACAAACATGAGTGACGGGTGAATATTGGGGCATATACCACTCACACGTTAAGCAGTTTCTTCATTCATAATGGCTTAACCTCACATTTCTCTACATATATTGTCGATAATTTCAATCCCCGTAGAACCATATAAACAAGTTCGTTGAAGACACTCACTCTGCATGATCAGTGTCACGTTCTTGACGTCCTCTCCCTGCCCGTTGCTCAGCTTGATCTGATACTGTCCACTCTGCTCCCTGCTGGGCTTCTTCACCTTGAAGATGATCTTTTCAGTGTCCACTACGACTTCTACTTCCTTGATGGGAAGGGGCTTGCCGTCCTTAATCAACTTGGCTTCCACCGGTGTCTGTCTGGTACCCGATACTGGAATAGAAATATATGCAAAAATGTTAATTATTGACTGATTTTAAACTAACAAAATATAATTAGGTATAGTTTTTCTTTTAATTTATTTGAACAAAATGATTAATGTCCTTCCGTTCGTCACATATGAAAATTGAATGGGAGATTTATATATTTCATTTCAAACAAATTTCAAATTCATTTGAGAGTGTATATATGACGTTTTGGTTCTTGAGGTACACTCGGGTACAGCCCAGATAATGAAAAATTTGGAATGCAAGGTGATTTAAATTAATGTTTTTTTTAAAAATAGAGATGCGTACACGGAATACAAGTCACATCAATATTCTAACTATTTTCAAACTAAGCTAAACGCTTGTACTTTGAAAATAGGACTAATTTGCTGGTGCCCTGGAACGAGACGCGAACCCCCGACCACTAGGTCATTACGCCAGCAACAACCTTAACCACTACACCAACAGGCTACTCTAATACCATTTAAAATAATAAGAACCTGAGTAATAATTTTACTTGACATTGAATATTAAAAAGTATTTATCTTGTTTATTATATGATGTTTCATTAATATGGAAGACGATCCAGTTTAGAACAATTGACGCTTAGATATAGAAAGATAGCCAAAATGACGAGCTTGATAAAGTGTCGACATTAAATGAAAGGAAAATGGTGCAGCTGATGTTTTCTACCATACCGACCATCCTATATCCGTTTTTGTTGCCCGTCTTAGGATGAGGATTAAAAACAAATTATTGTAGACAGGACGAACTAAAGCTCTTACCCTTGTATGGAACTTCCATGATGAAAGGCCTGTCGCAGGGGCCAGCAAACTCGTCAGGGCATTCCAGCGTGGGCTTGGATTCTCCCTTCTTGACGGTCAGCTTGCAAGAGCTGGTGAGCTTGCCGGATTCGCACATGATTTCGCCTTCGTCATCCATCTCCAGGCGGTTGAAGACAAGCTGGTGCTTTCCACCGCCGAGGTTCTTGATTTCGACTCTGTATCAGAAAAATATCGTGTGAGTACTCTCACAGTTGAGTTTTTATTACAATCATTTATTAAACACTTTAAAACTTACAGAAAACGATTAATTTAAAACAAGTAGAAGGTATTCAATATTTTTTTAGTAGTCACAATGTAGGTCAAACATTTAAGTCTTGTGACGTACACATGAATTTCTAAAAGAATTAAAAACGTATACTTTAAAATGAACACCAAAAGACGGTGACAGAAGAAATATTATTTTCAATCACAAGACGTTCTTGGGTCGTCGATCCACAAAATGTGCGCAAAGCGGAGTGAGGTGCAAAGTTTAGTGGAAAAATATCACCCTAATGAAACTTTATCAAATCGAGTTATAAATCTCACGATGATGTCGTGTCTCATTTCCGCAGCATTATGAAAAGCAAAAAGAAACAAATATTGTTGGATAGGTTTTCTGATGAACTGATGTTTTATGGAAGGAGAGTCCCCTTCCAAACAATAACACTTTACTACATATTTTGTAAGATAACTTCAAATAAAGTTTTTTTTTACATTTGTTTTATTACTTCCAATTTCTTTTAAGATAAAACCATGAATTTTTATTGCTTTTATAGGATTTCAAGTAAGAAGTAGAAAATAAAGATGATAAATAATTGTTTTGGTTTACGAACAACCCAGTATGCGAACAGTTTTACGGAACGAATTGAGTTCGTAAACCGAGGTTCCACTCTACAAGAATATTGCAACGGTTTTGAAGCTGACCTCTCTGATGGGACAATCGGAGCTCCGTTGAAAGTCCAGGCAGCCTCGGCTGTCTGGTCTTGAAGTTCTACATCCAAGATGACCTTCTCCCTCTCGATAGCCTCTGTGTCCTTCAGCTTCTTGTTGAAGCGATTAGAGTCTAAGAATAATATTTAAAAAATTAACACGATTGAGCTGTTATTTTAAAAATAAATAAATAAATATTTGAGGAACATTAATAAATTATTTTTTATTTATTTAATAAAATTTTTTTTCGTAGGTTTGACATATTGTATTAAATAAAATAACAATCACTTTGTATGAAACCACGAAATTTATTATATGTCGAAAGCTTCATCAGAATGTATTTAAAAAATAATCATAAAGAGGGAGATAGAATATAAAATTACACGCGAAAGAGAGAGAGACAGAATACATATACAGATAGGCGGAACATTAAGGGAGGGGAAAAGAGAAATACTGTATTTTCCTCTCCCTTAATGTTCCGTTATTAGACACAAAGCTTTTGACTTACAGTTGATGATGAGCTCGCACTCCGTTTTGTCAGCATTACTCTCGCAAGCAAACTGTCCGGCGTCCGTCACTTTAGAGTCCTTGATGGTCAGCTTCCTCTTGCGACCTTCCTTGGAGATGGTGATGCGCTTGTCTGGTTTAATCACCTCACCATTCTTGAACCTGATTAAATTTAATATATATTATTACGCGATACCACACCGATACGGTTACCATTCGCAAACAGATGTTGCAGACCGCCATATTTTGAATTGCTTACTTCTGTTTAGTTCATTATTTGTTGTGAATAAGAGATTTTCATTAGTCTTCAGTTTCATATTCAGGTATTACCGTAATTCACATACAATAACGTTTCATATTCATGTTCAATACAAAGTTTATGAGCATTACAAGATACATAATATACGAAAAGCAAGAGGATAGAACGTCATATAGATTCAGAAGATCCATCTGCTTCTTCAAATATCATCACAAACGTCTCCGTTGTAGTGTCGCCGTGGAGAATGGCAGCTGATTCTCCAGTACCACAACAATGACAGCTTATGGGGTGCCGTTAAAAAAGGCTCACCTCAGCTGTAATCTTAATAATAACTGGGAAAAACTGGAATATTTAGCCCGCGTGAAGCGAAACTTGAGAGACATGTGCAATACAACACTCTCCACCATCAGCGCAAGATTGAATCACGAAAAAGTGGGTCTGGTTGCAGCAGGACGAGAATAACTATGCAAAATTTTCCTTAGATCGGTTAAAGAGTATAGGTTTGTGTAGAGAATTGATAGATTTATATTAAATTTTATATATCGCCTCCACAATCAGCAACACCGCCGACAGGCCCTGAACGCACCTTACAGATACCAGGGTGTAAAAATAGACTCTCATCAGCCGCAAAATACGCCGATACCGACCGAATAACATATGCTAATATATTGCGAAGGCCGGCCCTTGCGCGCCACTAAAGATCTCTAGCAAACGCTCCTCGTTGTAGACTTTTTAATGCATATTTCTCTAATTGTAAGTAGTTTCTTTTGTTCATCATGCTCACACACACGCACAAACTCTGCGATTACATTCAAAAGAACATGCGAGCGCTGGGTAATAATATATGAAGGTACCAGACGCTCACAAACATAACCTTCTGATTATTATAGCATATGTACCGATCATAAAATAATCATAAATACATCCTCTCATTTAATCTCAAAAATTTCTAGTCCATATTCAAAAACGAATCATTTTCTCACCATTTGACTTCGCCTCCTGCATCGTCCAGCTCGCAGATGAGTGTGATGGTTTCCTTTTCAATAAGCTGCATTGATTTGAGCACCTTGGTAAACTTGTACGGGTATTCTGAAATAATAAAACATTAATTATTATCGGCTGCTAAGTAAATAAGAAACCAGAAAACAAGTTCGTCAAAATAAAGTTCTCACCGACAACGACAACTGTGGTGTCCGTCCTGTCAGTTTGCTTTTCGATCCTGCAAGAGTATGGACCTCCGTCTTCGAGTACCGGCGACTTGATGGTCATCTTGCATATTCCAGAAAGATCCTTGGAAATGGTGTACAGGTCTCCTTCTTCTATCTTGACATCACCTCTGTACCAAGAGACGATGGCCAGACTGTTGCTGATCGTGCATTCCAAGACAATCTCGTGCTTGGTGTAGCCGTCAGTCTTTTTGAGGAGGGGCTTGATGAAGGTGTAAGTAGGATCGGGATCTATAATGAGAGTCGAAAAAATTATAAGATTATACATAATTAAAAAGATTGTTTATACAGGGTTATCCAATAAGTGTGATAGAATTTCAAATAAGAATTGTAGCCATGTTCATTAATATTTCGACAGCAGTTTGTTATTTTTATTCAGTACATGGAGCGTTTCACATTGGAACAATGTTTGCAAGTTTTAAAAACTTATTTATCAAAATCAGTCTATTCGGTGGACTCGGCAAAATCATTAATCTGGGGAAGCTGTTTGTCAAATTGTGCAAAGGTTTGAAACATGGGCGGGCAACCTTTTCAGCAGCCGGGCCAGATTTTAGAAATGAGATTTTCTACCGGGCCGTACATCAAAGTTTCTTTTATTAAGCTTGCCACAGAGCTTGGCATTCGCGCCCGCGGCTATCCACGCAAAAGTGGCCGCGCGCGCTTTTTGAAATCAGCTTAACGCTGTAATTGTTTGTTAATATGAATATACCATAGAAGAAATTGTCACGATAGTTGAATCAATGTACTGAGATACTTTCATATATGAGATATGATGCGAACTACGCACATTCCCATATGCTCCGCGGGCCGCGGGTTGGCCATCCATGGTTCACAACATTAATTATTTACACGATGTGAGGATACCAGTAAGATAAACAGATTCCTGGAGAAGCCAATATTACCGTTGTAAATGAAAGTGTGTGGGATGATCTAAAGTTGTCGATTCCTCGATGTTTACGACATTTAGACTCATCACATGGCGTATTTTGGGTAAAGGCCTGAACCTACACCCCTGCAAGATCCAGCTAGTGCAAGACCAACAACAATTGAACGATTAAAAAAGAACATAACAAATTTGCACCAGATTTGTGTGAAAGGGTGGCTGAAAGTTGGATCCGAAGAAAGCATCGTATCAGACGTAGTCGTGGTGCACATTTAAATGAAATTATATTCCGTTGGGCGATTTGATTGTATGCTGTTTATTGTACGCCGATGGTGCAGTACTAATGGCCAATAATGAACAAGAACTACTCAATCTGGTGAGTAGAATGTACGATGTGTGCAAGGAAAGCGACCTCATGATGAATGTTAACAAGTCGAAAGTGATGGTATTCGAGAAGGAGGAAAGCTAAATACTTGGAGGTAATGAATGTTTGGAACAAGTAGATGAGTTTGTGTATTTGGGAAGTATGTTCGATAGAAACGGAAAGGCTGAGAATGATATCGAAAGGAGGGTGACTGCAGGAAATAAAGTGAACGGAGCTTTGAATGGAATTATATCTAACGGGAATTTGTCAACCGAGAGACCTGGACAAGTATGGAAGTGAGACCTGGAGCTGGCAGAAAAGGAACGAAAGTAGACTGAATGCAGTGGAAATGAGATCACTTAGGCGTATATGTGGCAAATCTATTTATGATAGAGTAAAGAATGAAGAAATAAGGAAAGAATGTAAAGCTGATGTTAGTTTAGTGAGTAAGATTAAGAACGGATCACTTAGGTGGTTTGGTCATATGGAACGAATAAATGAGGAGAGAATGGTAAGAAAGATATATGACGCAAGTGTTGATGGCACCAGAAATAGAGGACGTCCGCGAAAGACTCGGCACGACCGGGTAAACCAGATAATGGAGGACGGTTCTGTTAGAGAAGCCTCAACAATCGGCGAGCTTGTGTGAGAAGATGTGTGAATGTGGATGAGGCGAGAATTGTGTGTCGGGACAGATGAGTGTGGCGCTCTATCCTCTCTGCCTATCCCCGTAAGTAAGTAAGTAAGTAATATTCCATTTTTAATGGCATCGAACGATCTTTGAAATAAAATAAAATCATTAATTTTTAAAATTAATTATCATTTTAATTTAATTTTATCGCGTTTGGTGGATATCACTGTATTTCATCAAAATCATATTTTCTGAATTAGTTCGTCTAAATAACGTGTTTTATCTGCTACGCAGTCACGTCATCCGAGGGTATGGTGAGGATTATGGAGGCGATCCTAGAGAGGATGGATAAACCAGAAGCGGTCACTAATCGAGAGGAATTATGACCAGCCACCATGACCTCGCAGTCAAGCCATCAAGAATAACGTTTTTCAGATTAATTATTTATTAAATAGTTTCAGATAAGCTATTTATTTTATTTGTCCGACCTATTCTAGCCACATCTGCACACACTCAGCGACATCATCCTCGTACGAACTCGGTGGAGAAATGGGAGAGACAGGTCCCCAGCTCTGCACATACAACCATCCGATCAACACACAATTGGTGGTAATTCCGTCTTCTTTGTGTAATGGTTATTTGATCACATTTAATATACACACATAATTGCAATCCGTACAGTACCTTCGACATTGAGGAAAGCAGTGCAGGTGACTCCTCCGATCTCAATGGTGTATTTGCCAGTGTCTTCCACTTTGGGGCCCATGATGATGAGCTGGTAGGAGTCCTGCTCATTCTTGAACTTGTACTTGGCACCGACGAACAGCTCCTGAAAATGTATCATAATTTGTGTTTTATTTAAATTGAATTTCAACAATGATAAACAAAGCAATCTATTCGAAGAGTCGATAATTTATAAGAGATGCAAAATATTGAAATGTTTCTACTCACATCTTTCCTGAACAACCACTTGGGCTTGCAGTTGGTCTTGCTGAAGTTGCAGTCGAACACGACCTTTTTGTCCTTCCCTTCCTTGGCGAACTGGTCCACCAACGGTTTGAGGAAACTCTCCGGTTTCTGTAATCACCACAAGTCCAAAGCGACGATAAAAAAAACCGCAGTGATTTTGATTCACCGTCAGAACCAGCACACGAAAAGAAATCGATTTATTTTGAACAAAATATTGGTGTATTGTTATAACTTGGCTTCGTTCATCGTTTATTATAATCTTACAAAGTGATTCTTGATCACCCGGTTGCATTCGAGGTT
This sequence comes from Eubasilissa splendida, assembly GCA_031772225.1. Lineage (NCBI taxonomy): Eukaryota > Metazoa > Arthropoda > Insecta > Trichoptera > Phryganeidae > Eubasilissa > Eubasilissa splendida. The sequence continues at coordinate 13,888,566 of CM062870.1, forward strand.
CAACATAATTCGTACAAGTTTTGTTTGAGACGTGAACGTCTAGGCTACCATCCCCCCCCCAACTAATTTCTTAGAGTAATCTTAGATAAATATGTGACGAAAAAGGGCACCTAACAAAAACGTCATACTTGTAGCGTTATGTTTTGATATTCGTTTTAAGAAATTACTCGCACGCAAAGCGACAATACTAGGATACCTCCTTTATTACATAATATAAACATCTCTTTTCAAATCTTGGTAGGTAGATAAATTAAATATGAATTAAATATATTAATTATAAAGATATACATATAAAATCAATTTTATCGAAAAATACTGTTGTTGCGCCACCGGGATTCGAACCTGGATCTCTTTCCTAACCGGGGAAGGTGCTTTATCCAACTAAGCTACAGCGACATTATTTTTAGCGACAATTTTCGACCCTATATGTTACTTTTTTGATATTAATACATTTAATCGTTCCATCATTTGACAGAGCCATCTACCTTATTTTTACAGAATCTCAAATACCTTTGAGTAAACTGATAGCAGACGCCAGAATTATGAATTCATTTTTATAAAATTTTGGACACATTGATACAACTTTATTATTTAGGAGAACACATTCTTATTGTGAAGTTGTAATTATTCAGAACATAGGTTTGTGATATTTTAAATAAAAATAATGTCGCTGTAGCTTAGTTGGATAAAGCACCTTCCCCGGTTAGGAAAGAGATCCAGGTTCGAATCCCGGTGGCGCAACAACAATATTTTTCGATAAAATTGATTTTATATGTATATCTTTGTAATTAATATATTTAAAATATCACAGACCGTCTGTTCTGAATAATTACAACTTCACAATAAGAATGTGTTCTCCTAAACATGTAATATCATTTCGTTCCTTCCTTTTTCTCCGTGAAATGGACAGTTGCTTAACATTGGCTTGGGGTGCTTCCCGATGTCATCAACTGGCGCTAAAAGTGGACGACGCCACACATCTTATAAACATAAAGTGTCTCTTGCGATGCTAATAGCAATGGGATACAGAGATTTGACGGTTCTCGTGTAGAGGGTCGTATCAAACAGGTCGCTAAGAAGTCGTAACTTTCAGTATTTTTTTTAAGTTAATTACTTTTTGTGGTGATGCCAATGAGGACAAATTGAAACGGAGCCAATTCGTTGATGAAACAGTGTTATATGTGTGCACAGAAACAAAAATACGTTTCGAAAACGTTTGCTTAGACTAACAACCAATCACATAATATTACAAATGATTTACATGCGTGTTATATGAAAACAAGACAATTCTTTCAAAATAACTGAATTTTTTACGAAATGTAACGTCAAACGATTTTGTTCAAAATAATCGAATATCCCTTTTGAGTGCTGGAAAAAAATTTTTTTTTTTGGTTACGCGTTCATAAAATAATCATCGGCTTTCATTTTCAGCAAGTTTGAAACAATTTTAATATTTTGCAAATTAATGGACAGTTGGTGAGATCAAGTTGGCTCGGCCACGTTGTAAATGACGCGTGTGCACGGTGGGATTTAACTCATGCCTCGAAAGCGTATCAGACTCGAGCACGAAGCGAGCTATGATTCGACGCAAGAGTAGAATGACGTAACAGAGTTTACGACACGCGAAGTTTAAAATATCTCATCTGCGGGCGTGTACCGTAAGAAACGAAAACTCTAGGACTCTACAAAAGATCTTCGAAGGTACTTAACCATGGGAACTCGGGGCTGCCCATGAATGAGATGATGAAGAAAGTTGAAGATATATCGGAGGATAGGAAATATTTGTGCTCGAGACGGTTCCGCAGTCTGTCTTCAATAAACTACATTTGTAATGCATTATTTTTGTCTTGTTTTAAATCCGCGGCAAACAAAACAAAAGACGTGATTGATGTAACCGCGTTTGAATAAGATGAAAAAGCCAATGATTATTTTGAAAGTTAAATCTTTTTGTAAACTTAACATACAACAATATATATTTTGTCATTTCAATTTGCGGATAAGGAATGACCTTTGTTACCTAAACATGCTCATGTTACTAGTAATGTCTAGGCCAAAACCACGATTATTAATGATTCCTTCACAATCCTTGCTCAGCCATTAAACACCTGATGAGGAAACAGATTAAAAAAAAGAGAAAATAAAACAAATGAATGCTGTAAACATTGTCAAAAGTGCTTTTGAATAGAGTCAATTAAAATAGGTTAATTAGTTGAAGATTCTTGCAATTTCCTGACAATATTCCTGCCATAGTTTAGGCTAATCATCTCAAGATCTCAAGAAGCTGTGCTGAAAATACTATAACGATGAATTGATGCACAATCATTGAATGGTGAAGACATCACAAATGGAATTTGTACACAAAGATGGCGTCGATAATGCATGACGTGGCTCCCAAGTGCGGGTCTGTTGGAATCGAAAGAAATATCTATATCTGAAATGCCTGAAGTTATTTAAGTAATATTTGATCGACTGTCATATGAGTCTTTAAAGGTTCTTGCATCATTTTTAAGGGAAAGTTGACTTAACATGCCTTAAATTAGTGGTTAAATTATTAAAATATAAACAGATTGTCGCGGCAGACGTTTGATAAATTGTGATTCGTTCTGTGCGATTCTGCAATCGATATCATGTCATTTATTTAAAAAAAAAAGATTTTAAGTATCTGCAATCTTTCACTTAATAATGCACAATTGTTTTCATTAGATTTTGATTCCAACCGAATCGCAATTGGGATAAATTTGAAATCATAATTCTAATATTTATTAACCACGCGGTATCAATTTTATGGTAAGATTATTATTTAAATGGACCAGTTAAGATTATCTAAAAACAAAAATATAATTAATTAATTGACACCACGTGGTTACTGAAATTACTTTTCTTATTGGTCTAACGTATTTTTTATCATTTCGACCGTGAACTGTCAACATCTCCTGCAAGAAAAAAATTTTTCAGCTTTCTTAGATATTTCCAAAAATAATATTTAAATATATAAACTATTGTATTACAACATATTAAAAATGGAGAGTTATGAGGTATTAACAGTTCACGGTCAAAATAATTTAAATACATTTTTTTTTGTATGAAGTATAACAAGATTAAAAATAATGATTTACAAGAAAGTGGTCCAATGACACAGAAAAGTATGTATGCATGTGTGTGTATATTTGATGTGAAGAAGTATTATGATATTACTATTTACATACCGTTTTAAGCCATAAGGTGGCTACAGTACAATCAACATTTATTTAAAGACATTTACAATACAAAGATTAACAATTTGATTTCACTAAATTCAAACAAATTTGCAAATACTAAAATCTGTTATATTGTATGATCTGTTTGTTGTGTTATTAATGTATGTAGGTGTAAATAAAATATATATATACTGTTTTTCTCTGCAATATTGTTTGATATTGTGTGTTATAAGGCGGACAACTTCAAATCGGTAAATTATTGAATCTCAAGATGCGCTAATACAGATTATATTTGAAACTTCAAGCAGCCCAGACACATCAGAATGAAAGAGTTGATTCGCGAATGTAAAACCGTTGAAAGGATTTTGAATTTAGAATCAAAAGGCTTACTTTAAATGTGATTTTTTTGTATAATAAAATATTTCGTATCAGGTGTGTCGTTCGTGAAATGTCCGACTAAAGGTGCAATGAATGGAAGGTTTGCAAAATAATCCATTATATTACGACATGATGTAATTACTTAAGATTTCATTGGAGTCAGTAGATATTAATTGTGATAAAATACGTCACGTCTTTGACATCGTTGTCGAGTGAAACCGCACTTCCTAGGGAATAAATACGTATATTTTTATAGTTAACTAGTTGAAACCGCACTTCCCATGGAATAAATACGTATCTTTTTACAATTAACTAGTTGATTAGCGTTAAGCCTTTTGATTCTTAGATTTGGAGATAGTTCTTTTGAAAACAAAATGGCAAGATTTGTACAAATATAGAATTTGTGGAAGAAAAATGCAATAGATATCTATGTAGAAAAGAGCCCAAAAAAGGGTTGGGCGACACCAACATTTGAAGGACTTCTTTTTTTTTTACTAAATTAAACATATGTATTTTAAATTAAGTATATATATAGTTTAATGGATGTTCTAACAAGAGGTAGCCAATTTGATATCTCTACCATTTTTCTAGCAGTACTTTTTTGGAAATTCGCACTTGTCTAGTAAGCCATTAAAACATGGAGCGCTATACGGTTCAGCAACGTATACTTACGAAAGTAACGTATCAATTATGAGTACCTACTGAAAGAAAATTGCTTGCAATATTTGGTTGCTATTCGACACCTGCTAAGCGGGCAATCAATTGTTTAATGGCAATATTTAAAGAAATAGACTCACGTCCTGTGCGTGAAAGTGTGGCTGCAGACAATACTATATCAATTAGACGCTGTGCGCAGCGACTGCACTTCTCGAACATAGAATTTTATCGAAAAATTTTAATTTTCATGCGTATAAAATCCTTCTATAAATCAATGCCAAAGCCAATTATAAAAACAAACATGCTACTTCTTGTTGGAATACCCTATACATTTTTTAACACTATTTTAGAAATCCTTAAAATGTGGTATATAGAAAATACATCGCATTCCATCGCAAGAAGATACTACACAACGTGTGCAACATCCATCGAACATCAGTGAGGCAGCGACACCAGAACCGAATCTTGGAGTAAGATACGTCTGGTAATTGTGCTCGTAACAAGATGCTGGATGCCATAAATAACTTGGTTTTTCAATCCAACCTCATTCTTTCTAAATGGATGGAGAGTTGGCCAATCCGGTATTAACTCTGCCAAGGATGGGCGACGAGGATATGCCGACTTCTAAAACATTACATATGTATGAATGACCAACACTTACTGTCAACTCTGTCACCTGTTCACATTTTCTTGCACTTGGAACACTTCTACCACCGTAAAATATACAAAATATCGAAGTGTGAAATGATTATTTTGTAAGCCAATGGGCATTCTCGCAACTCCTTTAGAGTATTTTTATTTTGTTTTCGAAAATTAACTGTTATATCTTTAACTTGTGCTGATGGCGACAGCTCATTTCTGTGTGCAGGATTGGATCGTCAGAATAATACCTGTTCGTGGTAATAAAAGTATTTAGTCTCAATGCTACGATACAATGTAGTACAAGTCAACATAAGGTGTTTATAGTTCAACAGTTCGGAAGCGTTTCGTTACATTTATCTCTTTCACACTCGTCAATCGTACCAACATTGCGCGCGTCCACGCATTCATCCCATAGATGCATCACATAACATACATACACGCCGAATACATTATATCTGTACATTTTTACGTAGATCACATTACCCTATTGTTTTATATTTGGAGAGGGAGGATATATGGAGTACGGAATAATATTAGGAAGCATATATAAATGTATTATATTGTGTGGGTCCAAAATAAGAATAAATTTTTGCATTTTATAATAGTGTTTATCTTGCAGATTTTAAATTAAATATCTTGTAGGCAAGGAAGTCGCTTTTTAGGCAAGTATTATGTATTAGGAGTTTTTGTAAAATGTATTATGTGAAGAGAGTTTTTATAGAACGGATCTAAGGCAATGAAAACTGGATGAAAAGGCACCATTTTAACATATGGCTGTTTGTGTGGCCAGTAGTAACTTTTTACTATGGTTAAAATATCATTTTATCAAACGAGAATCGATGGTTAAATATGGCGGACTATTCGCAGCTGTTTCGAAAGTCATCTGTCAATAATCATTAATCATTCGATATTCCGCTATTTTAGTGATGAGAGTTCTCGTTGTTTAATATACATTTGCACACAATTCGAAAAAAAATCACCATCAAAGTGACAGATTTCGAACACAGAGGCGAGAAAATTCACAGATGAAGCATAAAATAAAGCATATTTCATGATTATTTGTCTCGCAAAATAGACATTTCATCTATACTTTGACAATAGTAAATTTGACGTTCAAACAACCCGCGAAATATTTTAACCATAGTAGTAGCGATAGTAAAAAGTTACTTATAGATTAAAATTTACTACTGATCAAACAACCGGCTCTTAAACACATTATTACCGTTCAAGCATGTTTGGTAGGGAAATTTAAGGAAAAAAAGAGTAATGGAGAAGTTAGGAGGGTTAATACAGGTATGGTAGAAAAAGACTAAAGAGAGAAGATTGATAAGATATTTGCGGAGCAGAGAAAGTGGCGCGCTAAAACTGAATGGTATAATTGCAGGGATGATAATACTATAGAGTATTACAAACCAAAGGCATTAATTAGTTAAATAATTAAAATGAGCCTTCGCAGATGAACCTTATATTAAAATGCGATTTATTCTCAAATCAGACGCAATCACATATTATTAAATAGTTATAACAATACAAATATAATGTTAATATTGATAAGAGCTTGTATAAATGTTAAATAAGTCATAATCTGAAAACAATTCACTGAACTACACATCAATAACTTCTGCCAATATTACAAGAAAAACGAGTTTTTTGTTCACTAGAATACTAAATCAATTACATATATACCTTACAAATATCGATCGATTGCATATATGGAAAATGGTTGTGTCGTGGATAATGAATGATGTATGTAAAATGATATTTTTATCATAGAAAGCTGTGCATTTACATGCTTAAAGCAATTCTCAAAAAATAATTTAATTACAACTAACAGAATGAAAAAGCTATTTTTATATACAATTATCAAGATGTTGATATATTCTTATTCAATGGATCGGTATATTTAACATGCGACCGAAAGCTCGTCACACAAAAGCCAGCTAGACTTTTTCAGTACTTAAACAATGGACACACACATTCAAAGCGTTTTCCTAAACACATCTTTCGAAAAACATCACAAACTATGCTAACAGCTAGAACCCATAGGCTGAAATCGTGCCGGCCAATTACGCTATGTGCTAGAACCCAGGCTGAAATCGTGCCGGCCAAGTGTACTGCAAGTATGTACGGTTAAGATCGGATAAAATATTTCTCAAAATGCAGATGATGATCTATGGTCAAAATGGTTGCGATTTTTTTTTGTTTATATATATTAGTTTTCTTTTCGATTTTAAGAGACAGCGTGGAGGAAATTTTTTGAAAAATATACACTGCATAGATTTTTTCATTTTTCTCCAAATTATCTCGATTTTTTTTTTGTGTTTATTTATTTGTTTATTGAATTAGTTTCTTTAGTGTTGTCTCATGGATATTTTTATTTATGATCTCGGCCAGCTGTCAAGTCGGTAGCCGTAGTTTTAATACTGTGGTTTATGCATTTTTATATGAGAGAAGTTGCATTGTGTGGGCTTTTTTTTATTTTTTGAGACACGATGTTCGAACCGATAACAAATATTTCTTAAATCATTTTATTTTAGTTCACAGGGGCTGGAAAATTTTTATATTTAAAAAAAATAATATTTTAAAATTAAACAATGCATCTCCTCGTCACCAGATTTCATTCGTTTATTTAAAATTGTAATATTAGTTTAATTTTTGTTAAACTGTGTTAATCGTTTTAATTTGTTCTGCTTTAGTATTTAGCCATACGCCTTATTTAAACCCAACATTTTTGGAAAATCACAAATTTCTAAAATTTTATTTACAAATGCACCGCGAAAATTACATATTTATTTATTATACTTGTTGAATTTCTACAACTGAAAACTTTTTAAATGCATGGGAACGACAATAATTAATAAGCAATTCGTGATAATAATTCAATTTTATAATGCTTAGATTATAAATCAAATATCAATGTTAGTAAATAATATTCTTTGTGGATTTCCAAGAACTGTTTCGGGCAGAGCAACTTCTCGTCTTTTTATTTAAAATCGAACCTTAGTTTTGACCGTCTCCATCAACTTTGGCCAATCGGGTATTAACTCTGGCAAAGATTTTCGTCTTCTGATGTCAAAAATATCCTAAAATCATTACCACTACATAAAGTAACCCAGCAAATAATGTTTCACGTATAAATAACTACAAAAATAAGTCTCTGAAAACTCTCTAAACAACTTTCATAGGAAAATAACAATCGCAATTTGTTATTAACAAATTCATAATATTTCGGATTGTTACAACCAAAAATGACAGCAAATTGTGATTAAAATATTTTAAAATGCGTTTCCTGGGTGTAACATAAATGATGGTAGCAAGTTAAAAGTCTGATTGTGAAGTGAATTTGGATTAATTAAAATATGTTAAAGAACATACAGATTAGTTCAACGAAAATGAAAGAATGTGACGACGTTTTGGAATAAATAGACGAAAATAGATTTATCCAAGGACGACCGCGAATAGACGTGAACAATATTTTGGTTTTAACCTCCGGTACGACATATACAACCTTAGTGATAAAAGGAAGAAGATTGCCGAGGAAAACATTAATGATTAACTGACGCAGAACCAACTGGAAAGTAAAAGATCTGGCGCAGAATAGGGTTTAATGGAGAGTTCTATAGCGACAAGGGATTCTCCCTTACATACGTTAAGAATATTTTAAAATATATTTCGCATTGCATTGCGAAAGGAAAGTGCAGATGAAAACCCCTGAATCTTTCTGCCTCCTCCTGGTTCCCTGGTGGCGAGCCATACAATCCCTATGTAACTCAAAATCGTCTTCTAGTACCATGCCTATGTTTAGGAGAAAGCGTCTATTTATTTGCAGGACTACACACAGCATCTACATCTGCTAAACTGATGTCTCTCCTGACAGATCCTCGACTCTGAAACCGGTTCACTTTTAGATTTTTAAATTGAAAATTGTCTATATCACTCGACACTATAAAGAGAGGGTTTGTCAAAATATTTAGTATAAAATAGTTTTTATTTCCTATTTACTAACGTATATTTCTTGACATTTTTACTCTATTCTATCTCCTCAATTCAGATCTTTTGAGTAGCTACCATTCATTCTGTTACACTCAGTATATATGATATTTATAATTGCAAATTCATCTGATTATACATAACAGCATCGCGTAAGACTTTTAATGCAGTTTTTTTAATTGAGTCATTATTAAAGTAAATAGAAATTGTTTGTTCCTATGAAAATTGTTATTCGATTGGTTGATTTCGCATATTCAAATCAAATAACATATAAAGTATTTGGGCGGTCTAGAAAAATCGATAAAAATTTAAAAATTTATAAAATTAATTAAAACTGCTATGTGCTATTAAACGAATGTATCTATTTTAATACAATAATTAAAAGAAGATGGCATTTTTAACGTTATGATATTTAAAAAATAATAATTACCACATTTAAGAATTGAAGTAATTTTTAAGACTTTCGCCAACGTTAATTTCTAAATGTGTTTTATTTGCATGATTGAAACTTTAAAAATTCACCGTAAATTTAATATAATGATTTAATACAGGGTTTAATTTTGTTCAATTAGTAAAAAGCCATCTTAAATTAAAGCAAATTGTTTTATTTCAAGAAATGCTATAGTTCATTTTGATAGTGCGCTTGCTCAGACTGAAATTTTGGGGATTTAAATCGTACCCCGATATATCTTTACTTAGTGATGTGACACAATAATTTAGTCTTGTCTAGACTATATTCCTATATAAATTAATCTACTTTCATCGATAGTGAAATACACTATCTTGACTTCATTCAAAGTCATTCAAATATTATATGAATAATTTTTTTTAAAATGTTAACACTTTAGCATTTCTTATACTTACCCAAATCTTATCAATAGCATTTTGTAATATGTAATAAAACGAAGCGTAGCAACAGAAAAATATGTTAAAACACTGAAAGCTTACCTTAAAATTTTCACACATTAGGGGGTGATAATAAAATGGGTGTCTTATAAAGAATCTATCTATTTGGTAGAAATGTGATATTTTTTTATATGAAAATTGTAGATCAAAAATGTACGTTTTAAGGTATGATCCATCAGTGACGCTGAAAGCCCATTCAAAATTGACAGTACGTGGTATTGGAACAACAAAATCATCATCTGCGACATTTTTTTGTATCAAATTTCCAACATTCATTTTCTCTTTGAACTGTATTACAAACGTGTCAATTTTTTTAGTATTTAAGACAACGATGTTATATATATTATGTTACTAGCTCTTGCAATATTTTGTAGGACTCCAACTGTTGATTTAAATACAAATAAAATGTCTTAATTATATTAAAACAGGGTGTAACATACCTAGTCAACGATATTTTATAGGTTATACATATCTTATATCTCTGATAAATATTGTGGACTAGATATATTACATCCTATATAACGTGCCCAAAACCAGGAATCAATTCACTTTATATTCTAAACCGTATAGCGATACTTTTGTAATAATCGAATTCAGTCCAAGAAATGGAAAAAATAATTTTCAAAACTTTAAAGCTTAATATCTCAGCTTGATGTAAACTTCAAGACGATACGCTCCAAGGGCACGAGCTGTCAACATATATTTTATTTTTAGGGACCTTATCTCATTATCACAGAACCGGAGCTTTGACGAGAATTTTTCCCAAATTAAAAAAAAAACTGATTTAAGAGTGCTCCTCGAAGAACATTATTGAATTAACTATATGATTGAACTAAAATATCGGTATTTCCACAAATAGATAGGGATTTTAAGGGCACTCTGTAAAAAAATTCTGAGACCTACTATACGTCGTAATCAAGGCAGAAGTTATCTGTGTTGGATAGTTTGATCAATAATTAGAATATTATTATATATTCTAAGTATAATTTGTAAGTTTTATATGTTTATTTAACATTTGGTTTTATTGTTTTATTTGAATAAGCGAATTCAACCAGGTACAAAATTGGTATTTAGAGTTTTATTTAAAATATTAATTACAGTATCTTTGGACTCTTGAAAGATGTACAAATAAATTGAATTATAAATGCAAAATATATTAATCAAACTGAACTTTTTTTAAAACTCAATGTCCATGGATATTATAATTTTATTTATTCTTTTTTAAATGACAATTATGTGTTGAACAGGAAAAAACACATTTTTTAGTAATAGATTTGTGAAATATTTTGTTATAATAGACATTAAAATCTATATACACAGATAATTAAAATATTTTACTAATCATTATTAATTAATTTATGAATAGAATGAAAGAAATGTGCTTCATATAAAGGATATCGTTCCACAACCAATATTTGGAGTCCTCTGTTTTACTTAGATTTAGTTAGGCTTTAAAATGGGTCATTTATTTTATCACGTAATTATTAAGGCCTGTCTAAGATGTGTTTTCCAATTTTTTGGAGAAGATATCCTGGAAAAACAGGTCGTAATTGGAAATATGAAAATAACTTAGAAGAAGAGACAATCACAGACTCAGGTCAAGGTTACTCTATTGCAAAGGTTCCCCAAAGCTGTAGGTCAAAACCCGGAGGTCGATTGACTGAAAAAGATGGTAAAACTCAAAAGGAAAAGATTCCACCTTAAAACTCCAAAACGGCTGTTGTTTTGTTTCTCTAAAAAGGTTCTCATTTATATATCATCATGATACGATATCAGGAGGCTGTGTAATGATTAAATATGTTACAAATTCGAAAAAAATCGCACATTCGACTCGATAGAGTAGCTAAAATATTATATATTTAAAAAAACTCATTAAAATTTTTTAAGGTTTAATAGGTCTACAAAAAAAATCACGGCGGTAAATATCCCATTCCCGGGCTTTTAATAAAAATAAACGAAACACATTTCATTCATATCTTTAAGGACCACAGAAGGAAATAAGTAGATACAAATAAGATTAGTTGAAAAAAGAATGTTAAAAATGATAATGAAATTATGTATGATATAAAATAATAAGGGCTGACATAAATAAAATTTAAGAAATATGTTGTTTTTTTTTGAGTAATTTTTGTTTGTATCGCTAAATGAGCTATTAGTGTTTGGTAATCACGATTTTATTTTTGATTAAAATCGGCCCTCGAGATTATGAGTTGTATGAATTAAGGTGTTGATGTGATGTAATATTGTTGAGAGGGATTTTTGTTTTGGAGTTTTTTTTTTTGGCTTGGATTTTTCTGACCTTAAAGCCCAACAAATTGGAGAACCACTGAGTTTTATTAACATTAAAAAAAAGTAGAATATTATTGTCGCCAAAAATTGTGTTTTCTAACTGGCACAACTATTTGTCGGTCTTTAAGGTGCAGCGGGTGATTTTTAGAAGAAAAAAATTACGACACCCCGACCGGGGCGTCACCCTTCAGACCTTTATCCGTCTCCAGTGCTCCTCAAACTTATCATCGGGAGGAATGCGACAGACTTCCCTGCCTTCGAACACGATCACAATAATGTCGTTTTCGTCCGTATCCCTGTACCAGCCGGTATCGTTGCCGTACTACAATTTGTATGCAAATGATAATGCTAGGATACATTAAAACATCAAACAGTAATATTAATATCTTTTGCAGACATTAAAGAAACAATGATGGACAATACATTCCTCGGAGAGAAGGACAACCCAGCCGAAAGCCTGCAAAGGCTGCGATACTCCATATACTCAAAAATCTAAATTCGATGTATTATACTCTATTTTTCTTCCCTTATTACTAATATTACAATTAATAAAAATAAAAAAATACACTGTCTTCCGAGCTATTTTGTAAGGGGTCAATTTTTATAATAGCCAACGTTTCGTGACACTTCAGTGACTTGTCACGAGGGCTGACACATAAATAAATGTAAAATTAAGTCATTTGCCACAGCCGGCAATACCGTGCATCACATTCACGATCTGAAAAGGATGCTTTAGTGAAATATAATAATAGCTGCTGCGGTTGGAGCGATTAAGAGTAGTCGCTGTGTGAAGAAGTCACGACACGGTATTCCCAGTTCAAACGTTAACTATTCATGACACGGTATTGCAGATTGCAATCGACCCCTTAATTCTCTATCACATTGTGTCCCAAAATTTTGCCTACGGTAGAAACTAATAAATAACTATATTACTATCCAACGGTTGTGAAAACCTAAGATTTTAATTAAAAATTAAATAAAGAACATATAAAAATTGTTTTATACAGGGTGTTATTGAACAGTTTCTAAATAACAAGATTCCGTAGAAAATTCCAATCTAAATAAATAATATCTAAGTAAACTTCTGAAAATACTTCACTTAAGAATTAGGTATAAAAATACGCGTTATATGTCGCACACCTAGATCAAAAAATGAGATAGCTCAAAAAGTCATTTTTCGGTAGACAAAAAATTTAAAACATTTTCTTTCATTTTTTGTTGTAAAAGTTATGAAACTAAATAAAATTTTAGGTCATAAGTGTATCCTAAAATGACATTATTCGAGAACTGGGGCTAAGTCAGTTGCGAATATGACATAGTATCCGAATGCAATAAGTCAATTGTTTTTTTTTTTTTTGAGTTGTTTAAGTTTTGATCTAGGTATGCGATATGTAACATACTATTCCTTTAACCCTTCCCAAACCATGCAGTAACACAGGTCTACCATCATAATTAAACCTGTAATATTTCGGCAAATACATGCAACATAAAATTCATATTTTAGATAATTCTGAAGAAAATATTAGCGCTTAGGAATGACTAGTGAAAAACCAATCACGAAAAGGGAATCATACAAAAACAATTATTTTTCCATTCGATCCATTGTAAAATTAAATCGTTGGTAAAAATACAATTTGTGATATGAAAGACAGAGATCACACACTATTTTCACAGTGTTCACAAGTGTAATTGTCTCTTCTCACTAATTAAATGAAGAGAGATAAGAAGGAAGGACACATTGTATAGGACTTAATGAATGCTAATGAAAATATTTTTTCTAACTGTTATTTACGGTAACACGAGTTGACAGCATGGCTGCGTTCGGGTATTTTATATCATGGTATGGTAAAGGTTAAGTAGTAGTACAGTTGGTAAGAACTTTATCCTTGGAATTAAGTTGCCGTGTGAAACTATTCAATACCACTATGAATTGTGTAATGGAATGTAATGTTTGAATTACAGATAAACATTTAACTTCACAAGTATAAAAAAAAGATGCCCGCTCAAAAGACACAGCTGAAAATCTAAAAAGAAAAATTGGTTAGGAGTCGTTCTTTTCAACCAAAAACCTGAAAAATGTGTAAAAAAACATGTTTTTAATGTGGTTTTAAATGTGAACATTTTGGCTTTAAACATGAAAAATGTTACAATTACTTTTTATTATGAAAGTGAAAAACTTAACATGAAAAAAAAAGAAAAGTATTATTTTACATATGATTGAATGATCAATGAACGTATGTGCTTTTTTTTACAAGATATGCATACATACAATAATATCAAATTAATTGTTAATATTTTCCAAATGTCAGGTTTATCTTATCCAAATTGACTCTCAAGTCAACATTAAAAAATGCTTTAAAATCGCAAGTTTTCGATTGCTGTATTATGCAAGTCTCCTTAGATAGACAATACAATTATATATAAATATGTTATTTTCGAGTGCACGTACCTTGTCGACTTTCTTGAGCGCTGGCAGAGGCTTCTCCGTTTCCTTGAGGTCTCCCCAGTCAGGGTCACCCTTGTTCTCACCCCACTTGGCGTACTTCCTCTTCTTCAACATGGCGCGGAAGTCCATACCGCTGGAGTCTGATCGAAGATAATACAAGTTAGAAGAGAAGACAGAGAAGAACTTTCAGGCAGGTCAAAAAAATATCGGGAAGCTTGTGATGACAGGAGAACAGTTAAATTGAAAGAATTCAGAAAGACTGTTGGGAGGAATTGGAAAAGACCAATAACGTCTTTTGTGGTCTATTTTAATTCAGAAGAACTGTATTGAGGTCTATTGACATTCAGAGGCACTATGTTACATAAAGTTACGTAGTTTTTCAAAACAATAATGTGTTCTCCTTAAAAATATATAAGTATATCAAAGGTTGTCCAAATTTCATAAAAATTGATTAATTTAATTCTGACGTCTCCTAGCGAGTATTGCTCGAGATTCGTCGAAATATAAAGTTGATTGCTTTTAAAAATGGAATGATAGATGTAGAAATTTGAAAGAGCTAAGGAATATAAGTTCAAAAATTTGTCTTAAACCTACTAGGTAGATATAGCGAAATTGGATAACGCATTTCGGAAAAGGTCCAGGTTTGAATCCCGGTAGCAACTACAAATATTTTTTCGATAAATAGATTTTTTCTGTATATCTTTCAATTTGATTAATTTAATTTGTATTATTAAAATGTGTACCAGATAGTTGATGACAAGGTTTTGCAAACAATATATATAGCACTTCTCAGAAGATGTAGGAAAAAAATATTACCAGAAACATATAGTTGAAGTTCTGCCGAATCCTCTCCGTGACAATTGGTGACCACGACCTTGTATTTGCCCTCATCGTTCGGCTTCACCTTTCTCATGCAAAGAGTGATTGTTCCAGTGTCACCGTCAGTGAGGAACTTGAACCGACCACCCTCAATGATCTCGGTGACATTCTTGTAGAACTTGAAGGTCGGAGCTGGATTACCCTCGACCTGGACGGTGAGGTAGCCAACTTGATCTGAAATAAGATTATGCAAAAGGTTGTATCAACTACAATTAAGTTCTCAGGATACTTTTCGTTCACATTACGCGACAATGAGCTTATCGCTTGTCTCTGAAGGATATTTTTCTATTTCATAAAATTAATAAAGATCATAATTGTATGACACGAGTGGATACGGAACAGATTACGACGCGTGCTCTAAATAGCCTCACACGAATGACTTTGAATATTGCGATAGAAAAAAATGTTGGACCAGGTGCATTTCTACAGTTTTGAAGGGGACCATGTACCAGAAGTCCTTTGAATTTAATTGTCTGTCTTTGTATGCTTCTTAATCCAGAAAAGGTGGGCGACCATTACATTAACAACAGAGAGACAGAGCGTCCAGATTTGATAATTGCCTCTGTACTAATTATAAAAACGAAAGCAAATCAATTGTATTCATATAGATATTCAAATATTGAGGACACGTAAGGTTGGCAATAAATCTTTCAGGAAAAAATCAAAGATTAGATTATGAACAAGAGCGGAGATGGAACGGATTACGATACATACTCTAAACCAGAGGTTCCCAAACTTTTTTGTGTCGTAGACCCCTTGCCATGTTTTTTGGTTTTTGGTAGACCCACTACTTACCTGATATTGATTTTTTGTAAATTTCTAATTATAGTGAAGTTTAGTGTTAAAAACTTAAACCACAAAGCGAATACCTACATCCTACAACTTACACAATTTTATAAACATATATAATAATTTTTTTACTTCATAAGTACTTTTATAAATAATGTATATGTCTTTATATTATAAGATTATAATGTAAGTAAATACGTACTATCAGTGTATGTTGAGATCCACTATCGTGGACCCCCATTAATTTTTTTTTCGCTGACGTAGACCCCTTGCAGGTTATCATAGACCCCTGGGGGTCGATATAGACCACTTTGGGAATCACTGCTCTAAACAGTCTCAAATATCAACGATCAGAAAGTGGACAAGAGCGGAGAGGGAATAGATTAGTATGCCTCACGAAGAACGGCTTTGAATACTGCTTTCTTTAATAAAAAAAAATGTTGCACCGAGTTCATTTTATAAGGGGACTATTTTGAAGGGGACCGTGCATCAGATAAACAATACGTATATTCTGTAATTGTAATAAAAAAATTCTACGAACTTAATTGTCGGTCCTCACAATATCAACGATCAGATAATAGATAAAATCAAACGAAAAATAATATGAGTTCTCTATAATTTGTCAATTTAATTGCAAAATATTTGTAAATTCATCAATTTAATAGATCACTAAATACAAACGTTTTATGACTCGTTTTGCCCAACGATATTTATGTTGAGTGTCATATTAATATACACGGTGACTAAATCGATACGTTAAAATGTAAACTAATCACTATTATTGGAGTGATGATTGACACATTTGGCAAATTGTCCTGGCGAGACAGTATCAATAACATTTTTGGATATATTTAAAACTAGGAAGTAATGCAATTGTCGCATCCTAAAGAGACTAAATAAAGCTTAACTATGTTTTCATGCCCTCGCGACCATGTCCTGTGATTTCATGCTAACTATTAGATTGAAACTGTACTGATAAAGGTAGTATTTACGAGTATACAATTTGATTTCAGGCCCGACCAATTTGAACCAATGAATTTGTTGCAAACAAATAATTTGATTCTGCAACTGATTTTGTATAGACTTCGATATACTTAATATTGCAAAAGGTCTCATGACGCAACTTCTGAAAAATTGCATTGCACTTTCTTCAATCGTTGTCAGGAGACCCAGAATAATAATATATACGACAACTTACATCAGATTTCGATAATACTTTTTCAAAAATTGACATTATAAATTTTTGGCCAGCCTGGATCGGTCATCTCGTTTCAAAATGGCGGCTGTTCAAAAATTGTAGTGTACCAACAGGGCATCATAAAATAAGATATACCATTTCCTTTCAGACGAAATCTGATTCTTGTGGCTAGTGCAGGAAATGGTTATTTTTAGTTTGTAAAGTAGTTCAAGGTCAAACCTAAAGTCCTTCATCTGACATCTTCGAGAGTAATGATAGTTCGTCGCTCATCGAGACTTATATCTCTGAAGATGACCAGGTGAACCTAGCGAAATGGTGGAGCGATAATCAAACACACAATGAAATTCTCTTCAACTACCTCAACGTATAATTTATGTAATGCATTGAATAATGAAAATATTTAATGCATTACATATACAGCGTGTAACAGACCTAGTCCACAATATTTTTTGGGAGATTAGACACATATTTCTTGAACACTTTGGATTCGTAATTTAGTCAGGTGTCAGGTGAAAAATTTTATGGGTGGACGCTTGACTAAATTACGAGTCGAAAATGTTCAAGGAATATGTGCATAATCTTATATGTGTTTTATATATAAAAACAAATTAAAAAATTTGGAGTAATGCAAGGGGCATGGAAATACGTATTTGAGGATAAAATAACGGACTAGAGTAGTTGATATAATTGAATGCACAGAGAAAATGAAATGGTAACGCGCAGGTCACATAGCTCGTAAGACGGACAATCGTTGGACAAACACAGTGTTCCAGTGATACTCTAAGGGAATCAAAAGGCCAACAGTCCGCCCTTAAACCCAGTGACGAAATCACCAAATTCTGTACAGCGTGGCGGCGAATAGCAACGGACAGAGATGAGAGATGCTTGGGGAAGCTTTCTTCTAACAGTGGATAGAAAATGACCGAGTATGAAATGTTGAGCATAGAACATACTTGCTTTGCTTCGTGCTTGGGAAATAACGTAGAATAAATAAATAAATTCCATAAACGTGTCTATTATTTTTGAGACATAATTGATATAAAATTGTTTAAAAAATGCAGTTTACTCGTACCTTCAACAGCAGAGTAGCTCTCCTGCACGTCGACGATGACAGGTGGGCCTCCATCTCCCAGGGCCTTCAGAGGCACCGACGGCATGTTGATCCTGTCCTCCATATCGGCGATGGAGGGTCGACGGATCTCTGTACTCGGGCGGCGCCGCTATATCATCAGAAACACAATAAGCGCGGGAAACACAGCGCATCTGACAGATGCCGACAGCCATTTAAATATTTAAAACAAGAAGCGGACATGAAACAAGTGGCAGAAATGCCAAAAGATTTTAAAGCAAAATTATGCAATTTTTAAAACTCGTTATTTTTGTAGGGAGAAAAATATTTTTGAAAACACCCTGTATCGAATTTATTGCAAAGTAATTTTTCTTCAATATTCACGGAACGCATGCGAGTTTATGATGACTACAAAATAAATATCGTAGAAAAATTACGTTACAACCAAAATCAATAAAAATAAAGTTACAAGTTAATTAAAAAAATATATAAAAGTTTATAATTATTTTTTGATTTTTTTTCTCATTAAAACAATATAAAAATGTATAATATCATTAGCTAATAAATATATGAAACACTTACCCCGAAATTCGTTTAAAATATCAGCAAATAAACTTCATCAAAAATATAAAATCCGCGCAAAAAATTCAAATCTTATTCTTACACTTTAAAATCGAATCTTTGAACGTTGCCATTACAAGCCGCACTCCATTCAATAAATGTTATTTAAAATATATTTTTAAAAAGTATCCGAGTGACAACTGAATGTTGAAGTTATTTCAATTCGAAATGTATATCACAGTAAATAAATAATTATAAAACTCATCGTGTTGTGTCGAAATCGTGTCGTGTCGTTAATTTGTATTCACTTTGTCCAAATCACATTTTACGCAAAAAAAAAAAAATTATTCCGATAATTCTATTATATTATTTAGTCTCGACGGTCAACGAATAAATAAAATATCGGCCATAAACCGGCCACCTCCGATTTAAAGACGCCGACTGACCAGATTTACCTTTGGGAGGTTCTCGAACGTTCGGACGTTTGGCACCCTCTTGCCGTTTGACAATAATACTGCAATGACTGATGACGTTTGATGTAGCTTGACACATATGAAAAATGGCGCCGTTAACGCGTAAACCTTATTTCATTTGAAATACTTATAAAATACATCATACATATTGTATTAACAATCTATCAACTGTAATTATGCTATACTGTCTAACTTTATATTGTATGTTATTCGTTATTTCTTTCGAGTAGATTCTAAATTTACAAGCTAACATATCGTATTTTTTTTTGTATTATTCATCTTCAATAATATCATATATATAAATTCTCGGGAGTGAAACTTTTCTTGTTTTTATTGAGTAAAAACTCATAAAACGGTTCAGGAAAAGAGCGAGGTCATTTCGATGGCTTTCGACATACTTATAACCTACAAATTTCATTACTAAATAATGGAAGATACTCGAATATAATCTATTATTTACTATCTATGATTTATTTTATATATTTTTAGTGATCAATTTTCAATAGCTAGACTATCTTAATTTTCTACGTGGATGATGAAATCAGCATATTTGAACGGATCAAATAGATCTTGAACAAAATAAGATTAAACCACCGCTTAGTTTAAAAAGACTCTAATTTAAGTCATACAAAGTTAATTAAAAAAGGTTATTAAGTCTAAAAACAACATAATTATTAAGTATACATTTATCACAGATGTTCGGAGTAATTTTTCTGTATCTAATTTAGATCAATTAGATAGATAGATAATCTATCTATTGAATAAATATTTGGTTAACACCGGGATATGAATCTGGAACAATATATGTTGTAGTAGATTAGATCACAAAGACGATGTTAAGGAACATAAGGTTCTCTATTGTAACTGCGATCATGGACCTTCGACCCACGAGGCTGCTGAAGAAGACTACTCAAATGAAGAATAAATCTCAAATGTTAAAATTCAACGTTAATTTATTTCGCGCGCCACGGTTTGGACACAATGTTTCAAAGGTGTGCAACAAGTGACATCTGTGCACACGCGCGCGCATTAGTTATTTCAATACGTCTGTCGGTTTTGGATCTTGGGCTGCCGCAGCAGCTATTTTGGAGCCAGACTGATTGAATTAATGAAATGAATTAAGGTGAGACGCCCACAGAGCTGAGCAGGGGTGGATCCGGCCATAATTAGGCCCACATTATATAAAATAGGCATATTTCTATGAAAAGAGTATCATAAATAATAAATATACATTTTTAGATGTTCTAATATTTCGCGTGTGAATGAATATATATATTACTACTTATTAATTAAGAAATATAGTCTGATAGTAGAAGGTTTTCTAAACAATTTCACGTTGTATTTGGTTAGATTTGATAATCATATAAAATCGTATTTGGAGTTAAACCCTTTTGAAAAATAGCTTTTGGCATGTAACCAGATATGGGAAAATGATTGTTGGTTAACTTATTGTTGTATTAAATAGTGATGAGAAAAAATGCTACTCTCGACTCACTGGTGTGATTGTGATTGCTATTCGAAAATATCAGTGATTGAAAACTGCGACTGTGATCACAGTTTCATTACTAATGCGTACGTTCCACACGATATCTATTTATATTATTAAAATCTTATTTCCGTAAAAAAACATATTCTAGCATAAATAATTAATATAAATCTAATTTATACTATCACAAAGTGAATGAAAATGCTTAAAAAATGTTAATTTATTTTTTGCGTCACATTCTCGGCGTAAAACGTTCTGGCAAAATCCACTAGATGACACTGATCAAATTATGGAAAATCCGATGATGGCGCTGATTCAAGTAATAATAGATTTAAACAATAGCGTCAAAAAATCAATAGAATTTCAAAAAAAAAAAAATTTGAATCACGAATCACGATATTCAATCACTGATAGTGAGATATCAGTGATTGACTCACGGTTTGTGATCATGTCACTAGTATTAAAAATACTTTGTAAATGATCTTTAAAAGTAAATAATGTGACTATTCGTTTGGTAACACAATGTTGTAGGTGATATGAAAAATTCTAAGCAGAGTGAAGGGCTTATTAGCGATATCTTTTTATGGTAGATAATCAGGCCTATTCTCAAAATTGCAATATTGAAATGAAGGTGATTGTTACACCAACCCTCAAAAATAGACAGATAGTTTTGACAGATTATGGTACGTTTATCTCCCTCACTCCCTTACTCTCTCTCCCTCTCTCTCATTCAAATATAACACTATTTTTGAGGGTTGGTGTAACAATCACCTTCATTTCAATATTGCAATTTTGAGAATAGGCCTGAATATAGACCCACAAGGATGTAGAGGAATATAATTTTTAAATGGTTCTCTAAGGTTCTTGAGATTGAAACCAGATGTCGGTCCTGTTAGAATCCTCAAAAAAAAAGATTGAATATGTTAATGATGAAAATTGTGACAGATTAGGACAGAGTGCCGACCCGAAGAAGAGGAATTTTCATACATACAGGGTTCATCCCCGATCGCCCGTGACAACTGACTAAATATGATTTATCTTAGTGACGGACGCTGATTATCATATAATATTAAATACAAATAGCTTTGGAGTTACTCCAGATGTATTCCAACAAATAAAATCACTTACACTTTGTGAAAATCTTGCCATCAGTTAACATCTTAAATCGGTGTCACCAAAAAGGGTTATTAATTTAGCCGTATTATATCACCTTTAAACCGGTGACCAATAATGGCTATATATATATATTATATTACAGTAAAATTTATTTACTCACTTACCAAACTGTTTCTCCGCTGAAGTGGGCAGAGAGTTTTGTCTCGACAATTACACATGTTCGTCGATTATTGAGGCTTCGAACTGGACCATCATTTCAAATCTAGTTTATCTAATGTTTTTGAAACTTTCGTGAATGTTCATGGTGCCATTAACACTCACTTCACACATCTTCTTTACCGTTCTCTTCTCAATAAGTTGAACACTTATTTCTATTTGGTTCATTCTTCACTCTATCATGATTTTTTTTTCATCACCCACACTTCATTTGACTTTCTTTTGACTCCAGACATCACTTCTTGTTTTTAATGACTTGTTCTCAATAGAAGTTACTGCTATTATCGCAAAATTCACTTAATTTCATTCGCCCTTTTTTCGAGTTTGATCAAAAGTACTCATTCTTATTGTAACAATGTAATCTAATGATATTTATTTTTTAAATATTATAGTAGTAGGAGGTAGAAAAATAATCTGTTCCTGTCCTGACAAAATTCTCCTTCATCCTTCGTCATCACGAGTACGTATCTTTTTGTTCTGACATCACCCTTCTTCAGAATTCATTCTGTAATATTTGATCACACAAGTATTTGCCGTTCATCCGCCGAGAGAAATATAATTTATTTAATGAATTAAATTAAAATATTAAAACTAGAGGGGTTCAAATCCTATTAGCGGCCACCAAAAGCTCCATAATATTGTGAAAAAATATTTTTTAAGGGTTTGAGGGTTGTGCAATATTAAGCAGTCGGCAAAACAGTGGTAAAGGATCAATGCAAAGATATTATATAGGGACTTGAAATATGCCACGTGAAATGGCAGAAGCTTGCATAAACCTGAAGCTTTCAACTGTGACAATGACAGGTCTGCAAGAGGCAGGCACTGTACAGTGACTCCATATCATGGTCAGTCCAAGTCCAAAAAGTCATTAATTTTTCTTTTTAATGAGCGGTTCAGAAGCAGAACTGTCAATTAGGCGTCCCGGTTGAAAATGGTTATCTGACAATAGTGACAGCTGTACAATTGTACTGTTTACTTGAATACTGAATATGTAAGAAAATAATTCTTTCGCATTTTTCTAGAAGAGATGGAGAAAATAGTGATCGCAGGAAACGTACATGAACAGAGGGCGAGGGTTGATCTCTAATAAGATCGACACACCGAGTCCGAGACGTCGCACAAAACAAGGCTAGATCATGATACTCCGTCATGAGCACATCGAGCGAGAGCTAGAAAATTAGTTACTATTATTACGTTCAAATGTGCGATTCTCATTGGGCATATTAGCTAGCTGGTTCGCTTTTGTTTGGTAGCCCTTTACAGCGATGGCGTCACAGAAAAACAAACTGATTTATGTCACGCGTGTAACGTAATCATTGATTCGTTCGCAGTCAATCATCCGATCGATGTTTCTAGAAGCGAAATGAACGAGCGAATTCTGGCGCCCGCCAATCTCTTGTGGGCGGGTTGGCTAAACATTCGCTCGATATTGACAGGTAATGATTGCTAATAAGTTTTTTCATAATCTTCTCGCCTTGATCAAAATACCACAGGTGTCTCCCGCCATTTTCGTTTAGGATTCCCGCCTAAACGATGATTGGCAGATTAATTCGTCGCGAGTTCGCGAGTGATGTTGAAATAACGGTCAAACGTGGCGACCATTTCAGCGAAGAGTTTTGAAACGGGGACATTTAATATGTACTGTGACGGTCTGTCATTTAATAAACAGTACTCGTTGAGGCTTCGCCGATTGTGCCCGACTAAATGATTCCATAAATTCGTAGGATGGTGAACATTTATAAAATCAAATTTATAATATCATTTTATAAAACTAAAAAAAACATCATTTTTAGTGTTTATCTTTAATGGAAAGGTTCAATAACTTGCAATAGTTATTGTGCCATTTAATTAGTCCAATGTATTCCAATAGAATTGTTTCAAACTACTGTCCTTACTTTGGAAATAGTTCTAAATTATCAGTGAAAACTTTAAAAGCGAGATTATTGAAAAAATAACGAAAGAGGTATCTAAAGTCAAATCGTTTCAAGACTACGGCTGAAGTTAGAGGTTAGTTTTATACAGACAAAACATTTTGCTGCTCAATTATGTATAAATTATGTATAATTATGATAGCTCCAGGTATTTTCCACGAATACATAATATTTATAATGAATTTAATTATTCAAACATGTTTGTTGCATTTTTTAAATTGCAAAACAGCCCTTGGTATGTTTTTCTGTTAGTTACTGATTCACATATCACGAATGGTCGAGAGAGAGAGAAAACTCTGAATAATTGAAAGAAATCTGGAATAAAATGTGTTTTATTTATTATTAAGGAGAACGCATTCTTATTGCGAAATTGTAATTATTCAGAACATAGGTCTGTGATGTTTTATATACTAATAACGAGATTCGAACCTGGATCTCTTTCCAATCCATTTGTTCGCGAATTTCTATACCATCGAGTTCGACTTCTCAGCATCTCTGAGAGGTCGATAAACCCCGAGGTACTTGGGCAACATGGCTTAGCAATAGGAATGCGCGAAAAGCAAACCTACAGCACATTAAAAAGGGAGGTTATCCTGGTGCTCGAGGTTGAGGGTTAGGGCGTAAAATTTAGTACGTTACGAAAATTTAACCCTTCCTACCCTGAATTATTAAATTTAAGTACCTAGCAACTGTATATTTTTTTTAGTATTCTTCAAATATCAAATAAACAAATTGTGATGAAAAATTAAAAAAATTAATCTAGGTATATAAATATTATTAATTATAATTTGTGGCACTTATAAGTATAGTCAGACCTTATATGACGTACATAAAAAATAAAAATATATAGCATGGTACAAAAATTAATAATAGTTTAATTATTAATTAGGTCAAAATAACTATTAATAGTTACAAGGAATACAAACGCATCAAACCTAACCTTGTAACATTGCGTTACTGACCAATGTCACCTGTCGCAGTGTTGAGATAACACAAACATAATTCATAACCTTATTATTTACGTAAATTTAGTAGTGTCGTCAGAGAATTCACACCGCAGTAAGATATATGTCTAGATAAAGTTGATAAAGTAAATACTTAGGAAATACGGTTCCGATAAAATAAATTTTGACATCTCGACTCTCTAGTCTGGACTACCTGCGGAGATAGACGATAGCCGGAAACTCTTACATGGAATGCAAAGATGTTCAATGGATAGTAGTCACGAGGATAATGAGGATACTTGCAGATAGAGGAGAGCTTCTGCAGTAACTGAAAAAATGTACGATTCAAGAATGGGAGTTCATAGACATCCAAGGACACACAACACATAAACCATGGCAGACGTCATTTCCTCAACGAGGGACCTTCAAAAAAGAATAACAAGGTATCCTGTCCGCGGTGGAGATCGGAAAGCGGACGGGCGCGAGATGAAAGACAAAATATGAACTGTTTGAAAAACATGACATTTTACGCTACTTTGTTGTGCCGACCTCTTCGAAGTGCCGATTGACGAAATGTACCGAGTGACGTCCGCGATAAATAAGCGCCCACGGAGCTGGCAGCGCCTCGGGCCGATCGAGTTGCAGCGGAGCGCGTCCAATAGATTGCAGATTTATGGCCGGTCAGTGTCACTGCTCAGCCGCGTGTCACTGCTCAGTCTTGACACTGTTTTTGGTCTCTCCACTGACCAGGGCGGAGAAATCCGCGTAGCATTTAGAGGCGGAGAAATCCGCGTAGCATTTAGAGGCAGAGAAATCCGCGTAGCATTTAGAGGCGGAGAAATCCGCGTAGCATTTAGAGGCGGATTTACGAGGTGGTGCAAAAATTGTACCGAAGACTTATTGGTGGAAAATTGTTCCGTAAATTCTACAGACCTAGTGCGCAATAGTTTAAGGGTTGATGATATCATTTAGGAGTAGGTTATAAGATACCATGATAGTGTCAGATAAATAGCTTCCGCCAAATTATCATTTATACATGATACATGACACGATTTTTTTTGGTGCCGTTACATTAACACTCACGTCACATGTTCTTTATCATCTTCTCACACAGAGCGACGTAACTACGCTAATGCAGCCAATGCGGTGCCACGTTCGATAGAGACCCAAAAGGTCAATTTTTTTTTTACTTTCTACTTACTTACTAAGTGCTTTCTTTTGTTAACGCTATTGCCTCAATTTCTTTCATTCCTCACTGTAGTCAAGATGAATATTATAATATCAGAACATGAATGCTGGCAGAAGTATGGAGTCGGATCATCATCATGTTTACATATTTTTACATCATAATATAGACAATATTCTCTCTAGGACAGACCCTCAACAATTTGCCTGAGAGGAATCCTTCAATTTTTTGGGCATCTTGCGTGAAGGGAAGATACCTTGGAGAAGCTTGTTGCGGTGGGCCACGTAGAATGACAAAAAGGAAGAGGAAAATCTCCCATCCGATGGATCGATCAAGTGGAAAAGGCAACAGGCACATCTATGGTGACAGCCGCGGAACAGGATGCCGAGAAAAATGGAGGAGCATAGTCAAGAGGGCGGGAATTCATGGAGATCGCGATCCTCAGTCGTGAGAAAGCGACGTGGATGATAAAGAAACATAAAATTACATATAACTAATTGTATTAACGGATATGGCTTTAAGTTCAATCAACATCTTACAATAAATAATCAAAAATTTAATTTGGATTAAATATTTTTGATGAAATTTTGCCGAAAATTAATAAAAAAAAATATATATATTATACATGCCCACTCGTGCAAAATTGTAAACAAAAATAATATTATCGTCAAATGCACATCTAAATATCATGCAAAATTAAAAAATATATATACAAAAGAAAATTTAAAAAAAAGTGTATTTTTGTATAGTATTAAAGTTTGTATTGTAGTTAAGTTAAAAATTAACCAAACAATAATATTAAATCAAGAGTTCTTCTCAAATATTATTTAATTCTTTATAACAAAATATTTCAGATGCATTTTAAGACAGAATTTGTTGAAACGCACCTGACAATATTTTGTTTTTTTCTCTTTGAATTTAATATTTTATAAAGCGGAGTAATTTGAATCAGAGTGAACAGTAAACAAGCGAAAGAAAATAAGAGAAAAAAAATAAATAGTCGAAGAGAAGATCGTGAATGCTGTTAGAGAAATTGATAAAAAGAGACAGATAAAACAAATCATAGAACAAGCGAAGAACATTCTGCAGAGTAGAAATGCTGTAAAATAATATTAACTAGTAATAGTTTAATATTTGATCGAGGAAAAGTATTTTATCACGCTTTCAAATAAATAATTCGACCACATGGAAAAATATCGTGTGATAATACTAATCGAAACTCCAATATTTCAATGCTGATGGCATCGAATCAAAACGAAAATGAAAATAAATAATGCAATTATCTAAAAGGTGTCCGTGTATGTTTTCCACCGAATTTTCACTTGTACAGAATACGTAGTGTGTTAATTTCTTAATTAATGGCACTTATTATTATTTGCTCAATTCTCGCTACGTATTATTACCACATTACACGTTTAGATAGATGCCTACGTAAGTTTTCAGTTTGACGTAATATTGTTTCAAAATTAGAACCACTGCGCAGAAGATGTTGGTTTTATGACCAAATTATATATTAAAATAAGGAAAATGTTAAACGTTGCCACCATTATACAGACAATTACCCATCTGAAGTGGAACTATGCTGGGTGTGAAACGAGTTTCGCTCAAAGAGCGGAGCGAGTATTTTATATTCAGAGCAGAGCGACCAACAAAAGCCTACAAAACCTTTTATATTTACAAAGAAATGTCAATTTTTAAGCGATAACTTTTTGCAAAGGTATTCAAAAAATATATATCACATAAATTAATTTAAATCTATTGTATTGTTTGCTTAACATTTAACAGGAACTCAGGTATACGAATAGAGAATAACGTAGAACAGTGTTTAAATTAAATCATTAAAATAGAACTCCACCATGAATTAATAGTTTCAAAATTAGAAATAATAAGAATATAATAGAATAGATTGTAATATGATTCTAGAGATGAATTAATTTAATTCAGCCCTAATGAAGGAGCCGATGCCGACGTTTTGAAACCGATCGGCGTTAAATAATAAAATGTTCGATTTTTATTTTTAATATTGAATAATGCCAGTTTTAATGAAAATTATTAAAAGAACACATTCTTATTGTGAAGTTGTAATTATTCAGAACATAGGTCTGTGATATTTTAATGAATCCCGGTGGCGCAACAACAATATTTTTCGATTAAATTGATTTTACATGTATATCTTTCTATATTATTTATGTTAATAAATTCGCGAAATCATCTGAAAGGTCCAAAAATATTTTTCCTTATATAAGTCTTAACCTAGATTGGTTTTATATCTCAGAGACTGCAACACAATTGTCCTGTGGTGTCATTGCAACATTTTTGAGATGATGATTTACAGTTATTTGTTAAAGTTAACTCTAGATTTGATGTTAATGTCAGGATTGATATGTTAAATTGTTAACGTTTGTAAAATTCTATGTTATTGACAATGTCTTAATGTGTGTATGTATCTAAATTGATTTTTATCTAAAACATCTAGATATTAATTGTGTGACGTTTCAGTATGGCGATTCTAAATAAATATGAGAGTCAAAAGTGACTTTTTAATACAGGTACGAAACAATTTTATTTTTAAACGATTGTTTTCATGATTTCTATATATATATAATATATAAGATATTTATAATCTGTCTGACTTACGACTTCATTCAAATTTATTAATTTAAACAATAAAAAAACTTTGAATGGACCATTTTGATTGATTTAACGTCGACATGATTTCAATACTACTGTATTTTTGTTTTAGAATATTATATATTATAAATATATATTTCCGAAAAAAATATAAATACAGTTTCTTTCAGCATAATTTTTTTTAAGTATTAATTTAAAACCTAAATGATACCTCATAAATAAATATATATTTTAATGTTTCAGAAATATGTTTTTAATGTAGTTACAGTTGAGAAAAATATCAGGCGTAAATTGTACAATTTCAAATGAATGCGTTTTTGACTTCAGATTAGAATTTTTGATCTCAATAGTTTCTTAGAGAAATTTAGAATCACCATCCAGAGACAATATTATAAATATATTAGTTTGTTGGTTGGCAACGCGTCAGTCCACAATCAAAGAGGTCGGGAGATCGAATCCGCACACCGCCCGATTAATCAGACTTTCTTCATCACCAGCGACAGTCACGTTAGTTTGATGTTAATACTGTTGTAAAGATTCTGAGATACCGTTGATAAATTGAGTGTATTTAAATGCAGTACAGTAATGCCGACCGACATAAATAGACTGTGTTCAGTCTTCTGTTTGACAAGTCGGCTATAACTTATATTAAAAGAAAACCACTAATTAAAATCGCTCTGGGATATCTGGGATGCCATTAAGGTAAAAATAATTTAGAATTGCATTACTTGGACAGGGTCAAAGAAAAACTTTGCCAACAATATCAAATACTATTTCGGCATGTGTTTATTTTTACGCTCGAATGCAGTACCGCGATAAGAATAGCTACAAACGCATTGCACATGAATGACGAGTGAGGAATCCAACTAAAATTATTACACACCCGAATGTCAAATGGAAAAAAAACCGACTCAAATCACATTTTGCGTACATATACACAAATAAAGATTAAATATCTCAAAGGAATTCTCAAAGCAAAAAAGTATTAACTGAATTTATTTATATTGTGACAATTTTCAAGTAATCGATTGAAGAATCCGATAAAAATAAATTAAAATATTTGGTAACAATTACAAATATAAATAGATCGCCTATTGATGTGTGCGTTAGTTTGCTATGTTTTATTAAATAAATTGTAAATAAAGAACTGATTCAAATTGAAAATTCAATAAAAATATAATAGCGTAAAAATATTTTTTGATTTCATGTAGAACACATTATGATTGCGAAGATACAATTTTTTCAGAACGCAGATATATAAATACATTTAATTTGTATTAAAACATAATAATCGATTAATTATTTTGAATTTTGGATTTGAAACAGTTTTGAGTTCACAAAGAAATTTCTTAGAGGAGACTCTGAAGCTTCATTTGTTTTTTTTTTTTTTTTGTATCTAAACACAGAAATTAAATTTTCTATATTAATTACTAAGGGGGAATATTGAAGGGAGAATTATGGTGGGTGAAAGGCATTCGTCGTTTTTCGAATAACTAAATCCTTGAGAGTTTTAAAATGTTCGCATACGCACGTTTTGGTTATATCACAAGATATTTATGTCTTGTGTTTTTATTTTTGCAAGATGCTTCTATTTTAAATAGTATTGGATGCAGTGCGATACAAATAATGTGATATTGATTTTGTGATATTGTATAATAGAAAGCGAAAGAGTTAGAGGACGGAAGCGTTCAGTAAGATTGACGAATCGAATATGGAGAGAATTAGAAGAGTAGGATGCGTGAAGGGTTTTTAATAATATCTGATTAGACATTGCCAAAGCGAGATGGGGTATTAGGACAGGTGCACAGATTATTATGTAAGGAATGGTTTATTTGGGAACATATCACCTGTGTCACAGCTGACAGTAAACACGATCAGCGGCTGAACAGTGAAGGGGTGTATTTTTAGATTAAGTGTTGAATTTAAATCTAGATTTGGGGTGGGGCGAACATTTGAAAACTTTCAAGGGGTGTGAAAGTTCTATAGCGATACGTAACTAAACCACTACGGCAATTAAAACGGAAGAGTGTTATCCACAATACTAATTATTCATCTAAGACTAACGAGTTAGTCACATCTTAAACATGGAAAAACCGCGAAAAGAAAATGAGTCATGATTGGTTTAAAAGAAAATTGTAGCGAAACCATCTCCATCTATGGGACTAACAAATGAAGAAATAAAATGTAATTTTAGGCACATAAAAATTCAAAATTATTTCTGAAGCGATTTTTTTCTTTTTCTAACCTGATTATCCAATTCTCCTGGACGAGTTCCTCGTTTCTTTGTGAAAAAATATAATAAATATGTTAGGAATTTTTTACATTCACAGAAGACATCATTGTGTACTCATGTTTCTTATTCTACATGTTAATGTTACCCTTAAAACTATATAGATGTGTTGTGTGTGTAATATAATAATAATTAATTTCTGTGTTAATGGTGGAATGTGAGTTGTGTTTAGAATAATGTATTATAACATATCTGTATGCGTGTATTGAATGTATTATATGTATTTAAAAGTTTTTTTATTACAAATCGTGATAATTTACTGACAGATTTAAAACGTGGAAATATTCTTGGACAATTAGTGTAATTAAATTATACTGGATATATTTTTGAAATTAAAGGAAGCGCTCTGAAAAAATAACAATGGGTTCAACGAAATTTAAGCACGTGACACGCGACAGTCTTCATAACGTAAGCGGTGTAATTCGCACGATGTATCATGCGAATCACATTGAACAAATTTAATTTCTTTCATATTGTGTTGAATTTAGTCAGTTTCATAACTGACAG
This sequence comes from Eubasilissa splendida, assembly GCA_031772225.1. Taxonomy (NCBI): domain Eukaryota; kingdom Metazoa; phylum Arthropoda; class Insecta; order Trichoptera; family Phryganeidae; genus Eubasilissa; species Eubasilissa splendida. The sequence continues at coordinate 13,920,347 of CM062870.1, forward strand.
TGAATTATCACAAATATTCTTGGGTATGTAATAGAATTTGTTTTAAACATTAGTGAGAATTAATCCGTTTTTGGATAATATTCGCGGTAATGAGAGTGTGTCGTGTTGTGTCGATGGAATGAACAGTGTGTTTGTATTGCATTGATTAAGGTTAACCTGAAAATGAATTATGTAAACAAAGAAACAATCAAGACTGAAAATATGGTAGTACATTTTACAATCATTGCTCATATTGTGTTCATATGTGTTGCTCCGTTTGCTGCAACTGTTAAGAAGTTGATTAATGAGTAATTTGGTTGTGAAATAGGTTCAATCTTAAAAATTATTGGTAATTCACTTAAATATAATGTTATTATTTTTATTTGGTGCTCGTTTCACTCAATTTCAGAAAAAAAATGAGGTGCAGTTGTTGATGAAATATATGATTACACAAAAAAAAATTTTTTCGACTTTGGCAAAATGTACCAAAACGAAAATATTATAATTAACAGTTTTGAAAATACATTGTATTAATATTTAGCAGTTGAGCATTAATCGTTTGCAGCATACATTCTCAGACATTGCGTGAAAATAGAAGAAACAAAATATCCCTTAGAAGCTGAAAGAAATGAAAAAAAATAATAGTTTTGCTATGTTGTGAGTGGTGTTTTTTTTTTTTGTTTGTTTGTTAAGGTTATAAAATTTTGTACATTTTTTTGGTAAAGTTTTTAATTTGTTTTGTTTATTGTAAGTATTCGTACAATTACATTTGTAAACTCATTCTCAAAATGCATTTTTTCGAGCACTCGTGAATCAATTCACATTCATTCTCAAAATTAGTTTCAAAATTGATTTTGTAGTTTTTTTTTCTTGCAACAAATACAACATTCCGAATGTGTTTTGAAATATTATGGTTATTTTTTTTTAAAAGTGTTCCACTTGGTTGCTTTTTGTAAATGTAAACCGAAATACATTTTTAAATCTGTGCAGTACAATTCAAAGCTTTTTTTGTGCAGAGCAAGACGATGAAATGTGTTAGAACTGTATCGTTGTGCGCACAGTTGGATGAGACGTATGTTTGTTTAGTTACATGATGAGAGATAGAAGATGATGATTTTTTCCATAAAATGTCACAGTAACGATCCAACAAAACATGACATACACGACTGCAAATTAAATGCAAAAAATACATCGGTGAGTTTTATAAAGTTATAGTGACATCTTTTGGAGTTTTAAACACGACACATTTTGATGAAAGTCACAGTAGAAGAATAAATAGAAAGAAGAGTACAGACACAAGTAAGGAACTCATTCAGTTTGATAAAAATTGATAAATTTGTGTCATGTTTTGAATGTATATAATATGTACAAAAACTATTTAATTAAAAATTTAATTTTAGAATCTTGTTTTACCGACTCGCGCGCTATATTTTTTTTACAAAGAATATTTTGCTAACTTCACTATAAAAGTATAAAGGAATAAAAGTGATTTTGAGTAAAATTTGATCCACGAAATGGCACTAAAAAGTTAAATGAAATCAATACTTAAAAAACGAATGAGTCACGCTATCAACGCACTTCTTGAATAGTGTATAGCGTAAATGAAACAAAAAGCACCCTACTTATCATATTTATTTATGATCTTAATGAATTCTAAGTCATATTTGTCTCATTTTTTAAATATGCTATAGATATGTGATTGAATCTTTGATATTTTTGTATATGATGTCAGATTATATACAAAACGTTAAATAATTTATATCACAACTGAATGAGTCGCATAGAAAACACATATAAATAGAATATAAACATATAATTATGATATTTATCTAATACAGTCTAACCCGTTTACATTGAACTTGCACTAATCATATATAGTGCAGTACTATTAATCTAATATTCTAATATCTATAGGTTATTTACATTATGTTTCTAATAAAACCACCCGATTGTACGGTGTTTTTGATGAAGGACAAAAAATTAATAATATTTCTTTATATATTTTGTCAGCGTGTCCTTTTTGAATAGAAAAACATTTATGAATTGTGGCGTGTTTGTTTTGTGATTTTTATGATAGCGCCAATGATATGCAGCAATGTTTCTAGCGTGTCGTATCATATATGATAATAATAGTTGTACCTCAATATACAGCAGACTCTAGATTCTCTAGTACGGTAAAAAGTATCAAAAATTGTGTACGCAATTTTACACACTGCATTTTAATGTTCAACAATAGTTTCAACAGTGAGTGAATGAAAATTATGCACTAGTAGGAAGAATATTCAGTATGGCATCTTAAATCGTCTATGTATAGTTTTCTGGGCTAATCTGCCGTGACAGTTTAGCTTAGAATATACATACACTATTCTTTTCCCATTCCACTATTTCATTTTTGACATCTTAAATTATTGATTTTCAGGATTTTTTTTACTGATAGTAGCGAACTGTTTATATTTTACTAAATATGAAGTAAAATGCGTTTCCGTCAAGACGCACCGATATGTCGGTATACCTTCGACACGTTTATATTAAATCTATTCACGTACATATAATTAATTATGACTTTTTTGTAGATGGCTTTGAAACAATTCATAAAACAGATTGACTCTATACCGTAAGGTAGGTACAGTACTATATGAAGGTATATAACAAGGTACATACATATATTATTTGAAAATATGATTGAAAATACAACAAACTGTCTCTTATCCGACCTTACCACAGCATAGTGAAGAAATGGACGTGTATGTGTGTAGGAAAGAAATAGTTTTATTAACCTAAAACATAAACTGAATATGTAATGAAAATTAAATTATCTCTACTACATACATTTTTAAATACTTAACAAAACTACCATTCGGGTTACGGTTGCATGAGAGTTTCGATTATTTGTGCGCCGGATAAGAGGGAGTTTACCACAAAACATAAGAGGATGTGAACTATTATTACCATATATTGCAATACAAGAACCGATGCTGCAGCACCACTGAATACTTGTTCAAGTAAAATAGTGAATGTATGAACTCATTTCGTTTCAGTTTTAAATTGTTTCAGTGAGAATAGACAAAATTGTTTCAATTCGCTTCAGTGAAAACAATTTGTTTTCAGACGTGTTCGTTTTTTTTTTGTTTCTTTTTCTTTCGTCGCTGCAACTAGGTCAATGTAATCGGTCGAACCATATGAGATACGAAGAGTGGAAGCAAGCAGTTTGATATAGAGGGCGAAAATGCGGTCGGGAAATCCCGTACATAAGCTTTCAAACCCTTTCACCGTTTCCTCTCACCTTTTTATCATCTAACATTTCTCCTGGTCTCAACTTGCCACCGCTCTGTCGGTCGAGAGAGAGAGATAGAGAAAAAAAAAATAAACAATCGAACATCACGACATTTTCAAAACAGGAACAGTGAGAAGAGTGTCGCGGCGCCGGCGGCCATCTTGCGATGGTCCCGCGCCGCTCAGACACGACACGGGCGCTATAGATATACACAGTTAATGATATAAATAAGACATATGCATAATATATATATTAATGTGTACATCGAGACGGGCATATAGTTGTGCGCGTGATGCAGACGAACCACATACATTCCAAATGTTTGGTGAATGAACACGATGTGTAATTTAAAGATTTGTTGCCATTCAAAATGTTTCTGGTTATGTTTAAAAATACTCTGTGCAATATAATAAGGATTGTGCATGGTTTACATACCTACAACATAATGTCAGACACACGTGTTTCCATCGCGCGTGTAACACGTCACGTGTCACGTGCAAGTTTGAAATGAAATCCGAGATTTCGGCTAAAGCGTAAACTTCACGACAGCTGGGTTTGTTTATGCAAATGGATTACCGGTTTGAAATCACCAAAGTGTCTGACGTTTTGTCGCCGTATGAATGTTTACATTACATATATATTATAACTGTTATGGTGTATATACTATATATACATATGTATTGTCAAGACTCTGGTAGTACTGATGCTGCTGGCATTCTTCGATCCGGCATTCAACGGAGCGACAAGACAGATAAAATGGCGACGAGACCGTCGCCGGACATTCGCAAAGCGACGGCAGAACCATCTGCGTTGTTAAAAATGTTGATTAACAGCATTCCGCCAGGGTGAAATGGTAAATTAATAATAAACAGGAAGAATGACAGCCGTCCACAGCGACATGTTGCGATCAAATAGTTGCGAATGACAGAAGTGATGATGTGTTCTTCACGATCCATGCTTTACAAGCGGACGCATTCAAAACATAAAATATATATATATTTTTACACAAAAAATATTTCAATGTCACAAAGTAAATTTAAAAAAATATCCATACTCGGTTAAGACATGCAATATTTTACAGGCATAGAATTTCACAAGTTGTGATTTGAATAATTCTAAAAATTACATTTTTTATTATTAAATTCTATAATGATATAAAAAATCCGTTTGAGTGTGTTTTGAACTATTTTCTCCATGTCCAACAACGGTGTTATGATTTTTTAATTTTTTTTTAATCATTTGACAAGGCTGATGACGAACTTAGCCGAGATATCCACCAAATAACTACGGGAATAATTGTGTTTTGAGGTCTATTGGTCATGAAAAAAGTGCATTGAAATTTCAAGGAATGAGACCCTCTGAAATATTATAGGTTGTATTTCTAATGAAATCTATCTAATATACCTACAACATATGAACTGAACTAATTAAATTTAGTGACAAAATCACCAGTTTATTAAGTTTCTTTAAAAATCAGTTATTTCCAACAAAAATATACTTTCAATACATTCTAAACAGGTGAGTATTAAAGGTGCTGGACGACAATCGGAATTGTTTATGTTTTTGTACAAGAATGAGTAACATGCTATTTGATATTTAGATTAAACAACACATGCTGACCATAGAGGGCGTAGAATTTACATTTTGTAACATCAAGACATGCGCACACAGCAGAGACGGATGCCGCCATCGTTGTCCCCAAGAACACGTTAACACGACGACAGCGAGACTCGCCGCTTGTAAAGCATGGAAGGTGTATTATATATACATGTATAATAAACATATCTGCCAGCCGAGCGCATTCCTTTGGTGCAAAATAAATAGTTCTGTAAGAGACGAGATTATTAGAAATAAATAGTTTTGTAGCAGTCTTCACAGCCAATCGTGCCCATATCACCATTGCAGCTGAGCATAACATAATGTGTCAAAAATCTCCGGCGGCCATTTTGTGTGCGGCCGCCATCTCGATTGGTGGATTACCTTTTTTTCCTCCACCACCTCGCCTGGCCTTAATTTCCTAACAGCCTGTTGGGAAAGGAATGGTGATTTTTGCGATTTCACATTATTGTGACAGGGTGCGGTAGGTTTTGTGTGCATAATATACCACGAGCATATGTTTCAAAATGCCTTTAAATTAATCCAAATATATTACACAGCGCGGCGCTGGCACTACTTTCTTTCGCACACGTCAAAATATTCGCCCGAGTTGTTTACATCTGTAGATTCTGTATCGAGTTCTTACAACGGCGAATAGAATTTTAAATAGATTGCTGAAAAATTATGTTACTCAAAATGAATTATTAAAATCATAAAATGTTTACAATGTAGCTATTGTTCGGTAAAAAAACATGTTCCTACCTATATATTATTGATACATTTCACTAAACAGCTTAAGATTTTTGTATTGAATGACATTAGTTATCCTGCAAAGCTTTTTAAATAAAGCCACATAAAACATACACTAGATTACTTCGACTGAAACGGTATACGAACTGGCACCTGCATTTATATTATGTATAATTATAAATGATGATAATATTACGTACAAGATATTATATGTATAATTAGATCTGTCCCTACGAAATGTGATGCCATTAGGCGACTGACAAAATAACACCCGTAAATCGATACGGTATTGCAAGTCAGCGGTTAACACATGACACAAGGTATCTAGAGAATTTTTTACTCTTTCAATTCATGTATTAGTAAAAAATACATATGATGTTTAATACAATAAGGTAGTTAGTAAAAACATCAAAGCGATCAGCGCTGATGCACTTGTAATGGAAGGTCTCCCGGGACGTTTGCCAAAGAGGTCAGAGTCACACGGCAGAATAGCTCAGAAAAAATCACACGGAAGTTTCCGAACGACAGTGAACATTTTTAATGCACATCATAAATAATTATTCATCATATTTCAGGGTGCACGGATATATACGCGGATGAAACGTGCGTAAAAAGATAGCGAATGAAGCTGCTATTCATTGTCTATTGAATGTTGTGTACGGGATAAAATACAAGTTTGCCGACAATTTTTTCTAGCGTTTCACATAATATAATCAAGCAACATATTATTTATTTGAATTGAATTACTATTTTTGTTTCAACGTGGAAAATATTGTAATAATAATATAATTATCATAATTTAAAGGCATTTTTATAGCGCATACAGAATAAATACCTAGTCTATAGGAATCACACCAGTCAATACTTTTACTTTTTTTTCTAATAGTAATGATTTTCTAAAATTAAATTAAGTAACGTAAAATTAAATAAGTCTAGCGAAGTCTAGTCTAGAAAAGCAAAGAATACTACATTACATACTAATAAGATATTAAAGTAAATATCAACTGTTGTTGGATATACGCACCAAAAAATGTTTAATGATATTTTTTATAATGAATTTTCAAGGACAACACAACATTAGATGCTTTTAGTTTGGGCACCAACCTCGAATATTTGAAAATGAAAAATGTCACAGTGGAAGTAAAATATTATATATAGACTACTGAAACTAAATATAAGTGGGGTAAATACTCTAAAATGTACACAAATAAAGGAGCAGGCATATTTACGTGTGCTGTGAATGCTAGATATAATATATAAAGAATTAATATTAACAGATATTGAATTTCAAATTGTACGATAGAAAATATTCCGTGAAACGATATTAAATTTAATAATTTAAGACAGACACTTTAAAAATAAAATCCATTAAACAATTTGATATTCTTTATAACATTATTAATTTTGTACTACAAGAGTTATACGATTTTCTTGTACTTAAAAACCAGCAGAAAAGGAAAAGTTTTTAAATTTAATTAAAAAGTTACAATACAAAATATTAGAAAGACTCAATCAATTGACTCAAAATAAGAAATTTTTCTATTTGTAGGATTTATTTATACAAATTTATGTATATTGCCGTTGTAATTATTACTTATTATCTTAGAAATATTAACTTTAAAGAAATCTTCGAAAAAAAGGGTAACTTCTGGTGTAATAAAAGTGAGTGAAATCTATCTGATATTAAATAATACATTGAGAAATATATTTATTTTTAAAGAATAAACAAACAAGAAGAAAACCTACCTCGTCGCTGATGATAAGTGATGGTCGTCTACCACCTTCCTCTGGTGGAGGAATGAGAGATCCTCTCCTGCCAACTGGCGCCGGGGCAAGTGAAGTTTTTCTGGTTTCTGGAGTAGGTGTCTTCTCCCTGATGACCTCAATCTTGGGCAGCGCAATCTCTGGCGCATTGATTTCAGGAACCTTAGGTTTTTCCAACTCCTATTTTTTTTATAATCGAAGAAAAAAATTAGTCTGGATTCGATAATGCAACTAAATTTAAGAAAATGATTCAGTGAAAATGATAAGATTTTAACTATTTTATATTCTTGATAAATAATAATGTTTAAAACCATTTATTTAGATAAAATTAATACTCTTATTTTAATGAGAAAAAATACAATTGTGATGCGTTGCATGGATTGATATATAGCACTTACCTCTTACAGTGTTGGACATACCTCATTTAGTTAGCAAATATCTTTTATTTTCATTAATTTCCATAATAAAAAATAATATAGTGAAATATTTATGTCATTTGATCATATACCTAATCAAACAAAAACAATCACAAAATAAACTAACAAAACCATTTTCAAATATTTTCATTCAAAACTTGACGACACGGCTCAAACGAACAATCATTCTCATCATATCATAACAGGCACACGACATATACAAGTAACATGTAAAACGTAAAGGTTAAATCCAAACGGATATATAAAACAAAAGGATAGAACAGAGACATAAAAAGAGAGAACAAAACATTGAACATATAACGAGTATATAAAACACAAAATGAAAGGAATGTTAGAACAATAAATTAAAAGTTATATAATAGGTAGGTAGGTACACAACATTTATACAGTGTGTATTGTTTGGTGAATTGTATACATGAAAACAAAACATGGAAAATATTTAAAAGTGATTAGAAAATACAGAACAAAAAACCTGGCTTTTAATTCACTGCATGAATTAAAAAACCCTTATTCATAAATGTATTTGCCTAACTTGTAGAAAAAAAATGAAATTGAATAAAGAAAAAAGACCTCAATATTAAGATTTCCACATTTTGATTATACGTTTGTTTTACTCTCTTACCAATTCAATGTAATCTTAAAGGATAATGTTTTTTTTTGTTGTTTATTAGACAAGTTAATACCTCTTCCTCGTCCTTTTTCCACACGCGCGACAACTTCCTGTAAACCTGGTCCCCTCCTGATACGTCCGCGAAGAAATCAATCTCATCCTGCATTTGTGGGACAATAAAATGATGTCTTGAGATATAACTTGGCCATATTTTGAAGCTTGGCAGTAATTAATTTTCCAAATCTCGTGCGTAGCGTCGCTCTTTTGAAGCCAGTCAGCCAAATTCTGCGGCAATCCTCGAAGTGCTCCTCCCGCTGTTCCGCGACTTGAGTTTTAACATGTCTCCGGGTAACTGTTTGATGAGATCACTACAAACTATTGATATTTTAAATAATGTATTTACGTATAGCTGAATCATTCTAAAGAGATTCTGTTGTTATTATTATTATTATTATTCTGGTAGTTTAAAATACGACTCTTTCCCTTCCAATTTTCTATTTCATCCCTCGATATGACACGTCTTTGATATTTGAGTCACTTTTAATTTAATTTATTTATGATCTAGCTTATAAGTTAAATTGTAAAAATAATAGTATAATAATTGGAACTTTTGGCTATTATTATCCAGTTTTTGTAGTTTTCGTGAAAACTATGTAAGATTTTTTAACTCTCCAAAAACGAGTCGTTCATTGAATTATGGAAATTAGTAAAATCATAATCTTTTTTTAAAAGGTTTAAACGAAAATTATTATAATAAAGTTGTATCAATGTGTCCAAAGTTTAATAAAAATGAATTGATAATTCTGGCGTCTGCTATCAGTTTACTCAAAGGTATTTGAGATTCTGTAAAAATAAGGTAGATGGCTCTTTCAAATAATGGAACGATTAAATGTATTAATATCAAAAATATAGGTTCGAAAATTGTCGCTGTAGCATAGTTGGATAATGCACCTTCCCCGGTTAAGAAAAAGATCCAGGTTCGAATCCCGGTGGCGCAACAACAATATTTTTTGATAAAATTGTATTTATATGTATATCTTTCTAATAAATATATTTAATTCATATTTAGAAAATTATTGTCTTTCACAAATTAATATTACTGCATTGATTATTAAATATATCGTTATCAAAAAAGTAAAAATTCACGTTTGGTCTCTTATATTGCAATATCCAAAAAAAATATGAAAACATTAAATAATTTAATTAAAATTTATAAGCGTACCTAGAGATATTTTATAGTATATAAAATAAAATAAATTACTAGAAAGGAGCCTCGAAAAACTTTACACTGACTTGTCTTTACAAACAATTAACACGTGGATTAACTACTGCCTCTTAAACTGAAAGGTTATATAAATTTCCATGTAAAATGTTAATATTATATGAGAAAAGTTATAAATTTTATTCTTGCCATTTAATGGATAAACTACATAGCACTAATTTTTCGTATATGTTACATCAATAATTATTTAGGGGATCTTTTTTTCTATTCTACAATGGGGTACAATTTTTGTGATTGTGTCTGTATACAGGTGATTTAACTATACGCAAGTACAATATAGTATTATTGCAGTATTCCGTCGATCTTAAAACTCAAGTGCGAAACGCGAACAGCAGCGACGATATTTGAATGCAAAGCCATAATGTTTTCAGCCCTGCTTTTCTGTTGACGTGCGTGCTTGTGAGTTGCGAGATCCCTACAGCCAATTCTCCAATCCTGATGCACTGTTACTGCCAACTCTTCCACCTCTAATCATCAAAGCTCAGATCGCCGATCCACGGATGCGTTTTCAAAGCGTTCGTTTCTAACACACGATGAACGTTCGCGGGGGCTGCATGCTCAAACGGGATGCTTGTTTTGTAATCATGGTAAAAAAAAATAATGGTGAGTCGGGTGTAACGGGGTGTGACTGTTTTGCAAAACAAAAGAATTGATTGAAGGCATGCACCGATCGCAGAACTACCTCTGATACTGATACTCACTGCATGAAAGGAAAATTTCTGTGCGACCAAATAAGTTTCAACATTGTTTCCAAGTCCAACATGTCTAAAATGAACTGATTTTCATTTAACCAACAAAATAAACAATATAATTTATTAGGTACCGAACCCTTAAAATATTTTAAAATAATGTCTCAAACACGCGGTAGTTATATAAGTACAAAATATTATTGTCCATGGATAAAATCGTTTCATTAATTTTAATTTGTAAACATTACATTAACTGAATTTTTAAACAGATCGTTAAGCATGTACATATTTAAACTGATTTTTTTTGAGAAGTTCGTGTCAATTCTAATAAAAAAATGAACATTTATGACATTAGCTCTCACGACCGATGACTTCCGATAAAATTAATTAAAATTACACATTTCATTCTACGTCCTTTGTTTTGCAAAACTGTGTATTTGTTTGGATATATTTTAATAACATTCAAATGATTGGTGAATCAGGAATGCACCATGCGATCGAGATAAAAAAATATGTATCGGCTCTTCAGATTCAACTTGCATCTTGTATTTAAAGAAAATGATGATGATATGTGATGAATGCGATGAGTGTTGCGGTGTGGCTTCTGTTGTTTCGTAATGCGGCCCGGATGCAACTCGTGCGTTTGAATGCAATCACAGGGGATGCGTTTTCCAAAATGCCAATCAAAGGTAACGAATTCGAAATGCAATTTCGTGCGCCATATGCAAGTTAAATGTCGTTTGACAAATCAACTCTTGAAAAAATGCGACCTTTTGTATAACAGTGTCTAACGCTCGATATTATGCGATTTTAGGGGTTGATAGAGATTGTGTTCAATAAAACCTAATAAATACCTACGTGAATATGAATTAACACAATAGGCGAAATTAAATGATCCAAACTCAACCGTCATTTCAATAATGCTATATAGAAACGTCATATCTGACATTTGTCAAATAAAAACTCTATTATTAACTAAGAGTCAATACACAATTGAAAAGTGCATTCAAATTGTAAAAAATGTAAAAGTGTTACCTCGATCAAAATGTAATAATACATTTTAAAATTATGTTTTTTTTTCAGGGGCTACCACTGTAAAAAACTGTATTAGAAGTATTTTATTTCATAAATATATTTCTCGTCTACTGCGTTGCCAATAATTTTCTATGTATATTCGAATGTTGCAATTTATTTAACATAGAATATGTATTTTAACATTTAAACGCGAATTAATTTTCCCTATTTGAAATTTCTAGAAGTTTTTCGACAATGTTCGCCATCTATAGACAAATCATGAAAAACGTTTGATTATCATATAAAGAGTGTGTGAATTCACTACTAGATGGACAGACCGGTAAATTAATAGATATGAAATAAAGTGTACATATAGGAGGGGCTTAAAACGAGGGGAATTCTAGGCAAATTCTTGGTGGAAACATAAATCCGATAGATTATGACACATTTATGCAACAATATTTAAACGTCGAAAATTAAATATTTGTGTAAACAAGACGTATTATTTACATAATACATATTATATTGCAAGCGTTTAAATTATCGTTCCAATCTGGCGGTATTTTAAAAAAGTCGCAACTATTTGATCGCGTAAGTGGTACCAAAGTGACCATCTGGGTGACACCAAAATGGAAATATTCATACAAGGAATTCGCGTTAGTTCATGTCTATATTTGGTTGTCTGTGACTAGATGCCGATAACGGCGCAGAGCCAACATAAATATTTAGTTATTTAACTGAACCATAAAAACATATTCTGTGCATAGATTGTACGACATTGTTATACAAAAGGCCCCACCAAAGATTAACGACATTCTTTGATTCGAGTCGTTTTATTGTTTGTACCTGAGGTTCTTCAGTTTTCTCTATCGAAATTTTTGGTTGTTCCGTCTGTATCTTTGGTGTTTCGAACACAATTTTGGGTATGTCATCCTGAACACAAAAAATACGTCAGATTTTGTAAAATAGCATTTGAGAAACTCTTTATTGATTTTTTTTCGGAACTATACGATATTGTTTGTCATATTAGAGCCGTTTCAAGCTGACTATCCAACACTCCAAACTATTGAAGACTTCTTTAACTATGGTAAGGTAACTTCAATGCCAACGTCACGCGGAAATTGAAACGAAAACAAACTTAGATATCAAAAGAACATATAATATAATTGAAAGCTAATTGAGATTCGTTTCGTTTTTTAGTTTGTTTCACATGTAGTCATAGTGTCTTTATTAAATTATATATTATTAATACATGAACACACCCGAATAAATAAATATTACTCTACATCAATATTTTGTTAACGTATTGTACTTTAATGAAGTAAATAATGTTAATGTTTTTAAATTCCAAGACTAAGAAGTTTCATTTCACTAAACGTAGGCTTTAATTTAATTTAAGTATTTGACATTGAAAAACAATTGTAATCCGGACTCTGCAAGGTCGAAAAGTGTATACACCGTGGCGAGGCGCGCCAAGTTTAACGTGTTAACGTGCTCATGACTTAAAACAACACCATATTTTTCCGACTTGGGCGTATGCTAATATTTTAATCTTCTTTCGTGCACTAAATAATTTTGAAAAACTATTTTCTAAAATATATTATTATCATTTGATAAAATTCATTTTAAAAATTGAGTCAATTAGTTACCTTGGTAACAAGTTTTGGTTTTAGGTCTGGTTCCACCAGCTTAGGAGGTTCTAGCTTTGGTATTTCTGGCTTGGGCTTTTCAGACTCTTGTTTGGCTTTGATATCTTGTTCCCAAGGTTTCGTGGGTTTTGTTGGTTCAGCCACCTTGAGCGGTTCTGGTTTGGACGTAATTTCTCGTTCCCAAGGTTTTGTCGGTTTTGTTGGTTCAGCCACCTTGATCGGCTCTGGTTCGGGTTTGATTTCTTGTTCCCATGGTTTTTTTGGTTTTGTCGGTTCAGCCATCTTGAGCGTCTCCGGTTTGGTCTTGACTTCTTGTTCCCAAGGTTTTGCGGGCTTTATTGGTTCGACCACTTTAAGCGGCTCTGGTTCGGCCACTTTGAGCGATTCAGATTCCCAAGGTTTTTTCAATTTTGTCGGTTCAACCACCTTAAGCGTCTCTGGTTTGGCCTTAATCTCTTGTTCAATAGATTTTGTCGGCTCCATATTTTGTTTAACTGGTTCCGATACTTTAAACGGTTCAAGTTTAACCTTGGTTGCCGGTTCTGATGGTTTCGGTGGGGGGAGTTCTTCTGGTCTTGATATTTCAAGTTTGGATATCGCAACAGGCTCTACTATTTTAATTGGTTCCAGTTTCATCTTTTTCAATGCTGATTTTTCAGGCTCAACATCCGGCTCTGATATCTTTTGTACCTTCGTCTTTGGTGTGGTTTCTGGTTCCAAAGCTGTTGTTTCCAATTTAGATTTATCTAGTTTAGATTTCAATGGTTCTGCCCTAATTTCAGGTTCAACAAGTTTTTGCGAAGCTTTTTGCGACGAAAGTTTGACATCTGATATTTCTAGACTCATGGGTTCATCGACAATACCTATTTCTTTCTCCTGTATAAAATTAGTGATAGATTAATAAATTTACGGTTTTCAACTACAAAGCAAGGAATAAATTTACAGTAAAGTTACGCCACTGTTATGTTTTTATTTTACGCTTTTGTGTTCGAAATGTTATTCACATAATGTCAGTATATGTATTCACAAAAGTTACAAAGAGTTGAAAAGTTAGATACAAAAGTAAGAAAACCAAAGATTAGATACAAATCTTATTAGAGACAATAGATCAGCTGAAATAAAAGGCGAATGTATGAAATATTAAGAAGTAGTTAAAACACAAAGAATTATAATTTACATAATTTTCAATGTTATGAAAATTATCCACTCAAGCTCGTACTAAAAATGACTCATAAATTTAATAGTAGCTGAAGCAGAGGAACTACTGATATTTACTGGGAGAATTACGCATTAAGCTTTAATACTTCTATCTACAAAATATTATCTATCATTTCATCCATCTTCTACAGCTCATCACCCAATATCTTCTTCAGAATAAAGATTTTAAAATCCATATACTGATTTTTTTTTAAACTTTCATTCTGCCATCATTTAAAATAACCATTATTGATGATTTTTTGACAATCCACACATTCATTACAAAATATAACAAGTGTACTAAAAAAAATATATTAAAAAATTAAGACTCAAGTTGTACAAAATACTCAAATGAACGATCCAGACACCCAACCTTCGAACCCCTTTCAGAAAGCATTTTTCAGAACCTACCTTGGTCTCTGCCTTCTTTTTGGTGATCGCTGTCGGAGACACCTTCTCGTATTTTTCGAGGACAGGTCTTTCATAATCGTCAACGAAAGCTTCTTCCGCTGTGAGCTTCAATTCTGAAGATTTGGCCAAGCGAGCCTTCTCCTTGGCAGCCCTTTCTTCCGGGGTAACTTTCTAAATATCGCAGCAAATTCAGGCATTAATTTTAATCCTTTTTTGATCAATGCAGTGATAAATTTAGAGTATTAATGAATCCTGGGATAAGTACATGTAATCTCATAATTTTCGGGATAACATGTATCAATCCCGAAATTTTGGATTAATTTCGGGGTATCAAAATTAGATCAAGACTAAATGATGAAACACAAAATTATTTGCTATTGAAGGTACAGCAAAGTCTTATTTATACTAGTAAAATTATTTCACATTTAAATTGTAATTTATCAATTATTATTTACGATATTTTTTGTACTAAAATTCTTGTTGGTAATTATTTTACGTGAATCGTATTTCTTATTTTTGGCCTTTTTTATAAAAGTAACATTAATGAAAAAATTAAAATTATTGTCTACTCGAACCCCAAAATTTCGAGATTGAAATTTTTGGCTTGAGATTAGAATCACGAGGCGCACAAATGTCTCTATACCCTGGGAGATAAGGATTACTGAAATGTTTTCGTCTACATGTAGGAGAATGATTCTTGCACACTTTGGACGTGCTGCTAGAAGAAATGACGAGTTTCTAGAAGCTCGTGATCACAGGAAAAGTTGAGGGAAAGCATGCATCGGTCTCCAGCAAGATAGATAGACAGATCAAATAAAGCAGTCCACTTTGAATTCTGTGATCAACGTTGCTAAATACCGGGAGGTATGGAGACGCATTGTGCACCGCGGTACAGACAAATTGAGCACACGGCAAAGAAGAAAAAGACTCAACAGTAATAGTTAATTATATAAATAATACAGTTTTATAAAATCTCAAAGTGGAAGTCTCTTTAAGTGAATTTAAATCGTATATATAACAAAGAAAGTTAGTAAGTCTGAAAAAAACAGTACACAGTATAGAAAAACATTCACAGAATCCCATACAAAATTCATTCTTTAACAGATAAATTCATTGAATAGTTCGATGGAAGAAAATCTATGCCGTATTTTTAATTTTGAAATTTAGATCGATGTTCTTCCATAAATTTCTCATTGGACAAAAGATTAATTAATAGTATGTTAGAAAAAGGTTTAAAGATAATTTAATTTATGAACACATTACCTGGTTATTACGAAAAGATAAAATAGGATAACTTAACATTACAGTGTAAATGGAAGATCCAAAGGATTTGTACGATTTATAATACAAACACAGAAGACAGATGGAGAACGTTCTTGAAGGATGTTTTTACATTTAAGGTTCTATTGTTTAATTTCTCACCTTCAACGTAACCTTAGTGAAATCGTCCGTCTTATGCAACTGGATGCTAGGCTGCAAAAATTCATTACCTTTTAATTTTCAGATTCGTGTTTAAACAGTGGATGAGCAGACAGTTTGAAGAAGTTGCAGAGGTGGAGATGCGGGACGACACAAACATTCAGAAGAAAGGGCGTCCGAGTTGCAAGAGAAGAGAAACACGAAGAGGAAGGTATTGTTAGTTACAGATAAAGGAGGCAGTATTTACAACTTCTTGATCTTTGGTATCCTTGTATCTTGGTGTGGTATTTGCGAGAGTTTCTTCAACAAGTCTTCCACGGACTTGGATCATTTATGTTGTTGCATTATTATTCTGTCTTGTTTCTTAAATTTTTTTTTTAATATCATTTCGTACTCTTTTATGTAGTCATTCCTCTTCATGTTCAACTATTCTGGTTTAATTTTGGCGCATAGATTGATGGGTCATTTGTTAGATACTTCCTTAACAGCTTCTGCAGCTCGTGGGTTCCCTCTGAAGACTCAAAAAAGTCACGATCTATGTTATCCCGATGGCCAATTAATAATTCCAGGGCTTTTCATTTTATGTATAGCTTCGCCATCGATCTATTTAATATTTTTATTTTTTCAGCACAATAAACCAGATGTATTTGTGATAGTTCTTCCTTCGAATGTCCACTCTAAGCATTGTATGTACTATGAAGTGAATAAATAGAAGTAAACAGAGAAAGAGAACGAATATTGAGAAAGACATAGACGTGAAGTTGACAGATTGGACGGCAAAATATGTACAGAAACAGTTTTTATTTATGTAGACAAGGGTGATACAAACATATCCAAGAAGTGCATTAAAATCTCATTTATTAGTAATTGCAGAGAGATTTAAATATATATATGTATATATATTTGAGGGTATTAGTTGCAATTTCATATTTTTTATTTGAAGAAAAACACCCGAAACAGGAGCTCGATGAGCAATATATTTACTGAAGCAGTTAATTATTAGTAGCGAAGACTGCTATTGGTTGAATCCTATGTAAATGGTTGCGAGCAAAAGCAACCAATTTTGAAACTAACACCGATTTTGAATGATCATTTTACATAAAAAAGAGAATTCGTAAAAGTTACAAGATCGAAAACTGTATTAAAAGTTAGAAAAAATATAATAATTAAGCTAACTTTGCAACCAGTATCCATATTTAAGTCTTGCAAAAACTGAGACATTAATTAACTTTTTGGTGACAATTTTTTTTTGATGGGAAATAAAATAGTACAACAGTTGTTAGTCACAGTGGTTTTTTGGACACTTGAAAATGTAGAATATTTACAGATTTTTAGATTTATGAAAAGTTTAAGATTTAATACATACATGTTCATTGGAATGGTTAAAGTTAACAATACTCAAGGAAAACTTGAAGATTTAGAGAAACACATTTACAGGAATCTTTATATATAAGAAAATAAATAGATTTTGAGAAATATGTTCACTAGAATGATTAAAGTTAACAATGTACAAGAAAAATGTAGATTTAGAGAAACATATTCACTGGAATGGTTAAAATAATAATATATAAGAAAAAATGTAGATGTAGAAAAACATATTCACAAAAATTGTTAAAGATAACAATACATAAGACAAATTGTAGATTTAGAGAAACATATTCACAAAATGGTTAAAATGAACAATTGTAGATTTAGAGAAATATGTTTTCCGGAATGTTTAAAGTTAACATTATAGATTTGGAGAAACATATTCAAGAAAATTATAGATTTAGAGAAACATATTCAAGAAAATTATAGATTTAGAGAAACATATTCAAGAAAGTTAAAGATTTAAAGAACATATTCATTGGAATAATTAAGGTTAACAATATTGATGG
Organism: Eubasilissa splendida; assembly: GCA_031772225.1. Taxonomy (NCBI): domain Eukaryota; kingdom Metazoa; phylum Arthropoda; class Insecta; order Trichoptera; family Phryganeidae; genus Eubasilissa; species Eubasilissa splendida. The sequence goes on from CM062870.1 coordinate 13,938,295, forward strand.
AAAAATCTAGACACAGATATGCACATTCAATGGAATAGTTAAGGTTGACAACATTTAAGAAAAGGTGAAGAAATAAATATGTTCAATTGAATACAACAAATGGTGACAACTACACATGCCTTCAAATCCACAAAATATACAATTAACATATTACAAATAACTAACAACAATTAAGTTTTTTTTTTATTATCTAAGAAATTAATCTTTTCAAGAGATGCGCTGTTGTTCCTTTTACGACTATTAATAAATTGTTTAGAAATAAATTTAAAAAAATGTATAAATACCTCAGTATCTATGTTCGCAGCTTGAAGGTGAGCAACGTCAAAACAAGTAGATCTTTTGAAAAGATTGTATTCTTTGTAAAAGAATTGTATCAAAGTTTCGTCTATTTTTTGTGATGCATATTTACAAGTGACGTAACTTCAGCTTTAAAAAAAACAAGCCCTGCTCATTAAATCATTAAAGTGGTTCTGAGACCATTAGTTTCAGAGTCCGCAAGCCAGTTTCAAAATGTAGATAATCCGAAAAAAATGGTAATTATTACTAGCATTTGATATTTTGACCTGTTGTTCTGGAAGGTATTTTTTCTACAAGGATCTCATTGATACTTAGTCAAGGCAATAGAGTGATTTGACTCCATGACAACTGCACACAAAAATGGAGACATAGATAACTGCACACAGTCAACTTATTACTCTGCTGCTGTGACTTTGTTCATCATATTTTAATCTAATCTAACGTAACATATTTCAAAGGAATGTGAGCTGTCGTGAGATAAATTATACACAATATTCTATTCTTCAGTCACATTGTGACTTGCCACAGCGGCGGATAGATGCATTACACCTGGCTGCAGAGACCCTGGAGCTGGAGTCAGCTGCGAGGGCGACCCGGGATCGGGACTTGATTAAGGCCACAGTATATCAGTACTGACAAGAGGTAGGAATGAAAAATAATAATATTATATGACTGTGTCTAATTACCTATGCATGCAGTTGTCTATATGTGCAATTGTCACGCGTGTGAATACTTCCATTCAACAATAACCAAATACTGTATTTATAATGTGACGGTTAAGTCAATACTGCTACATGGATGGCTAGTCTCGCGGAGAAGGTTATTATCAATTTTCAATCACTATTAGTGATTGTGATTTTAAACTAACGGTGATTGTAATTGAAAAGCAACAGTGATTGATTAACACTAAACCGACCATGCTGAAGCTGCGTCACCGGCTAAATATACACATCGTATAGTCTGGATATTTTTGAAACAATTCTGGCCTTTAGGGTGCAAAAGAAAAGAGTCATCTTTTAACACATGAGGTACTATTTCGTTTTTTTAAATGATGGTATAATATCACCGAAGAATGATAAGTACTTAAATTTGATAGAGATAAATTATTAATCTTCTTTTTGCCCCAAGTGACTTAAATGTACACACGAATCATAAATGGTTAAGTTTATACGTGAACTCAAGTTCCCGAGAGAACAACCCCGGTGCTACATCCCCACACAGCCTTTCTGTGGAGCGAGAGAATCAAAGTACAACTAAACATTGCTGTCTTTTTTGGGAAAAATATCTGAGGGTGCATCCGCGGATGATACTTTCATCTCAGAGAGAGACGTGAATTATTTACAATGCGTACACAATTACATCGCGCTCTCAAGAGACAAATCTCATCCGTGTTCACGCGCCATAAGAAAAGACATTTAGAATTTTATCCCACGACCTCAAAAATTATTTGATGGTGTTCAATATTCTACCAGTTTGCAGTCGTTCTCTCAAGAACTTGATTTAACTGTATAATAATAGAATGTAGCGCAAAAAACATTTTCACCCTATTTTTAGATTCAATAGATTTCTATAATTTTGAAAAGATATTAAATTTTGACCACAAATTTTAACAATAGTTAAATTTACAACGTATACATATTTAATTTTTGCCATTTCCAATTCAAGTTTGCCAATATTTCACCGATGCCAATAAATTTTTCTCGACCCGTTTTTGAAAAGTCTTGTGGAACATTCACGAAACGCATTACTGTTACAACTCTTAAAGTGTCTGATAATTACCGTTGATTTTTTGAGTGTGACCTTTTCCATTTTCTGCTCCTCAGCCTGAAGACCGACTTTGCTAACTGATGACTTTCTCTCGACCTGTTTAAATAGTCAAAAAATAAAAACATGACACAAATATGGTAAATTTAAACAATTTCCTTCTTGATGAGTATCGTTTTTGTATGTTGATGAGATTAATGTGATGTGAGAATTTTGTGTGTGTTATTTTTAAATGTGGTGATTGTTTTTATTTTAAATGTGTAATTTTAGATTTCAGACTGTTTTACGTGTGGTCGTTCACCATCATCACAATAACTAACGCGAAAGTCAGGAGTAAGCATCAATCTCTCCAAGAAAACTGTCCATCAGGCACTGTCTATTGTCCGATTGCACACTGTCTTGAATATGCGGAGCTCCATCTTGTTTCAGGATTGCAGAACATTGTGATGATAGTCTTTTATAGTAATCAGATTCATCCTTCACTGTATTTCTTGATTCACTATTTTCTTCTTTACGTGATATTTGATCCAACTGCACTGCCAAATTTTGAGACATAGTGTCAATTTAAAAATAATCTTCCATTGATATTTTACCCCACAGTAATAATGATCGTTTAAAACTCTGAGATCATTTTGGTGGACATTTCGAGATGGATCTAATTTAAACAAGATGAATAAACTTACCAGTCAACAAGGATCAGAGACAAGATGGCTAAAATTGAAAACATTATCGTCAAAAAATGTAATACAGAAATTACAGAGTTCGTAGCCAGATTATATGTACAGAAAATTGTGATTTGAAGCGTTGAAGAGGATAGATGATATTGAAAGGTAAATCGTTGATCAGATTCATGAGAAAATTAAAAAAAAACATAGAAATGAATTAGAAGAATCAATAATACAAACAAACACAAGAGAGATTAGCAATTTTGCAGAGATACACGGTAGAAAATTCAGATAAAATCTTTAGAAAGAATAGTAAAAAACCAATATCACACGTCTAGCAATAATGAAAAACACGTACACAAAAAGTAGAAGAAAGAAGTACCAGGGGGTGAAAACAAAAGTCAGGAAATATGGACGACACAATGAAGCACAAGATTTATAAAAAAATTCACAAATTATTCCGTTTTCTCACAAGTACTCACATTATTCGAAACAAATCAAATAAATGTTTCAAAAAAGTTACAATCTGAATAATTGTGAGATGTTAGGAATTTAGACAATAGATTGAAAGAGGATTCACATTTATATGTACAACATGATGAAAATATAGATCGATACAGTTACAGATTTAAAAATATGTCTCAAAACAAGAAATGATAATAGAAAGAATACAAGCTACGAGTATTTGAAAAGTGAAAAGAAAATCAAAGATGTATTTAAAAAGAGTATTTTTTTAAAAATTTGATCAATAGAATATAGAGATAGATCAGGAGAGTATGTGGAGAGAGACTTTGTAGAAATATGTATACCTTTCTGTTAAGTTTGTCTTGCTGTATCTTTCGCTTCCAAGCGGGCAAATTTGGATCTATTTCTGGTGTTTTATCGTTTTCTTCTTCAACATTGTTCACACTGAGACTTATTTCGGTTGTCTGTAGACAATGTAATATCATTATGAATCAAATTCGAAACAGTCAATTATTAACCACATTTTATATTACACTTTACATCAAAGCAAATTAAAGTTGAAGTAGTTAAAATATTGTTGCTATCGGGATTCGAACCCAGATATACAACTAGACCTCGTACCATTCTCGTCAAATTTGATCTTTATAATATGAGACATCTTTTTTTTTGTTGAAAACAACTATTTGAATAGCGCCAGAAATTCCAGAACATTTACAATATGTTAACCAGAATACGTTCAACACTAAATGTGCAAGGGTATAACAGAGTTTTATAGGTGAACATCTGACGAGTCGAAAATTTTCAAGGAGTATGTATATGCTCTGTACAGTTATGGAAAATATTATTGAATGAGATTTTTACAAAATTATGTTAAGACCCTAAATTATCTATCTAAAAACTGTCTAATCGCTTAAAATTGGATAATCTTTATAAATATTTTAGTTAATAATATTTCTGATACGGTTGAGATACATGCAGCTTGAATGTTTTCGATTCATATTTATTATTATTATATACCTTTAAAGTATTAGGCACTAGATGTGTTACACTCAGTATATTAAAAAAAAAAAAAAACATTTCATTTGTTGTTAAGTTGCCACCACGAAGAAAAAAAATAATATAAAAATATACAAATACATTAAATTGATATAAATATTCATATTTGCGATACACTTCAAGGGAGTAAAGAACAGAAAACTTGTATTATGTCTCATTTTATAAAGATGTACAATTTTTTATCTTTTGTTTACCGGCAATACAGAACTCTGACAGAATGGAGTATGAGCGGACTATTCTAGATCCTTTTATTTATTGACTGCCAGAAGACTTTCGCCATATGTAAAAATATTATTAAATTACGTCAGTCTGCTGCCAATCAAATCCTTGACCTTATTATATATTAGTAATACTGAGGTGTCCTTATTATAACTTTAATTTACTTAAAAGAGCGGAATATAGATTTCACCATCTGAAATTCGATCCTGCAAATCTTATGTATAGAAATTTAATTTTTTTTTTTATAGTACCTACAAGTAACATGTGTTCAAGATGATAGGTATTTCAATAAAAATGATAGAATTAACTTTGAATTTAACCACATTTTTTTTTACTACAAAAATTATATATTTAACAATTTTTAAACTATGTAGTTGTAAAGATTGTACCGCTTTTTGTATTCGATAAAAAGTCGAAATTTTAACATAAGAGTTGTAGAGCATTTAAAATGTTGAAATAATCATTGGTTTTCGGAATTTTCGAATAATTTATTAAAAAAATGGGATACAAATATGGGATTTTAGATTTTATACGAAAACGATGATGGTTTTAAATTTCATGAATAAAATCATTAGAAATAAGTAAAGCATAGGAACATTAAAAAATATCACAAATAACTGTCTTTAACTACCATTTCTATCCTGAAAAATATTAATAAACCGTATCTTTTATCGTAGGTACTAATAATAGAATATGTAGTTTTAAAAATATTTAAAAAAATAATATTAGAAATAAAATATAATAATTTGATGTTTAGATTTAGTTTTCGTTTCTGTGATAAAAAAAAAGATTTTTCCAGATGCTGTTTATTTAAATAAACTCATGTGGTTAAATAAAATTTAATTCTATAATTTTATTAAAACATGTCCAATCACAATGCAATAAATATTAATAATATTAATAAATATTGTTATTATATTTTACATTCATAGCGTTAGTGCCATTGGAATAAATGAAAATATTTTACACTGTATAGTAAATTAATCACTTAATCATAAACAAAATAACATATTTAAAACAAAAACAAAATACACAAGAAACTAAAAAGTAAGAATTATAAATTTGGAAATATTTTACAAAAGAAAGAAAATAAATGTAAATTGAAATTAAAGATAGCAGAAATAGGAAATAATTTAAAAAAAAATGTAAATTGAATGCGTTTATATCGTTAATATATATTGAAATCAATTTATATATTTTCATAATTAATTTAAATAGCACAATTCAAAAAATAAAATTTAAATTGAAAAATAAACAATTTAAATATAATAATATTATAGATATATATAATATCCCTGGACTACCTGACCAACGACGAAAATACTCCTAATAACCCCTTCATATAATTATTAAAAAACCCATTTCATTGCAAGAACAAAAATGACAGCCAGTCTTGGCCTCACATTAGACGGAGAGAATGAACAAAATATGAGATAAGTTCAGAAGAAAGAGAACTAAACGTGTTGCAGAAGTTCTAAGATCATCCATGAAGAAGACAAGTCACAGCAGATGTAGAAAATTGTTAATTTTTAAAAGACTCAGCCATTTCATGAAAATTGTAAATCTATTATTTTTCAATCATGTAAATTTTTATTTTCTATAAGATGTTATTCACGTGCGATCTTAGAATATTTTTAAATATTTAAAAAAAATAGTTTAAATGCGGTACACCGCATTATTCCAAAGCTTTTTTTATTTTTAGCACAGTATCAAAGATAAGTAAAATGTTTAAAAATTGTGATATTACATTACAGTACTAATAGAAATTTCAGCAACCTGGAGAAAATCATGAAAATAAATCAGAGCTTAATTTATTAATGCACATAATATTATGAATGATAATTCCTATAATCTGATTATATAAAAAAGCCAGTTTCCATAGAGGCAACCATTTAAAATTCAAAGTAGCGAAGGCTGCTGCTATCGGTTGAACGCTAAGATAAATGGTGGCGGGCAAAAGTAACTGAGTTTGCAACTGAGAGCTAAGTTTGATTGTTAATAAATTAACACAACGTGTAAAACGTACTCGTGTAAGGTAAGATAAAAAATAGTAGAAATACAAAATTCAGAAACGACAGACGCAAAATGCTTTGACGTCAATATAGTCAAGATGTGAAATATTTTTATATTAATTTATAGTGTTGAGAGGTGTTTTAGCGTGCTTGAGAAATGTGGCAATGTTTTTACGTGTTGATTTGTACCTTCGGTTCAACTTTTTCTGAGAACTTTCTTCTCCACGCAGCCTGTGGTGGCACTTCTTCTATTGACTTTGGAGGTTCCACAACCTCGGAAGGTTTATCCTGCACTTTCATTTCGGGAGGCTGCTGTGTTATAGTCTGTTCTTTGTATTGTGATACCACTCTCAATGAATCCTTGATATTGTATGGAGTTTGTGTGACAAATGTGTTATATTAATGTTATTAAAAATATATAATTAACAAAGCCAGAAGTAAATTCTGGTAATCTATATCCATATATAGGTTAACACTCATCGAAGACATTTAATAATAAATAAAATATCATTCTCTTTGGTTTTAATCACTGTTTTCGCGACATCTTCTAGTTCAGGCTACAATGTCATTGATTGAAATGGTAGTTATGTTGTTGTGCAACATAATTATTTTAATTTTTGTACTTATTTGAGATAAATCTCAGTACCATGAAAACGAGGTTTTGTTTGATAAGTGAGCACAAACGACACCTAGGATCATAGACACAACTATTTATTATAAAAAGTTAAGATAAACGAAAGACATTAGAATACAAATATTTATTCCGTTTTGACTGCTGCTGGGGAGATTCAAATTCACCCAACTGTCAAATGGAACGTCAATGGTCAAAACCGAGTGAATTTTATTTTATTTATTAAAAAATCATTCACCACAAAGTTATCTTAAGTAGTATTAATTTGTATTTGTTGAATTTTAGATTGAATTAAAGTGTTAAAATTTCTGGCACATTTAAAATGAACCATGTAATAATAGCCAATATCTGGTTAATACAATAATATATACAGAAGCCCAATAAATCTAAAACAACTCCTCCCCGATGTTTATCTGCTCTAACAAGCACGATAGAGCAAGACAAGCAAAAGTATCTCAGTGACGTGAATTTCTTCGTCCAGCCGCTGAGGGCAGCATTGCCGTAAAGCAGACGATCACAATTGGATGGAATTATATAAGTCTAAATTAATTATGTCAAAGAATCTTAAAATGTTTAAGAATAATAATAATAGTTTTTACTGTTATAAATGTTGAAATTAATATCAAAAATATATATAATATTTAATTTTAAACATAGTTAACAAATTCAATACCTTTTGTTCAGCAGATTGAGCGACTGAAGTCCTTCGGCTTTCTGTCTTTCCATCTATTGTCTAAATATTTAAAAAATTATATTAATTTAAAAATTTAAATAGATGTATAAATGATAATCGCAAGAAATAAAAATTATTAAAATCTACTGAATACAATTAGCACTCTTGTGGTTGTGTGTAATGTGTTATTTGTACGGTTCAGTGGGAAGGAAGAAAATAAATTTAATAATATTTATTTTTGACATTTAAAATTTTCATTCGTTAGAAAAACGGTTCTGTAAAGTACATGGTACTATTATTTTTTAATATATTTTTTTTTGTTTGATACAGTGAAGGTACAACATTAATAAATATGTTTTTACCTACGTACTGAGACATGAAAGGACACATTTTAATTTTCAAACATGCGTGTATTCTACATTTTAGAATTTCTAAAAAGTGTCGAGATGTAATTTTACACGTATGGGTACTGAATAAAATGTGACATATTTCGTTACGTATTTTTCTGAGATTATATTAATACATTTTTTTAAGGGAGAAGGGAAAGGAGGATGATTTCGTGAGGTAAGATGTTTACGGATCAAAGAAAAAAAATTATTTTTTTTAAATACCTTTATTTCGGTAGTCGAAGCAGTCGAGGAGCGTCGGCTTTCAGTCTGAAAAAATATGACACATGACATTTTGTTCACAATTATGTGGCAAATGTTTAATAAATATGATAAAATTATTTACAAAAGTCACAAAATTTTATAAAATATCACTCAAACAAGCCAAATTTGCTGCAAAAATAAAAGTTAAAAAAAAAATATGAAGACATAAAAATGGTAGAAATACAATTTCTTCGTAATGGATAAGATTTGATTATCAGTAAGAAATATGTTACTAAACCGCGATTTAAAAATATGAGGGGATCGCTAGTTTCCCTACTAGCTTTTAAGGGTGCAGATAAAGTGACGGAAAATTGCCGTAATTGGATCAGGGAATATACAAAAAATTAAACTGTTATATACAAAATGTGAGAAAATTGTGTAAACGGTTATTGTAATTGAAAGCACACATTTTCATACGACACTAGATACTAGATAGTATACAAATCTGAGAGATACAGAAGTAAATGCCATTTTGCACAAAAAGTGATAAATCTAAAAAAACAAATTAAATACATACATCTAAAAATACCATAGTTTAATTAATAAATAAAATCGTATGGTTTTAATGACTCTGTCTAAACAGCCACATTGTTTGCCTTTATCATTTTAGAATTCAAAATATGAAAATAATTATTTCAGAGTATGTATATTGCATTCTGCCAGTAGTTAGTTGTCAAGCAGTTGGGCGAGTATCACAAGAAAGTGCAAAAGAATGGCGGTTAGATATATATATCTCGCTTCTCGCTTGTATTTCAAACTATTGGATTGTTGAATTCTGATCAATAGACAAGTATAGTCTCTGTGTTACTGTTGACTTGACACTCTCTTCGGACGTACTGATTGCGTCACATCACGTGTATAATTATATTTGAAATTAAATATAAACAAAATATTTCTGAAAGTGTCGTATAAAAAAAAAAGCATTCATAAAAAAAAACATGGATTTTCTTGATGATTTAAAATGAAATAGTTTTAAGTATTATTGTATTTACAGTGCATTTTTGGATTAACAGTTTCTGTGTTTTACTCTTCATTCACACACTCTCCCAAGCACACGTACTTTCAAAATCTCAAAAATCATTGTATATTCAAGCATTTTGTTAACATTTCTGTCATGCGTACATTTCACAGAGTTTACAAATTGAGTTAGACCGATATTGTGATCAATTGTGCAATATTGCGATCGGTGTCACGGTCACATCGATCGCGATATTGTGATCAATTGTGCAATATTGCGATCGGCGTCACAGTTACATCGATAGCGATATTGTGATCAATTGTGCAATATTGCGATCGGTGTCACTGTTACATCGATCGCGATATTGTGATCAACGTTATAACTTTGCTGGATCTATAATACGAGAGCAGCCTTTGTGGGGGTAATAATATGAATTAAAATGAGTTTTCCTAAATAACTTCATACACATTATTATGTAACAGTGAAATTTGAAAATATTTCAAATATCTTTTGTGCAAATATACATTTATACATTTATTTGTTTAACTTTTATGACTCGTGTCCAAGATGATCTCTCAATGAGACTTTAATTTATGAGAGGTTGTAAAAGTACAAGTATAATAGATGCGTTATTCTAATTCGCTAGCAAAATAGAGACTTATGACTCATCGTCTCGTATGTTTTGCACGCGGATTAGAATGACGCTTCTAGTAAGCACGTACCTTTAACGACTCTCAGAGATCAACGACTCATTGAGAGATCGTTGTGGATACGAGCCATTACATATCCATTCGTAATTTCATTCTGCATAGTTATGTGTTTTGATAGAATTCTGTTGCACAATTTGTGAAAGCGAATTTTGATTTATGTACAACATAACACAGAAAAAAATTAATGCACATTTCAATCCTTTTTATCGCTACCTGGCTAACTTCTAGGCGTTGGGCGGACATTGTTGCTGACATCTGAGACACCTATTTTGAAAACAATATTATTTTGAAACAGCAAACAAATACATAAGGCATTGCCATCCAAACACTCATGAACAGACCGAGGACGAGGATCTTTACGTCTGTGTAATGTTTTGATTCCATCACAAGAGCACACGCGGCAACGGCGCACAGTGATAAGTGCACACATAGACAACTGCAACAGATAGCTAATAATTCTGCTGTCGTGACTTTATAATCTACTTAACTTAATTCAATTTTTGGGCGTTTTGCGAGATGAGAAAATAGCTGTTGTGAGGATGGAGAGGAACGTCGGACATCGAAGGATGGAGACGATAAAGAATACCCCTCGCCCGTTGGACTAACCAACTAGAAAAGGCATGGTTCATGAAGTTCATGGAGATCACGATCCTCAGAATGACGAGCTATCGAATGGGGTTACTTATAATAGTCTGCTATATATTATATTACTATTTGTGCAGTTGTACATATGTGCAGTTGACTTGTGTGCATCTGGTCATGAATATTTTGAAACTTAGTTATTATTCGGCGTCCAGATCAAACTATTGGCACGATTGCCAGGGTGCGACTTGTCATTCGACATATCTTCTTTTTCAACGTATCAAACCACTCAAAGGTGATATGTAACGTCGAAGAAGACCAGAACGTTCACATGACGAAACAAACCAGGAGACAATGAATTAAATTATACTAATCGATCAATTACTCAATTAGATATTAAAATAAGAATCTAATAACTGCTAAACATACCTTCTCTTCCTTAGTGCGTGTCATAGCAGTAGGTGAGATTTTCTCATACTTCTCCAGAACCGGCCTCTCGTAGTCATCAACGAATTCTGGTTCTGGTTCCTAAAATGGAGAACGATATATTAAATTTTAAAAATTAAATGCTACTCAAATTCAGAGTTCATTCAATTTTCGCACAACCCTGAAAAAAATCATAAATTTTGACCAAATATTAGATTGTGTATGTATCTATTAAATGTATTCAACTGTATTGCATTTCTGACTATGTGTTTGGTTGTTTTTTTAAACAATATTGCGCTCAGTACAGCCGTTACGTTGATTACAATATTGCAATCAACTTCACAGTTACGTAGATTGCAATATTGTAATCTACATCACAAAAGCACAATATATTTGATCTAATGTACAGAGACACTTTAGTATATTCAATGTGTGATTTAGATTCACATAAGTAAAATTTGTGAATAAATTTATTAATAGAAGCATTGCGTTACTTATAACATAAAAATAATTATAAGCTGTTCAAAAAAAGCTTCGGTGACATAAATATTTTTCTCAAAGAGCAAAAACGTAACGATGATATATATATATATAATTTTTGATCGTAGCCCACGTTTCACATCAGTCTAGAAGATAGCCACTGCGATGTGATCTAAAACGTCGGCTACTTTCAAACCAAATAAACGACAAAACAACCCAGAAAAAAAGCGATAAAAAAAGATGTACAAAAAAAGATTTGAATTTGACTCTCGTTAGAAAACGTTCAATTACTTTGAAATACTGATAAAATCTTACGTAATCCGGATGCACACATCAAAATCATAATCTCGATCTAAGACATTATAAATACAAATTAAATGTATCAGTTAGAAAAATATACGTATAAAATCAATTTTATTAAAAAATATTATTGTTGAATATGAAAACAATATTTTTCGATTAAATTAATTTTATATGTATATCATTATAATTAAAAAAAATATCACTAATTACAATTTCACAATTAAAATGTGTTCTCCTTAATAAGACATAATAATTTAAAAATAAATAAAATATAATTTAAAAAAACGAAATATACGTTTAGAAATTTTTTCAGTGTAAATAAGACGTCATTGGTTTGAAAGTGTAACCGAATAACGTAGCGTTTTGATATCATTTTAATATTCAAAACGATATATAAAAACATGTTTTTAAAAATATTTTAGTACGATTTCGTCAATTAGCATAATTGACATTACAATTTACATATTTAAAAAAATGTATTTATCACAGCGACTACACGAAGAATTATGCTACGTTTTTGCTTTTTGGGATATTGATAGAGAACATGTTCTTTTTAATGCAGAAGTTATACCTTCAGCGATGAAACAGTTTTTCCAACCGGTTTCTTTTCATCAACAATACCAGGTTTGACGTCACCGTTCTGACGCTGCTCTAGTTTTTCAGGAGGACCCTTTTCACGGACGTCCGCTGGCTTGGGTCGGTCGCCCTGATTGTAGTTAATGACAATTGTTACAACTGCTGTTAGTAGTACAACACATAGATATTAAATTTTTAACATAAACTAGTCTAAAAAAGGATCCACGTATCTAAAATAATTAATGATGAAGTATCTAATAAATGTTAACATCTTTTTAGCACATATAACAAATCAGTACTTTGTTCTGCGTGGTCAAATTTTTTGAATTTATAAAAACGAAAAAGACACGATGAAATATAAATCTTAGTACTATGTTTAAATATTTTCAAAAACCATAAATATTTACGACAGCTTATTCTAAAAAATTACACTAGAATTAAATAGCATTAAATTACAAACATTTAAAAAAAAATTTAGATGCGTAAACTTGATGGCCTCCTGGAATGAGGCTCGAACCACAAGACTAGATCACTAGGCGAATGTCGTAACCAAGCACATCACATTAATTCCGTTTTATCTGCTATTTTGGAGGTTCAAATTCACTCAACTAACAAACAGAACATAAGTGATTGATACACTGATGTTTGACGTACAACAACCGTGAAGTGAGACGTAATACGGCGAATCTTTGAGACATGATAGTCGTGAGGACTGCGAAAGTTGAGAGTTGTCTTATTGTCTCGAGACAAAAATATGCAGAAGATCTCTTCTATGGACGTGGGCAATTAGTAAAATGGATTGAAATGCTATATATATTTTATTAAATTGAAATATTATGGTAAAATATTTTTTTGTGTGAATTCTAAAAATATTTACTGACGTGGTCAAAATAAAGCTAATACATATTTTTAAAATTCAGAAATTTGCCTTTTTCGTTTAGATAATTTTTTTTCTTAAACTGAGATGTAAGTAAACTCATTTTATATAACAATACTCAGTATCTATATTAAAAATTCATTAAAACTCTTGTACACATAATACATGTGTCTGTTTTCAATTAAATAATCTATCAGTTACATATAATCATATATTAGATATTTTCTATCATTAAATATTTTTGTGGACCTTTGAAGTATACTTAAAATATTAATCGACAAACAAAACATTAAATTAATTAATAACAAAAAAATATTGTGATATTGATGTAATGATTTACTAATATTTTTTACCATTTGGCCGACATTTATAACCGTTATCTCAAATAATATTAAACATATTGAATAAATCGGCTGTACCTTTTTGACAACTTCGTTTTCTGCTTCTAGTTTTTTCTGAACAGGTGTTGGACTTATCTTTTCATATTTCTCCAGTTTCGGTTTGTCGCAATCGTCAACAAACAAAGGAGTATCGTCCTGTATAAATGTAATTTGTTAAATCATATGTTTGTAATATAAACCTGCCGATGTATTCTTTCACTCGGTTAAATGTAATCTTCCACTAAGTCGAACGTATTCATTTGCTCGGTCAAAATAATTTAATTCTCTGTGTGAATCATTATCTAAAGTACAGTCATTCATTCATTTATATCAATAAGGGATAAGCGTAGTTAGATTTTTGATTATGGAGCAATGCGTGTAATAAAGCTTTTGTTATAATTTCGAATAGAAACCGAAACTTTAACACTTTTAACAGGCCTCATCCGCAGTAAATCATAGAAAGATCGTTGCAAAGAGTAGGTCAGAAATAATGAATTTGATTGTAGAACGAAATTAGAAGAAATAATAGCGATGTGGGATGAAAAGATGATATAGTGGAGGTCCAACACTGATAATCAAGAGGGTGAATCTTACAGATTACTAAAAGATTTCAAGAAGAAGAATCATCGAGAGAGACATTTCTATAGCTGTGAATGGAACTGAGCTGGAGAAGAATAAGGTTTATTTTAATCGTGCACAAGAGGTGCTGATTCCGCATTATGCCAGAAGATGAACACTGAAGCTCTTCAGACATATTGCGAGACAAAGTGAGGACAGTTTGAGTAATCTGATGAACAGGTAAAATAAAAAATAGAATCATCGCTCTACGCAGCCTTGTTTGTATGCAGTAGAAAACCGGGAAGATGCCATCCAGAAGAGCTGAGCCTAGCAACAGGAAGCGTGAGCATGTCCGACATGGACAGGAATAACGTGGCAGGATCGACACTTTACGCAGTCTTGCACATAGCAGAAAAAGAGCGAGAAGAGTGGAGAACATCCAGGAACCACTATATCCAGTAAGAGACTCATTTTCAACGAATTACGTAAATTATACAATATTCATCGAAACTCATTAATAAACATTCTTACTTAGATCTGTTGAAGTAATAGATCGATTAATTATTGGTGTGTGTGTGTGTGTGTGTATATGTGTATTGTTAAATGTGTTGTATATGTTTACCTTTGTGGTTGTGTTAGATTGTGCTTTGTTTGTTGGTACTGTAATGTTTCTGGTGTAGTGTGATGTGATTGAGTAATCAGCTGATTCTTTTTGCGATGGTTCTTCCCATACCGAATCGTTATCCTTTTTCACGTCTTTATTATTCTTAATATCCCCATTCTAAATGTGCAAATTAATAAATGTGATTGTAATTTAAAACAATGAGAGGAATCACATAGAAAGATACCCGAAAAGTATGTAATTACGTTACATTTGACATTAATTATTTCATTTTCATGTTTTATGGCCCATCAGATTCTCTTATTCTGGGATATTCTGCCGCATCAGCGATATGATCCCTTATGCCTTAAAAACCCTGCAATAGGATCTACAAGGTCAGCCAGAGATGTCAAAGTCATGCTTTTTATTTTATTTTATTTTTAATATACAGATAATTAATGACCCTGATAGATTGTCATAGTATGACATTAAGGTACAATGTAAAAATATTTAATACAATTAGCGTGTTACAGAATATGTTTTTTATGGTTGAGAAATTTGAAACACTGTGAAAAATAAAAATAAAATATATGTTATAAATTGACAATTGATGAGAGTAAACAAGATTTTAAAACTACCGCATAAGTACAGAGGTGCATGTTTCCAAGGTCAATGAAGTCTAATCACGTGACAGGCGGCAGTCTTTGACGTTCCAAAATGAATGAATTTCAAAGAAAATGTCTCATTAAAATCGTAGAGGTTTTTTATATACTATAAATTGTACATGTATTCTACCGGCGACAGAAAATTCCTGTTTCAAATCCTTGTGTAGGTAGATTTTTTCTGTGTATCTTTCTAAGCGATTTATATAATATGTTTTAATTATCATAGAACAGCGTTCTAAAATGTGATTCCATTAAAAAATAATTAAATATATTATATTTATATTGCTCCATGGAACATTTTTAAAAAACATTGCTAAAAAAATTCGGATCACACAATTCATTTAAGAATCATTGGAATGATTTTTTTGTTTTGTTTAAATAGCATTTATAGAGTGTGCATGTATTGTATGTTGGTATGTTGTATTTTTGTGCTAGTGTAGTGTGTGTTGTGCTGTGTTGTGTTTTAGTGCTAGTGTAGTGTATGTTGTGCTGTGTTATGTTTTTACCTTGGGATGTGTTTGTTGTGTAATGTGAATTATTATTGAATTTTCTTCCTCTGTTTCACTCTCATAACTCTCGTCATCAGAAGATTCCTTGACATATTTAGAATGATTTAAACACACATTTAAATGATGGCTTTGAATGATGATACTCAAAAGATTTTTTATTAATCATACCAAAATGTCTATCACTCAAAAGTCTGATTTAAAAAAAAAAATTGATCCTCAGTATGTGACAGAAAAATAGCATAATTTTTGGTCCTATACAGTTGTACGTATTTGAAAGATCTTTGTCAGGAATGAATATTATTTAAATGCAACATTACAGATTTAGATATCTGGTTAATTGATGTTCAATTCTCTTTATATTTGTCTCAAAATATAAAATTACTAATACATTTTTGGAGAAAGTATTTAAAAAACTATATTTTCAATTATTTTTAAAAAGAATAATAGGTACAAAAGGTGATAAATCTAAGTACTTACACACCACCTTTTTACTCTATCTTATAGACTGACAGACATAAATTGCCCTACATCAACATCAATGAGAATTTTATCTCTGTGAGTCGGTAAAGTTACGACACGTACTAATCCGCGAGATACATACATGAAGTGACGATTCATAGATCGTTTCGCGCTAAACTATTATTTACGTGCACTCGAGTCGAATATCATGCATGTGAAACAAAAATAAGGTGCATTTATTATTTAAGGAAAGGATTCAAAATAATAACTGAATCTAGCGATTATTTCCAACGGCTATTGTTTTAAGCTTGGTCTATTTGATAACTTTTTAGGACCTCTAAAATGCATATAACTGCATCAAAATCTAGCACTTGTCTGAATGCTTCAATTGATTTACATGAAGTTATTACACTATTTGTAATATCAATTAGTTGGAGTTGAATTTCTTGACTGAGAGGACCAAGCGATAAAGACTGGAATGGTATGATGAATTAAAAAATCTTCATTTTGTAGACATGTTAATAGATCAAAAATTGTTATAATAAAATTAAAAAGTATATATATACACAAGAAGTTTCTATATTTAACAAAATAGTAATAAGCGTAGCAACGATTTCGGTGACATCGGTTGCTGAAGCAGGCTTTAAGCAAATACACAAAGGTTTTAAAAGCTTTGCTGTAGCTGTGAAATTACATTGTCTCTTGTCACCGGTGTTAAGTATTCTGTTCCTGGTGTGATCGCATCTGTTATTTCAAACAGAATATCTAAAATTATAGCTACTTGTGTTTAGATTTTAGACATTTTTACACGTGATAATTACATGACTGTATTAACTATCTGTTAAAATAGTTATTAGTTTATTTTATTTGTGACTCATTTTAAATTGGTTTTACTCCTAAATCATAAATTGTATCGACACCATTTTTTTAAGTTCAAAGATTAACACGGACTTCGACAGGATTCCGACGATTTCAAATTTCAAAGACTCAATTACCACGTTCAGGAAATACTCAAATCGATATGGAAGAACCGCGGGTGACTCACATATGAGTCGCGCCTTAATGCCCACAGCGCGGGTGACTCATATGTGAGTCGCGCCTTAATGCCCACAGCGCGGGTGACTCAAATATGTGTCGCGCCTTAATGCCCACAGCGCGGGTGACTCAAATATGAGTCGCCGTGTTTCGCCCGCCGCTAATGCGTACATAGGCGCCGAGCAGCGGTGAAAATCATACCACAATTATTTGTAATCTTTATACTACATCTGTCGATATTTGTCAAGGATTATTAGCCGTCTTATAAACAAACCCGAAATAATAAAAGTTCATCAATATCATCCAGTATCGCTCAGTAATTCAAATTCTCAAACTCAGTGTATGCGTGTAGAATGTAATGCGTTTCCAACTATACAGTTAAATTTAATGTCAGTATTTAAAAACTATTGTAAACAGTGTGCATCGGTCTCAGAAATCTGCGCCTGCGCAGATCACTATTTTGTAATGATGGTTCTGATTTCTGAATTTTTTTATATTCGTAAGAATACTCGAGAACCTTTGCTATCGATTTCTTAAAAACAAATCATATATTTGTTGCATTATCGTAGTGTAAAGTCGTAAATTACAATGCCGCCAACGAGTGCCGCGTATGAAAGATGTCATACGTATTTATGAACGTGATCAACGGGTTAAGGGCCAATGAGATGTGTGCATGACGAAATATCCAAGAAACTATATTATTAATCAGAGAGTAATGAAGAAATTAAATGGTATACAATTTAAATGTTTAGGAGTACTAACAATTTGGAGTAATTTATCACATATTTTATATGTTTTAGCAATTAGACTATGCTGTGAATGTACCTTCTTTGTCTCTTTAACACTTCCTCTCTTCTCGTTAGGTGTTGGTGTAATCTTTTCATACTTTTCCAGTTTAGGTCTTTCGTAATCGTCAACGAATTCTGGCTCCGGTTCCTTTGTGGAGAATGTCGGATGTTAGTTACAACAGATTACAATAAGCAAGAAGAAAACAAAATGGCACAACACTTAGTTGAACAATTTAAATGCTTCAGAAAGGGCTCAAGTTCTTTTTTATTTTTATGTATATACAATAGAATGACTGATTTTGTTATAAACTATTGAAGGTTGTGTAAGAAGGGTGGTATGGATGAATTAGAAATCAATTCTTGTGTATTTCGTTATTATTTGTCTCTCGTTCTCTCTACTCCTGACATTTAGCTCATCATCTATATTATAGCTTCCTTCACGGTCTAACAAAACTATTATCAACTTCATGTCATTCTTGATACATGCCCAGTGGCGTAACTATAAAAATTAGGCCCCAATGCAGAATGGAAAAAAGGGCCCCCTAAATAAGTATTGTATATAATATATACGAATGTACTGCGTGGTTTACACAATAAATATTAAGAACAAAATTAATTTGTTCTCATATAATAAATAAAAAATTTCATGTAAAAAAAATGCGTGTTCTTAGACATTTAAGCAATTTTAAAAATAATTTCTTAGCTTTATGGCGATTTTCATTATACGGTGATGGATAATATTTTCCCATGTTTTCGTAATATACGTTAGAAACGATTTAATATATTTTTTAATCTCATTAATATGTAAACATGTAAATTGCAAATTGATTGGCCCGAATACTCTGCATTAGCAACGTTGTGCCACAACACGTGACGTCACTCTTGTGACATTCGATATGTCATATAACACTTCCATAGCATTCTGTGCTACTCCAACATCGGATGCAGTAATATAAAACTATCTCATCTGCCATCTTTCTGCTATAATGCACGCCACCATGTTTTGTTACAGACTATCATCTTGGCTGGCAATGAGTACTGCGGGATCCGTTCACTACACTACCAGACGTGGATGAATTCATTTCAGAGCGGAGACATTTTGTAATTCTTTATGTCCATGAAACCCTCGACATATTTGAACGAGTCTATTTCTTTCCTTTCCCAGATTGTTCATTGTTCAGGTGGCCTCATATTAATTCTAACAACCAAAACCTAATTAATGAATGTATGTTTATTGACCCCTTCTGTCAGACCCTTCAATAGTTTGTAATACGTGTCAGTCGACTTCTAAACAACTAACAAAACGCGAGAGGGCGTCTTGTTGCGTATCTAAATTTAAGAAAATATTTCATAATTAACATTATTCCGAAAATAAACTTCTACATTTCTTCTGTTTTTGTATGTCTATCATATTTTCAATACTGTACAATAGATATTTTTTTGTCAGTTGAAACAAAAGAAAGCAGTGTTGTTGCGAACAATGTTTTTGCACTTTCTCGAATACCCTTCTGAGAAAGATTGTTTTTGAACTTAGAAATGAGTTTTTTTACACCATCGAAAGCTGATTAGTAAATTAAAATATTTTGAGATCACCCTGTTTATAGAAAATCAAGTTTCAGTGTACAGTAAGTAGGTATTATGAACAAAGAGTAGCAACTTTAGAATTGAAGAGTATTCTGATAAACTAAGCACATCGAGGAAGGTGGTACGGAATGTATAATATATAGTGTGTAAGATACGAACTAAGTTAAACTTAAGGATATATAAACGATAAGATTGGTGAAGCATTATCGTGTAAGTGTGAAATGTATTTGACACAGACCTTTGTGCTTTTGACACTTCCCTTCTTCAAGATAGGGGTTGGTGTTTCTACTCCGTTCTTGTCAATTTTCTTTGTGTCTTTCTCCTCGACTTTTTTAGCCGGCTCGTCCTTAAAGTGAGCAAAAATCATTTAGAGGAGTGGTGTTAGAACAATGTGTTGTATGATTTTGCTAAAATAATATTAATTAAGGCGAATTGGGTTAGAAAAAACACACTAAATATTATATACATTTTGAATCAAATTGATCATTAACTTTTTTTGAATTGATATACAATTTGGATCAGGATTGACAAAATTATTGAGCTTACTATTACACGTGCACTACTTCCCTCATAAAATGATGCAACTGCCTGCGTAAATTTACCGTTCAATGCCATCCATAATTATACAGATGCTTTTGGATTCTTCGCCAAAAACTTTTTTTATCATCTGGGGCAGTGAAAATGTCTCTTGCACACTTGTACATCTCACGCTATTTTTTTGTCATTACCCTCAATCTTTCCATATTGATATAATAGAGCACAACAGGTCAATGGCCTCATAGTTTCCGCATTCCATACGATACCCTTCGCCTTTGTATAGAGGCGTAATCATTGTCCATCTCCAATCTACTGGATTTATTCTAAACAATGGTTTGAGAGTAATGAAACCACGCGAAAACTACCAGGCCACGCTTAATGTACTCGTCATAGCCTTACCATTCAAAATGTCCTTCAAAATGCTATTTTTATTTCTTCTATACTTAACGTTAGGTCATTCGCTTCTATTTTTGATGCTCTCATATGTTTCTTTAACGAATTTTATCAATTAACTTTTTATTTCCTCTCACATTTTTAACTTGATTAGAATTTTATTGCTACTTCGGAAATTATATTTCGTGATAAAAAATACACCTAATCTTTGAAAAAATATTTTTTTACACTGTACAATAAATTACAGGTAGAGACAGATAGACATTTGAAATAAAATTGAAGTAACCTTTGATTTTTTCAAAATTCCTTTCCTTATAACTGGGGGTGGATTTTTGATTTCTTCTTCGTCCAATATGCTCGGTTCGTTACTGCCAATGGTTTTTTGGGTTACCTTGAGATTAGTAACAAAGGAAGCCATGGTGATATTATTTTTCAAAACAATGTTAATTCGAACTAATCTATTAACTTGTAAAATGGTATGGATATTTAGTATATGAAATGAAAGCCACAAAACTGATTCGAAAATAAAAATTGTAATTTTTAAATTACAATATATTTTGTCGTAAGTAAAGAAGTGTTTGAATTTAAAGATTTGTTTCGAGAATTTAAATAATTAAAATTTAATACAATAATGTTACTAATGTCAAAAACATTAATGAATTTAATTTTAAAAAAATTATTCAAAAAAGTTATGTTATCCTATTAAATATAGTTATTTAATATTTTAAGTCTACAACTGGATTCAATTTAATAACAGTTTGAGGTGTTTGAAAAATACCTTCTTTTCTTTGATATCCTTCTTAACCTTTTCTTTCTCTGCTTGTTTTTTCTCTAGCGGTGTGGGGGCTATTTTCTCGTACTTTTCGAGTTTTGGTGGTTCGTAATCGTCCACAAACTCCGGCTCACCATCATTTTGAGCCTGTGTGAGTGTATTAAATGTGTAATAAAATTATAATCTTACGGTACTAGAATATTCGCGAAAACTTAATAATCTGAGACACTATAATGATATGACAACTGAATCAACTAAAAATTCGGGAAATATGATTTTGTAAGATTTTTTTAACACTATATATTATAAACACGCCTTGATTCTACTAAAAAAAAGATCCCGATGTGTAACAAGTGTAATAATTATCCCGGTAAACATATTAAATTATCCCGGGAAAAGTGTAAAAAATCATCCCGAGAAAAATGTAATACATTATCCCGGAAAAAGTGTAATAAATTATCCCGGGAAAAGTGTAACAAGTGTATTAATTCATCCCGGGATAATTTGCAACGACTTCGTTACGAGTAAAATAGTATAGTGTTGTTTGTATACCTTGTTGTTAGAAAGACCGGCCGTCTTTGTGAGCGGTGTTGGTGATACTTTATCGTATTTTTCCAATACTGGACGCTCGTAATCGTCCACAAACTCAACTTCCTCCGGCTTCAAAACACACAGTTCAAATTTTAGTCGGCACACATTTGAACAATTTAAGCACAATAAACAAATAAAAGCATAAAAGTGAAAATAAAATAAAAATCGCAATATTTATAATGCAGCGGAATATACAGGAACCCACAACTCCTTAAAATACAACACTATAGTAATTTTCTATACCAATATTTTGGCGCCGCTAAATTATTTTTTCTGCAGTGATTCAAAATATAATACATTTAATTACAGTAAAGTTAATAACAACGTACTTAGTAAAATTGGTAATTATAGTAAACACAATAATTAATAAAACTCAAAAGCATTAGCTAATGTTGGGAAGCTGTTGAATTGATATTTTTTTGTGTAGCGATGTGTTTTCGTATACAATCTTGAATTTCGATCAAAGACAATGTTATACACGTATGTAAAAAACAATATATATTTATTTATTTAATCAACAGTTAAAATTACATCTTTGAAGTGAAGTACACCACAGCTTTGTTAAGTAACATTTGGTTAGTTTAAATACCTTTACAGTAGACTTCAGCCCTGCCTTCTTAGCCAAGGGTGTTGGAGTCATTTTCTCGTATTTCTCGAGTTTTGGCTTTTCATAGTCATCAACGAATTCAGCTTCACCCTTTTAAATGTAACATTTGTTTTTGTTATAGTTTATGAGATGTATGTAATTGTTTAAAAATGTAAAGAGTACTGTTTGCAGATTTGATGTTTCTTATGTTTTTTTTTTATGACCAAAGTATGCAAGAATACATCATAAAAAAATTGTATCGCAATACAAATTGATAATGAATATAATACAAACTTCAAAGTTATTAGTTTAATTGCATATTTACAAGAATTTAAACTAGATACTTTGAGAAAACACCATTAATTTCACATTATAAGTGAAATACATTATAGAAAGCCATAACAGAAAGAAGTGTGAAAGACGTTATAGTATTAAAATAGTAAAATAGTGGAAAATATATGTTTCGGAATCAGAAACACAGTGTGTTAAATGTTAGTTCAAAATTTTTCAAATTTCTCAAGAAAAATGTAATCTATTTTCGTAGAAAGCAATCACTTTATAGATTGACATATTAGATTAAATAAAATACAATTACTTTAGGAAATTTATTACACGTCAATCGGTTTCGCTTATCTCAAACTTCGTCAGGACGTATTTAAAAACTAACCATAAATACAAAAAGAGTATATATACGTAAAGCGGGAGATAGAATATAAAAATTACATCTCTCTTTCGCATATAATTTTATATTCTGTCTCCCTTGATGTATATATCAGTACACTCTTTTTGTATTTATGGTTAGTTTTTAAAAACGTCCTGACGAAGCTCGAGATAAGCGAAATCGGTTGACGTATAATAAATTTCGTGGTTTCATACAAAGTGATTATATTTTATTTAATCCAAAAATGTAATCGTTGTAATTAAATAAATATTTAGAAGGCATTATAGTGTTATATAGAATAGTTAAGATAATGAAACAAAAAATATTTTAGATCAGAAACTTACACAAATAAGAAGTTGTTAAAGTGTTAGACCAATTAAAAATATTCTCCAAGATAAATAATTGGAGTAAGAAAGATCAATAGATAGAAGAAATTAATTATTGTATTCAAAAGGTTATAAGATTATAAAATGAAGAATTAATAAAACGAAAGAAGAAAAAAGTGTAGAGAGAAGAAGAGCATATAAATGAAACTGGCTGCCGTCAACTACCTGGGGGATTTTCTTAAGGTTAACCTTCTCTCCGTCCTTGTCTCCGGGACCTTTTCCAACCTTTCCGGTTGGCAGTTCCGGAGTGGGCTGCTCTAGTTCAGCAACCTGGGCCTTTTTGGCTTGCGGCGAGTACTTGGCCTGCTCGGCTTGCTGAGGTTCAGGCTTTTTGGCCGACTCAATTTTCTGCGCCTCTGGCTATTTTTTTCCGTACATGTTTGTAAAGAATTAGTTATTTTGATAATGTTAAAAGTGTCACATGTAGTTCAGAAATAACGAAATATAAAATGATATTTTTTCAAAATAGAGATTTATTATACTTAAGCACTGTTTAAAATTGAAATAAAAGCATTAAATATTTATAAAACATATTGTATAGCACATTTAAAAATAAATAAAACACTTTTCGTGAAGAACGGAAGATTCAAAATTTAAATAGAAATACGGTCCAAAGTAATTAGGTATATATATTTATATATATATATATATATATATATATAATATAACTTCGTATTAAATATAACCAACTTTTTAACGCAGACTGGTTTCGGAATAACGTCTGTTCCTTCCTCGGAGCAATATAAAGCTAATTTATCCAATTTAGAATCGTAGAAATATCCAAAGATTGTAAAAACAATTAAAACATAATTTATAACCAATTGAATTCAGCCACCACCATGTTTTAAATTAAAATAACATAACATTCGATATTAATGTAATATTTTTTACCAGACAGATATCAGAAACTCGAACATTGCAGATTTTAAAAAGACTTAATTATATACTTTTGAAATTAGCAATATTATCTTTGTGGTTAAAATTAATATTTTTATTTATTATCTTTGTTTTATTAACCACTAAATTGAGTTTAAATACATCAAAATACCATTTTCTTCTTCAGGATGTCATAACTAACTAAAACATATATTATTGTTTCTTTGTCAGAATCTATTTTTAAAAAATCTATTTTTAAAAAAAAATAATTTTTAGTACCTAACTCAAATCATTACTTAATTAATACAAATTTACTCGAATAATTTTTAGGAAAAAATTTTAGAATAGGACTCGTAGTTAATCAGAATTTGCTAATCGTTTGATAGAAAATGGTCATGGTTTTGATAAAAAATTGGGATTGTCAATTTTGCATATAAACGGTGTTGGTCACAAATTAAATAATTTGGAATCGTTTGAGATAAATAATGCGTGAAAAACTAATCAAAAAATTATAAACAACCAACTAAATTTAAGTACGAGTCCCATTCTAAAATTTTTTCCTAAAAATTTTTCGAGTTAATTTATATTAAGTAATGATTTGAGTTGGGTACTAAAAAATATTTTTTTTTTAAATTAAATTTTTTAAAAATAGATTCTGACAAAGAAACAATAATACATGTTTTAGTTAGTTATGACATCCTGAAGAAGAAAATGGTATTTTTCGAAACCGGTAGATGTATTTAAACTCAATTTAGTGGTTAATAAAACAAAGATAATAAATAAAAATACTTAATTATATATTAAGATTTCGTTTCATATTATTCTGACGAAGGAACTGACAGTATTCCGAAACCGGTCGACGTTGCATAATAAAACTCAAGAGATTATATATGAAGCTATTTATATAAATTATTAATACGTTACTGTTTGAGTTTATTTGATATGAAATACCAAAAATTTCAACAGAAAAATTTAGTTAAATTCTTTTTGATTTTAAAGTAAACAAT
The DNA here is from genome assembly GCA_031772225.1 of Eubasilissa splendida. Lineage (NCBI taxonomy): Eukaryota > Metazoa > Arthropoda > Insecta > Trichoptera > Phryganeidae > Eubasilissa > Eubasilissa splendida. The sequence continues at coordinate 13,964,027 of CM062870.1, forward strand.
TTAAAATGTCATTAATTGACATGGCTGTTACTTTGTGGTGTAGAGTAATAATTTTAATTTTCACAACAAAACTTAAATAATATTAAAAGCGATATAAAACTTTTTTTTTTCATTTAGTTTTTTGGTTGTTAATGCTGTGTATGTGATAGTTTTCATGATATAAAAGTGAGTATGTATGTGTGAGTGTGTGTACCTTGCCAATGTTGTTTTCCCTTGGTGGTCTGTTCACTAGTGTGGGTGTAATTTTTTCATATTTTTCTAACGCAGGTCTTTCGTAATCATCCCCAAACTCATCTTCGTCATCGGTCTAATGAAATAAATAGTTTCAATATTATTTTAGAATTTGCGTGAATTTTGACACCATTTGAAAGCATTTCGCATCGTAACGAATTATGCTAGCATATGCGTGTAAGATATGGATATTAACAATGAAGAATAGACGTGCATTGGGCGTTTTAAAAAAAAATGGAGACTAGTTTCCATAGGCTCAAGGTTCTATGGGTTCCAAAGACCAGATAACATGACACCGAAGATTATGATCAAGTGGATAGACTGTGCAGAAGAGGACTGGAACAGGATGGAAGGGTCCGAGAACTGGAAAAGAATGGCCAGGGATAGAAGTCCGTAGAGAACCCTTGATGTAGTGCCGTAGAAGAAGAATAAGTTTTGGGATAAAATTTACGAAAATTTTGAATCTAGAAAGACCTGTAAATGCTGAGGAGAAAGAATTGTATTGTTTTGAGTGTAAGATGTGACGAAATGTATTTTGAATAGTTTAAAATATAATTGAATGATATTAAATTTACGTAATGTTACAAATCATAAAAATATATCGTTTCTTAAAATTATAGAATAATAAAAGCCGCAGAAGAATTCTTAAAAAGAAACAGAACTGCTACCAGGACGTGAATCTAGGACTTTTCTAGATTGGTTGTATTTGTTCTATCAGCTGAGATATGTCAGCATTGTTAATTCTTTCTATGTATAGTCATACTTCAGTGAAAATATTCTCAGGTTCAGAATCTTCCGTGTAAAGTTTTCTGAGCTCTTCTGCCGCGTGTCTTTAATCTCGCTGACGTTTTGGACCACGCAATGGGATCCGAAATGTAAGCCAGAGAGGTCGAAAACGCACAGAAGAATGGCTCAATAAACGACACTTCGGTAAAATATTATTTTTTCAGCACAACGCTATAGAAATTTTGAACGAAACGAGACTGAGAGAACAGTCTACCAGTAATAGGAAGGTCCCGGTTTCAAATCCCTGTGGCAGTCCGAGAAGTTTTCAAGTAAAATATTGTCCTTTGCAGTTTTCAGTGTAATATTTACAATAGTTTAATTATCAAGAAATTATATTTTATGATATTTTTGTATGGAAGATTTGTGTATAAAATTAATAAGTAAAATTATTATTCTGTTAATTCAATGACTAACAACTTTGACTAAAATACATAAATAACTCAAATTCTATCTACTATTAGATATATTACAACAACTTTATCTATTCCAATTTTAAAAGCATGAAAGGCGTATAGTTTTGTTTTTAATAGAAAAATAATTGCCGAAATGGAAGACAGGTAAATGCTAAAAGACTTCGCTCATTGAACGGAAGTTTTTATCCATTTCTTTGAAAGCATGCTACTGGATTACATATAGAAAGCGTGACACCAAATTGTCCAAAAATATTGAACGATACATTGAAAACTGTATTTTGAAGTTGTGTAAAAGTGAAGTGTATATATACCCTGGCAGTTTCTTCCTGCTTGGCTCTTTTCTCTGCAGGTGTAGGTGTTACCTTTTCATATTTCTCCAAAACTGGCCTCTCATAGTCGTCGACGAATTCAATCTCCTAAACATAGAACAATAATGAACATAGAACATAGACATGCAACAAATTGTTAATTACAGTACATAGACAACCGTAGGGCCAGAATAATGGAAATAAGGGCCTTGACAACAAAGAGAAAAATTCAGATTCCCCTGATATAATCCTGGAAAATGAAAATAATCAAACAACACATTAATATTATTACTATGACCTACCTCTGCCTTCTGAGATACGACCTTCTTCTTAATAAGCTTCTTTTTCTCTTCGGTCCTCTCCTCTGTCTTCTTCAACGATATTCCTTCCTTGGTCTTTTCTTCTTCTTCCTTCGGCTTTGTGGACCTCAGTTTAGGCATTTCTTCAACCTTAGCAACTTCTTGAATGAGTTTAGACTTCTTGTCCACGTTGTTGATTTCGAGTTTCTTTTCTTCGACCTTGATCTCCTCCTTCTTTGTTGTAACCTTTTTGGATTCTTCGATCTTCTTTGCTTCCATCTTCTTGGTTTCCTCGATCTTCATGGCCTCGACCTTCTTGGTTTCTTCGATCTTTGTGGCTTCGATCTTCTTCGATTCTTCTATCTTCTTGGCTTCAACCTTCTTGGTTTCTTCGATCTTTTTCTCTTCGATCTTCTTTTGTTCGGCCTTCTTCTCTTCGACTTTCTTTGCTTCTAGTTTTTTCTGTGGATTAGAAAATTTATTTAAGCCGAATATATTACAATGATTTGTGTGAAAATTTTACATTGAGACAATACATAAAACAACATTATCGGGGAAACAATCTAACATTTAACATATGACGAGCGGCGCGCACATTAGCGCTGCCAAGAGAGGACGGCCGCGCGCAATGTCAGCCACTCGCCATTTTATTGATACTACCCCTACAGCAAGCACCATCTAGCAGATCTTGGCTTCATAGCATCGCGTTTAATCTGGACGTATTTAAAATTATAACTTTTTTGAAAAAAACATATGATTTCCCAGTAAGTTCCTTTTACTCAATCCTCTAAGTTAAATCATGCTAAATATTTAAGCGTTTGTACATCATGGCTGTCGGTAGTCCGTCATATAATATAACACCTGATATTTACGATTTTCTTATACCTAAATATCTATCCTCCAAATTTTTGTGCAATACATGAATTATGTGGTTTGTTACCTGTTTAAATATTCTTTAATTAAAATATATAAAGTTACCTTTTCTTCTTCTTTCTTCTCTTCAACGTGGTTCTCTTCTGCAACCTCTTCCTCTTCCTCTTCTTCCTTTTCTTCCTTCTGTAAAAAAATGATGAATTATTTACGCATTTTATCAAAGGTTATTTGTATTTTTCGATTTATTGTAGCAAAATAGTTTTTAAGTTAAAGTTTTATTTGTTATATACTTTTAGTACCTTTTCCTCTTGCACCAAGAGCTCTCCAGCAGACTCATCCTCACCAAACTCGTTCTTGATGACCACCCTATAGTTGGCACTGTGGGAGATCTTGCACTTGGTGACGGTGAGCCTGGCGTTGGTTCCGTCGAAGGTAGTCGTCATCTCGGAAGACTCGCGGATGACCACCGAGTTCCTGAACCACGTCACCTTGCACGACTTGTCCACGGTTTTGAGGACGGCCAGAAATTCAGCAGACTCGTTTTCTTTCTTGAACTGTAAACAATCATTTATTTTGCGTGAGAGCAGACCTTTATATATTTAAAATTATAGAACGTTTAATTTTTACAACAAAACCTCATCTATGATATTAACGCTAACCTGGAGATACTCTTTATTAACCAGGTTCAGTTAAAAAGAAAAATTGTATTATACATAATTAATAGTTACTGAATATCGAGGATTATCAGGTGTCACGTGATTACACATCAGTGACTTTGAAATCCACGCGCTATTTTTTAATATCTTGTTTATTCTTCTAAATTATAAATATAACTCTAATTTAATTTTTTTTAGTGTTACTAATTTCGCAACCATAAAATAATGTATTCTGTTCTCCTAGTTTTAATTTTTTTATTTAATGCCATTCTATCTATCGGGGTCATTAACGAGCTAATAATAATCTGTAGATTATTTATAAATAAATGCAGAGGCTTGTTTATTTATTTATTATTTATTTTATTATTTGTTGTATTTTCATGAAAATTTACATGACTAATAATAATCGTTCGAACTTGTAATACATGCTTAATGTATACGAATTCGAATATCGAGGATTGTCACGTGTCACGTAATTAAACATCGATGACCTTGGAATCTACGCGCTTCTGTATTTCTGCGATAGTTTTTATGATCTCCTTTATTCTCCTGAATTATCAATATAACTCTTTTTTTACATTATTTCTAATTTCGCGACTATGAAAAGTATAATCTATAACGTGGCATGCCCCTAATTGTTTAAAAATATTTTTACATTGCACCTTAATGCGATACTAGGACTATCTATCAGGATATTTAAAGGCATATTGGTAATCTGTACATTATAAATAAATATAGAAGCTTCTTCAGTACTCTATTTTTTGTGAAAATATGTTAAATAATATTTAAAGATTTTTTCTTTTATTACAGAACCCAAAATTCTTAACTCGAAAATATGGGTCAAATATATTTGAATCAATTTAGATGGTGAATACATCGCTATGGACTTTAAGTGAAAGCAAAATTATTTTATACTACAGGGTTATCCAACAAGTTATTACTATGTTATTACAATTAAATTATATTATTTTATTTGAAATATCATTAGATGCCATTAATAATGAAATATAATTTCATTCAAATGTGCACCGCGACTACGTTTGATGCGATGCTTTCTTCGTATCCAATTTTCAGCCACTCTTTCACATAAATCTTGTACGATTTCGCCGATAACATGAGTTATATTGTTTTTTATTCATATTGAGTTTAAATACATCTTCCGGTTTCGAAAAATACCATTTTTTTCTTCAGGATGTCATAACTAACTAAAACATATATTATTGTTTCTTTGCTAGAATCTATTTAAAAAAATCTATTTTAAAAATAAAAAAATTTTTTTAGTACCTAACTCATTTAGTGGTTAATAAAACAAAGATAATAAATAAAAACGTGAATTTTAACCACAAAGTTAATATTGCTAATTTTAAAAATATGTTTTTTATTCGTTCAATTGCTGTTGGTTTATCAGCATAATCAAGTGACTTTACATATACTCACAGAAAATAGTTTAATGGAAAGATATCACATGATCTAGGCAGCCAGTTGATAGGTCCATTTTTGGAGATGATTGAATCGACCATAAAATGCACGTTGAGTTTGCCAAATCGAAGACTGATTTGGATAACTTGTAATGCTCCACGATAAAATAGCAGACTATTTTAAATTGAAATAACAATGACAGCTGTCAAAATATTAAAAAACATGGCCACAATTCTCAATTGAAATTTTGGTATGTTTATTGCCATAAAATAAATTATTCGAATGACTCACGATATTGCGAAGACCCCTGATGATGTACGGCTTTTCTCCTTCATCCTCTGGGATGTCGGTAACCTCCACCACCTGGGATATAGCCTCTCCCTTTTCATTCTTGGCCACCAGCTTGTAGGAGCCCTTGTCGGTTCTTGTGATGTTTGAGATCTCCAGCTTGATGGCGAATTCACCCTGAAATAAATGTTCATGAACATGAAAACCTTCTGAACGTCTGAGGGAATCTGAAAGATAAAAATTGAAAGTAAAGACAGTGAAGATTTCCACTATTAGATTATTAGTATTGACTAACACCAATTAAATTGACTTACTTTCCAATTTAAACAGAACAAGGAAACAATCAGAAAATCTACAATATTTTTGAGTATGTCTAAATCTTTGTAGGAACTAATTAGTAAGATTTATCCCCTGAGGGATGTCATCAAGATATAAACGTCTCACATAGACGAAGCTATCATTTTTACATGGCTATTATTAGTAATTATTTTTAAAATACTGCCTTTTCAGACGTATTCTAATATATATGTTAATAATTCGAATGAATTTCATATACACACATAAAGGATATAGCCCCATACTTCAGAAGAAAATAGTCTCAGCTTCAGCGACATCTATACTATTACATGAGAATGAATATCATTTTTTTTTTTAAATCCATAGATGGAGACGCCATAGTTGGAAATAAATAATTGAAATGTTCCAACATATATAGGACTTCCAAAAATTTGATAGATGTGGTAGCATGGGTAAATAGGTGAACGTTACATTGTGTAAAGTAATCACTTAAGCCAGCCGATGACAGGTCGTAAGCCCTGTAATGCCCAAGGCTTCCATACTTCCCATGTAAAAATAATAGCTTCGTCCCTGTGAGACATCTATATCTATCAGAAAATCTATTCATATTTACTGTACGCAATGGAAACGTGTATACTATAAAAGAAAGAAATGAACATGTTTTATGCCTTCTAGATGTGGTGCTGGAGGCAAATGAAGCACGCTGGAGGATAGAGTTCGGAATATCTTTATCCTCCAGGAATTCATTAATACTGGAAGAATTTCGACGACATACAGTAGAAGGATTCTTACAAATATTGGGGGTGTTGCCAAAAATAATGACGAATGTCTTTATTTACAGGGCCCTCTTTAGACGTTGCAATTTTTACTGTATTCACAGAATACGTGTCTCATCAATATTCTCACTATTTTCAAAATAAGCTAATCACTTGTGTTATGAAAATAGGACTTACTTGATGGGGTCCTGGAACGAGGCTAAAACCCCCGACCACTAGATTATTAGGCGAGTTTCCTAACCACTAGACCACAAGCACATTAATATGGCTCAAGATATGGAGGAATAGGAATATCAAAGTGATCGCAATGCTCAGAATTGAGCACACGGTGATTTTCGGTCAACAAAGTGGAGGATATACCTAAAAGTATTGAAATAATTCTAACCTCTCTAACTGGCTCGATGAGTACAGTATGCCTGGAGTCTTCCTTGATAGCAGATGATTCCTTGAACCACGTGCAGTCAGGAGCGAACTTGCTCATCACGTGGCATTCCACGATGACGGTCTTCTTCTTCACAATTCTGATGATCTTCGGCCTCTCCTTGATGACGGGAATGACTAGAATTAGAGCATAGAGGATAATAAAACAAATGTTATTGTGATGAGCTGAAAACAGTGCTGAACGCACATCAAATCACAATTGTGTAAAGCAGCTGTCGCCAAAAACTCGATGCTTTCTGATTTCAATCTGTCTCTTCTCAGCAAGCAAGCCAAGGTGAATCCCAAAACATACAGACATGAATGATGAACCGACTTGGGTGCAGATTATCATTTACATACTTAATTGTGATATACAATAACATACGTACTCATAATTCTATATTATATTTGTATCACCAGAACATCAATTATGAATTAATAAATTTACTCACTTTCAATGTTGAGCGTCAAGTTGGCATTCAGCTCGCCGAGCTCGTTCTTGATATTGCACTTATATAAGCCAGAGTCCTCCATTCCAGGATCGTTCAACTCCAGGCTGATGGTGTAAATGTCTTCCTTGACGTCAATCCTCATCTTGATTTTACTCGAATCCGTCACCAGCTTACCCTCGTGGTACCAGACAATCGTCGGCTTTGGACTGGCCTTAACTTTGCAGCCCATGACGACGAGTTTTCCGCTGTCCCTGGATTGAATGTGAGGTTTCTCAACAAACGTCGGTGCCTCTCCTTCCAATTCAGGTTCAGCTTCAATGTTGAGGTTCAAGTTGGCGTTACTTTCTCCATATTCGTTCTTAACATGACACCTGTACGCTCCTCCGTCTCCGCCCGAAGGGTTGGATAGCAAAAGCACTAGCTCGTAGACATCTTCTTCGATCTTTGTTGACTTAATTTGGATCTTGGAGCTTTCCTTGATGACCGTAGTTCCCTTGAACCAGCAGACTTCCGCAGCCGGCTTGGCTTTGCAAACGCAACGCATCGTGATGAGGGTACCATCCTCGTTTGGAATGATACGCGGTTTCTCGATGAAGGATGGAGCGAAGCCATCAGCGTCTTCTCCACCTTGACAACAAATCAAGAATTCTCATTAGAATGATTTAATATCTATCTTCTGTTATATAAAGAAAACCAATGTTTCATTTATCATAGATTGTGTGTGACACAATCCATTACATTGTAAAAAATACAATTTCTCGATAGATAAATCAATGCGGGCTATGTTAAAAAGCTGTTAAATGTTTAAATTCACCTGCAACTGTATGTGTTTTGCGTAATTTATTACAGGATCGCGAATACTTACCACTTTTATTTCACATTTAAAATATAGAAATTATAGAAATACAGTAAAAGGAAATTCATCCAATCAAAGATCTTTCTTTTCCACGTAGAAAAAACGAAGATACTAAAAATACCTTGGAAGTTAAGCGCAATATTAGCGTTGCTCTCTCCGAAGATGTTGAAAGCATTGCACCGATAGTTTCCACCGTCTTCCACCGAAGGGCTTATGATCTCTAGCGTGAGAAGGTATGTGTCCTTCGCAGTCGCCTTTCTGGACATCTTCATCCTGCCCGAATCTGATATTTCTTTATCTCTCTGGTACCATAGAATGTCTGGAGCAGGATACGCTTCTACAAGACATTCCATGATCAACATTTCGCCGTCCTGCCGTATCGTAGGCTTCTTGGGAAAGCGGGGAGGCTTGCCGTCAGGTATTCTGAAAATAAATATTATTTAATGTCTCAATTCTTTTCAATAATTAATAACTAATATATAGAGTGTCCGATTTTAACTCGGGAATTTTAAATAGACGTCATTTTTAAACTGTCTAACCTAACATTTTTATTATTTATGTTTATTAACCTTTACCATGCCATGATATAAAATACCCGAACGCAGCCATGATATCAACTTGTGTTACCGTAAACAACAGTTAGAAAAAATGTTTTTATTAGCATGAATGGCTTTAATGGTTCGAATTTACTTTAATATTGAGCACTCAATTTTGAAAAACTGATTAATTACATTATTTAGAGAATTCATAAAGTCCTATGCAACGTATCCTTCCTTCTTATCTCTCTTCATTTAATTAGTGAGAAAGAGATAATTATATTTGTATGTTTGTTGTTCTTTTTGCTGTTTAAATAATGTGTGATCTCTGTCTTTCATATCACAACTGGTATATTTACCAACGTATTAATTTTACAACGGAATGAACGGAAAAAATAATTGTTTTTGTACGTTTCCCTTTTCATAATTGGTTTTTCATTAGTCATTCCTAAGCGCTAATATTTTCTTTAAGATTATCTAAAATATGAATTTTATATTGCATGTATTTACCGAAATATTACAAGTTTAATTATGATGGTAGACCTGTGTTACTGCATGGTTTGGGAAGGGTTAACTAGAGACCGGGAATATGTATTGTAAAGCGTTTAAAATAAAATAATCGCGTTCTTTACGCAAAGACACCAAAGAGCGTGATCATTCAAATGAAAATATTGTAACATTAGTAAAAATGTTACCGTAAAACCAAGAACTTCAATTCATAACAATTCAGCAACAAAACCAATTTCATTAAGGATTAAGGAGAGCACATTCTTATTGTCAAGTTGTAATTATTCAGAGAGTAATCAGATTTGATACAGATTGTAACATGTAGGTTAGAAAATTTGTCATCAATGTACTGTGTGCTGTAGCATAATCGGTTAATGCACGTTCCTCGGATTGGATGAGATCCGGGTTCGAATCTCGGTAGCAACAACGAATTTTTTCGATAAAATTGATTTTATATGTACATCATTCTAATTAATACATTTAATTTATATTTAAAATCCATCTTCACTCCGGCGACAAATAAAATTTTCGCTTTTGGAGAAAGAAAGAACAACATTTAGATAAAATTACAGTGTGGTAGTTTTCAGGCTGCAAATTACAATGAACCGTTATTTTTTAAAAACCCGTCAATTTATAATGTTTCTCCCTTTTAGTGAGCAACCATGTATTAATATATACGAGGACTTACTTGGGTTTTCCGTTACCCTCAAAGTTGAGGTTGATCTTGGCTACTCCTTCTCCGTGCTTGTTTCTGGCCTCTGCTCTATACTCTCCCCTATCTGAATCTTTAACATTTGCGATTTCAAGCTTGGCTATATGGTAAAGTATCTGATCCTCATTCAGCGAGATCCTGTACCTGCCACCTTCTTTTATCAAGGTCTTCTCATGCCACCTGAAATTTAAAAGAAATGCTCATCAAAATTGTGTTTTAAATATTATTTATTGGAAGAATTCATAATGTATATCGATCAATGTTTTTACTTACCACGTGACAGCCGGCTTCGGTTTACCCACGCATCTGCACTCGAAGGAGATAGTCGCTCCATCATCAGTCTGCCGGATGACGGGCCTCTCCGTGAAGGTCGGCTTGATGCCGTCCTCGGGAACCGGAGCTTCGTCGCCTGATAGCCATCACATTACAAGATACCAATGATGTAACAATTGCAATCGTAGGGTTTCACGGCCGTAACATGGTAATAGAGTTTCTTCCGAGTTTTCGTTGGTGTCGTAGCCGACGTTCCAGATAACACACCGCTGACCATAGTTAGGAAATATTAAAATTGCTGATAGCGATCAGATGTGGTTCGGAACGTGAGCTACGATGAAAAACCCCTAACGTCAGAAAACCCCAGAATAAACTCTAGTATCACGGTATAACTACTCATCATTACAATGTATAGCCATTTGAGATTCCGTAAAAATAAAGTAGATGGCTTTCAAATAATGGAACGATAGATGTATTCATTTGAAAAATGCAACATATGAGTTCGAAAATTTTTCGTCAAAAGTACTGTCTACTGTAGCATAATCGGTTAATGCACCTTCCTCGGATTTGAAAGAGATCCAGGTTCGAATCCCGGTAGCAACAACAATATTTTTCGATAAATTTGATTTTATATGTACATCTTTCTAATTAATACATTTAATATATATGTGATATTTTAAATGTGAATTAAATACATTAATTAGAAAGATATTGTCGCTGTAGCATAGTTGGATAATGCACCTTTCCCGGTTAGGAAAGAGATCCAGGTTCGAATCCCGGCGGCGCAACAACAATGTTTTTCGATAAAATTGATTTTATATGTATATCTTTCTAATTAATATATTTAATTCATATTTAAAATTACAATTTATTTTAATCATAATGTTCATATTGACGCAGTAAAAGTAGGTTCCATATATCATATTTCTAATTCTATCCTAATTAACATAATATATATTAAACTAGAAATAGCTAAATTTAATAAAATGAACGTAAAATAATTGATGTGTTCATTTTATTGTTTTTCAATTTATCTATACATTTCTAATTTTTTCTTTCATTCGGGAATTTTAAAATTCAAAATAAAATTGAAATATTGTTTTTGTATAATTTCACTGCTCTGCGACACGTGCGGACGCGGGGGGAGACGCAAGGTTATTGCATTATATTATATTATCAAATACAACATTACATAATTTTAATAAAATCACATTTTACTTGCAAAGTTAAAAAAAATTAGATATCTCACTTAGAAAACGTATATAAATGAAATTTGGCTTAATCGGTAAAACTGTCTATTGAAAGAACGGACCCACCATTTTTTATCGGAAATATAAAGTTCCGGGTTCGACTCCCCCTGTGAAGGCTATATTTTTTCTACAGATACATTTTCCAAGTGATTTATCTAAATTTATTTCAACTATAAATAGTATTTTAATAAATATTATATTATACATACATTGAAACATTAAAATATTCTGCGGATTATTTATTTATAAATAATTTAGATATTATTTCGGGTGTAACTAAATACAATAAAAAACCAATATATGTTGGGATATATTTAATACAAATAAAATACAATAAACATTATAACCAATCACGTGATATAATAAATAAATAAATAAAAACCCATCGTAAAATGTGAATACGTCTCAAAACGCAATACAGTTGCTTTGAAAGATTTAATTATTAATTCTGTTAATGGAAATCAAACTGTCAAATTAGTTTCTGCAAAGAATAATGACGTTAATAAGCAAAATGGCGCCTTACCATAGATGAAAGAAAGCGTTGAATTTTATCTATGTGTTAATTTTATAGAAATCGTTACCTTAATTGTTTTAGTGCCAAGCGATCGGAGTACCCTAAACCTTTAAATAAATCATTCAACAAAATACGTCATCACATTTTCATCCCTTTAAATACTATCGCTTAAAAATGCACACAACCTTCTTACTATTTTTGAAACTGAGCTCTCGAAAAAAGTTGGACCACGCGATCACCAGGTGAACGTCTCACCGTTAGACCAAGACCAGCAAGTCAATTGAGACTTATTTTATCTTTCATAATTTAAAAAACCCCCTGGCCCCGGATGCAAGTATCAAGTGGATTTTGTCTGAGTGTGAAAGGAACGGTTTATGGACTCCAGGGATACTAGAATTTCTTTTTCAATGGGACTAATATTAACTGAGTCTCGTAATTTTTTTTTTTTTTACAATGGCCCCCGTTTTGAAACAAGACAATGGATCAGTCTGGTAAATGAACTTGGCAGTCATATTTACTAAATTAGAATTACATGATTTGTGTCCATAAAATTATTTTTATTCCATATCCAGTCGAAAATGTTCAAGTGCTATATCCGATATATTATATAATTTGAGAACATTCACATATTTCAATTAATCGAAATAATCGCTTTATTACGATTTTCCGCAATGAAAAATATGATGTTTTACCACTAATTATGCAGGGGAAAAGATAGAGATTATTTTGAATATGTAAACATAGAAAGGAATTCAATGTCCAAAGTAGTGATGATCTTATTTGGACTTTGGTTTCTTGTCACCGGGTCCGCTGGACCCCTTGCCATAATGGCCTGATAAAATTTATTTTTAGTGTTGTTATTATTATACTGCAATAATTTTAATGAATAATTTAAACATATTAGTAAAATACTTTTTATACGTTTGGGTAAATATTTTTCTTCAGGGTGCATTAACGCGAAAATACCCTCATTATTACGGTATTTTTAAAAGACCGGTTCATACCGCATAGTGTATAGGGATAGTTTTTTAATCTAAAAATGTTTAATTTCTCATGTGAAAATCGACATTTTTCATACATTGTAAGGTTTGTCATCGTTCCGTATGTCAAATAACATAAAAACGCTTACATTTGTTTTTCCTCGCGCGGTCGCGAGATTTACATAAATCGGGGTAAATTGTTTTAGTATTTAGGCATTTTATGCGTATCTAGGTAGGATCATACATTTTTTGCAAAAAAAAAACACGTTTTTTACAATTTAAAGGTGAATTTTGAACATTAGCAGTTTACAAATACGAAAATAAATTATAAACTATTGTGATGTATGCACAAATGCAATAAAATTAAAATATTTTTTAACCGAGTGCATGATTCCCGCTTAATGGCGCAGTAATTTAATAGCCTCAAGGCGAGGGCTGTCTTGGGACGTTTGATTTTAGACGGGACGTTTATATCATAATTTGAAAGTGTATTAATCATGGGGTTTCGGTGCTTGGGGAGTTCCGCATAGAAACGCTTGGAGGTTTGTTTCATGTACTCCATGACGGGGAGTATGCCGGCGTCGTGGTGTAGCTGTGTGACTCTGATCCACTTTGGGGCTTTCAGAGCTAGTCTGATGACCCTATTTTGGAAGGTCTGTAGTTTTTTCACGTGTGTCTTGAGCGCGTGGCCCCAGATGGGGGCTGCGTACAGGAGTTGAGGCCTAAGGATGGCCTCGTATAGGAGGAGCTTGCTGTCTGAGGCAAGTTTGCTTTTCTTGCCTAGTAATGGGTACATTGCGCAGAGTGCACGAGAAGCGGCGCTCAGTCTGTTTTGGATATGTTCGCTCCAAGTGAGTTTGGAATCCAGCGTAACACCAAGGTATTTGATGTCGCTGGTCCAGGGAATGTTCTCTCAAACGCGCCTTCTTGAGAACAGAGTGGCGGCACTCTTGGATGGCTTTATTTCGATGATGATCTAATACAGGTTAAATTAATATACAGCGACTGGTCGCCAATCTTCGACAGAAGGCGGCACATACAGAAAAAGTCTTGTTAAAAATTTTGTGTGCGTGTACCGCACATCCTAGACTACAGCACGCTCTGCTGCAGGCAACAGAACCAGAACCAGACACCGGAGAACCTTCGCGGCGTTTGGCACCAAATAATTTTCAGGTTGTTGAACTACGGCACGCTCCAAAAAGCGCTCCGATTTGCCTAAACCTCAAACATGATAAGCGAAGCGAAACATCAAGCGAAAAGCATTTGGACAAGGGTTAAGACATATTTACTTTTTAAATGGGTTCCCATGATCGTTTATTACATTTTTTTTCCACGTTGCACAAAATATTTTTGACAAATAAATAAATTTTTTTTTTCCTTCGAAGCTTTTGTCGAATGTTTATTGCATTTTAAATTGTATGTATAAAGAAAACCCTTATAAAAAGATTTTTTATTATAATGACACTATTAAATAAACAATGTTATCAGCATCAAAAATTATAAATATTTTTCATGTTTCAATAAAAAAGATAAAAATAATAATATGTATATTACATAATTACAATTGTTAGAAAATTTTCTACGTATATTTTCGGATTGTTAATTTATAACCTGTTGACGGTGTTATTTTTTTAAAAATATATGTCTATAATATTGGACTGTTGTATTTTAAACGTTTTATTGAAATACAGACCTCGTAAATTTCAGGGATGTCTATATACAATAAAATATAAAATTTTATTAAAAAAAATCTATCATTGGGAATTAAAAAGCTAAATAAGTATTGTCAGAAATTTTTTTTTAAATATTTAATATAAAAACTAATATTTTTAATAATGTTAAAATATACAGTTAAAACCATATTTTTCATAATTAAATATTCATTTTAAAAAAGGGTTTTAAAAATATATTTTTTATACGAAGAGCGATCATTTCGAAAAATGTCAAAAGACAGTTTTAAGGTTAGAATGTGGAAATTTTAGGAGGATGGGGAAGATTGCATAGCTTTGTAACTATCTACATCACAACACAACATTAATAAATGTAATTAAGTATGTGTAGCCAATGAACAATAAACAAATGAAAAATAACTTATCAAAAAAAAGAGACAAATTTTTGCAATGATAAAAAAATTCTAATTAAGCTAGATGTGGGCATTTAAATCATACATGTTTTTATTTTTAATGTGGGTAGTGCATTCTGGAATAAATCATAAATTAACTAAATAGGAAAAATAATTTGTGTGAAAAAATTGGTTTGTGCAAAAAAAATATTATAACTCAAACCCAACACAGCCGTCAACAGGTTAAAAATTTTACATGCAAATTATTATGTGATAAAAAAATTTACAAATGTGTTTGGTTAAATATGTACAAAATAATAAAATATAATAATATAAAAACTACTATTTGCGAAACTTTTATTAATGTATTAAATATACAGAATAAAACAGATTTGATCTTGGACAATCATTTTAAGATGTGGCACCTCTTCAAAAATTTAATCTCTAAGTTTCAATTGTTTGTTTTAGAGAGTTATTGAAGCCGTGTCTCTTCAAGGGTTAACTAATTTAACTGAAGTATGTAAGACAATAGTTAAAAATAATAATCGCAGAGCCTTTAGACCATTCACTATCAAGTGGGTGGTATTCTACTGGGGTTTTTTGTAAATTTTCGCTCTATTTAACAGAAATTTTAAATATTTTTTATGGAATATTATCACTGTAATAAAATATTTGATATATAATACAATACGTATCTCAGATACGTGTATCATAACACCCTTGAGATACTTGTATTTTGTTTTAGAATCTTTAAGCATTTTCAATTTAAGCGGGTAAATACACCCATAATATAATCTGTTATACTCTGTATATTCATATAATTGAAAAATAAAAAAAACTTAATATTTAATATTTTTTTCAAGTAAACGAATGCCTTTATTATTTTATCTCGGCACACTATAAAAACGAAGTTAAAAAATGATTTTTATTTAATTTCATATACTTGTATATATCTAGGCACCTAGTACACGGGTAATGTTTAAAAAAAAATGTTAGACTTACTGTCGAAGTTCAAGCTGATGGTGGCGTTGCTCTCTCCTAGCTCATTCTTCGCAGTCACCCTGTACTTGCCAGCATCCTCCACTGTAACATTATTGATCTCCAGGGATGCATAATACATGTGCACATCCTTTGACACTGTGAGCTGCGAAATAAAGTACAAAAAAAGCCCATTATTTTTTGACACTTAAATTCTGCCGATCTCCAGGGTAAATTGTAATTTCGCATTTACTTACTTATTTATCATTATGCCGTTTCCTCGCATGGATTACACAGAGAGGATATAGCGACACACTATTTTGTCCTGACACACAATTCTCGCTTCATCCACATTCATACAACTGATACAAGCTCGCCGATTATTGTGGCTTCTAACAGGACCATCTTCCAGTATCTGGTTTACCTGGTTGTGGCAAGTCTTTCGCGGACGTCCTCTATTTCTGGTGCCATCAACACTTGTGTCATATATCTTTCTTACCATCCTCTCCTTGTTCATTCGTTCCATATGACCAAACCACCTAAGTGATCATTTCATATTCTTACTCACTATACTAAAATCAATTATTCTTTACTTTGACATAAATGGATCTGCCACATATACGCCTAAGTGATCTCATTTTCATCTTTAGCCAGCTTCAGGCCTCACTTCCATACATCAGTATCGGTACCAGGACTCCACTGTGAACCGCTAGAATTTCATAGTATTTAATAAATCAAGTATTCTAGAGTAAGTATGTACTTTTTTGTCCACGCCACGCAAATCCCTCTTATTCGTTATAGGCCAAGGTGAATATTAAAATATTTGAACACGAATAATAATCCTAAATCTGAAGACGGATCACCACCATTATAGCATATCTTTCTGATCATAACCTGTATAATTATAATAAATGAACTATTTCTACAACATCTCTATCTACATCTGTGTTATTAATTAATTTTAGTAATTTCCCAGAAATTATCCAAAGTATTCCATTGCTTTTAATAACATCAGAGAACCAGTTTGAAATGATCGACATTTGATTATTTTCCTCCAAATCGTTAGATTCAACACTTAGTTTAAGATTCAACACTTAGTTTAAGATTTAAGCACTTGTTTACAAATAAATTCCTCACGAAATATTTGTAATACGTGTGATGTCTGGCCATCATAAATAGTCGATACTAAATTTATTGATCCACGAATACAGGTATTTTCAACTAGCCTACATTCAGAATGGCTATTTAAATTCAAAAAGTAAATTACCAAATTCCGTTCCGAATATACTTTAAAATACACAAGACTACCAAATATATATATATAAACTAACGCAAATTTTTTCTCCCAATATTTTATTTTTGGTGTCATCCACCTAATCACTTTGGTACCACTTGTTTTTTAAAATTATGACTCGATTGGAACGAAAATTTAAACGCTGACAATATAATATGCATTAATGTAAAAAAATACGTCTTGTTTACACAAAGATTTAATTTTCGAAGAGTAAATACTTTTACCGTCGCATAAATGTATCCTAAACTGTTGGATTTATGTTTCCATCAATAATGTATGTAGAATGTCCCTCGACCCGCAAGTAATATTCAAAACTCCGCTCTTATATGTACACTTTATTTCATGTCTATTCATTTACTGGGCTGTGTTTAAAACGCAACAAAATAAACCAAAATCATATAAAAGCATCACCTACGGAGTGCCACAAGGATCATATTTAAACATATTTAAAGATTAAAGAGACAAGTTTTATTCTAGATAAAATAATGAAAAATTAATGTTATCGTATCGTAATCTCTTTCCAATCCGGGAAAAGTTCATTAACCAACTATGCTACAGCAGACAGTACGTTTGACTTAAGAGATGCAGGTTCGAATCCCGGTAGCAACAACAATATTATTCGATAAAATTGATTTTATATGTTTATCTATCTAATTAATACATTTAATTAATATTTTAAAATATCACAGACCTATGTTCTGAATAATTAAAACTTCACAAAAATATTGTGTTCTCTTTAATAATAAAAGGTTATCTTGTTCAATATGAAACCATGGTTGTAAAAACCCGAAAGATGAATATAAATGAATAAACATAAACTCCTTACAAAAACATACATAACGGTACAGCAATGAGGCTGCTGTTCGAAACACGTGACAGATTATCAATGATTTAAATGAAGTACGTTTTTATTTTCCAGAAATATCTGAAGATGTTAGCACCGTCAAAGTATTAGGATTCTTCTAATGTATGTTAAAATATTGTATGAGATAGGCGCACTATATGATCGCGAACCAAGTCGCCGTATCAACTATTGATACGGTATATTAAAAACCTCATTGAATTCAAGCAAACTTCTCTGGTCAGTACAATCAATGTATGGTTACGAACTGCGGTTCCTCACCTTGTGTCTGTCACCTGGGATGACCTGAGCAGCATTGTGCCACCAGCAGACTGTTGGTGTTGGGTCCGCTTCTATGCGACACTCGAAAATCAGTCTTTTACCATCGTCTTCCTGCCGGATTGCCGGCTTCTTCGCGAACGTAGGCGCAATTCCGTCAATTTGCCTGAAATAAATAAGCCAGTTGTTACATACTATAGATCAGACTTCCAAAATATCTCACGTATGGACAGGGGCAGAAGAAGCGGTACAAGGATTGTCTGAATCTGTGTGGAGTACCCGAGGAGTGCGATCAGATAGCTCAAGTGAGAGTTAGACGAGCCAGGAAGACGCAGCCATGCGATATGTATGAGAGGGAGTGTGTCTCTCGAATTGGATTGTTCTCTCACTGAAAAGCACACGAGAGACGGAGACACTTAACCTATAACTAAATGAGAATGGCGAACCAATTGATAATGTCATTTAATACTCAAAATACAACATTTTCTGTAATGTCATTTTTATTTGTGACCATAATTTCGTGAGCTGTATATTTTATTTAATGCGATAAGCGTCTCAAGGTATAAGAGGAAGACTTCAATGGTTGGATTGTGTGCAGTGGATGACGAAAGACATATCTGTCTTACAAATGCAGGATTGGAGAGAAAAGTGCGTATATAAGAGATCAATGGAAAAAAATTCTCGAGATGGGGCTACAAAGCCAGTTGTGATGATAAGTCATCACTAGCACTTGAATCCGAAGCTTTATATTGCTGGTTTAACCGAACAAGCTACGATGCCATATACAAAAGTCGACAAGCTCAATCTACTGTTGACTTAACGAGACATCTATTTATTACCGTTAAAAGTTACAGTTTTTTTAATTATGCATTTGAGAAGAACCTGCTAGGTAAAAGTATGGTATCCATTAAAATTTAATACAAATTGTTTTCTGTTAATGTTTCAAAATCTTTTGAGAAATGAATTAAAATGATTGTCGCTTCCAACGAGAAAAAAGTAAATGTCTCATTTAGCAATTATATGTCGATGATTTTGGAGTAATTTAGAAATAAGTTTACTTCAAATAAAGATTGTCTTACCTTTGTTTTTCCTGGTCAGCCGCTGAAACATAAATAATAAAATTAAAATATCTTAATAAGATCATTTTAAAAAAATGATTTTTTTTTACAGAATATTTCTAATTTCTGACCAAGTTCTTATGAATCTACTTATGATCTATTCTTGTACAAAAAGTCATATTATTTATTTTCCAAAATAGTTTAAGTTACTTAGATATTTGCAAGGTTTTTTTATACCACAAAAAGTTAACCAATAATAGTCCAAAGGAAAATAAAATGATGAAATACTAGTATAAGAAGCTCAAGGTATTACTGGAAATTAAGATTTCTTCAGTGTATGGTTATAATTAATAGATACATTAATGTTTAAAATGTCTTGCATAATATTGTGATTTTTCTCATATGATTTTTATGAAAATGGTCGACTATTTCCTTTATTTATATAAAATATTATATTCTTATTTGGCATATGAACGATCTTTTTATCTAAGCACAAGATTAATCGTATATTGTTATTTGTAGCATTAACTTTGTGGTTAGACATAATTTAAAATTGTATCTATATTTAATTTTGTTTAGACTACTGTGTATTATTTATACGTCGACCGGTTTCGACACTAACGTATCTTCGTCAAGACTGGCACGTTACCTAAAAATAATCTATTAAGTTATTGATATAGAATCCAAATAAATTCGATTGATTTAAATAAACATGTTTTTAAAAAAAACATTTTAATGGACTCAGCGAGGAGTATCTCGATAACGGAGACCCCTTAGCATGGAGCTCTCACTTGTATAGATAGAAAATCTCAATTAGAGTGGCTTGGACACAACTTTCGAATGATAAAATAATGATTACCATGACGTATATTCGACGACAACTCTAGAGGGAAGATGGCCAGCGGGTCGCACCCCAGAATGAAATAAGTTGAAATAAATTGCGGCAAAGATGGGCCTTGATAGGTCATCAAGTACTGAAACAGCGCAAGATAGGCGATGAGGCGGAACCTTGTCGAAACATTGAGCCTCCATTGTAAATGAATGAATGAAATAAAGAATAATATATCTCTTGTTCCACACATGTACGAGAATCTTACAAACCGACAAGAATTATTTCTTTCGAAACGACTTGGATATTTTTAGAAGTGTTACCGATTCTGTTCGGACGTTGATCCCAACAAAAGCGCAGCCGAGTTACGTTCGGCAATTTCAATATTTATATATTTTCGTGATTTAATATATATTAATGTAATAACAGAAATCAACCACCGTAAATTGTAGAAAATATTGAATTAACCAGTCTGATGATGCACGATGAAGTAGTCTAAATCAGCAATATTTATATTAACAATTCAGTTATGAGTTTGTTTTCAATAAAATATTGATACAAAGAATTTGCATTTTATTTCCACGTTAAAAAAGAAAACGGAATTGAAGTTATACATATAAACAATAGAGGTATTATGTTAGCGCCGTTTAATGTACTCACGCACATACACACACACACACACACACTGTGTTAAATTATCAAAAGATATCCTTTCCTTTTCTCCTTCCTAACCTATCTCTAGGCACGAGTGAGAAAGAAGATATCCCTGCAGTTTAATTCGCCCGAACGACTTCACTGCGTTTATTGGAACCGATCACGGCACTCTGCAGTCGCTGTAAATCCGCTTTACTACCGCTTATATTAATTAAGAAAATAATTATAATTAAATCCCGCTAATAGAAACAAAGAATTCCTTTAACGCGAGTGTCGACAAGTGTTTTGTTACACAATTCTGCGTCGCGAGTGAATTGGTGGACCCAGGGAGACAACCAGAACCAGCTTCTAGAGATAGGCAGATATACAAGTAAGTGCCATCCTTTATTTATCTCCCGATATTCCACAAAATTCCACATTATATTAAATAATGTATCAATAATTAATCAAATAAATTCTATGTTTTTGTATGGTGTGGAATCATGGACCCCGAAGGCGAGAGATAGAAGACAGATTAATGCATTTCAAGTGTGGTGTGGTGCAGAAACTGAGTATCAAGAGTAGACCCTCAACCATTGAAATGAGATGAATCCTTAAATTTTTTGCTTGGAAAAGCTTGTTGTGGTGGGCCACATCGAAGTACGAAGAGGAAGAGGAAGATCCCCCATACGTTGGACCGACCGAGTGGAAAAGACAACTTCTCTGATGATAACCGACAAAAATCTGCAAGATGCCGAGAAAAGTAGAGGAACACAGTCAAGAGGGCGGGGTTCACGGAGATCATATCAGAGTTCAGTCATGAGGGACCATAGTGGATAATTTCCTCCCCTAGGATCAGTTAGTGCGCGTCCGTCCTGAGTATCTTAGTTTCATAAAGTTATTATTTATACAGGGTGAATATTATGTTCCAGGCCGATTTTGTCAGTTCGCATTTGGTAGTCGTAGAGAGTAGTTGATTGCATTTTATTATGGAGCATCTAACGCCTCAATAACGTGTTGAAGATATTAAAACATTTTTTATAAATAATAATGCTAATCATTAATGGTGATCGCTATCGTCACATGTTGGAAGACTTCTTGGCGACCGAATTGGATCGACTGGGTCTGCAACGCATTCGCTTTCGACAGGACGGTGCCACCTCACGACTGCATCATGACAAAACGATGACTGGCCTCCTCGATCACCTGATTTGACGGCTCCCGACTATTTTCTGCGAGGGTGCTTGAAAGAAAAGGTCTACGCCAGTAAGGCGACAACAATTCCGATGCTACAGGATAATTTTAGAAATGAAAAAGTGTCCTCGAATGTTATGAAAAATATGGTTAAAGGAGCACACGTTTGTGCCGGTGTCAGGGGCTTGACTTGACCGTTGTCATATTCCACACATTATAATCGATTAAATATTCACCCTGTACTGTATTTTGAAATGTCAAATACAATGAAACCACTATTCATTTCTGTTTGCTGGGCTAAATTTAATTACACCCCAAATACCCAAGGCCTGAGAGCAGCAACCAGAATTGAACAACAAAACCGTAATTCACACCCAACGTTCGGGTTAATTTGCTACACAATTTTACGACTTGTTCATAACTGGATGGTGCCGAGTCTCGGAGTATTGGATCGACGGCGGGTACCGAAATAGCCGAGTCACTCCGGGAAACGGCCGAGTGTCGAGAAACTGAAATATTGTGAAACCGTTAGCGTGTCACAGCCGAGCGCGACAATTTTTGCTCAAAGGAAATGGTTTATGATTATTTTTGCAGTCCTCTACGGTGTTGAATCATATGTGCACAAATAGACGGATAAAAAGCGTACTGCAGACAAAAATATGATCACTTAGAGAGGCATTTCTGGGCCGTGTTCAGGGATGAGATAAATCTCAATACTGTGTATGCGTGTTGGGACTTTAATCTGGAGGTATACTCAGAGATCAGCTTGAGATTGGTGGAAAGAGACAAAATTCAAACGACGTCAGTGCGATTTTTAATGTAACTGAAAAGTTAGACAAAACTTTTACGTCAATATTCTCACTATTTTT
Source organism: Eubasilissa splendida (assembly GCA_031772225.1). Taxonomy (NCBI): domain Eukaryota; kingdom Metazoa; phylum Arthropoda; class Insecta; order Trichoptera; family Phryganeidae; genus Eubasilissa; species Eubasilissa splendida. The sequence goes on from CM062870.1 coordinate 13,986,910, forward strand.
AAACTTGTACTATGAAAATAGTACTAACTTGATGGCATCTTGGAAAGAGGCTCGAACCTCCGATCACTAGATCATTAGTAGAGTATCGTAACCACGTCAAATTACAAACTTTTATTCCGTTTCAACCGCTGCTGGAGAGATTAAATTTCACATAACTGACGAACGGAACATCAATGGTCAACGGATTGACATTTAACGTTGAATCTCTAAAACTCGGTGTGTGCACAGTGGACTGAAAGTTAATATTCATCTCCAAAGAATTTCATGGGAGCTGTATAATTATTATTACATATTAATTGTTCCACATTGTGTGAATTTGAATCTTCCCAGCAGTAGGTAGTTAAAACGAAATATTTTTTTGTAATTAATCCCTTCTGTTTGTCTAACTTATAATAATTGTAGATATTTATGGTTTTAGGTGACGTATGTGCACTGTCAAATCGAACGTCGTTTGAATTTTTGTTCACAAGCTGATCCCTGACTTAACCCTAGATCAATATCTCAACACGTGTACATACATGGTACTGTAATTTATTTCAACTAAATCGACAAGATTTTATGATATTTTTAAAATTATTGGTAATGCACCCTCACTAAGATGATCCTGCGTCGAGGTGGGTTATTTGAGAGTTTATATATATATATATGAGAAGAAAATATGAAGACTTCATTATTTTTTGTTTTTTATCAGTTTTAAACCACGAATTTTATTAAACGCCAACCGGTTTCGCTTAGCTCAAACTTCGTCAGGGCGTATTTAAGACTAACAATAAATACAAAAAGAAAGAGACAGATATATATATATACATGTACGGAGAAGAAGGAAACAAACTTAGACAATACAATGTTGATGGATATTTAATTGAATACTAATTTAATGTATTAATTATAAATATATACACATAAAATCAATTTTGTCGAAAAATATTGTCTTTGCGCTCCCGGTATACGAAGCTGGATCTCTATTTCCAATCCGGGGAAGTACACTACCAATTGTGTTATAGCGCCAGTATTGTTCTGAATAATTACAATTTCACAAGAAGAATGTGTTATCCTTAATGATATTGAATTGATTTAAAAAGAAACATACCTAAATGTTCAAAGGTTTTTGGTGATGCTTTGTGGAATTCCATGATTATTTTGTGAATTGAGTTAAAACACTATTTTATTCCACTATATTTTATTGTGGGAATTATGATGGGAAGATGTTCCCGAAAACGTTCTAACGTTTAATAAAATAAAATATAGTGCAATAAAACGATGTTTTAACTCACTTTACAAAAGAAACATACCTAATATAGGGCTAAGGGATAAATTTATTTGGTTATTTAGATGAAAATATTTTTTATTTATTGTAATTAGTTTCTTAAATATTGCACCATTTTTGTATCTTTTATTGCAGTTTTTGTACTGTGCCCAAATATAGTTTTTTTATAGTATTTTATAATATTTATGATAAACTCACAATATTCTTCGCTACTAAAGTATTCAGGTAATGGTAATCAAGATAACAAATGAAGCATTCTGGGGTATTTTTGATGATTTACGTGTGTCAATGTGAACATCATCTATTTTAACATCCTGTTATGATTTTTGCATACATTTAAAGGAAAGATTACGTAAGTTTTGAGCTAAAATTGAGATGTTCGATGACAACCGGGTCAAGTATGTATTTTCTGGTCCTGTCGCCGCTTTATAATGAGAATGTTAAGGTCGTTCGTCTAAAAGTGACCGCCTTTCGGTTCAGCTCCTCGCTGTTGCGACCGTCCGCGCGATACTCTGACCGAGGCAGGTATATTTAGTTCAGGTGTTCGAGCCACTTGGCATGGAAGACGCGAAACCAAACTTTGGTTCGATGTATTTCGCAACCAGTTTCAGAGAATATTACAACAGGATGAAATGTCTAAACAATTTGAAAGGTATACAGAAAACATTTATTTATCGATAAAATATTTGGTTAATACTTTCTTTTTCCTATCCTGGAAAATGTTTTAAAACAGATAAGGTACGGCGACTTGAAGCATTTGAGATGTGGATCTACAGAAGAATGCTTAAAATGGATGGATAGAGTTACGAATGAAAATATTATAAAACAAATATCAGATATCTTATAGAGACAACGCTGTTTTTTATTATATTAAATTGAAAATATATGAAAGTATTGGGTAATTACAAGGCTTAAGATCTGTCTACAGCTGGCTTAAGTATGTATATATAAAGTGATCATATCTGATACTTGTTTAATAACAGTATCTTTATAGGTAAAAATCTAGTAATTGTGTGTTCTTGGACATATTCAAATATTGCTAAGTAAATATTATAGTTCGGATGAATAGAAAATATATGAAGAAAATTAAGCAATTAAAATTTGAAAACTTCAATTTCTCAGATATGCAATGACACAACCGGAAAAGATGAAATCTTGCGCCTCATAATGCAGTCGCGGCCCTGGAAGAAGGAGAACATCATGTCTGAAGAACCCGAGGCAATGGTTTGGCCAGTCTACTGTGGAGCTTTTAAGTAAATAAAGTCATGATAGCCAACGTCCATTGAATGGACAGGGGTTTGAAGAAGAAGAAGATAATAAATATATAGCAAACCAAATATTTTGAAGATAAATAGATTTTACTGTATTTCTTTCTAATTGATTAAATTAATTTGTGTTAAAAATACCACAGAACTATGTTTACAATAAATAAACAACAAAAATGTGTTGTAAATAGAAAATATTTATTCAAAGAACTACCCCCATTAAAATTTGTCGCGAATACAGCGTTAGAAAATATTATATGAAGAATTCAAAAGACAGTAACCCATTAAACATTAAATAGAGTTAGCAGAAATTCAAATATTTAAAAGTGGTTTGTACTTTTGGGATTGCCGAAAAACTGTCTTTAAAAAAATTAACACTATGCTATACTACTGTAATGGAATTTGACATACGTGTGCTCTAATAATGTAGCTACCAGAAGACATAATGAAATTAATTAACCCATTTTAAACGCGGATAGGAAGAGGTCCATGTTCGAATTACGGTAGCAAATAAATATTTTTTCAAATATGATTAGAAAAATAATATAAAATCAATTTTATCGAAACATATTGTTGTTGCGCCACCGGGATTCGAACCTGGATCTCTTTCCTAACCGGGGAAGGTGCATTATCCAACTATGCTACAGCGACGATATTTTTAGCGACAAATTTTCGAACCTATACCTTTTTGATATTAATACATTTAATCGTTCCATTATTTGAAAGAGCCGTCAACCTTATTTTTACGGAATCTAACAACAATATTTTTCGATAAAATTGATTTTATATGTATATCATTCTAATTAATATATTTAATTCACATTTAAAATATCACAGACCGTCTGTTCTGAATAATTACAACTTCACAATAAGAATGTGTTCTCCTAAAAATATTTTTTCGATAGAGTTTATCAGCATATCTTTCTAGTTGATTAATTTAATTTAAACGTTAACACACGAGTCATGATACGAACACACGTAATAAAGAACTTTAATGTAGTATATTTATCCTGTTGCTCAATGGTGCTGTAATTATGGTTTCCTCAGGGTACTAGAGGGCAATTAGGTAAAATTTGGAACAGATAATATTAAATATATTGTATCTGTTCTAAATTTCCATATTTGTAGCTTATTGAGGGTACGAGGTGGCCAAGAGCAAAATCCGCATTTCAGATATTGTCTCGAGTCGAAAATATTTTAAAATTTCATTCGTGGCCCCGTTCATTCGTTTAGAGAAATACCGAGTGACGAAATTGGCATCCAATCAAAATGATTGGTATTTTACAAATAGACTCTACATGTTCTTGTAAATGCGCGTCGCATTACTTGAAACTAATTGTACAATCGGCAGCGGGGTGCAACGCCCTTTCAGTCAGGAATCGGTGCCAAACCTCGGTGACGCAATTGCTTTTTCTTAAACGCGACGAAAGGCGACTGCATACTAATAAATAATAAGAGAATAACATCACTTTTTATTTTTAAATAGCAGAAATCTCGTTTACACAGCTCATAGTTTTACCTCTTGTGCAAATTCCAGCGAAAAGTTAATAATTAAATAATACAGAAGATAACAGACCTAGTTGACAATATTTTATGGATGGACACCTGACTCGATTGAGAGTCGAAAATGTTTAAGGAATATGTGTCTTATCCCAACCATGTCAGAGATTGTAAAAAAGTCGTAATTATGCGATATTTTATTGATTCCAAATTATATTTTTTGTCAAATGATTTAAGGTTTGAAGCAAAGATGTAATAGATTAATAATGGATAAATTTCGCAAATATTTATTTCGTATATAAGTACGTAGACTTAAAGCTTGACAAAAATATTTTCGCGGCGGTGCAGAATTTGTATATTTTCGATTCATAATTTGGACAGGTAAATATTGTGGACTAGGTCAGTTTGGCCATGTTTATTTATAAGATACTGTTGGACCGGCACACAGCATCAGTATAAACAGAATATAAGAGAATTAGAATACCTGTCTAAGTGGGTCGAGAATCAATTTGATTATTTTTAATACAAATTAAATTAATCAATTAGATACACAGAAGAAAATTATTTATCGAAAAAATATTTAGTTGCTACTGGAATTCGAACCTAGACCATTTTCTATCCAGAGAAATGTGTCAACAATTCCGCTATATTAACCAAGTACGTTTGCAACAAATTTTTGAATTTATAAATTGATTTCGAATACCTTTGAGTAATACACGCTAGGCGACGCCATAATTAAATAAATTCATTTTTATCGAGTAACCTTTGATACAACTTATATATTTTTAAGAAGAACGCATATGTGATGTGAAGTTTCAGTTTTTCAGAACATTGCTAATATTTTTTTGATAATTTATTTAACCACTTAATTAATAATACATCTACCGGTTTCAGAAGACATTATTTCCTTCTTTATGATGTCAAATTAACTCACAAATTAATTTTAACCACAAAGTTGATTTTGCTAATATGAAAAATATATTTTAAATAGTTTATTTTTATTAATCTACATCTTGAAAGATTGCTTTGCACGTCAGTAAAACAAATAGTGTACGGTGTGATCTTAGGTTAGATTTTATCTTCTCATAATATTAGGTTGATCTGAAAATATCAAACTAAAGCGAGATATTGAACCGAAAATTTGGAACTGGAATTATCGTGCCCACAAAATTCGGAATATATACGATGCAACTTTCGAAAAATTTCTATGTATTTATTATTATTATTTTTGATCGCAAACAGAAGACCCCCAAACCGAAATGGAGGGTAATTTCAGAATCTCCTGGTAACGATTGAAGAAGTTTCAAATAAATTTCTAGAAGTTGCTCAAATAGACAAATGGTACTCACGACTGAAGTTAAGATTGATGGAGGCGGCCACCTCGCCCATCTTGTTCTTAGCCTTAACTTTGTACAGTCCAGCGTCTGTCTCTATCACATCGTCCAATTCCAGAACGACCAGGAATTTGTTGGTCTCGACGGTTTGTATCCTAAAAGAAGCATCAAAAAATTTGTTTATTTAATTAATTTATTTAAAACAACTGTTGGTATGAATACAAATATTAGTTTTGTCTTGTTTTAAAGGTCAAATGTGCAAAATTTATTATATAAAACAATTGAAGGAAGTACATTGACTAAATTATGGCAAACGTAGCCCTTTATCTGGAATTATCTGCTACGACAAGGAACAGACATACAGACAATAATAATCTTTAAAAAGGGATTGGAAATTGAAAACCATTTTGGTTATTGTGACTGTGATCGTGTCTATAGGTTTACCATCACTATTATGTGGACTAAATAATGGAGTTAATAAGGTCCTCTTTAAATACTACGATTAACATGGTTTAATTTGAAAGGATGGAGTCATATTGCGCACCAACTTACAGGAAACCACGAAAAAGAAGATACAATACAATAAATCTCACCTAAACTGCGTCCTAGTATCTTCCTTGAGGAGTTCATCGCTCCTGTACCAGCAGATGTCCGGCTGCGGAGATCCCAGCAACTGGCATTCGAATACTAGCTTGTTGCCGTCATCCTCCTGGCGAAGTTGCGGCTTCTGCGTGAAGCTCGGTGCGAAGTCCTCGATCACACCCATCTTCACTCGTGCCTTCTAGCACGGCACTAGCCACGCCTCGCTGAGGCTGAATGCCCAAATGCTTATCTGCACAGAGAACAACACCATTAGTTAATTAAATTATAAAGTCTGACCGAAGCTTCGGCTTCGGCCACCTTCGGCTGCGCATTCGCCTTCGGCTAAAATCTGTCGAAGGTTTAGCCGAAGCCGAAGCTTTGTATTCAGACGCCGAAAATGCCGAAAACGCACGAACTATTAAGAATGATGTCAGCGCAGTTTGAAACGATGTTACTGTTGTGTTATTTTAAATAAATAACTTATTTCAGTTCAATAAATAAATGTGAATAAAATTCAGTTTATCATTTTTGGAAAACTGCAATTTATTTTTTGAATGGATTTTGGAATGGATTTTGACAATTATTAACGACACGAATTTGCATTGTTATATATACTTTCTAGTCGGTGTTCTAAGATTTCTAAGTACCTTAAGCAAGAGCCGAACAATCGGCTTCGGCTTCGGCCAAAAATTGGACATTAGTTATTTAATCTTTTCTGGGATATTATCTGCCTGCTACTATTTGCCGGTTTCTGATTGGTACATACAATGATATATACTTACCTAACTAAATAATAAATCGTCATTATTAGATCGAGAACAAAAGATAACATAAAATGAGTTATTAGACAGTGGCGGGGAGATAACAGGAATGTTCTTTTTTTGTTCTTCAGCGTTATATATTTTCATACTAGCCGGTTTATTGGTCAGAAAACTTATTTACCTGCCTAATACGTTATATAGAGATGCTTACTTATGTACACTGTATATGAAAAGGGTTATGTATTCTATAAGTATTTATATTATATATTCAGTCATTGTTTTATTCTTGACCTATAGTCTAATACATTTATTTTTAAACCGGTTTGATTTTGTTGTTCTATAGAAATGACTATAAAAATTTCTAATAACACTTGAAAAATAAATCCAGTCACTCTAAATTATTGCAAAATAAGTACAGATGAAAGATGATATTTAATAAAAAGCTACATTTATTTATGTGTGCATAAATAAACTTTTCAATTTCTACATAATTATATCAAATTGGCAAAATCGCCCGTGGAAGACAAATCACCAACGCGATTGTTCTACAGATTGCCAATACAAATAAATATAGGCGCAAACAATTTATACGTAATAAACTACTACGTAAAGTGAGATTGGTTAAAGCCCTAGTGCTCTGCATAGCTCTGTAAAGAAGAAAATAAAGAAACATGCTCTATGCCTTCGAGACGTGGTGTTGGCGTCGCATGGCCTGAACAGGTTGGCGAAACAGAATAGAGTACCACGATGCTCAGTCGTGAGCACATTGACCGAGAGAGAGAGAGAGATATGTATCACGGAATCGTGTTCCAAACGCGACACTTTAAAAAATATATTACGTACTACTACATATGTTTGATATTGATATGATAAATGTCTTTAAAAATGACTACACGTAGCTTTCGCTTTTTAAAAATTAAAATAATATTTAAAAATTTTCGTAGTTAACTTTTTGGAAAATGAATTAATTAATCAAATAAAACAAAACGTTGTTCCCTTCACACTGTGACACTTAAATTAATAATTCATATTAAAACATTTTCGATGCTTACTGCATCATCTTCAGTAATAAACTAAAACTTAAAACGAGAAGATATTTAAAAAGAAAATATAATATGAGTATTGTCATATATGATTGCATTTTGTTTTATAATTATTGAAGCACTGTGCTGTATACTATTTCCTTGCCAAAAGATGAGTCTATGTTTAGATTCAAAATCATAATCGTCTTTGCAGCTGGTTTAAAATTAGAAAAATCATGTTTTGTTTACACATACACAAAGCCAAGCGTTAGTATTGGAAAATTCGTCTAAAATCTCTTGGTTAGACATGAACAAAAATTTTATATATTTATTTGAAATATATATTTTTTAATCCTTCTTTTAATGTTCATATATTAAATTAAAATAATTAATACCAAATGCACACAATATTAAAACTGTCGAGAATTGTGTGATACACAACGAATCATTTTGTTAACGTATTCTCGTACATTCAGTAGTCGTACATTTTTTGTATTAACCCCGCTTTCATCTATGTATTTAATATCATTATTGTTACTACCCGTAAGTTCAATTTTATATATGGTTTATAATTTTAAAGATAATTTTTTAATTTTCTTTTAAGATGCGTGTCGTGATAAAGCAAAAATAAATCTAAGAAATTATCGTTGGTACGATTAAATCTGTTGAGTATTTTATGACAGAGAACGAATCAAACTCACTTTTACCTTTGCTTTATGGCATTGATTTATCCTAAAATAGTAAGATAATATTATGTCTCTTCCATAACACATTTTTTAAATGAAATAACAGCCATGTTACATTTCTAAACTTGTTAATTATTGGCTGCCTACGCGCGTGTGTGCGAACGTTTTAATACGTGTTTATAATCATATGAATTTCGTATTAAGGTAATAAATTATACGCTCATTTTCAACATACTACAATAAGATCATTTAAATATGCCATATCAATAAGATATGGCATATTTTTAGACATAATAATATAATTGAAGGAAGAAGGCAGAATTAAACAAACAAGAACAAATGCAGACATACAGAAAACTTCTGAATGAGGTGGCGAACAAGAACACAGCTCTCTAGTATGAAATAAGAATATATGGGACTGAGAATGAATCAACTTTCGTCATGTTTGGTATGAAATGATTATTTAATTAATACAAATAAATAAATGATTTTAATTAATAAATTAAATAATTATGGCGCATCTACGCCGAGGAACTGCTCAATTTTCGGCCTTGTTTCCAAATTATAAACAACGTGACGTACTCGTATGTCTCGAAATAGTAGCGCTCAATGGAAACGGTTTGAACGGTATCACGGATTATTTTGACAGCCACTGGGTGAGTCAGAATACGCTGCACTGTGCATCACAAGAGTTGATGTAAACAGCACTCCGATTTGACTGACGCTTTGAAATAAAAACAATTGCATTTAGTTTGAGAGAAGGCGGCTATTTTTAGAGAAGATCGCCTCGCTTTAATGGAATGCGTCAGTGCAACAATATTTAGCAATAAACTTGTGAAAAACACGGTTCAAGGTTGAATACGATCATCCTCGACATACTGGGCAGATGACCAGTGGTGCAACAACGCCAACTCAATCAATGAGGTGCATCGGGGGCCAAACAAAATGGACGACAAAATTTCGAATCTAACTGTTACACTTTTCTAATTGATACATCTATCGTTCCCTTATTTGAAAGCCATTTACTTTATTTTTACGAAATCTCAAATACCTTTGAGTAATCTCGGTAGCTACGACAATATTTTTCGATAAAATTGATTTTGTATATATTACTTTCTAATGAATACATTTAATTAGTATTTAAAATATCACAGACTGAATAATCACAACATCATAATAAGAATGAGTTTTCCTTAATAATAAAAACATGTTAGTTCGGAGAAGAAGAAGACGATCTCCCGCTCGCTGGATGGACCAGGTCAAGATGAAGCACAATCGTCATGACTTCTCACCGAAGAGAATATGAAGATTTACCTCATTCTACACTTATAAAACGAACACTAATCTGAGAATAACTATTATTTTGGGTGTACTAGTTTCTTGCATCCGATAGCCAATGGTTTCTTACATCCGTTACATCTCGTGTCCGTTCGGCATTTAACATACTGAATATACGTATTTATGTATCAAGGTGCATTACGTGGTTTGCATTACGACTTCAAGCTGTCACATTCCCTAAGATAATTTCAGCAAATTTGATAATTCGCTTAAAATTTGATGACTTTCTTAACATACTGTTACTATCCTGACACAGGTGTTGCATCTAACTGAAGCTTTAAACACAGTTTCAGATTTCGTTGTAGAGATGTACAGAAGTAACTATATATATACAAAATATCGGGACGCAATTAGAAAATTTCTCTTGCCTGTAGATTCACGTTAACCGTTTAAATTGTAAACAAATATTATGCTTCTATATTTACATTTTTTAATTAAGATATCTATTATTCCGTTTACAAAGCTGTCAATTTTATTTAAATACAAATTAAAAGTATTAATTTTAAACATATACATATAAAATCAATTTTATCGAAAAATACTATTGTTGCTACCGGGATTCGAACCTGAATTAATATATTTAATTTATATTTAAAAAATATCATAGTCAAATGATCTGTATAATTACAACTGCACAATGAGAATGTGTTCTCTTTAATAATATCAATTTTGTATTATATTTGCATTGAATCTCAATTATTTAAAAATAATATTGATGCTAGATTACGCCAGGATCAAAATATACGTGTACATTTGAAATATTACTGTTTTTCTATTCAATTTTTGATCTTTATGACAGATGTCTCTGAGAAGGCTGCGAAGGAAGCTCCTGCGACCTGTTGATCTGGTGTTTATCAGTGACTTCGTAGTTTGCCGTTTGGTCACCCTCTCCACGCGGCTCAACAACCGGAGATTTCCTATATTTATATACTTTAAGATGCTTAGATCATTAAACATATTATAGAGTTCATTGTTGTAGCGACTATGCCAAAATATTTTTTCTGTAACTAACAAAAAGGTACGCCTCCAAAATATACTTTCAGTATCCCTCGGACGCGTTAGTACATTCTGGTCTGATAATAGATTTGAATATTAGGATTAAATTTCAAAGGGAATTGACACATCACTATTTTGTGCATTGTTACATACTGGTTATTGTTTTTCATTCAAAAAGAAAGCCTTTCAAATATATAAGGGTTGTTATATCAGTAATACACACTATGAAACAATTTAATAACACGAGAGTAGTGGGGGATCCTGGGATAGGGGAAGATTCTAGTCAAATACTCTATAGGAAGAAGGCAAATCTCCTCGTTAAAGAGTATGTATACTGGAATGAAGTTAGTTCACGCATTGGTACTACGAATATCGAGAGGAAATAATTTTTAATAATTAATATTAAATACACATTAAATTAATCAATTAGAAAGATACACTGAAAATATATAACTATCGATTTTTTTAAAAATTTGTTACCGAAATTCGAACATGGATGTCTTCCTAACCGGGGAAGGGCGTTCAGCAATTTCGAATACCGGGTAGCCACAATTTTTTTTTTTTTTTTTGATATTCAAACTTTTTCTCGTTGATTAATTTAATTAGTATTAAAATATGTTCTGAAAATGCAACTTCACAATAATAATGTGTTATTACTTTTGAAATATTTATCGTGGTTTTCTATTCACAGTAGAATATTTTTTAATCCACATGAATGAATAATAAAACTCAATAATTCAAGTACTGGGAGTTTACAAAAAAAAATATTTAAACGAATTTCATTAACTTGGTACATTTTTCTGATACTGTTTAGATCTACGTAGCAATACTTTAATATTTTTTTTTAATGAGGCCCTCCGATATAAATGTTAAGTCACCTACGAAACACCCTGTAGTTGGATAACGCTGACGATCAAAAAAACTGTTAACTACAGGGTAACTCAAAATTTGTGAATTTTTTAATATCTGAAGCGTGTTTAATGATAAGTTCATTAATTAATATATCACATAATACGAGTCAAAATATTTTTTGAAACATAATTAATGATATTGTTATTTTTATTTTTTGTTTAGTATTCTACCGTTCGTAATTAGCGCCCTTAGCCGATGTTTCGGCACTTATGAGAACGTTCGTCATCGAAACCACAGTTGGTATTTAAATATCGTTAGCGAAATTACCGCGTGGAGGTCACATTAATTCACGTTTGAGTGAGTGCTCCATCTCACTTGATGACGTCATCAACACATTATGTGTTAAGCGCGGTACTGCCAGGCTAGCGTCTAAATAATGCGCAAATTTAATAAATCACACCAACCCCACGTTCGAGAACAGATCATAACCAGATGTACAAGAAATATTTTCATGTTTCCACGACCGTTCACAATCTAGGATATTTTTTCGGATATATAATGTAACGTGAGTAATACAATATTTAAAACTTTGGTTTTTTGTTTAAAAAAAAAAAGATATACACAGCAGATCAGATTATGAACGGCCGTGAAAACCTAATAACATTTTCGAAGATATAATGGTTCGGATGAATAAAGAAAATAAGTATTTCTAACAATAAAAATCTGAAAACTTCAAAATCTCGGACACGTTATGAGATATCCTGAGAAGATATCTTGCAATACATAGCGCGGGGGAAGATTGCTGGAAGTCAGGGCCCTGGATGAAGAAGAACATCATGGCTGAGGCAATGGTTTGACCAGTCTACTGTAGACCTTTTCTTCCTCTGGTCATGAACGCAAGGTTTCTTCTATTCTCTACATTGTCACCGCATATTTTTCGAGGTCTTTGAGGTAATTGACGCAGTGCTTTATATAGGTGCCTTTATTGAGGCTTTTAGTTCTATGCCCAGACTTGACAAAATATGGAAAGACCGCGATATTTCCAAGACAACGAAACAATATGAATTATGTATTTTAATATGGTTTGGAATCAAGAGAAGAGCGATTGATGCCTTTAAGATGTGATGCTGGAGACACATGTTGCGCATACCGTGGAAGATAGCTCGGAGAAGCTCATTGTCGCGGTCGACATCGAAAGACAAAGAGGAAGAGGGTAGATATCCGAGTACATCTGAGAGCGATCGCGATCTAGTCATGTAAAACTTGCAGCAGTTGTGCAATATGAAAGTTTTAATAAAAGCTAACTTTTCGTTAGCGGATACTCGAAAGGAATGCGAATGTGTGCAGACCGCCCGTTCGCCATGTTATTTCAGTTCACAAGCGTGTTGAATAAACACAGTTTTATGCGGCCGAAGAAAAGCTGACGTGTTTACGCCTGCAACTTCTCCAGCGCGGGCTGGAGCGAGAGTTTTCTCAAAATTCACCCACAAACTATTTTGAAACGAACGCACGTAGGTAATGGCTATTGTGTTTAATATAAATCTCGCGCGTGCGGGAATCTCTTTGAACTTATGATTTAGATTTTTTGTGTATTTTATTTCTTTGTGATGATGATTCTTGCTATTTGGTTAGTGATTAAAGAACAGGAAGATATTGATTTTGTTTTATTTTCGATAGTCATAAATCTAATTTTCCAGAAAATAAGACTTGACACCTTTTTGAGGGTAACAAACTCAAGAGACACAATTAGAAATAACAGATATTACAACTAATATTAACGCTAATCTGGACGTATAAATATTAATAGTTATTCAAATGTGTAACTTGTTAATACGATATGATTAACTTTGTTGCACTTATAATCCATGCACTTCTGTTTTTGTGTGATACTTTTAAATGCAAGTTTGTAACATGTTCCTCTACCTGTCTTAAAATTATTTTTACGTTGTACCTTCATATTACACTAGGGTCTCATTAACGATCTGTTGATAATCTGTATACTAAAAATAAATTATGTAGAACGATGTAATGTAGATCTATACATTCTTCCCCTCAATTTTATCCATAATTAACAAGCGGAGCACTCCGTACTTTACGCAATTTATCCATGACATTTGAGTGTTCAAAAGGGTACAGCTCATTCCCATAATTTATTGTTTATTAATTCGCTTTGTTTTAAGATATTTTGAGGTCTGCCCGTACACCAACGTTAATAATGCCTCTATTCGCTCATCATAACAACTTTTAAGGTCCATGTTTCGTATCCATACAGTAACATCTACCAAACATAGCGACCCTTATTTGAAGGTCTAGGTGTCTGTTCTTTAACATGGTTAGGATACCTGCAATTTTGGCCATTTCTATGAGGGTTTCCAGAGTTATATGACCGAAACATAATAGAATTTAGTTATTTGATTTTTAGTATTGTAAGGATTTTTTCTTCAGACGTATCTTTAAGACAGTTATGAAAAATGGATTTAGCGTAGACACTACAATAATGAAATCTATACTTTTTTTAATGAACTAAGCGTCTCAAATATAATAGATCACGTGGAAAGGGTGACCAAAAAGCAGACACGGAAGTCACAGCTGAATACAAGACAAATAAGATGCAGGGTTTGGAAAGGCCTAAGCTAAGATGGAGGAATAACGAAATTCGCCTTTGAGAGCTAAAAACGGTGCGAAATGAGATAAATGGGAAAACACTCTTGAGAAGACAACGATTAGATGTTATAGAACTAATTGTGAAGCCAATACGGTGATATTATCACATAATCTTCGCGCTGTTCAGGATGCTTACTCTGAACAACCGTTTTCAGTGTCATATCTACGTCTACAGTGACCAAATGGATACCCCAGTGGTAACGACCTAGAAGCAGACTGAGGAATAGGTAAGCTGATTGTGATGAAGAAGACTGCCGCAGGATGGGAGTCCAGGATTGGAGTCGGCGGAGACCACTTATCCTGAGATGTAAAGCCGTGTAAGAAGTAGAAGATCTACTTTCACAGTTTTGTGCTACTGTCCCAGAGACACAAATCATTATTTTTTTCAAAACATTAATTCTAAACGCGAGTGTTGAAATAAGAAGGAGATTATATCATTATAGAGAAATGTGTGGCTAGCGAGTACGAGCTTCGAGTCAGCTGCCAGCATATTTCGGTCCATACATATTATGTTCAGTGCGCTGAGTCACATTCTAAAATCAACCCGAACACCGGCCAAAATAAAAAGATGAAAAAAATACCGATATAGACAAATGATTTGTCGGAGAATTGAGTGGGAACCGCGGTTCGGATTTCACAGCTGACATTTAGCCATGTTTCGGAGAGGCCGACAGTATAAAAGTGTCCACTACTTCGGTGACCCCAATACGTGAAATCGTCTAAATAGCTCAATGTCAAAACTATTTCATCTCTTTTAGATTTGTCCATCAATATCATCAGCTTCAGAATATCTTCATCGCTGGATATATGACAAAATTCGCCAACTCTACGTCTTCTCATCTATATGTCATACAGATGAGACTGGTCCCTTTTGAACATACAAATAGTAGCGAAATTCGTGTTGGGCGCGAAGGAAATCCGAGACTAATGAACATCGCAACCATTATTATCACTCCTGGACACATCCCTCCCCCCTTCGCCACCATATGTTACCAGCTAAGTTTGTTCCATCGATACTCCATTGAGCATATTGTATTATATCCATAAAATATTGTGGACTAGGTCTGTTACATTTGTATATTTTTTCGAAAGATTGATTTTTTCTAATTTCTTTTAACTTCACTATAAGATGAATTATAAGCGTGTCCCACTACTCTAAATGGAAATGATTGTATATTATATGAACATAGCAATTAGATGTAGGATAATGCATACATTTAGTTCATTAACATCTTATTATCAAATTTTTTTGCCCTTGTTGTATAAAACCTATATGTTTGTTTATAAAACCTATATTTACGATGTATATATATGTAGTAAGGTTGAGTTAAAAAATATAATATCTTTCCACCTACGCCTCTACTGCCTTCTATCCTTCTATCTATTGAGTTGTAAAAAAATAAATATTTCATTGCTGAGAATGCGTTCAAAATGTACAGCACGCAAGATATTAGTTATCTTGAGTTATTAGTAATGTAAACTAATAATAATAATAATAATAGTAATTACCCATACTTGGTATCTAGTAATTGTGTGTTCTTGGATATATTCAAATATTGCTATTAGTAATGTGGTCAATCCAGGCCCTCCCTTGTACTGGCCTTGTACTGGCCAAGGTAATGTTTTTCTTATTTTCTCTACCAGCTCGTAAATGACAGCATTGATACTCAAAATTATTTTTTAAAAAATGTATACACCCGTGATTCTCAAACATAGAAAGAACATTACCAGTTCGGGACCTTGTTTTCCCCTTACAGAATGCAGATCTTTACCGTTTCCATGGCTCTCTGGGCAACTTTTAATTTGTGTATGACATTGAAGAAAAAGATACACGCCTCGACTCCGCGATTCACTACTAGGAGCACCCACTAGATGTAGAGTTAAGTTTTCTGAGAAATTTTGGCTTTGACGCACGCTAAAAATATAATCGAGACAATGACAATTGTTTTTAGTCAGAAGACATGACGTTGTTGCGCTCCTATCGCACGGTGCACTAGAAGAAAATAACTCATGATCACGTCCGCCGAATGTATCGTGAATCACAAAAATACTTTCTTCAATAATAATCGACCTCTGAAACGTTTGCGTATTTTTAATGTTGGTATTACTCAAGAACACTGTTCTTTGTTGAGAATTCGTGCAACAGATGTCACCCAAAGGTGAATATATTACAGTTTGCGACTAACACAATTATAATTATAGACACTGTCTCATAATTGTACCACAACACTGATGACCGATGGTTTTGGAGATTCGAAATGTAATTATAGTTTGACATTTTATATAACATTAGCAAATAAATCGCTTTGATAAAATACAGAAAATTAATATTGTAATGTAATAAATCAGTGATTTTATTTATCTCTCGCGTCAAGATGTGGAGGATGTGGAAAGCGATCAAAATTAATTTTTCAATAAATATATACATCCAATAATTTCAAGCCTGTAGTTAATCTCCGTAGCTCTGTTTACAGTTGAAAAATGAATCGTGAAAAGAAAATAAGAATTCGACACGTCAGAGAAGTGGTGTTTGTAACGTGTGCCGCGTACACCGCGACTAAAGAATGCCTCTGTTCTTTAGGAGCATCCTCCTGAAGAAGGGCATTCCATAATGTGCAGGAAAAAATTCAGGCATGTTGCAATAAGCGATGATGTCATTAACGATCACTGGGAATGTACATCAATGATGAATAACAAGAATGAAGCTACACGACCTAGGATTACGAAGAGTGGAGACATCAACATGTAGTAGCAGACAAAAGGATCATGGTGCTCAAATATGATGCACGCAAATCGAGAGACAGAGACATAACATATATAATATATAGAGATATTAATAACAAAAGCAATTAGTTTAACACCACTATTTATTGATACATCGATACGCTTCGATACCTAACAAAAACAAAACTATAAAAGTGCCGGATAACTAAATTAATACTATAATACTAATCAGAAATTACTGTGATTAGTTATCCAACACTTTGCTACTGTTACATGTTAATGTATCAATAAATTGTCGTTTTAAACTAAGTGTTTTTCTTCTCATTTATATATATTAGGTTGCTACCGGGATTCTAATCTGGACCTTTTCCTATCCGGGCAAACGTGTTACCATTTTACAACATCAATCTACGTTTACGACAAATTTGTAACTTGTATTATGTATATTTTTATAATTGATACATATATTAATATTGAACAAACTTGAGTGTCTTTTTTTCTGTATCGAAATTACGATCGCTAACCACAGCCCATAATCGAGGACTTTAGCGTCAATAAGTATGTTGTTCAGGGTAAATTTGCGAACAGAGAAGGGCTGATGCAATCATGGACCGCTGAAGAAGATCATTTCATTTTTAAATTAACTTTAAATTGCGATGAATTGTCCTGGAGAAAATGCACATCGATTCATAGCATACAAAGCAAAATTCATTATTTCTTTCGCGTTTTAGATTAAGTAATTAAATATTTACTTACTATTATGATAATAAAGACGTTGATATTATTGAATATCTTTTCAAATACGAATAGTCTGTATTTCGTTTATTAGTCTCTGAATCAATTTCTCAACAATCCCCTGTGATAATTTAATGTTTAACGAACAGATGGTCTAATTATTATTTAATTTGAACCCCTTTAATACTCGGCTGGCATACTATCATTGGGTCCATGGCTCTTATTTATTAATTTACTAATTAATGTGTCTGGCAGCATTGTCTGTTTATAAGATATATCAAAGGTGCTATTTTCGACTATATCATTTATCAATAGATTAATAATTTTCATCTACAGGTATATGGTAAGAAAGATATATGACGCAAGTGTTGATGGCACCAGAAATAGAGGACGTCCGCGGAAGACTTGGCACGACCAGGTAAACCAGTTAATGGAGAATGGTTCTGTTAGAAGCCTCAACAGATGTATGAATGTGGATGAGGCGAGAATTGTGTGTCAGGACAGAAAAGTGTGGCGCTCTATCCTCTCTGCCTACCCCCGCGGGGAAACGGCGTGATGGTAAGTAAGTATAAGGTAATATTTTGAGTAGAAAAGTTTTGCATTATCGATTATTCTTCGTATACAAGGAAGAGTATCCTTCACGTTTTTGTGTGCTCGGGAGGTTGAAAATTCTAATGCTGATGCTACAAAGTCTGCAACATCTTGGGCGTAGGAAAACACCTGACTTCTGTGATTTTGGCGCTTGTTTTTCTACTTTTATTTGCTGCGCACATATATCATTACCTTCAAATTAAGTTACTAAGCAGCTTCTCGCTTTCATATCGTTTTTAATTAAGGTTCACTTTCAGGATGTCTGTGAGCTGTTTTTCTGGCTTCCAGTGAGTATTTACATTATAATATTTGAGAGTACATTAATCATTCGGTTTAGGTATGTATCCTGACTACGTGACCAATTCACGAAAAACATTGCAGAATGATAGTGGCTTCAATACTCGTTATTTTGGCTTCTTTGAGCATCCCATTATCTTTCCTGGTGGCTTTCCAGAGCTCTGACGTAACTTCTGCACAGGTTCCACATATCACAATGTTGAAAGTATAACAGTATTGTACACCAACATCTCTAGTCAATGAAATACTCCGTTTCTGTCTTAAAAGCATAAGCGTTAACCAAATATGTGCCAAAATCTAAATAGTTATTTTACGTGGGATATGTTTAAATATAACACATAATAATGTGAGAATTGCATAGTTGGGAGCGATCCACTGATCAACAGACTCTAGAGACGCTCACCTTTACTGACAAAGGTCGGGGGTTCAAACTTCATCAACGGCGATTACATTCATCCCTTTTCAAAAGCATTTAGCTAAGTTCAAAAACAGTAATACAATTTTTGTGGCACATTAACCTGCACGTCTCTGGGTTCGAGTCCCGGTGGTTGAGTAAATATTTTTTCAGTACATTGAGCTGTAGTACTTCACATATGGAAACAATAATAATTACATTTTGAATATTTATTCCTTTAATGTCAAACAATATTTTATTCCTTTAATGCAATACTTTTCTGTGAAGAGTTTTTTGAGTTATTCCGCAGTATATATCGGACCTCTCTAGTCACCGCTTTGGATCCCATTGCATCAGCGACATCACCGCTGATGGTGAATCTTGCATCACAATTGAATGGATCCTATTGCTAAGAGTTCACAATCTCTTAACCAACGTTGGTTTTTATTCGATCCATACGATACAAAAGAAACATTTTTAAAAAATAAATGATAATCTCACTTTATATGTCACTTAAAAAATGGTACTTTAAAAGAGATATTTAAAAGATGTGGAATAGACGTGATTACATTGTATCCTGTTTCAATATTAAACCATAATATGAATGGCTTATCAATTCGTACACTTGAACTACTTCCCTACAACAATATAATATAATTATATAAGTTCATCGTTTACCCCTATTCAGGCAGTGCCTTTCATAATTTTCCTCTTAACAAGTGCATTAAAGTTTTTGATCTTTTGCCAAATATCTTTTGATATCAATTAGCGCAGTCAAAAAATTCTAATTTATGAATCCTCTTCCGTTATTTTCTTTCATCAACATCCTTTCTTTTTCTATTGAATATTCCCGTACAGTTTGCTAACAACGCTCAAGAGGTTAATATAGTATATAATAATTATAATTTCCACACTCTATACGAGAACCTTGTCGTTGTATTGAGGCATAATGACAGCCTTTCTCCAATCTATGGAAAATTAAATGCGTTAGGATAAAACTAGACAAGGAAACTAGAATAGGATTTAGGTGCTATTGGGTCTGGTTTCCGAGGAATTGAATACTCTTGATGAGCAGCAAACTACGTGAACTTGGACGCGAGGGATAGTTAATGATAATATTATTGCAATCGTTGTTAATTGACTGATACTTTGATAAGTCAGTGATATAAAGTTTTGACAGTTGGGTGACAGGGAAAGACTGACGTCATTTCTTAAACTGATATCTGGACAAAGGCGCTTTTAGAGTGGCTTATTGATCTAGTGTTTGAGACGCTGGCCTAGTGATATACTGCTCAGTGGTTCGCGCCTCGTTCCAGGAGACCAGAAAATTAGTTATATTTTCGTAAAACAAGCGTTTAACTTAGTTTGATAATTGATGTGATATGTATTCCGTGTACGCATCTCTATTAAAAAAAAACGAGTGCAAAGATTATCTCAAAATTTCGGTAAAAGATAGAGCTAGTGTGGAGCGAGCTGTCATTCGTTGCGTATTGTGTAAACTGTGTAGAATCATGAACTTATGTTATGAACTTAAATCTCCAAGATGCGAAAGCAGTGTTTCATCCATGTACCGTATACTTAATTTGGAATTTGAAATAATATGTCGTATTATTTTTGATTTATAACTTTGTTGAAAAATGTGCGCGTTTTAATAACACTTTACGTTTAATGCAATACAAATATGTGAACATCGATAATATATAATAGGAGATTGTTTAATGCTGGATAATAATTTTACATATATTCCAATTGGAGGTATGAAGGAACATACTTGGACGGATTGATGCTTTTCAGATATGGTGCTGGAGACACAGGTTGCGTGTATTCTGAGAGATGAAACGTATGAATGTTTATATGGATAAACTTAACCATTTACCTGAGACAAATCCTTAAATTTTGGGGAATCTCGTGAGAAGAAGTTAGTTTGTTGTGGTGAGTTATAAAGAAGACGCAAAGGAAGAGGAGAATCAAGGCAACAGGCACTTCTCTGGTGACATAAAAGTAGAAGAGCATAGTCAAAAGGGCGGAGGTTTATGAGATACTCTATACGTATGACTAATATTCATCCAACCTTCCTCATAGCTACCTACGGCAGAGATAACTTAAGTCAATTCATTGCCAAATACAAAACAAACTGTTATATTTTATCTAAAAAGTAACAAATATTAGCATTAAGAATGAAAGAAAATGGATAAACTATATGTATGTAACAAAGAGAAAAGAATAATCCGAGTAGCTACATCATGCATGGTGCGGAAAGCGGCGATTAACGCAGATAAGATTTGACAGGGGCCGCGTAAACGGTATTAACATCAGTACAATCAACACAAAGACAATACATAATCAAAAGTGACCAATTTAAACTAATTCCTTCACAGGTGTTACGTGTTATACATCCATAATACAAACTCACGTACATTTTCAAGGTGCGCGCTCACGCGCCCAGTTTGAAAATAGAATAGTGAAAAATTTACCCCCGCTCTTCTCCTAGTCCGCGAGAGTCTCGCACTGCGCAGACGCACGTGCTCTGAGAGTCCAATAACTGACGAACAATCCCTTCACGAACGACTGCCGGCGGCGACTGGCCTATTGCAACACTTATTTCAAACGCACGTTCGCGGAACTATCGAGCAGCGGAATCTGAAGCATTTCACTAAACGGAAAACAGCGGATTTTCTCCCAACGACGCGGTCGGTAAAGAAGCTCGCGCGGCTGCCGGCCGAGCGCGATCCGGACTCGGTGGATCGATTTCACGCGGTTTTCGTCAATTTTTCACCGTTCGCGCGGGACTCTGGGACCC
This sequence comes from Eubasilissa splendida, assembly GCA_031772225.1. Lineage (NCBI taxonomy): Eukaryota > Metazoa > Arthropoda > Insecta > Trichoptera > Phryganeidae > Eubasilissa > Eubasilissa splendida. The sequence goes on from CM062870.1 coordinate 14,008,718, forward strand.
CTGGGCGGGCGGCAGATGCGATCGATGATCGATTCCGCGCGGGGGGTATCGACGGTGGGTTTTCGAGCGCCGAAGAGCGATGCTCGGTCGGTTTCGTTGTCGGTTTCGAACTGGCACCGGACGAGGCGCGCGGCCGATCTTGTGGCGGGGAGGCGCGTGGGTGGCGAGCGCCCGCGCACATGCACGCGAAGAGCGAGTGACGAAATGTAGAAAGAATTTTCCGACTGACCGGGAAAGTTTCTAGAGAAATATACGTCATGCAAGTGACGAAACACTCGGAATTCACTTATTGATAGATTGAAAGATCGAGAGGAAAATCGCAATTGCAGGGATGTCAACACGAAGTGAAGAAAAAAAATCGTTGCATATAGAGTTGATTGAAATGTTTTATATAGCCGCGGGGAGGCCTTCATCCAGCAGTGGATGATTGACAATGGCCGATTTAAGGGGTTGTATACAAAATTTGTGCCAAACCTAAATGTTTATAGTATTAACTCTACACATAATTTTTAATTTTAAAAACTCTACAAATTATTTTTAATAATTTAACGTCAACCGGTTTCGATACAACTGTATTTTCGCATCGAAATAATTCATAGTTGTTCATACAAAGTTTGTTAGTTTTAAAAATGTATATTTTAGAATTTACTATTACGTTCCCTCTCCTGCGCTTGTTAACCACGCCCCTAACCCAACCAAATTCTAATCTTCCCCCTCCACTTCTCAATCCTAAGTAGCACGTAGTCCTTTAGTCTTAAGTTTAGTATTAGTAACATTACTGAAGATGATGCGTCAGCATTGAAAACGTTATTTTATTTTGAATATAATTTAATATTTTAGAGATATTAAAGTTTCAATAAAGTCTAAGGCGTTTGAATACGATATGGAGCTGATGCTATCAAGAAAATGGTTAACTATTATTAATGTTCTAGTTTTATTATCAATCTGAAGCCTTTCACTTTTAAATCTTTTTGTGCCGATCTACGTCCAGTGTTGAATAACGGCCCGTGTTACCTGACGCATCCTAGGATGAAAACTCTCTTTAAGTACACAATAACAAAACATCTGTAGTTTAAAATTTGCAGCACACACCTCTAATTATTAGTCACGTGAACATAAACGTAAACAAGGGACATAAACCATGTCAGCGAGATTCGACTTATTATGTATACAAAAATGACCTAAAATCACCATAGATCCTTACAACCAAATTTTCTGAAAGTTAGGTAGCCTGCATGAATGATGTTACAAGTAAGAGGTAAAGGGGTCAGAATTGTGACATATATGGGAGGCGGGGAAGAGTTAAAATTTCACGAAAAGCCTGTGAGATTATTTATGTAAGCATCCCTAGACATAATTCAATAACATTAACATTTATTTAGTTTTAATTGCTACCGGGCGATTCAAAATAACTCGACTGACAAACGACAATGACATTTGACGTTTGACGAACGTGAAGTGAGTCGCAAGATGCCAATATATAGATGTGGGTGTAGAACAATGGTCTTGCTGTCTGAAAAAAAAATTAACGATATTTTTGACGTGACTCATCCCTAAAATATTCGATACATTTAATTTTTTTTTTTAACTTCTTGACTTGTTGGCATTCTGCTGTTGTGGCAATACCGATATCAACTTAAATAATAATAAATGATAAACCAGCGACAATAATCCAATATTCGTCAAGAGATAGCCAACACCCACGCGCTTTGTGTTACAGTGTTTCAAAACCTAGGTGCCAGATTTAAAGAATACCAATGGCGGGATGGTGGAAATTTAGACGAAATCATACTCCCAATCGTGCTCTTTCTGTGAAATAAACATTCATTATCATACGGCGTGTAGTTATTTTTTTATTGATTTTTCAAAAGTGCAAAAAATTATTGCCCACAAACGTAAAATGACGGGTATGACGGCAATATATATGTGCGGCGTGAGTCATCCCTAAAATATTCAATGCATTTAATATATTTTTTTAAATAAATCGATATTTGAGTTATACACACACAGCTGAGTTTTATTTTTATCACGACTATAGTTTTGTGTCGTGCAACCACTGCCGATACTATAGTCGGATAGAAAATTAAATAAAACAGAAGTAGCAAAATATGCTTTTAACAATTCTTTAATTTAAATCCGTCCGAGTTTTATTCTACATGCATAAATAAGCTTGTCTTCTTCTTCTTCTTTCAAATAGGCAATCCACCCTTCAAGAGTGATCTGTGCCATCAAACAAGTTCAAACATTATTTCATAGACAGCAGTACAACAATATTATTGAATAGGGAATATTGCATTACAAGTTAATACCATTGACATTCAAGAAATTTGCTATTATATAGCTTAAATGTGGCGAGTTGAGGGAAAGAAGATGACACAAGTTAACCGGGAGTTGAAAATTACCATTGACAAGATTATTGTAAAAAAAACCTGTGATCCGCAATGGACAGGCAAAAAAGACATGGTCAAGGGTTTCCTCCTCGGCACCACATTCACACATTGGGGAGTCTATTATGTTCATTCTGAACAAATGTGAGGCCACCTGGCAATGCCCAATTCTCATTCTAGAGATATTTGCTACTGTTCTTTTTGAGACTTTCCTGTTGGAGAACCAAGGGGAGCGGGGAATATATCTTTGGATTATTTTAAGCCGATTACCCTTGTGATTGTTTGGATCCATCCATTGTGCAGACCAGATAGAATACGTATGTTTTTTTACAATATTAATTGTGTCATACATTGGGATATGGAAAAATAAGCTTGTCATTCATTAGCATTAATCTGTAGAATCAAACTGCTCTGACTTTGATCAATAATATTTATTTACTATATTGTCATGTTTAATTGAATTCGAAGGTTGAAATCAGCCATTATTTTTGGATCAACTGAATATTATGGCGAGGCGTTAACCTTTACCATATCATGATATAAAATACCCTAACACAGCCACGCTGTCAACTCGTGTTACCGTAAATAACAGTTAGAAAAAATGTTTTTATTAGCTTAAATGGCTTTAATGGCACAAATTTACTCTGAATATTGAGCATTCAATTTTGAAAAAATGATTAATAACATAATTTAGAGCATTCATTAAGTCGTATACAATGTGTCCTTCCTTCTAATCTCTCTTCATTTAGTTAGCGAGAAAGAGACAATTATATTTGTATACTTGTTGTTCTTTTCGCTGTGAAAATAGTGTGTGATCTCTGTCATTCATATCACAAATTGTATATTTACCAACGTATTCATTTTACAATGTATTAAATGGAAAAAATTATTGTTTTTGTACGATTCCCTTTTCATAATTGGTTTTTCACTAGTCATTCCTAAGCGGTAATATTTTCTTTAGAACTATCTAAAATATGAATTTTATATTGCATGTATTTACCGAAATATTACAGGTTTAATTATAATTGTAGACCTGTGTTACTGCATGGTTTGGGAAGGGTTAAAATGTATCAAAAATTACAGAAGGCATTTTGAAATACCGCTTCTATTTTATTAATAGTTCGCGACGTTCAGTGTGCCATTATAATAATCGACGATTAGCTTTTGGAATAGGCAATTTGGCTGAACGATTTGCAGAATACATTTGGCATGAGGTGCATCGTCCAATTATAGTTAAGTGCATTCCTGACAGATGTCAGCGTTCATTATTGTACCGTTTTGTCCAATCCCGGACATCGGGTGTCGAATTGCCAACAGATTGCCGCCGAGAGGATTGCAAGCTTCAATGAACCGCATCCGGCCATTCATGAATGAAGAATCTTCGATACCACATGCAAGTAAATTCATAATTCGGTCGCGGTGCCAACAATGATGACTGTTGGTATAATACGGAGAAGAATGTTGGCCAGATTTATTTTTAAAATAAAAAAATAAATAGCTTCATTCGCACGGAGATGAGGATACCTGACCAAAGAATGGCATTGACTGCAGAGCAGTTTAACGACCGGAACATTGTTAGGCTACAATTTTGTTATCCTACAATTCTTCGCTGGGAAAAATGTTCACCGAATACATAGAAAACGCACTTTTGATATGTCAAAATGACAGATTTAATTTTGACTTTTTTGGCTGTTTTAATTTAGAACCGATTGTTAAGATGTTTACTTATTTTTATAATGGTTAGGTTAGGTCAGTTCATTTGAACTTTGTTTTATTAATACCACACTGTGGTGCTGATTCATGATGTCTATTTAAGATATAGAAGCAGTAATTATATATTTTTTAAAAGTGCACATATATCTTGGGAGAATTTTTAGCTGAAATTTGTGGACCGCGAGCAATTGTGGCTGGAAAGAGTTGCGGTTGAAAAATTGAAGAACTGCAAACAATATTTCTACCCATTGCCATCGAAGCCATACGTATTTATTATCACGTGTCTATGGAAATATTGTAATTTGTGTACTTGTATGGCGGACAGGGTCTTGCACATATTCGTTTAATTAGAATTATTACATGCAAAAAAGAAAAATAAAACAGTCTATTGTAAAAATAAACTCAATTGGAGAAATTTTAATAAACGTCAAATAATCTTACAGCATAGTGTATTAACACTAACCTATATAAGTAGACATTTATGTGTCTTTATATTTCCATATCTTTAAAATTGTATTGTGTGAGTAATAGGACCTTCACTGACTCCACATTTAGTATAAAAATAACAATAATATTGGATAATATTAATAACGATATTTTCGTAAAAACTTTCACCTCTAGAGCGCTTTTCACTTAAAATGTTTAGTCCTACACGAATATTAAATATTATTATTTGAACTTACGGATGTGATTTTGTGAAAAAGGCGTTTTAAGTCTTTTACAAAATAAAGTCTCTGGCACACTGTTTCTTATGACGGAGGGCCAAACACTTTTGGACCTGCTGCCGCAAATCCCCGTTCACTGAATTAAGACTAAGGTTCTACGACTCTTGCTGCGGCTGAAATAGAGACTGACCTAAGAGTTTGACGTGTACTATTCCAATTCTCTGGGATGCAGAGTTCCTGAAGACACGAAGGGGCTGTGTTATGTGTCGCCCTGCTCAATTCTACTGCTTGTATGTCGTTTTTGGCAAAAAAACCCTCATTCTTTCCAGAAATATAAAAATAAGACACACACATATTTTAGGATGTTTCGAAAAGTAATCGAATTTTTAAAGAACTTATCGACCCTATCCCTGAAATATTAGGTTGAAAATTAGTCAAACATTGATGATAACACCTCCTTTGTTAACGAACTTAATTAGCAGCTCGCGAACTAAATACGTGAAGCAACGTAGACCAAAAAAGACACATTTTCTAAGGCGGATTAAATTTCAATTGAAAAATGAGCACATTCCAGTCCATTTATTATTATTTTAATTTAAAGCAATCTTTTAATTGGAACAAATATATAATATACGCGAATATATAAGACGTGTCTGGCCACCATTTATTCGATTTTATATACTGTAATACTTTCGCTGTGCTCCAATTTGAATTTGACAGGTGTCCCGTGGGCGGGAAACTAAACAGTCGGCCATCTTGGCTTGGCGGGAAGACATTTGCTGGCGGAGAAAATAGGTACATGGACACGATGCCGAGTCGAGCACTTCTGACGGGATTCATCGATGTCACGAGGCGGACTAATGTAAAATACTAAACAAAACGGGGAAAAATATGTCAATTTACGACGAGGAAGGTCTAAACAGGGGGTACAATTATCGATATCTAAAAAATCATCGTGTTGTAGTTTGATATTCGGTGTTCGCCTCACCTCGATCCTGGGCCACGTTGAGGGCTACTAATCATATCCTATATTTGGCGATTGACCCCTTCATTGCCGATCTTTTAAACTCCCAGACTATTATAAACAAATATTAGCAGAATTTTTATACATCATGTGAGCGAAAGAGTTAAACTGAGTCTGGCATTCAGGAAGAAGGTCAAATATCAAAAACCAATGATGGCACGATAAAGATTTTCAATAAAATGTCACAAGAAGAAATCACATTAATTCAAAATTAAATAAAACAAAAAGTTGTAGTAAAAAGGGAAATTTTGATATTGTTTATATTAGAACATATATTATGTATTAAGGAGAACGCATTCTTATTGTGAAGTTGTAATTATTCAGAACAAAGCTCTGTGATGTTTTAAAACAACGTAGATGGCTTTCAAATAATGGAACGACAGGTGTATTAATTTGAAAAAGCGTAACATATAGGTTCGAAAATTTGTCATGAAAAATACTGGCGCTATAATACAATTGGTAGTGTACTTCCCCGGATTGGAAATAGAGATCCAGGTTCGAATCCCGGTGGCGTAAAAACAATATTTTTCGACAAAATTGATTTTACATGTATATATTTATAATTAATACATTAAATTAGTATTTTATATATTATGTATATATTTTAAAAGAGAACATACTTTTGTCGTAAAGTTGCATTTTCAGAACATAGTTCTATGGTATTTTTAATACAAATTAAATTAATCAAGTAGAAAGATATACAGAAAAAGTATTTTTTGAAAAATAGAATTTTACTACTTATTTTTCTTGCTGATTTATTAAATTAGAATTATATTATTGTTATAATGTATTTTTGGGCAATAGGTCCGAAGTACGAGAGAATCGTTTTTCAGCGTGTCGATGAATCTTTCAATAAATTTTAGTTATCTCAAAAATGCAGACGACCATGAAACTTGCATTCTCCAAAATATCACCAAAACTCTACAATTAATTCATAGCGCAATCAGGATTTGAGATCCAGTACTGGAGAAAGACTGCACAAGGAAGCTGGACGTAAGACAGTCCAGCATTTGAAGCCTCTCCTTATTATTAAAGTGGCGGGAAACAAATTAATAAGATATGTTGAATAGAATTTTTCTATTGGCATATTGGATAACGCAATAAAAATAAAAATGTCAAATACACTCGCCAGGATTACATATTTTAGTGAACCAAAACGTATCCTACGACAGAAAACAAACCACTTGAGAAAAGACAAACAAATTCTATTCTTAACACATTCTATTCTCAAAATAGATACTTTAAAAATAAACATCTACATTTATGTAACAATGTGATATGCATGTTGCATAAATCAAGGCGCAGCACTGTCGGAGTCGCTGCAAAATAGCAATGTTAGGAAGGATTTTTCGAAATTTCTCCCTATAAGAAGAGAGCAATTAACATTAATAGTATTATATATTAGGAGAACACATTATTATTGTGAAGTTGTAATTATTCGGAACAGACGGTCTGTGATATTTTAAATATGAATTAAATATATTAATTAGAAAGATATACATATAAAATCAATTTTATCGAAAAATACTGTTGCTGCGCCACCGGGATTCGAACCTGGATCTCTTTCCTAACCGGGATAATGGAATGATTAAATGTATTAATATCAAAAAGGTAACATATAGGTTCGAAGATTTGTCGCTGTAGCATAGTTGGATAATGCACCTTCCCCGGTTAGAAAATAGATCCAGGTTCGAATCCCGGTAGCGCAACAACAATATTTTTCGATAAAATTGATTTTATATGTACATATTTCTAATTAATATATTTAATTCATATTTAGTATTATATATGTAAAAATAAAACACTTGTTTTTTGATTCTATTCGTTTTATTTACTTGAGACGCGTTTCGCCTTGCAAGAGCATTATAAATTCAACAATTTAACTCGACAATTTGTATTTATAACTATAATGGGCGACCGCTATACAATTTTATTTACATGAGATGAAAAGGACAACATTATTCATTGGAATTGTGAGGCCTTACATGTGATCATGAAACATTAAATAGTATTATCATTATGTATTTACAATTTTTAGTGCAATAAATCATTTATATCACGACTGTAATTTTAAGAAACTATAGACCTACTTTAATATACGGTCACCGAACATGGATCCTTTGGAAAGTTAGATCAAGTATCCAATTTATCGAAATGAGTTATTTTAGGGGATTAGAAGGATTGACCTTTTTAAACTATTCGAGAAGCACAGAGATAAGGGAGACTCTCGGCAAGGAAACCCTACTTATATATTTATAAATGTCTTAGCAACCGGAGGGAAGAAGGCCGTTGGAGTAAACAGATACAAATACTGTATTGACTGATTGGGTTTTGATTGATTAAACAATAGAGAAAGACAGAAGCGCCCTGTCGACACTTTGGACCTTCAACCCTTCTATTATAGTATAAGGCGATTCAAATAATTGTACCACTATTCAAGCTTTAAAATCTATGACTAGCAAATTGTTTCACCTCAACCCTTTGAGGTTATGGACCGCCAACCCCACAGAACTAAGAGTAGAATATGAGAGATGAATCTTTCCCTTCGTTGCGCAACGTGGGTTATGTATATTTATTTAAAACAATGTAGATGGCTTTCAAATAATGGAACGACAGATGTATTAATTTGAAAAAGTGTAACGTATGGGTTCTAAAATACTGACGCTATAACACAATTGGTATTGTACTTCACCGGATTGGAAATAGAGATCCAGGTTCGAATCTCGGTAGCGCAAAAAAAATATTTTTCGACAAATTTGATTTTATACGAGTATGTATATATTTATAATTATATTCATAACATCAAGAATGTGTTCTCCTTAATAATATATTTATTCAATAATTAGAAACATCAGAATCTGACTAGAATACAAATAGGACAATTATGACTCGTTAGTAATAGAATAAAATTAGACGATGACCAGCCTCAACACAGTAGACATTTGAACACCACCAGTTGTGGTCAACATAGTATATTTTTAAATGTGTATACAAAGATGTATTGCATAATACATCCTTTTTGCGTATTCACTTCATTCTAGCTTCAATCTTGCAACGAACATGTTTAATGTTCAACAAATTAAATAGTTCATAATAACTAATAACTATCATTCATATTCTATTGTAAATTGGATGCATCGATTAGAAAATGAACACGAATTTAACAGGCGCTTGGATGAAACACATAAAACACTGCATTTAAAAAATCACATATTTATATGGGTATTTTATATCTGACTAAATTACAAAACGTTCAAGGAATATATAAAAATCCGCACCGTTACGGAAAATATTATTGGTTTAAATCTACGTGCTTACTGCGAAATAAATATTTACGAAATTTATTCATTATTAATTTATATCTTTGCTTCAGGCCCTAAATTATCTAACAAGAAATAGTCTGACCCATCGAAATTTGATGAGATATATATAATTTGCAATCAACAAAATTTTTAAATTAATCAAAGTAATAGCATAATTACGATCTTATTGAAATGCTTACATCACTGACATGGTTTAAATTAGGCACCCATAAAATATTGTGGACTAGATCTGTTATACTCATACTGTCATATCTGTTATATATATAAGGTATTTGGGTGGGATATTCTCAGAAAATTTAGGTATCTTGCTTTCAATTTTTGTTGATTTGTCTACTTCATATACAAGTGTATATATGATTAACATATTTATATTTTGTATGAAATTTTATTACTGAAGTGATGTTTGGTTTACACCTTGGGTAGGCGCGAATATACTAGCAGAATCTTGCGAATATAAGAAATAACTTGTGGAGATTGCAATAAAAAATTTCTCTGTATAACAATTTAAACAAACCACTCTTTCGATAGTCACAAACTAAAATTTCTCAACATGGTGCCTTATAAAGGATTAATAATTAACAACTTAGATACCGCTGAAATACAAAAGAATTTAAATTCGGAGAAAACACTAAATAACTAAATAACATTCCGTAACACTTCACTTTTACTGTCCATATTACCTTTAACGACCGAAATCTCCCCCCCTTACCAAGCCCCGCCTGACTACCCCGCATATATTAACACACTGCAATTAGTTTAGTCTACCTGATGATGAGAGGGAGTTCACCTCTCAAAACCATAGTACTGACATCTTAACCCAGCGTGTGGTGTACAAATAAAATAATAATGTTACAATCAATTAATGATATTAATGAGTTCTTATTTTGAGTCAATATAAATGAAAAAAGGGATCCTTCTGTTAAAATATTTATCCGCATTAAAAAGTGCATGTACTGCGGTCACGATTTCAACCTAAGATTATAAATGACAATGGTCAGATGCAATGTGTTCTCGATATAATTTGTATAGAATGGAAGTGTGGATACTTACTGAAGAAATGATAAGGCGACTTGAAGCATTTGAGATATTAATCTACAGAAGAATGCTCAAAATAAACTGGTTGGATAGAGATACGAATGAAGATGTTATGGATGTAAACTTCAATATAACATCCGTAGAAGTGCGAGATCTTGCAGGGAAAGATCGGTGGAAGTCGGAGAACATCGTGTCTGAAGAGCCTGAGGCAATGGTTTGGTCAGTCTACTGTAGAGCTGCAGTGGTGATAGTCAAGGTCCATTGACGGACAGGTCACAAGAAGAAGAGTGAGTTGTAATTACGTTACCAGAATCGAAAACAAAAAATTTGAGACTGTGCATTATTTAGAAAGGTATAAATATTAAATATCTCTCAAAACTTAAGTCCTCAACGAACGACCTCTCTCAACGATGATACGCAACGCTGAATCTTACAGTTCCAAACAATGTATGTAATCGAAATTTATAAAACAATGCTACGTTGCCAACTCTTGAAACAAATTACAATAAATAGAACCGATTCAATTGTAAACACAATTGTTAAAATAGGATATTCCGTTCTGCTTTCATTTAACAAACTAGACCGTCTCTAGGTCGCGTCTTCGCTATAATAAAGTACAGAATTACACCTAATGGCCGACAACTGGGCCACTATTACAATATACGAATGGACACAGTTATAGCGGCCGTAAATCATATTTCTGTACCGGTGCATCGTGATGCAACTGTGAACACAGGGTGTTTCAGGCGACATTTCGAATATAATAATTGTCATGAGTGTCAGTAAAAGTGTAGACCTACAAGTCAAGAGAGGTTACAAAGTCGGTTACACATTTTAAGTAAGGTATTCAACGCCATCGTCACACGGATTTGAAACGAAAAATACGTCTAAAAATGTCTTGCAGAAAGACTGCTTTCGTTTAAAAAATTTACGTCGCTTTCGCCGTTGTAACGTTGCGAAATACTTCAAATCAATTTTTTAAATTCGTAAATTGTGAAACCAAAATAAACCGCTATTTTCATATGAATAGCGAACTTTTTATCAACTTTTCGAAGGAACTTGTGTCCTTTTGCCCTCAGACTTGTCCATGTTTGGGGGTAAAAATGGAATAAACACGCATATGTTAAGATTATAATGTGTTTCATTTTATAAGTTTGTCTCGTTTTCACGGATCCACGACTATCGGTCCCCAGACAATTGTTCCTCCAGACAGTTCATCCCTTACACATTGATCCCCCTATTTATATTCGGAAATCATTCTTAATTATATGTCATTTAGTACGGGAGCAAAATTTTTGAAACTTGCTCTCACCGTATTTGAATATTATATATTTATAACCTTCACGGACGCTGGTATTTTGGAATTTAATAATGATTCCATATCAACACGTCATGTTTTAACAGTCTAGCAGCTGCTGACTAAACACTGCATAAATCAAGTCAAATACAAGTTCAAGAATAGCCCATAAACCAGATGTGTATATAAATGGTTTGTATCTACAAAATGATACGCCATGAGACAAATCTCAAAGATTTACTTGAGATAAATCGCAATACCACGTACTCGTATTGAGATTATGATCTAGATATAATAAACTTATATAAAAGAGAACAGCTTTAGATCGATATAAACATTTAAAAACTGTTAGAACCATGTATAACTGTTAATTTTGAAAAGTTAGACTAACAGAAGACAAACGTTTATTCCGTACCCGGCAGCAGTTGGGTTGATTTGAATTCACACAAAAGACGAACGGAACATCAATGATCAATGAACTGACATTTACCGTTTGACGTATAACAAGCGTGAAGCGAGGCATTAGGCAGTAAATCTCCGAGATGTGTACACTCTGTATATTTGGAGCCAAGAATGAAAACGAGGTGTGGCATACACACCACAACAGCAAATTAAACACACAATTTGTGAACGTAATATTGTTAAGATGGTACGACTGAAAGTGAGCTGGTCACAATCAACGCATAGATTTAGACCGAAATCGCTCCAAGCAAAACCCATCGGTTGAAGGAGTATTGGAAGACTCAGGATATGGCGGTTGGACGGGTAACCCAGGACGCGTATACAGTCGCTATAGTGAATTGAAGAAGGACAAATGGCGACAATCACTTGAGAAGATCAGTGTCCACACTGATGAGGACGGAAATGGCAAAAAAAATGAAATCACACTGCAGAAGGTATTTTGAAATATTAGCGTGTGAAAGTCGCGAAATCCGAAACTGATTTCAATTTTCGGCATTGGCACACATATACGCTTTTACATGCGTTCAAAAACACGCATACATTCTCAAAATCAGCCTAAAAAAATTGGCACATTGGCCCAGTATTAAAATATGTTGATTTCCGTGATTACCAAAATACTCGCGATGTTCCAAATATCAATATGTCAGCCGGTGTCAAATGTTGTGAAAAGGAAGAAATAAATATCTGTTCTGGCGCACGCTATTTCTGGTTGATAGCTGAACACCTAGTGGGAAACGACACGCGTCTAAAAGATTGCAACTAATATTTTGGTTATAGTGCAGAATATCAACAAGATCAGCTAGAAAATGAACAATCTCCATAACTTTTATATCTGCGTGCACTACAACAGTCTGTGATGCGTACAACAGGATGCGAGATAGTTCTAGATTAAATTTATTTGGGTGGCTCGTGATGAACAATGGTGATAGTGTACAGGAGATTCAAAAACGCATACAACTAGCTAAAGTTGCTACGAACCAACTATATTGTATGTTGTTAAACAGATATCTCATAGAGACAAAGCTATTTTTTATTATATATAATGGAAAATATATGGAAGTATGGGGTAATTGCAGAACTTACGAACGGTCTTCGGCTAGCTTAAGTGAACACTTTATATATATATAACGTTCACCAATTCTCATAGTGATGACATATATGCTGTTTAAAAAAGGAAAAATGAAATATCAAATTTGGTCCATAGATGGCGGGTCCAAATTAGATAAATGTGGAGATTGAGGGATGAGGGATATATATAAAGTAATCACTTAAGCCAGCTGAAGACAGGTCAGATATATATTTTTTTATTAAATATAATAAAAAATAGTTTTGTCTCTATGAGATATCTGATATTTGTTTAATAACAGTGCCTTTGTAGGGACAAATCCAGTAATTGTGTGTTCTTGGACATCAAGTTATTCAAATAATGCTAGTACAATTATGTTGGTTCACACTCTTGTCTTTCTAATTTTTATGTACGCAGCGGAAACAAATGCCATCAGAATGTATTGCTGGAGAACGATGTTACATATGCCATGGACAACGCGACACGCGAATGTCTTAATCTTGTAACAAATCCAATAGCAGCAAGCCCGAATAACACCATTGAACAAAAGATTTTTCCAATTCTTTTGTCACAGTATGCGTGAAAGTGACAACCAAAAAAATTGGATTATCCTGGTCACAACTTTGTGGATGGATGCGCTGCATCTGGCTGGAGAGACTCTGTAGCCGGAGTCAGCTGTGATGGCGACACAATGTCGGATGTGCGAAGGTGCTTTACGAGCCGACTTTTAAATGTTTGAAACCACTAAATGTCAATATTAATGAGAAATAAAACATTTTCCAAATTTTCCGGAATTACAGTATTCTGTGGCTATCAGAAGTTGACAAGATTTGGTAATAAAATAGATGTCGACGACTGCCATCAGATGTTACAGATTCCTTACTAGTAATTATTTAAATGGTATAATTTATTTGATTGTTGATATTTTATATAATTGAATTGTCTCGAAGAAGATATGTCGGTATCGAAACCAGTTGACATCAAAACAACACAGTGGTTTAAACAAAGTTGAATATAAATATTATTTATTTTATTTTTTTACATTAAATACAATAAAACTGTCTAGGTACCATTATAAATTTTAATGAAATAATTCAATGTTTTCATACTTTTTTTGGATATTGAAATACAAGAGACCGAACGTGAATTTTGACTTTTTTGAAAACGATATATTGCGAAAAAAATTAAATCCGGCATTATATTTTTAGGTGATGATTGCAATACATTTAGACATTATATTTTAAAGAAATGGGATCTTTCATAATAAAATTGATTAAAAACGCGTATTTCTGTAGTTTTTGTAAAAAAGATTCGAAAAATTTACACTAAATTGACTCTGCAAAAAATAAACATCGTAAATCTTGTTCTAAGGCCTCATTCTTCTTTAAATAGAGATAATAAAGATATATTAATAGAGAATATTTCATTGTTATTGTGATTATTTTTAATTCCTCGCTAAATAAATAAAACCACCCCTGTAACAACACTGTATATCGGTTTTGCCACAACGTTGTATATCTTCATGAGCAGCGAATGGATATAATAAACAAATAATTAAAATAAATAAAAAATACTATTTCTATGTGAGGTTCCCTTCAATAATACGCATACAAGATGGCTATCAACATTTGTAATAAAAACCATTAAAATAGTGTTGTTGCAGGATCTCAAATATCGGAAGAATTTATAAGAAAGATTGAGGCAAATAAATCAACATGACCAGAAATATCGTATAAGAGAAAGAATTAGACTGAAATTGCCATTCGGGAATAAGGGTAAATCTCAGAAATCAGTGATGTTCATTGCGATGAAGATTTTTAATAAAATGCCAGATGATGTCAAGTATCATAATTTCAAAATTAAACTGTATATAAATATATATCTTGTTTACGTACGCACTAGATTAAGAATAGATAAGTTAATAAATTAATACAAAACGAAGGATAGAAACGAAGAATCTTCCTTTTTTTTATCGTTGCATATATACATTGAAAAAACACGCTGTAGACGGTCATCACCTGTCCAACAAATGTCATCACGGCGGTCCGAAATTTCTGAACACCATGCCAAAATCGCGATCTTAAATCAAAGATGCTGTACGCAGTTCTAATGTCTCATGTCTGTGCAGATATCGGTTTTATAGTGGCCGCTTTAATTAACGATGTAACCATTATGGCCCATACAAAGTTGACGAACAAATCACGCTCATAATGCATCATTTTGAAATACATTTTGAAGTACAGATCGGTAGTTTAAGGTATATTAAAATAACCTGTGCAAACCTACCGAGACCTACACAAGAGCAATTGTATCAGGTCGTCTAATAAGTCTTTGCGGTTTTTTTTAAATGCTATTTTAGTTTTGTGAAAAAAACTGACATGTGACGATTTTTTCTTAATTTTTAGGCTTAAACAATGGAATATCAAGTTGAGAAAATCGAATATTTTCAACACATACTTCTTTTCGCCTCTAATTAAGGTTAAAATGGTCGTCCAGGAGCTGAATTGAGAAATTCTGCCGCATCCATCGTGCCACCAAATGCCTGACCTCAGAAATTGGCTCGATAACTATTTCGATAAAGATCTGAATAATAATGGAGAATATATCGTGGATTGAAATGTTTTTAATATTTTTGTTTAAAAATGAGATTTTATAATAAATTATTGAACAAAACCGCAAAAATGTTCAATATCAATCTTTGAAGAACTTCACGGGGCAACATTGGAAGATTGGTAGTCAAATGAAGAGTCAACAGGTCTCCGATAGTCAGCGCTGGATAGTCTGGTAAATACTTTACGAATGGGTCAGAAATGTAATGATTATATTTTTAAAAAAATAATTAAAAGCTGCTCGTGTGAAATCTCTGTTTTAACATGTTTGTATACTTTTCATTATTATCTTACATATTACAATTTATACATATTTGAATATTCCAAAAGTCGCTGAAAACAAACTAGATCCGCGCTTTTATTTTGCTGAGAGGAACTGACACGAGAGTGACTACTCACATAAGGGTGAATAATGATACGACCAAAATGAAGAAGAATGTGTTGTCTGATTCGTTCAATACGTGGTACGCGTAACATGAGTATTGCGAGAAAAACGCTGTTAAATAGAGTATTGAAATAACGTAATAAAGATGACTCACGAGGAAGAAGAGCACTGAAGATATCCTGTAATATCAGTTGGCTATCTGCGGAGGCTTGTCGTAGTACAAGACAGGAAGATCGAAATACTATTCAGGTTAATATAACAGTGTACAACTTTCACACCTTGAAGTCAGTCAGTAGGGCGATCCAAGACTAAGATTTGTTGAAATGCATTACTTATGAAGGAATGAAGAAGAAGGAGAACAATCAAAGTAAAAAACGGCGACTTCATTCATCTTCAATTATTCCACCATTGTTAATAATGTTGGACATAGTCAAGAGTCATTGATGACTTCGTGAAGACTATGATCTAGTTGTGAAAATGGACAAAAGGTGGATAAAAAAACAATAATACTACAAACATGTAGATAGTATTCTGCAACAATGTGTCAAGTGAAACTGAGATATTCGACGATAAAAATGTTATATATTTATTATATAAAAGTGCAGTGTTGCAGTTAGTGATGATAAACCGTTATGTGAGTGTGATTATGACGATGATTGGTGGTTTACTTTATGGTGTACCGGGCATTGCTCGAAAAACTACGAATAATCACATGCAAATCGAACACAATCATACTCTCAATAATAACTTCGCCGTCACTACTTGCAGCGCAACTTAGAAAGCTGTTTAATTAATAAAACGAAATTATATATTTGAGAAAACATTATTTCATATTGCACTTTAAGTTTTTTAAACTTTATTACATAATTTAATGTCCCATTATTGGTTAACCTTTCCCATACGGTACTAAAATAATAATCCGCGCCCCAGTGCTGTAAACTTAGTGTACATGGAGTTTTGCGTTTTTTATGTCTGATAAATATGAATATTTTACAATAATTACTTATATTAATCAAAAGTGCAAAACATTGGTCATACGGAACGACAGTACAAATACGCATAAGACACGTCTAACTATCCAGTGTACGCTCTGCCACTAACTAAAGTGACGATCGGCATCCAGCACCTCGCATTCATGTATGTGTAGACAAATTCTTCGAGAAAACATTTTTTATTGTTGCGTATTATGGTAAATACTTATATATTGTAATTATTTTATCCAATACGTAAATATATTACGGAGGAATACCTAAAATGTGTTTACATCACCGGAGAGGAAAGGTTAACATATTGTGGATATTAAAAATATTTTATAAATGTCTAAGCTGTATATAACGTATCTAAATATATATAACTCTTCAATTGTTACAAAACATGATCCATATTAACCATATCACCGTGTTTAACACAAAAAATTACATACAACTGATGAGACCATACAGATGTCACTTATAACATTAGCGTTAAAATATGGCCCGATACGTTAGCTACGACAAAAACTGACCCGCAGTAGAAAAACTCAGATGAAACTGTATTTTCGTCTTTCGAACGTCGTTAAAACCCACGGTAGTGAATAACTGTAGTTATTTTAATTTTAAGAGGCTCGTGTCAATAAAACTGTATATCATAATACATTGGCAACCATCTCGTCTTGATGCAGAGACTACCGCGATAAATGTAATATTTACTCTATCTTCCAGTATTTTAATCTGCAATAAAATACACATATTGGATCGAAGATAACGATCCACCACTGATTATAACATCCACACTTAAATTAATCGATTGAACCAGCGAGTAGTCGACTGGTAAAAACAACAAACCTCTAACCCACACTCCACCAGACATCATCTTGGCGACGAGCCAGATACCAGAACACAATAATAGAACAACTTAGAGACGGTATCGGGAGTTTGTGATGATGAGAATGGCGGCACTCACCCCGATAGCTGGAAAGGCTGTTGAGAATTTCTCAGTTGAACACGGATAAAACCAAAACAGAAGCGAGAAGAAGAAAAGCGTATCTCGTTTTCTGTTAAAACT
Organism: Eubasilissa splendida; assembly: GCA_031772225.1. Lineage (NCBI taxonomy): Eukaryota > Metazoa > Arthropoda > Insecta > Trichoptera > Phryganeidae > Eubasilissa > Eubasilissa splendida. Next base: position 14,026,727 of record CM062870.1, read on the forward strand.
GAATTAAGAGAATTTCTGAATTTTATTCGAATGAAGTAATATTATTTAGAACACATTCTTATTGTGAAGTTGTAATTATTCAAAACAGACGGTCTGTGATATTTTAAATATGAATTAAATATATTAATTAGAAAGATCAAATCAGATAAAATCAATTTAATCGAAAAATATTATTGTTGCGCCACCGGGATTCGAACCTGGATCTCTTTCCTAACCGGGGAAGGTGCTTTATCCAACTAAGCTACAGCGACAATATTTTTAGCGACAATTTTCGACCCTATATGTTACCTTTTTGATATTAATACATTTAATCGTTCCATCATTTGACAGAGCCATCGTTTCATCGAGGTTCGAATCCCGGTGACGCAACAATAATATTCTTCGATTAAATTGATTTTATATGTATATCTTTCTAATTAATATATTTAATTCATATTTAGAAGTAATATTACTTTTACTTCGATGTGTCATTCTTACATAATATATACCTCATTAAATCAAATATTTTTATTTATCATTTTTCAACAGTTTGTTTTTCATTTTTCAACACACAATTTGTTAATATATCGTCTGCTGTAAAATATACAACTTCGAGATACGCCTCTTTTGAAAGACGGACGATGAATTGAAACTACCCTTGTAACAACATTGTAAATCTTCTTGGACATTGAATGGTACATTGAACCACCATATCAAATAAATACTATTACACACAATTGCCAAGTGATCTTCCTTGCAACAACACAGTGTATCATCAAAGATGGCTCCGTCTATCCATCAACATTTGTAATATCCGAAAAATTAGCGAATGAGTTTAAATATGATAAAAATAGTGCATAATTCTTGGACACTGGTTCAATGTACGGCCACCAACTAACGATGAGTAACACATCTTTTTGTAAACTCTTCATATATAATACATAACATTATTTTAATATCTATAGATAAAATTAATCAACCAGAAAGATATACAGAATTTTTTTATTTAGAATTCATCGCAATATAAAGTTAATTGCTTTTAAATTAGCGAGGGAGACATGACGGATTGATGACTTTAAGATGTGGTGCTGGAGACATATGTTGCGCATACTGACAGACTATCAATTATTCGCCTTCCGACGATTCCTTTAATTTTTTGTGGATCTTGCGAAAAAGGAAGACAGCTTGGAGAAGCTTATTGTGGTTGAAGGACGAAGAGGAAGATCCACACTCGTTGGACTGACCAAGCGGAAAAGGCAACAGGCATTGGAACTGGAAGGTAAACTGGAGGAGCATATTCAAGAGAAGAAGAGATGAAGATCTTGATCCTGCCATGATGGACCTTTGTAGATTATACTTTTAAAAATGGAATATTATAACGTATTCGGTTAATATGTCGAAATTGGTTAACGCATTTACCCGAATAGAAAAGGGTCCAGGTACGAATCCCGGTAGCAATTAAAATATTTTTCCGATGAATAAATATTTTCTGTATATCTTTCTAGTTGATTAATTTAATTTGTATTAATATAATATACCATGGAATTGTGTTCCGAAAATGCAATTGAGAACAACTGTGTTCTTTATAAAAAAGCATTATTTACAACAAATACCTCTTTTGAATCTTGAAAATTTAACCACATGATAGAAGACAATGCAATCATCCTATATTGAGGTATGAAGTCAGACTTAGTGCAGACGTACTATTATACAGCAGATTGTATCAAAGCTGGCTGTTGTACAAAATATCTATGTTGGTGGTATCTCAATGAGAGACAGAAATATCAAACCAAGATAAAAACCAAAGGTTTTCAACATTATATAAACTATCGAAAAGCAAAAGTAGAACTGTGATAGAATGATAAAAATAATAAAAATATTATTGGATAATTTACTTAGCGCCATTTTTGTGAAAATATGCGTTTTCAGTTTATTTAAAAAAAAAATCTCTGATGCAATGTTCCTTATAACGGAGGGCAGAGTCCCACGCTTTTGGATTTGCCACCGCTAATGCCCGCTAATCTAACGGCTGGTCGGGCTCTACAACACTACCTGCTGCCGATGCAAAAGCTGACCTGAGAGTTTTACGTCTACCATTCAAGATGTCTGGAATGCTGAGGTCTTGAAGTCGATTTGTTCATCAACCGGCAATTAAATTCAACTCTTTCAGGGAAACTGAGTTAATGTAGTAAACGAAATAAATGGATAATAAACTAGCACTTAAATAGCTTTCAGTTCTATTATTTATTAATTATATTCAATTATTCATTTGCGTAAAAGTCAATTTTAAATCACAATAAATAAATACGTGTTTTAATTGAAATGCATGACTAGAACTAGGTTTTACGTTGCTTATTGGTAGTCCATCGTTACCGCATTCTTTGGCTGTCAATAATGACAGAGAAAAAGTCAGAGGATATAAATAAACATAATGTATGTCGAATTGAGCCAATAGGGTGAAATGATAAAATATTTTGCGATGCTAGACAGGCCGATGGAGCAGGCATTTGACTACTATTACCAAGTATACATTTTAGAGAAGAGAACAAATTAGTGAGGAATTTGAAACGAAATAAATTAACTATTTATGATAGATTTTTATTTGTGAAGTTAGTATTTTATGGAATATATAACATCTCTGTTGTGCTCTATTATGAGAGTGGCAAACAAATGATTCAAGCCGCTGATCTTGTCACACTTCGACTAGATCACTTGAAATGAAGGCTAGTTGAAAGTTGAAGAGGCTTGTCGTGGGAAGGTCAAGCTTAGGGAATATGATCACGTGGTAGATCCTCATGACAGTCAGTGGACCTGGTCAAGACAGATAATACAAAAGACGATCATAAATAGTGTGGCATGAAACGGACTACGTCCGGAGTATCCTGGCGAGGTGAAATAAGAAACGAAGACGTTCGCAGTTGGAACAAAGTAGATGTAGGTCACCGAATAATAAATCTGAAACTGCAAAATGGCTGAACACCACAGAACACCCTTCAGCCCGCTGAGGCGATGAACAAGAAAGATCGCAAAATACAACTGGATGTGAAGGAGTAGAGAAATGCGACCAATAATTAAAAAAAACAATTTTTTCATCGAGATTATTTTTTAGACAATATAAAGTTTTATAATATAAGACCATCGTGTAAAAAATATGTTGTATTAAGAGAAACCTATCCGACATTGGATGGATTCAGGCTAAAGAAGAAGAAAAAAGCAGCCTGGCAACAGTGGAACAACCATCTCAAGTCTTTCAAAATTATCGATAATAAACTCGGGTTTCATTGAAGAATATTTTAAAAGCAGTGAGGTTATTACAAAAATTGGGATACAACGTAAAATTTAAAAAAGAACCCCTATAAATTGTCCTTATATGAAAACGACGTTCTATTATTTATTATATGTACAATAGTGTAATGTTAATTTACTGATTATCTTAATTTCTAACTTTTTCAGGTGTTTTAAATTGATATTTTTTCAAGCGTACATGTGTTTTTGACATTTATACGCACATTTTCACTTTGCGGCGGTGGTTTAGTTCCTAGTCCGATGAACTAGCAGATTCATTCCATTATTTGCTGTGGTGTGGTGGTATCAATTAGGAATATATACAAGAAAATTCAATTTATCCAAATAATATTTTTGTAGCTACCGGGATTCGAATTTGATTCCTTTACACCATACCAACATAGTAAGCTGACGACAAATTTTAATATGTATTAAAATAGCATATGGTTTAAAAAAAACTGCAACCTCAATGTAATGTAATAATAATGTGTTCTCAGTAATAAAAAAACATTAGTTCAATACAGAAATGTATCGATGGCAAAAATGTTGTATGGTGCGAACTTTCGGTCCTCGGTGCATCCCATTGGCATAGTTACGCCACTGTTGAAAGGGTTACACAAACTGATCATGACGAGGTCGGTAAATCAGGACGATGCGGATTCCCCCATGCACCGACACACGCTGGCGGGCCTTGCATTAAACTATACCAAAATAAATAATTCACTTGGTCAATCGATTGATGCGCTTTCAATAGCATTAAAATACATTTAATTGCCAAACGGGATTGCACAAAGTGCATCCGTGAGTCATGTTAAAAGCTTGCCATGAACAACGGTAGATGCTTGTAATGAACTAGTGATAGATTTATTTAATTATAAATATGAGTCTACCCCTGCAACAACCCTGCATTTGGGCAGATCTGAACTATGAATGCAAATGCATTGTATATCTTCTTGGCCATCGAATGGTATATTAAACAACTGTAAAATAAATAAAAATACTATTGCACATAATTACTGAGTAATCTTGTCACATATAACACTATATATCGTCCAATATGGCCTATGCTCCGCCTATCTATCAACATTTGTAAAAACTTTTAGCTGTTCGCGTAAAATAATGAATTTATATATTTTTATATCAATCATTAAGTTGCAATTTTTGAATCAAACAGACTATCGACAATATGTATCACTGGAACTTAATCCGAAACAATATATATATGTATGAAGATTATCATTTTTAATAGGAAATAATGGATGTCTCACTAAAATTAAAACATTGATAAAAACACATGTTGCAGATACCATGAATAGCAAGACGCTCGAATGCCTCCATTCTGCAGAAGCTAAACATCAAAGATAGTTTCTCAACCTGCAGCCCGAGACGAATCCGTCAAAGTTTTGCGAGAAAGAAAGATAGCTTGGAGAAGCTTTTTGTCGAGGGCCACCCATACGTTGGACCGACCAAGTGAAAAAGACAACAGGCATTTCTCTGGTGACATCCCTAAGATCTGTAGGGTGCCGAGATAAGTGGAGGACCACAATCAAGAGGACGGGAGTTCATGGATCCCCAGTTATGAGGGACCATAGTGGAAAATTAGACATTAAACTACATTGGAAACTCATTCTCAGTAACTAAATATTTAATCGATACGTAGATTAATTTGTTTAAATTATAAATGTCATTTATTGACTGACAGTTACAAAGATACTGAAACAATGTTATTATATATTACGACCATAAAATGTTTCGAAATTTTCTAGTACCTAACGTTCTGGGCGAGCCTCTGTTAAAATATCTAAATCCATAAAAGAAACTCGCAATCTAATATAAAATTTGCTCTCGCTAGGTTACAAATAATATTTAGTAATGTAATAATAGTATATATCTAATGTTAACTCTGTAAAAATACAAACTGAATTGAAAAATCACCACTGTATCATATAAAAAAAGCTTAATTTATAATGTTGACAATATAACAGGTTTATGCATAAAGGTTACAAATACATTGTCTTACCTAAGAATAATCCTTGATGAAATGGCCTCAATAATTTTATTCAGAAGGAACTTTATTTGGTACACCAAGAACAGAACGCAAGTTCAACAATCAAAGTCTTATTAAGTATATGTTAATAATTAATATGTGATTGTACCTGTATACGATGTTTACTAAGAATAAATAAATAAACATAAACAAGCTCCAAGTTTTAAGACAATGTGCGTGATGATTAGATTACTATACTATAGTAAAAAGTTACTACCGATCTAACTGGCCCTAAATATGCCCATAACAACGTTCTTATACAATACACCCACCATGACAAACTTTACCGAAGAAGATTTAGAAAAATATATTATAAAGTCTAGTGGCGCGACGTCTGGAGAATACGGAGGGTATTCAATGCCACCTCTCGGCAGATTTTCATCAAAATAGGACCTCACATCACGACGGTAGTGACGAAGTGATGGAAATAAAACTCCTCGTCATCATCGCGTACATTTCCAACCGGCTCGGTTCAAAATGCAATGGACGCTCGATTTTATAATTCTTGTCAAATGTACATCTCATTTATATATTTTTACATAATATAAAATGATATTATATAACTTTTACTGTTAATATTCCTCAATGAGAGAAGATACTAAACTAAGATACATTTCTGTAAGTGAAAAAAACAATTTTTAATTTTAAAAACAAAGATAATCGTAGAACTATAAACAGTTTATGTGTAAAGGGCCCTTGAGGTGAAAGTTTTTACGAACATGGCTCTAAACAAACTATCCATTATTATTATTAATGAGCTTAATATATATTTTTTTGATAACTGCATTATTTGAATAAATATCTGATCAACGCCAGGAGGCAAGTAATGCAAAGCCCTAGGACGGTATTCAAGGGACGGCAAATAGATTTTTTTATGTTCTAAATGTTCAGACTTGAAAAGCAATGTGGATGCAATGCATGAAATGGACACACGTAATAAAGGCTTCTAATAAAATGTACCTTGCCTTCTTTTGCTATAGGATTGTTAAAGACTTAACCCCGAATTACAGTAACTATAAAGTAAATGCAAAAACAATTGCCATCTAGCGATCATTTTTAAAATCAGATTCGGTTCATTATTACAATTTAAAAAAATCATATTTATTGACGTTTATGTATGGAAAATTTGTAGGATAGTCTAGTATACTTTTGCTTTCACAGTGTCGTTTGAGAAATACAGATTTTTAAATACAAAGAAATGGTGAAAACTATGGAAGAATCTGAATAAAATCCCTTTTTATTTCAACCTTTAATATTGCTTACAAAAATTCAATTTTTTCCGTCAATTATTGCATTTATAGACATTTTCTAGCTTCTCACTTTATAGCACTTATTGCTAACAGTATACAAAATTGTATATTTTATTAGATTTAACTAAAAATGAAAAAGAAAAATTGATTCCTACAGTATAAAAGTTCTCATTTTCATCAAATTTTCACACAAATGCAACGTTCAAAAATAGCCGCCGTTCCAGTCTGTTTCCACCGCCACTTGTTGACGTGGCGGTGGAAATGGGTCTGAAATGAAGAGTGTCCGCCGACAAGTCTCTAAAAATATTCGTTTCCAAGCGGAGCTCTCTCACATTATTTAATCTCATTCCTCTTCGGTTGAGAGTATTAATATACTCTCGTATACAAGGCAGAGAGAGGCGGCCGGCCGCGTATTATCGCGGGAGAATTTGTGCCATCCGCCCACCACCTGACGTTTTGAGCGGCGGCCATTTTGAACGCTGCGCGCGCATTGTTTACGAGTGTTGCCACATCGGAAAATTCAACCGCCCACATTTCGACACAACTGGGTGACGATTGTTCTAGATAGGCCGAATTTCAAAATGCTGGCAATAAAAAAGCACGGCAGTACAACGTTCAATTTTTCAAATGAAGAGAGTATTAATGATATTCAAACGCGGTTCAATCCATGGCTCAGTTGGCTAACCTGTCGTTTTGAAAATTTAGATTCTGATTTAATAATTGTTTTTTGAAATTTTCAGTGCAATGACTTGGAGTTTTAAACATATCTATAGCATGGTAATACAACGCTTTGAAAATATAATGCATTGTGTGGCTTTAACCACAGGACTTGCAAAATGGAGCGACTAGATTATGTAATACCTCGTTTTGAAAACCAAATATATAAATATTTGATATAATCTACAATCTAAGTGAATTTATTTAGATTTCATATTTAAGTTTCTGACACTCGAAACTGATTTACGTAGAATCAGTACTTGGGATAAGAAATTTCTTGATATGTATTGTAAATATATCACATCTCTTTTTGTACTAGATCAGATGAACATGAAATAGAACCATAAGTATAATGTTAAAAATTACAATCTTTCCTCAAGAAATAAAACAAAAAAATGTAATTTTTTATTATTTTCCCCCCTCCCCAAATATTTCAGAGGGTCAGGGATACATTGTGTCCCACTTTCCCTCCCGCCCCTCTCCCGCTCACTCTCGTTTCGCTACAGTAGCCACCTACACCTACACGCCCGATTGGTTAATTAACCCACCCCCGTTCTGCAATGGTCACGGGTCCGAAGGTCATCTTTTTATAGTGACATCATGAGACTCGATACCGCGACCCGACCGAAATACGCGTTCGCAAATCACGTGACATAACACGAAATTATTTCAGGTAGGCACTAAATCACCTTTTTATGTTACATTACATATCGCGTCTGGCAACACTACACACGAAACTCGCGTTCAATATTATATATATATGCGTTCTAATTTTGAATTGAACGGCTTAAATTTCTTGGAAAGCCCCAAACAATTTTGAATGCGAAGAGAGAGAAATCACGTAATGAAATATTTTGAGAGGTGGCCGTTAAAAATATTGAAGTAAACTTGTGTTTGTAACGATTTATGGAAAATTTGTCGGTATATAATAAAACTAAACCACGTTAATAAAAATTAAATAATTTGTCCGTTCTTGATTCTCTTGGCGACTTCGTGTTTTAAAATTCAGCGATCACACGCGACATCCTCCGTTACACTTTGTTTTATATTGAATTAGTGGAGCAAAGTAGATCAAGAAGGCAAACGAATGATTTTTTTTCAAAACGGTTCAGTATCACAGTCAAAATGTAACGAGCCAAACAGTTATTTGAACCGTGATTGTGTTCGATTATGACTCATAACTGATTACACGTCATTTTGCGAGCAGCCACTCATACACTAAGAAATAAACGTCAGTTACGAATCATCCTTACATATTAATCACATAATAACAGGTCACAATAACGGTTTAGCTCATCACTAATATGTATATTTATATTTGTATATAATACAGTAACAATGTATGATTTTGATATCCAAATGATCACTTCACTTATGTAAAATAACTTCGATTTATTATTTACGCTGTGTTCTTGGTATACGAAAGCGTTCACCACAATATGTATGTAATCAATCAAAAATTGTTGTTAAAACTACAAAAAAAAAATATATAAATATATACCACGGTGTTAGAAGAATAATAATGATTACACTGCCCACACAAATTAATTTGTTATTAAGCGCTTCAAAACACGTCACTCACCGTCCTCAAGCACTTTGTTTAGAAAAAAAACATTAACGATTAAACAATACAAAACTACTTATAAACTAAAAAATACATCAATCGAATAACCAGCTGCGAAAACGCGTTCGAAAATCTCGCTACTTTTTCGAAACTGCGGCAACACTCGCTATGGCGGCGATCTAAATTCGAATTTTGACATTAGAGACCGCGCGCGCGGGCTGCGGTTTCGGGGATACGTCGGCAGACTTACAGCGGTCAAACTTCGTGGAGTTGGCGTATCGAGACGCGACGCATCGCCCGTTGGAAGAGCAAACGGCTCCGGCACGACCTGCGATCGTGTGCTTGGAGAGGGACTGGCGCGCCCGCCCTCGCCGCCGGGGGAGGGGCGCGCGCGCGCGGGCCGGGCGGCAGCGCCGCGGGCGCCGGCGACGGGGGCCCGAAGCTCGCCCGCCCTGGAAGCTGACGGCTCGACGGACGAGTCTGGAGCGAAACACGAGCGTCGGAAATTAGAATATTTTGGATACGCGGCAGGCGACAATCGTGTTACAGAGATTGAAGCTGACAAAAGTTCACCGAATATTAGCAGTCCATGACGTGATACAGTCTTTTAGGTACCTCCTGTACGTATGATGATGTCATTAGCCCATTTAGTTACGGGACTCATCTACCCCGTCTTGTCCAGCCCACTGCAGCATTGTTACTTTTGTAGAGGCCTGAACGCGCCGCACAATACGTGTCCGTTTAACCAAGCACTCTACAGCCATTTAATGCTAAACCGTACCGACCAAATGCAGATGACAATCCAGTCCGAGAAGCCAGCGAAAGCGATCACTTCTCTGCCCGCCTTTTCAGAACCTAACCTAAAATTAACTTTCGAACCGTTTTACTTTCAGTTGTGAATCGTCTCGCAATAAACGCCAGCATTTGTAAGTTCTATTTTACTTAAATACCCCTGCAGTCACAGTTTATATACATTGGAATCTCGGACTTTTCCGCGGTTTCATTAAGGTGTGGGTCTCTAGATGGGAAATGCTGGGTAGACCACCTGACGGTGCGAGATAAAGGTTAGGGTGACCAAAACATACATATGTTGTCCTCTTTTTCCAGCTCAGGGTGTGTATTTTCCTTACAACGCCACCCCTATATCTTCTATGATTCACTGTATGCAGTATAATTGAATAATTAATGTACTACATACACACAATATTTGTTCTATGTTTCTGTTGTATAATTTAATATGTAAATTGTTTATGGATAATAAAGATTTCACATAGGGGCGTCGAATGGTGTAATTGTAGAAATTTTCATGGTAATATCTCGTTCGTTTTTGTACCTCAAATTACATTTATTTCAAATACTAATTAAATGTATTGATTAGAAAGATATACATATAAAATCAATTTTAAAGAAAAATATTGTTGTTGCGCTACCGGGATGATTCGAACCTGGATCTCATTTCCAATACATTACCAACTATGCTACAGCGACAGTACTTTTGACGACAAATTTTCGGACCCATATGTTATACTTTTCAAATTAACACATCTATCGTTCTATAATTTTCTGAATAATTACAACTTCACAATAAGAATGTGTTCTCCTTAATGACATTTGTTTATTTTATTTTTAAATTCTTGGGAGTACATATGTATATATTTTTTCACTTTTGCTTTGTTGAGTAGTACCGATGCATAAGTTCAAACTCATAGACTGGCTCTGGGAAAGATATAAAAATAAAAAGTTTACATGCACTCATTCATACTTTCAGCTTTTATATATACATGCGTGAGATTTTGAAGTGAATTTGGGCCCTCAGTTTTACCATGCATAAACTCATCTGACCTGATACTCATAACCAACAAACACCGTCACTCCATCTGAGCGACCTAACAAATCGAAGTTAAGTATAGTCAATCCCCGCAGTAGTGACACGAACACAAAGAATATACCTTTCGAGTTCAAATAAGATATAAAGCCCAACCCCTAAACGTTCATCTTTCTCAGCATATCTGGAGCGGGATACCGCTTTGTTCACAAGTCCCAACTTTTTCCATCTCTTCCATTCTCCGGAGAAAGTAAGTTTCACAACCAAACAAAGCTAACGGTTGTAACAGTGTTGTACACAGTTCAATCTTTAAATTCAGTAACTATCTCTATGACAACAATATCCGTATAGTAAAGTAACAAGTTTTTTATGATTTTATCCCGCTATTTCGTTAATATCAATGATTGAAAACTGGTACTATGATCACTGTCAGTGGCGTAACTATACCAATGCAGACAATATAGTGCATTGGGGGTCATGTTAGATAGGGACCCGGGAAGATCGCGCCCTGGTAGGGTTAGAGATCAGACCATTAAGGAGAGTGAAAAAAAAAGCCTTAAAGCGAAACAAGTATTTTTAAGTAAATTAAAGTGCATATAAATGCCTTGCAAAGGGTAAATGCTATATAAGGTAAGATACTTATTTTGTTCTTACCATGTAATTGATAAACCACGCAATAATAATATTCGTATATATTATATACAATACAATTTAGGGGGTCTTTTTTTCACTGATCTCTCTGTATCATGATAACATCACAATATACGAAATATTTTAACAAAAAATAACCTTAATAGTACATATTCAATTAAATTATTATAATAAAGCTTCCTTTCACGTAAAATTCATACATAATTTAAAATATTCGAACATAAATTTGGTTTATTTGTTTTTATACAAATCTAGTCTTATTTTTTTATTTATTATCTTTGCTTCATTAACCACTAAATTGAGTTTAAATACATCTACCGATTTAGAAAAATACCATTTCCTCGAATTCTATTTTTCGAAACCGGTAGATGTATTTAAACTCAATTTAGTAGTTAATAAAACAAATACAATAAATAAAAAAATATGAATTTTAACCACATAGTTAATATTGCTAATTTTAAAGGTATAAAACAAGACAAAAGTCATTATTTACATGAGATTTCAAAAAACCACCCCCATCTCCCTTTCCCACCCCCTGAAAGCAGAATTTTAGTACTCCTTGATTACATTTAATACACATGACGCCAGTGATCTTGTAGCTTACATACATGATAAATTAGCAATAGAAGATGGCACATTGTGAAGTAAAAATTTGTCAGAAATGTTGTAAGATAGTCCTATATGTGAATAAACTCTTGAACGATCGAGGAAACCAGGAGACACTACTCGTATGGTTCGAGAGAAGACTTTCAGGCGTTCAATTGGTAGAGTAACAGTAATGTGAATTGTTTTTATTATATTCCAATTACGTCACCTTTTTCTGTGAGATTACTGATTCAAGGGCGAGATGTATTTTAATGTAGGTTAGAAAAATAAACGGAAAATTCATACACGTCATTGAAGAAACGTATCAAATTCATTTAGTACATTTTTATCAAGATATTAAATATAGAAATTCATATATTTAATCAAAACCAAACATGTCAATTTTTTATGGATTTTGTGTTAGATTAGGTTAGGTTATAATGTTTACAAAACTAGCCTTTCGAAATTAGACAAATATTATTGAATTTCGTATTAAAATGCAATTAAAATTTGATGGTCACACGAATCGCAGACGTGTCCAATTGATAATTTATTTATTTAAGATGACAATATTTGGTAATGTGACCTGTGATTTCTGGAGACAGATGGTGTGCACATTGTATTGAGATTCATCACACGTTGGATCCTAGACTGCCAAAAATATTTAAATAAGCAGTAAAAAAAAATGTATATAAAAAAGTGCCTCAAAAGTCTTCAATATCAATAAATAAATAATATATTGGATATTTTTTTTATTCCCGTGCATTACTAATTTGGTAGATTTCACTAAAATTATTATAATATATTTTTAATGAGAACACGTTTTTGTTGTAATGTTGCAATTTCAGAACATAGTTCTATACTATTTTTAATATTAATTAAATTAATCAATTAGAAAAATACACAGAAAAAAATCTATTTATCACAGTCCACCGAATAAATAGACGTGAACTAACGAAAATTATTTGTTCTAAAATTTTCATTTTTGTGGCACCCACGCGATCACATTGGTGCCACTCACGCAAACAAAGGGCTCCGTGACTTTTTCTAAAAATATAACTCGTTTGAAACGAAAATTTAAACTAATAATTATACAAAATACTTTGGTTCGATACTGATGGTATCTTCTTCAGGAAACAATGTATACTGAAATTTAATAAAATACAAGCATAGATAAAAATAGTGATTTAAACAAAATATTTAATTTAAAAAATGAGGTTACAAAGTAATTTTGCAATATTGAAGAAAATTTAAACGCTGACGATATAATATGCGTTAATATAAAAAATACGTCTTGTTTAAACAAAGATTTAATATTTGAAAAGTAAATACTTTTACTGTTGCATAAATATGTCAAAATCAATCGGATTTATGTTTCGTTGGATATATATGTATGTAGAGTACCCAAAATAATGTTCCGAACCCCTTTCTATATATAATATATACACTTCATATAATATCTATTCATTTACTAGTCTGTGGTATTTATCAAAAAAGTATTTAAATACTAATTAGATGTATTAATTATAAAGATATACATGTAAAATCAATTATAATTAGTATTTAAAACATCAAAGACCGTATATTTTGAATAATTACAACTTTACAATAAGAATGTGTTCTAAATATGAATTAAATATATTAATTAGAAAGATATACATATAAAATCAATTTAATCGAAAAATATTATTGTTGCGCCACCGGGATTCGAATCTGGATCTCTTTCCTAACCGGGGAAGGTGCTTTATCCAACCAAGTTACAGCGACAATATTTTTAGCGACAATTTTCGACCCTATATGTTACCTTTTTTGATATTAATACATTTAATCGTTCCATCATTTGACAGAGCTATCTACCTTATTTTTACAGAATCTCAAATACCTTTGAGTAAACTGATAGCAGACGCCAGAATTATCAATTCATTTTTATTAAATTTTGGACACATTGATACAACTTTATTATTTAGGAGAACACATTCTTATTGTATAATAATATATAAATATATAATTAATATATTTAATTCATATTTAAAATATCACAGACCTATGTTCTGAATAATTACAACTTCACAATAAGAATGTGTTCTCCTAAAGAATGTGTTTTCTTAATAAAAAAGTATTTGGTTGCTACCGGTAATTACAAAATATTTTTGGTAAATAGATTTTTTCTGTATATCTTTCTAATTGATTTATTTAATTTGTTATAATATTTTGATATTAAATTTCACATTAATTTAATCATGTTTTTATATGTAAATGTAGAAGCCATTTCGGAGTCCTCCTTAACTCAACTGTGGCATAAAAAAAATATTTTTGTAACAATTTTTAAAAGGTATTAATCGCTGAAATACTCTAGTACGAAATCCTTCGGACGGGGCGCGAACTGAATACAATAATTTGAAAAAAATTCTTTCAGTCCCGAGCTACTGAAATGAAGGTGATCTACGTGATAAATGACAAATTATTCCAAGATTTACGATGGCATCATTAGGCGAGATGGCACGGTAACACGTGGACGTAAATACAGATTTGAAGGTCTTCTCAACGCATATCTAAATGGACCACATTTCATATTTGTTAATGCCCGCTGACATGCGTATTCAGAAATGTTGATATTTTAATTTGAAAACATCTTCGGCGACACTGGAAAATATTTTAAAATTGAAAACTAGTACTAGATGAATTTTTTTTGTACATTAAAAATACAATCTCGTAAACAGGACGAACGACGTATGCAAGAATATAAATATTATCACCCCGTATTGCTGTACTGTAAAACTTATACAATATTTTTACATCTAGTATAAAACATTAAATTATATGACAATGTATATCCATTAGAATTAGGATAAAAAATTACAAATACAAAAGAAAATAGACACACGAAAAATGATCAGTTATTAAACATAGATGTTAGGAACATATTTTGCACTTAACCTACAAAAAGTAGCGAGACTAGATGCTAAATATGCTATTTCGTGTTCCTGCCAGATTTGTTTGTGGAAGTCTAAAATCCCAGCGACTTCTCGCAGGATAAGTGTGGACCTTCTAAATTATATTTAATATATTTATATTATGTAGATAATGATAAAACCCAACATTTAAAGAAATTTGAAACTTGTAACTTTTATTAAAATCGCGTAGAATGCGAGGGCAGACAATTAAGATCGTATAATAGTTTTCGTGCGCAATATGTGAGCTACATTACGACACCGGCAACGACCTGATTGCGGAATAACACGGGAATTTGTTCCCGAAGGATAAACCAGGAATTAAGGATATGAAGGATCACAATTGGACGAAAAATGAAAATAAACTGAATGTATTGGAAATGAGGGCACTCGGACGCATATGTGACTTTTAACAAATTAATTAATGTTTAATCAGAGGGCTTGGGTGGTTTGATCACTTGAAACAAATGAATGAGGAGATAATGAGAAAGATGTACCCCAGATGTAACATTAGTTTCAGGCTCGCTGGACATATGGGGCAACTGTACAGCCTTCATCCGACGGTGGATGGACAAAGGCTGAAGAAGAAAAAACGTGCTTACGTACTTACGTGATGAGCTCAAAATCACGAACCGTGAGTCAATCACCGATATCATTGAGTCACGCTCACTATCAGTGATTGATTATCTGAGATAATCGTGATTGGTGATTCATTTTTTTATTTTATTTATATTTGGTTGTGAATCGTGATTTAGCGCATGTGCATATACAACGAAAATATTCATGAAGGAATGGCGTTATAATTCGCGATAAGCGCCATCTAGTAAATTCTGCCAAAACGTTTTACGCATGGACCCAAAATGCTGAGAATTTAACCCGAAAAATAAACTCACATATTTTTATAGGTTTTCATTCTCTTTGTAATGGTATTAAATTAGATTAGATATGTATTAATTATATAAGCTAGAATATTTTTTTTCGCAAATAAAGCAAATATGCTAAAAATTGTGTTATTTGTTATTTATTTTGTGTGTTGTGATATCGTG
The DNA here is from genome assembly GCA_031772225.1 of Eubasilissa splendida. Lineage (NCBI taxonomy): Eukaryota > Metazoa > Arthropoda > Insecta > Trichoptera > Phryganeidae > Eubasilissa > Eubasilissa splendida. The sequence continues at coordinate 14,042,627 of CM062870.1, forward strand.
CGGCGCATGCGTATTAGTAATGAAACTGTGATCACAGTCACAGTTTTCAATCACTGATATTGTTGAATACCAATCACAATCACACCGGTGAGTCAAGAGTAGCATTTTTTCTCATCACTAACACGTAATACGTACTAATAATAATTTTATAATGTAATTCGTGAAGAAAATAAATATAACTGCATCGTTTTTCACAATCTTGTGCAATTAATCGCAGCTGGGCACCGACCCAAACTGTAACATACTAATAATATTAAAAATAATTTAAAGCATTCAAATCACAAATAAAAAATATATTTTTGTGTATTGCGTAATACCTTAATGATATTTCTATTCCTGCAGTTGAAGATGTGCACAGGACATACAAGTATGTCATACTATCATCTGCCTACTCCTTCAAATTCTTGGACAAAAAATATTACAATAGAGGCGGAAATAATACGCTATCTGTTTGGATTGATTTTCAAAAACTTGCACAATCACAGCTGTGTACCGGTCCATGAATTTCAACACAATAATATTACTAAGTATTTCAATTATATATTAATAATTTGTTTTGATTTATGAATGAGAATTAAGATAGGGCACCCCAATACTGAAGGTAAAGGTCGTAATGGTCAGATAGTAAGTAGGTTTTCTATTTTTTTTACGTGTCTCTTATTGTATAATAGAATGATACTGTAAAACTGCTTTAAAAAAATCATTAAATATTAGTAAATTTAGTATTTGATAGCGCATCTAGAATAAATTATTATCATTATAATGTATCATGGAATGTAGGAGCAAAAATAGGCGATTTGATTGTATGCTGTTTATTGTACGCCGATGATGCAGTACTAATGGTGAATAATGAACAAGAACTACTGAGACTAGTGAGTAGAATGTACGATGTATGCAAGGAAAGCGACCTCATGATGAATGTTAACAAGTCGAAAGTGATGGTATTCGAGAAGGGGGAAAGCGAGACACCGCGCTGAATACTTGTAGGTAATGAATGTTTGGAACAAGTAGATGAGTTTGTGTATTTGGGAAAAATGTTTGATAGAAACGGAAAGGAGGGTGACTGCAGGAAATAAAGTGTACGGCGCTTTGAATGAAATTATATCTAACGGGAATTTGTCAACCGAGGCAAGACTAGCGGTGCACAATGGAGTCCTGGTACCGAGACTGATGTATGGAAGTGAGGCCTGGAGCTGGTAGAAAAGGAACGAAAGTAGACTGAATGCAGTGGAAATGAGATCACTTAGGCATGGCAAATCTATTTATGACAGAGTAAAGAATGAAGAAATAAGGAAATAATATAAAGCTGATGAAGTTTTGACACTATCTCCTGGTCAGGGTCTTGACTCCTTCAGATTGCACAAGATGGTCACGTAGACACACGTCTCACTCTTTGTTATACTGCGAAATCTTTTTGTAATCGTATCGGTTCAGGGTCGCCGATCGACCGACCCGATGGCAGGTGAGGAAGGGGGGGGGAGGTGGAAGGCACAGTACATCATCCTAGCTCAAGCACAAATATGTCCCAAACAATGACTTTATACTGTTTTTAATAACATTCAGATGAATAAAACACAAATTTACTACTACAGTTAAAAAATAATTAAAATAAATGTAATCGTTCCGCGACAATGAGCCGCGAAGCCTTCCGTTAAAACCCCCCGCCCCCAACGGAAGGCGATGCTTTGAATAGTGTTGGGGCGTGTGATTAGTGTTGTACAATTGTTATTATATTTATTTATTTCAAATAATTAAGTGATAGTTTCAAATATTTATTTATGAATTTCATCCACATTCGCTTATTGAGATAGTGTATTATTGCTTAGTTTATACTAGTAAAGGTGTTGTTTTTTTGATACAAAATAATAATATTATAAGCCTTATAATATTGCATTTTTAACATAGAAATGTTCTTGTAGTAATATTGGTCACAAAAATTGCGTTAAAAATATAATAAATAGCTCATTAGAAAGTTTCTTAATATTTATATATATTTCTACCCCGTGTTATATTACCATTGCCGGGATCGGTACAAGACAATTACCATTTTAAAAAAAAGATACAATTTAATTCACTTTAATTTTTATTTTACCAATTCCAAACTTCACTTACACACATTATTATATTTTATTATGCATTCAACATATATAATAACAACATAACAAATAAATAAAATCTGGTATCTAAATATGTCAAATCTATCAAGCGAAAGTGTGAAGTTGTTGCGTCAAAGTATTTTTCTATCATATTTTAGCAATATTAAAATAAATTCTGTTTATAAAAATTTGAATTTTCCCGCCATTAGTGTGGGCGATCTAAATTTTTTGAGTTTATCTTCACGAACTCGGAACAAATTTGAAAACTTGGAAACAAATTACCTCGACAAAGATAGATAATTAAAATTGAAAAGACGCAGTGAAAAAATACTTAAACTAAATTGTTCGAAATAATAATTTTTACGATATCTATTATTTAAAATAATATCGACTTATATCCCAATTGGTTTATTGTTACATAGTAAATACATGCGAAATAATACTGACTTCTATATAAAGAATTCTGTCAATACTTTAAGAAAGATTTTCAGTCAATGGGTGTGTTATTTTTTAACGATATAAAATTATTATGACAATAATAATTAATATAGGTTACATTTCCGTAAACGATCTGTGTTATGACCTCTCAGGACTGACAGATGAATTGCAGGTTATTCAACTAACCTTAAACTGGATGTGGCAATTCTTGTCGTTCCTCTGAACACCAGCGAGGAAGTCGAGAGGGTGGCTCAGATACTAGACAAGCCTAAGTCTGCAACCTGGATGCTGCATCTTCGTCAACTCTTGGATATTGAAGGAATCCAACAAGTAAAAAATATATTTTATTTTTATGTTAATTTATTGTATTGTATAGTTTATAATTTTTAAGTTTTAACCAACGTTGGATATTATATTGTACAAGTGAATAAATAATAAATATATAAATATATAAAAGAACTATATATTTACCAAGCGAACACATCAAATATAGTATTTACTACTTCGTACCTGATGACAGATAGAACAAATCTTTATATACAACAATAATTTAATTTCACCATACACAGTATGTAAAGTAAATTTCTATTGCCCGCCATTGTAAGTGTGTCCACACAAATTAATTTAAAGATCATAATATTTTATATAGGTATTTATTTAAATTTTAAAAATTTACAGTTAACATATTTTAAATATTATTGTTAATCGCTTTAAGGTATGTATCTGGTATTTTAACATTTAATATTTTTTTCTTAATATTAGTCTCAATTAAATTGTAAATAATGGTATAGATATTTAGAAAATACGTTGCATATCTCAGGTATACGTATTATACTATCTCTGTACATAATATATTTTTCTGATACGCCCAGTTCCATCTCGTATGCGGATTATTGTATTTTGTTATTGTAGTTAGCCTCTTTAAATATCGTCTGAATATTAATTTTAGTTCAGATTGTGTATTTTTGAATTTTTGATGTTTTTAGCGTTAACTTTGTGATTGGGTAAATATATATTTAAAAAAAACAAAAATTTATAAACTACGTTGATTAATTTAACGTCGACCGGTTTCTATACAACTGTATTAGGACGGACATAAGATACAGCGAGATAAGACGGAACAAAAAGATCAATTATTGGACAGGAGCGTGAACTCCGCTCAAGATGGGAGGGTTAATTATTTTATATATAGTATTAAGAGAATTTAAATTTTAAATTTCTAATATTCCTAAATTGTCTAATTTAAAGCCTCCCTTGTTTATATGCATTGTTAATTTTCAAAGCGATATATTTTTCAAAGGAGTGGCCTGTTTCTAAAACATGGTTAGAAATTCAGAAAAATTATTATTATAAAATACAATAAGTGTTCTTTAATTTATAAATACGTGCGATTTTACCTATATAAAATACTATATATTGTTTATATTGTATATACCGGAATGGTTTAATGAGTCGGTTGTATCAACTGAGTTTATAATTAGTATTAAAAGCGGAAATAAATATTTATGTATATCGCTATTTATGTTTTGTCTATCTTCTGTTCAAGATATGAAATATATATTATAATTTTGAATGAAAACGGCTACCATGTCACATCTCTATACTATCCCGCAGTCCGCGCATGTGCGATTAAAGTGCCTTCATTCAAAATCTTCAATAAGTATTCATCGCCTTATCGTACATCTTCGAATTTAATATGGGGTTCATCTTTCGATGATAACATAATAGGGTTTAAAAAAATCCTTCGACAGTGGACCGACGTCACTCTTCGTAGCTTCTGACAACAGGATTTTTATAGTCATAATAATCGCCGACCTTCGACATAAGGTATGTACGGCGCGCGTCAGCCGCCCGCCCATCTGTCAAATCTGACATCTGTCAAAATCGCGAAACGCTAAACTGCTTTTAAATTAGACATTGTAAAGCGTAAATCTTATATTTTTGTATATTCTTGAAAAAAAAACTAAAATTAGTTTTCATAATTCTGTTATAAATGTTTTCGGTTTTGTTTACAGGTAACGACGCGATAACTCTTAAGTACGTGTAAATATTTAATTAAATTTTGATAAGATGTGAGACGAGGCTAAAGATGCGATGTATACATAATTTTTGGAGTTCAAATAAAGGATCACCATACGACTCATGGATTCCCAACAAATTAACTTACCATCACATCGTTTCTCGCGGAGGTAGGCAGAGAGGATAAAGCGTCACACCCTTCTGTCCTGGCACAATTCTCGCCTCATCCATCTCCTCGTACAAGCTCGCCGATTAATGAGGCTTCTAACAGGACTCGTCCTCTATTTATAGTGCCATCTACACTTACGTCTTCTTTCTTCATTCATCCGTTCCACGTGATCAAACCACCTAAGTGATTCTTTCTTAATCTTACCCACTATGCAAAGATCAGCTTTACAGCTTCTAATTTATTCATTTTTTACTCTGTCGTAAATAGATGTACCATATATATATTAGTTTACCATATATTAGTTTAAGTGATCTTATTTCCGCTGTATTCAGTCTACTCTCATTCCAGGACTCTATAGTGTACCGCTAGTCTTGCCTCGGTTGATACGTTCCCATTAGATATTATTCCATTTAAAGCGCCATTCGCCTTGTTCCTTGCAGTCATCCTCCTTTTGATATCTTTCTTAGCCTTTTTGTTTCTTTCATACATACTTCCCAAATACACAAACATTCCTTCATTACCTCCAAGTACTTATCACGGTGACTTATTTCCTTCCTTCTCAAATATCATCACTTTCAACTTGTTGAAATTCGTAGTAAGGTCGCTTTTCCTTGCATACGACGGATGTCTATTTATTTTTTTCATAAATATGCAGATATCAAAACCATCAAAAAATTGGCATTAAGAATTTAATACGATGGTTTTTGGCGGTTAATAACATTTAGGATCAAAAAGACAATATAAATACACTTTAATTTAATAGACCGTTTAAAGTTAATTTGTGTTTACTGGACTGTTCTGCCGTGTGTATCCGATATGTCTGACCGACGTTTCGGATCCCGTTGCAGGGTCCGGTGTCGGGACTGACGTCGGTAATGCAATGCAAAGTGAAGAAAATGAATTAGCAGTTTTAGGAAACAAAACATGTTTTGCTCGTGAATTAAAATATCATATCCAGTAAGCAAGTATCTTTAGAGACTCTCATAGATTAAAGTCTCACTGAGAGATAATTGTGAACACATGGGCCTTAAAAAAAGTTTATGGATTTACACTAGAAAATTTTAATTAAAGAATATTTTTAATATCTAACGCAAATATATATATATTTTTTGTAACTATTTAATATAATGTAAAAATCTGTTTGGACTGTGCCCGTCTCACTAGAGAAATTCTGTCGAACGGCATAGTTACAACAATTGTACATTAATAGATTACAAGTAGTAGATAGAATTGCATTTAGGTGTATATGAAGAACAATTTTAAAGTGGACTTAACTTTTGGATCACTTTGTAGCAATAATGAATATAGGTATGAGTCAATATATTTGGGTGAGTGCACCAATACTGGCTCTACCCATATTACGAATCCAAGTTTTAATATATAGTTTCATGTTCTCGGGACAATTCAATTGATTTAAATCTTTTAGCATTCTATTAAATAGTTTAGGTAGAAAATATTTGTAGTTCCTTTGGCCATATGTTGTATGTGTTCTCGGGGTTTGTAGGTCATTTGTATTTGTCCGTGTGGAAATTATATTTTGAGTTGTTTTTATTTTTATATGTATTTAAGAATATATTAATGTTATTCATTAAAAAAATTAATAATTTATTTACTTAATTTTAACCACTGTGAGATAATAAATTATTTTCACCGAGCGGTTTCTGAAAATACCTTTTCCTTCATCAGAATGACAAAAAATAAATTACCAACTAAATTTAATCATAATGACTTTTCCAATTGGTCAATTTCCACATCTCTCATCATCGTAACATTTTAGTCAGGTACTATATTTAGTTTTTAAATTGTTAGATATATAAAAAAATTTAATAGATTTTGAAAACTTAACAACAATTTGACGATTAGTTATTTTATGGTCATCCTAATAAAGTAAAATGTATTTTCCGAAACCGATTGGCGTACAAAGTTAATGACTTATTCGTTATTATTGAACTAAAGCAAGAAACAATTATAAAATTTTGTAAATCCCAAAGACTGAGATGTAGACCCTCTGGCGGAACAATATACAGAGTGGCCCAAAAAAAGTGAGAACATCTCGTAACACATGAGTTATTTCAAAACATTTTTTTTCACAATATTTAGCATATCAGAAATCGGGTTCAATGTATCCTCTTTATTTTTCAGCGACTTTTTCTTTTTTGTTGACATAGTTAAACTAATTTTGATATAATTATATCACATTTACGAAATATTCTCACTTTTTTTGGGCCACCCTGTAAATTAGCCATTTTTGAATGCAAAATACGATGAAAAATAAATAAACAAACAATTATAAGATTTTGTTGGTCCCGAGGATTGTGATGGTGAAAGAATGCCAGATGATAGGACACCCGAGATCGTGACCGAGTGATTACCCCAGTGGAAGCGACCTAGAGACAGATCAAAGAAGAGCAGTTGTGGAACCGGTTCCAAAAATAATCGATCAAATGACGTTATTTCGAAGAATATTTCTTGTATCCCGATGAGATGAAATCCCGCCTTGATATGTAGTACCGAGGAAGAATAAGAAATACAATTTTAATATTTTTATATCCACTTTCTCAAAATATTGTCGCAATTATTTGATTTTTATCATAAGACATCCAACCCAATTACTAGGGGTTGGAATATTTGCTTTTAGAATATTTAATAATAACAGAAACGAGGGTGTTGTTGCCGTCGCGTGGACATAATATACAACACTTAATGCTTTTATTTGTTCAGTGTGTGATATTTTGACTGCGATCCAATTAGTGTAAATATATTTTTAACTATGTCCGGTCCATGTATCTAAATTTTATTACGCACTTTTCACTTAGCGAGAACATGAACGCGCATATTAATTGTGATAACGTTTTGAGCTGTTATTAACCGTCCCCACTAAATAAAAATATTTATTATTTGAGTATTTGAAAATCTCCACGAAAAATGTGAAATAATACATGTATATACGGATATAATATAAGAATCGAAAAACTTTTTAAGCGAAATCATAAAAAATTCGGTGGTTGAGTAGAAAGACGTGTTACAGTTGTGAAATATCTAGAAATGAACCTGCCTCGGAGTTTGGACAGAGAATTGATAACAGATATATAATATCTATTCAATACATATGTTGACTATTTTCCTTCTTGTCCCACGGTACAACATACATCCCAGGAAGGAATTTGGCCTCCTCCATAAGTGCTCTCCACCGTCTCCTTTATCTCTGGCTATTCTTGTCCAGTTCCCAGACCCTTCCATCCTACTTCACACAGTTAGTTCACCTCTTCCTTCGCCCGCTCTCAGACCACTTCCACTGGGATATCCACTTTGGTGTCCTGTCATTTGGCCTTCTTTCGCAGTCTTTGGGACCTACAGAATCTTAATAATTGTTTCTTGCTCAATTAAATTTTCGGGCTCATGATTCAATTTTAATTGTTCGTTTTCGTCGATTTGGGTTAGGCACCACAATCATAAATGACCCTGGTATTACTATAGTTTTGTTTATTAGCAGTTTGCTTCGTTGACTCAGAATTTTCGACCCCGGCAGTTTTTTTACACGCTTATAAGCTTTTTATCTATAATGGAGGACACATTTACTCACGCTAAAGCAGATCTAGTTTCTATCAGTTTCTAGTGTACCAGTGATTCTTCGAAGAATTACGAAAAATGATATGTGTTCAAAGATTTTTGGTGAAACTTTGTGAAATTCCAAGATTATTTTGTAAATTGAATTAGAACACTGTTTTATTCCACTATATTTTATTGTGTTAAACGTTAGAACGTTTTTGGGAACATTATCAATATTATAATTCAAGTAAAATTAAAAACATTTTCAGACAGTAGTAACGGGTGTGTTTGGAGTTAACGGAGGTGGGGGTGGAGTTAAAATGGATAAGAGAGGGGATGTAATGGGCGGTATTTGAATATTTATTGTTATTTTTATTATTAAATATTTCAAAATTTTCTAGAATGTTTAACTTTTATCCTTTGGTGCAACTATGTATAAGTTGTAAATAACTATTATCAAATGAATGGCCCTCGTTTCTTGCGTGCTCAGCCATTTCGGAGTTTAGACTCAAGTTTTTTTATAGCTTTCTTATGTTTTTCCAATCTTTTTCTTATTCTTCTTCCGCTCTGTCCAATATTAACTCCTAACACACCATACATTACTGTCTGAAAGTGTTTTTAATTTTAGTTGAATCATAATATTGATAATGGGAAGATGTTCCCGAAAATATTGTAACTTTTAACACAATAAAATATAGCGGAATGAAAGTGTTTTTTAACTCAATTTACAAAAAAAGAATAATGAGTTACCAATCATCGATAGAATCGAAAATAATCACTGGCAAAATAATGATTTAATTGAGTGTTTAACTATCACTGCTTGGCCTGGCATCTGGTATGCTCCTGATACTAGAAGCTGGTACTGTTAGAAGCTCTACCCATCGACATGCGACAAACTTGTAAGATGAGTTGTACAAATGCGGACGAGGCAAGAAAATTGAGATGTGTGTCGTTCTATCTTATTTACCAACCGTTGATAATGCGTGATAATATAAATAGTACATTAAAATACAATCTGTAGATGATAAATCTTTAAAAATGGTTTATTTGTTTGCTTCAGTTTTTATGTTATATCCAATCCATCCTCGTTTGTGTTAATATAAAAGATATCGCTCTTAACATATGAGATGATTTGTAGTCGAATTGTAATAATTAAATAGTTAGTGATGTCGTCAGTTTAATTTTAAATAGGTTTAGTCATTTTGTCCGACACTGTTGAAAGTTTAACTATCTAAAATATATAATTATGTCGTTAATTGGTATAGCAGTTGCTATGTGGCGTAACAAGATTATTTTAATTTTCATTAATCTAAACATTGTTCTGTACAAGCTTTGGTTTTATAGTTTTGAGAGGTGCCGTTGCTCTCATCATCAGGTGATAACTAAACTTATGACAGAATGGTAAAATATTCGGTTAGAGAGGCGGAGATTGGCAAGGGGGAGGGGTAAGTTTCGGTCGTTAACGGGAATATGGACAGTAAAAGTGAGGTGTTAGGGAATGTGATGTTGTTAATTAGTGTTTTCTCCAAATTCTAAATGTTTCGTATTTTAACAATTTTTGAAATATTCATTATAAGGTATACTATTTTCCATTTAGAAAGAATAATTGTATTAGTGTGAGTAATACCATCCGTAATATATATGGTTGTTTTTATATATTTTTATATTATTACCAACATTTGTTTTAGTCGAAATTATTTGTTGGTTTTTCTACTGTTGTTAATATACAACAACTACAATATACTAATACTTACATTATAAAAGCCATATGTTAAAAATAAATATTTAGAAATTTGCTTTTTTTCTCTGTACATAAATATATTTAATCCTATTTCTAACACATATATATGGATATGACATATCGCAAAAAAACCGTGCACATGAAAATTTGAGCTCTGCATGTGTTGTGTTCTATTTCCTTAGAGTTTCTTGGCATCATGTGTTTATTTCATATTTAATAATATAAATAAAAAAAATTACATGTTTTTAAAATGGTCTATTACACACATTAATACAAATGTTCTTTCTAAATGAAAACTAGTCTACCGAGCGGAGAAGTTTTAGTTTATGACTGTCGAAAGAATGGTTTGTTTCAATTATCTGATTAAGAAATTCCGAGAAGTTGTTATTTTCTTAAGCAGCGGCGATGTTCCTTTACTCTTGTATTTGCGGTTTGATATATGTACTTTTCATTGCAGTCTCCACAGATTATTTAATATATTTCGCTATTTTCTAATATTATAACAGTAGCGTGCGTGAAGTACAAAGTTTAGATTAATGAAAATTAAAATATAATGATGTCATTCAGGTTTGCGCCGGCGAGCCGCCGTCCGCGTACGTGCACTTTTTAGACTCGCGGACGCGCTTGTGAAAACACAAGCGGCACATTATGTCGGTGGCTTTTTGTTATTAGTCGGGATATTTCGGGTTCGTCCAGGAGCAACTCAAATAGCCGCGCGCAAATAGCCGGGCTCTCGCGGCTCGCCCAGGGTTGTCACTGCGGGGCGACTCGTCAGATTCGGGGTTGTTTATTTAACAGAGAAGAGGCTAACATCCCTAGTGTCGAAAGTACGATCCTGAAGCCCAACTACCATTGGCAGGGTATGGGTGACACACGGCTTCCCGAACAAGTTATGTTTGCGCAACTATCTCACGGCAAGAGAATACAGGTTGAACCGGGGAAAAGATTCGAAGATACTCTGAAGGCGAATTTGAGTAGATGTGGCATAGATCCTGAACACCGGGAAATCGCGACTCAGGACCGAGGACAATGGCGTCAAAGAGCACATTGTGCAGGAGAAACTTACAAGACGCAATTACAAGAAAAGGAGGAAGATCCGTCACTCAGAACCCCCCTACCTAGCGAACGCACGCACACAATATGTGGAAGGGTGTGCGGTTTGAGAATAGGGTTCCTCAGCCACACTCGGACTCATAATCAATAACCATGGCAGACGTCATCCACGTAATGAGGGACCGCCGAAGAAGAATATATACATATACGACACAATGTACTGCCATTAACCAAAATGTTATTTATTTAATTCATTAAGGGATTTTAACAGTATAAAATTTCATAATACACTAACATAATATATTTTAATTTAAATTATTGAAAAATTTATTCTTAACCACTTTATGAGTTAAATTTAATACGCCAACCGTTTACGGAAAATACAATTTATCGAAAAAATGTTTTTGTTGCTATGGAGATTTGAACCTGGATCCTTTCATATCCGGGCAAATGCGTTAACCGATTACACTACACCAACATAATAAGTTGACGACAAATTTTCAAACTTACATGAGGCACATATTAAAGTGCGAAATGTACTTATATGAAATTAATAAATATATTATTTTAAATTTAAAAGCTATCACCTTTTTATTGGAAAAATCTCAAATATCTTTGAGTAATATTCGCTAGAAGACATATTTGAATAATTTATATTAAAATTAATAAAAACACTACGTAAAATTTGCAGTAAATATTAAAAATAGAATAATATATAGTATTTAGCAGTGGCGTGCAGTAGGTATATATTTTGGTTATGCCGTTACCAATGATATTATATGTTATATTATACATAGGATTATGAACATTCGTTTAACCTCTTTTTACACAAAATGAATCCGTTATTTATATGACCCTACCATGTATTTATTTGTAATATTAGAGTACTATTAATAGTGTTTTTAAAGTTTAAGTTTTAACGTAAAATAAATACCTTCTTACCCATTTAAAAATCAATATAAAAAATGTATGAACGTTTTTAAGTACAATTTTTATGACTGAACATGATTCTTTTATTGTTTGAAAATCCTTCACGTAATAACTAAACGAAATAATTACTTTTATTAAAGGCTAACGTCGGAAATAGTTCTGCCAATTGCTTTTTGTTTTTCCTAAATCAAAAACCAAGTCATACACCTCGAACGCAAAGAGCGGCCATGAAATTAACACGTTAAAAACAGTAAGATAGTAAAATTGGAAAAATAGTAAAAGAGGAAGTAGACATTTTAATGATTTGCACGCAGTTGTAAGCTTTTCTAATGTTATTCTGTAACGACTTAATTAATTCAGTAAATAGCCAATTATATGACTTGAGTAATTCACTAGCTTAAAGATAGAACCGAGTAATGTGAATAGCTCGATGCGACGAATGCACAAGAGCGCCATGACTATAGCGGTGAGTTGTCGTGGTAGTTTTTAGAACTAAGCAATTAAAGTCTCTACTAGTACACAGACGGCACTTTGTTTCCTAGAATTTTTAGTAATGCACAGCTTTTTTGTTTGTATGCACTGCATGCCCCTGGTATATAGCATATGAGACTAACTATCAAAATCATCGGTATTGAAGTAATGTCACAGATTTCATTATAAAGTAACATTATATCAGTAGGCGAGAACTTTATCAAACAAAAGTGGATTATTTTTAAATTTACTGCTACATATGCAATAAAAGAAGATAAAAATTGGTGATAGAAAGCTTGGGGAGGTTGAAATTAATGTTAAGGTGTAGGGAGAGCAAGGCGATGTGTAAAATAGTAACGCAAAATAGTTGCCAAAACTCTATAATATAATAAACAAATATCTCATAGAGATAAAGCTATTTTTTATTATTATTAATGGAAAAATATGTGGAATTATGGGGTAATTATAGGTTTACGACTTGTCTTTGGCTGGTTCTCACCCCTCAATCTCCACATTTATCAAATTTTTGAAAGTTTTATATATTGTATGAATGTGGACTCGTGTAGAGTTTGATAATGCATTTTTCCTTCTTTTTAAAACAGCATATAATATATCATCACTATGAGAATCAGATTTTTTAAAAAATTATTTTAAAGCAATATTCTTTATCTTTAAAATGTTTTTTAACATACTATACTAGAATACCCCTAGAAAAATAAATATCTTTCAATTTTTTATATATTTTCTTTTTTTGACCAGTATATTATATTAGCAATATTTCAATATATGTCCAAGAATACACAATTATTGGATTTTTACCTACAAAGGCACTGTTATTAATATAGTCATGGATACATACAAATAAACAAACTATAATAAAAAAAAGCTTTGTCTCTATGAGATATCTGATATTTGTTTAATAACAGTGCCTTTGTAGGTAAAAATCCAGTAATTGTGTATTCTTGGACATATTTCAATATTGCTAATATAATGTTCATCAAATTTTTTTTTTACTGTAGCGTGGTAAATATTGAAAAAAAAGCAATTTGTGTTAAATTATCGTTATGATATTTGTGAATGAACCAATTTTGTGCATTAGTGGTTCTATTTCTAGAAATGTGGAATAGTACGGTCTGTCGGGTCAATCTGGGTGGAATGTGAAGAAATATTATAAAAATAATAATGTCCCCTTACAGACAGAATATTGAAGACAAGCGTAACAAAGATTATTTGTTGAAAAATGCATGTTATAAGGTATTTAAAAGATAAATAAGTAAAACACATAATGTAAATAATCCATAACTGCTTTTTTATATTAAAACTAAAAGCAAAAATTATGATTTTTAATGAGTTGTAAATAGAAAATACATTTTTACTCGATTTGAACCTGGACCCTTTCCCATTCAGGAAAATGCCTTAAACAATTCCGCTATGTCGACCGAGTACGTTTACGAAAAATTTAACTTATATTTTGTAGCTCTTTCAAACTGATTCGTCTATTATTCCATTAAATATTATTTTTCTGTATATCTTTTCAGTTCATTAATTTGTTCTAATTCTATGTTCTGAAAAACTGCAGCTTCACAACAATAATGTGTTCTTCGTAAAACTACGAGTAGTTACCCCTGGTGAAATTTGTAGCCAGCTAATGCTAAACGAGATATTTTTTTACATTTTATTTATGTAGTGTGAAGAGAAACGCGATTTCAATTTTATTTTTATTTGTTGACAGAACGTTATGAATATTTCTGTTCGATAACAAGGAGTAATAAAATATCTCGAGAGATGCCCAGTTTTTCATGATAGATTGACGTGTAATTTTCCGCTGGTGGATATGCGGCGCGCGCGGAAGGCACACAGGTAAGAAAATGACATATACGAATACGAAAGAGAGAGATGAGCAACCGATGGTGAAATACCTTGCTACTGATGAGACATACTGGATCCTGGACCTGTTCAGCGTGGACAACCCTGGCCGAATCTCGCGCAAGATAAATACAATTTCTTCGCAAATAGTGCCCTTGTAATAATATATAATACCCGTAATGCTGGATGGTTTTAGACCGTCGGTAAATTCGCGGATTACATTTTATAGCGCGCTTGAGGTCGTCGTTTTAATGTGTCTAGGCAACACTGTAGCGAATTATTAATTTGTTATAACATGAAAAACGTTTATTCATGCGGGTACCTCAGTAATATTTGTCACGTTAGAAGTAGCGCGTTAGAACTTTTTGTATTTTATTTACCGGTACTGGGATCGATACCAGACACCTATAATTTTTTTTTCATGCTAAACGAGTGCTCTACCATCTAGCTATACTCCCATTAGACTGTGGTGTCAAATTGTCATTTTAATCAAATTTTAATACTAATATTGAACATTATTTAAAAATTAGTTGCACCTAGTGTACGAATTAAACATCAATTTTCACGTATGAACCTGCCATTCTAGAGACCGTTGGTTCGGTTAACTGCTAGAGATTTTTGTTTTATATATTTATTTAACTGGATATATGAATAATTTTTGGAACCAGAAAATTATAGAATAATCCATGTAATGCGTTTTTTTGTGTTCGGTTTTGTTATTTTTATGAGGCTCTTCGGATAAAATGCGTTAGAGTAGTGCGTGATATTTATTGGAGGATTCGTGGATGTGGATTGTGTATGATATATAGAAACATTCCTGTTATACGTAATTTATGCTTTTGTTCACAACGAGGAATAAATATTTCTACAAACAAATGAACACCACCCGAACATGAAACAATATTCTGACGATGTTTGAAGATACCAAAATAAAACACAATGCTCTGTGAACGACATGGGGCAGGGGAAAAATTCTTCTTCTTCTTCGTATGCCAGTTTTGGTGATTGCCGACCAATGTTTTTTCTATGCGTGCGAGTGTGCGCGCGCACCCAATTTGACATCACAGTGCACACAAAAAAAAAAATAGCGCCACACAATTTTGAACAAGACTACTTCTTGTTCTATGTTGATTTATTATGTATAAGATCACTAAAATTTTAGACATAGAACCATTTTCTAAAGGTTACACAGCCAAGATAATCTCTTTCTAGCTACATCACTAGCTCTGCTGCCTTCTATCATCCCCTGCATAATGACTTGTTGTAAATGATGGCATTTTTAAAACAAATTAAATTAATCAACTAGAAAAATACATAGAAAAAATCTATCTATCGAAAAATATATTTAATTGTAACCGATATTCGAACCGGAAAAGCGCATTCTCCGATTTCGCTATCGCAATCGAATTAATTTTCGATAAACTTTGAGCTTATATTCTGTAATAATTTCAATTGATATATGTATACTATTTCATTTTTAAAAGCAATCCACTTTATATAACGGAGAATCTCAAATTCCTCGATGATATTTTTCATTGCGAAGAATGTGTCCGGAGCACGCATCTTTCCTTGTTGTTATTAGTTCTCTTGACTTTGTTACGTGCCTTAATACATCTTCATTAGAAGTGTGGTGGAGCCAGGGTCAGGTCCTCCCGGTAGCCTAATACTGGTATGCTCATGTTTTTTTAAATCGTTCTTCACCAACATGTACACCTGCGAACTCTGGTCGTACTGCAAGCAAGTGACAACTCATTGTTAGGGTTGGCGCGTTATTGTAGCGCATCTACAATGCAACATTGATTTGCTGGCGTAAAGCTGCGGCTGAAGCTCAGCATCCAGCACCATTTCTCTAGTGCAAGGGGCACTCGGCGAATGGCAGAATGGCGTAATTGAAATCTATTACTTATGTTTATGTATATGTGTGTTTTTTGGTTCCCCGACAATTGCGCTCCTTACAAATGTACCCCCGACATATGCGCTCCAATAAATGATTTGTCCGGACTAAAATGTTAAAAAAAAGATTTTGACACGACTTTTGTAGTTCATTGAAAGACCGTATGCCAACCTTCTACAGAATTATTCGTACATGGCAAATCACTGTTTACTCTGTCAAACATATTTTAAATTTTTATTAATATTAAAATTATATTTTATTTGTTGCATTTGTTTCTTCTCTATGAGAGTAAGACTCGTGTATAGAGAAGGAGTATATACGAGTTAATTAATGTTTCAGTTAGTCTGTGTACATATTTTTTTTACTTCAGTTACAAATTTATGATAGTCTGTAATTTTTCTAATTGTGATGGGGAGATTGTTAAAAAATTTGATGCCTCGATAAATATATTGATTTTGAGTTGCGGTATATTTTAGTTTTGGGATATACACGCCTGGTGTGTTCACAGCAGTCAATGTGTTAACAAAACACTTTTTTGACGCTGGTGTGTTTATAATTTCTCAAAAGTTTAAAAAAAATCTCACTGGAGAAATTATTAAATTATTTCGTTGAGATACAATTCAACATGCGATTCAAAAATGTATTATTTTTTCGGGAAGCGTTTGGCGGGTCACCGTGTTCTCGTCTTCTATTTTTTTTCTTTGTTTCGTTTAACATAAATATTATTTTGTAACTTGTACGTATTATTAATAATATGAATCGCGTCTAGCACAAACAATATTTGAATGTAACTGAAAAAAACATATTTTTATTATTATTATTATTATTATAGCATAGCATTATCCAAACTTGATGCCCACCTAGTTACAGTATGTCACGCAGTCAAGATAATCTCTTCTGCGCACCCCTCTGCTGCTGACTGTCTTCTTATAACGCTTGTCCACCTACCACTTCTCGGAGCATTGCCTAAGTTTCTTCAGATAAGATATTCTTCATTTTCCAGAGCATCTTCTATTTGATATATTACCGTGAACGATGAAATGACTAAAAAATATTTTAATTTTTTTATGAATTTATTTTTCCGAATTAATTCCCTTGCATCGTAACATATGAGAAATTATGTCGCTCATTACGGAGAATATACCCGAAGTATGCAGCTTTCCTTCGTTTGATAGTTTTTCTTCTTTCTAATTTACTGAACATTTACAGTTCAATGATTCAGCCTGTAGACATAACAGTGGCACCATGACAATGAAATACGATTTATAGCATATATCTGAAAAAAATTAAATTAAAAATACGTGAAGGTATAAAAAAATACATAATTACATACAGGAATATGAAAAAATATTTTACACCAATATATACAAACATGATTTCAAGAAAAAGGTCGCGTACTTTAGTAATGAGTTAGAGAATTTGTCCAACTCTTGTACTGTGTTAATTAATATCTGTGATAACTTTCAAAGTATCTGATTTATGACTAATTTATTGTGTCCCGATTCCTTGTAGTGAAATTCAGTATGTTCACTTCAGAGATAGACTCGTTATTCAGGAGAAGCTGTCATAGAAGAGGGCTGTTCCCCCAGAGACGGCCTCTTATAAAGTTCGTCTCCCACCACTCATCTACTCGCTTTCATGACACACATACATTCACAATACCATTATACAATCTACAATGAAATCGGATTAAAAAACGCAATATTGCTATGGTTGGCATCAAGTCTGAGTTATTATTGGTTCTCTTGACTTATACGTGTATCTAGTACATCTTCATGGTGATGTTATCTACCTATATCTGAAGCATATTCTTTTCGTCTGAATTCGTCTCAGGCTGCAGGTTGCGAGTCTGTCCATGATGTTCAGTTCCTGCAGAATGGAGACGTTACCATGGTATGCGCAACGTGTGTCTCCATCATCACATCTCAAAGGCTCCCTTGCCTTCTTGATTCCACACCAAATAAAAATATAGAATGTTATTCCATTTATGATTCATGTTTATTTATTATTGTGTGTGAATTTGAATCTCCCCAGCGGCAGTAAAAACAAAAATATGTATTTGTAATAAATTTCGTTGTCAAATCTAACGTCGTTTCAGTTTTTGTCTCTTTTTACTAACATCAAGCCGCTCTCGTAGATAAAAATTTCAACAGGCACTGAATCTGACATTGATGTCGACTAAATCTCTAAGATTTATCTCAACAAGTCTCATTCCGTGGACACGAGCCATAATGATTGGTCTAGCGATGGCTTATGTAACGGTGCATTACGGAATTGGAATCTTATTTCTTCTCTGTTTATGTTATCTTTGGATCTGAATGCAGAAGGAAATTATTTTATTTTATTTGATTTATTTCCATCAGTTATATATATAACAGTTAAATTTAAATGGTCAGGGGTTCGCGCCTCATTCCAGATCAGCAAGTTAGTTCTATTTTCATAGTACAAATGTTTAACTTAGTTTGAAAATAGTAAGAATATTGATGTGACATATATTCCGTGTACGCACCTCTATTTAATATATACACCATTGAGATCATCGAGGCACAATCCATTGTTTTATTCCAGTGGTAATGTCTGAACTCATTCACTAGGTAGTCGACATTTTTACTGTTAATTTAATTGTTTATAGGACTATAATATTACAATTTTTTATGTCTCAACTCATTGGTAACGGATAAATTGCTACTTCACATTTTATATTTATTTTGAATTATGTAAAAACATGCTGACACTATGTAATTTTTTTCTTTGTGTATTGCACTTCTGTTGTAATTTTATCTTATTTTACAAATTATGTTAATGCCTAAATAGAGCTTGTATAATAATAATAATAATAATTTAAAAACTAGGTATAATTAATATACAAATATTTCTCCTGCAACGAAATTCAATTTGTTACCAAGCCGATGCATCCGTATTATTGGCGAATTA
The DNA here is from genome assembly GCA_031772225.1 of Eubasilissa splendida. Lineage (NCBI taxonomy): Eukaryota > Metazoa > Arthropoda > Insecta > Trichoptera > Phryganeidae > Eubasilissa > Eubasilissa splendida. Next base: position 14,061,787 of record CM062870.1, read on the forward strand.
ACATCATAATTATTTCTATGGGTAGTTGCAAAGAACACTTCATGTTTTCTCGTTTGAGTTGGTACTATATGTTTATTATTATTTATGGAGCAGCCGGTGTGAAAGCATCTTGAAGGTTCCTCCCTCCAAACTGTCCTTTTCCAATTCGCGATATCGAAGACATGAGCGTCCTGGGTAACACCGTACAGCCACCGCATCTTGGCACAATACTCCTGCATCAAACTTTTTTTTCGCGTGACCAGCCCGCCTCAGCCGCGCTATCTTGATAATTTTGATAATATTCGTCTTCTTCTTCTCGTGACTTATCCCTACCAACGGACGTCACCGATCTTCAACGGCTTATCATGTGACGTCACATATTCCGAGTCAACTAGCGGTAATCGACACTCTGGCGAGCGAGTGTTGACGTAGTGACGTCGTGTCTCTCGCGCGCACGAGAGATGTGACGTCACGCGGTAATCTGAGCGTTTTTCAACAAGCCCATCTTTGAACGCCGCTATGAAAGTATTGCACATTTTGAAAAAAATCAAATATGTAGTATGGTAATATGGATGTTTTAACATACTACTTATTTCCGACATGCTCCACTACCTCATTGTGTAAAAATAGATATTTTCATTAAATAATATGTTTTCTATAATATGTGCCACCTCTCTATAGGAAATAAAATCTCGTGCGTAGAGAAAAAGATCGTTAATAATTTTGAAATGTGTGTTGTAAAACAGAAAAAATTGCCTCAGGTTCTTCAGCCATGATGTTCTCCTTCTTCCAGAGCCCCGATTTCTAGCAATTGGCTGCATTATGAGGTGCAAAATTTTTATGTCTCATAACACATCCAAGATATTAAAGTTTTCGTATTTTTATCGTTTTAAATTCTCATTTTTCTTTATTAATCCGAACCATAACATTTGCAGCTTATTTTGAGCATTCTTCTGCAAATACACATCACAAATGCTTCAAATCACCTTATCATTTCTTCGGCGAGCGTCCATGCTACCATTCCGTACCGAAAACACGTAGCATCTGTTCATTCACATTCGTAATCTAAGGTTGAGGTCATGTTTGCAGAACATACGAGCTTGTTCAATGCGGCATTTGATTTCAACAGAAGAATCCCATCTTTCATTTATATTTCAACTCGGGTATACGACACTTTGTTTCAGAAATTTAATGACTTTCATTGTCAACTGTGTTCTTTTTGCTAATGATCATATATATTGCATCATATTTGTAGTTGTAGCGTACACGCCATACCCCGTTTTAATTTTTGACACCAAATTTATGTTTAAATATAGTGTAAAATCTTATCGGTGTTAAAAAAGAAATAGAAAATTTATCGTGCTTATAAAATGTCTGAACGCGTTTCTCACAAACGGCAGAAGACATTTCTCCGTTCGCCGGAGAAGACCTGGTCGTTAGCACCGAACATTTCTCACACTAAATGTAAAGGAGAAAAAATGATCTTTCAAAACGAGATTCTCTGAGATGCTGCCAAATAATATTTAAAAAAAAATTGTTTATTTAATATGTAAACGAAACGATGAAGACAAAAATATTCTGGATATAAATACCATTGCGAAAAGCGTGAATTTGATCGGATGAGTCGGAGTCTGTTTATTTCTCTTGGAACACATTTTGAGACTCGATCTTGGTGAAGGTACTTTGAGGAGAGGAATGCGCAGTATCATATCGTGTTAACGTCCACACCTCCGGTCTTCTATTAACTGAGATTAAAGAACGCAAGTAATGTAATTTTATGGGTTAGGTTAGGTTAGGTCTGGAATTGTTAAAGTTAAAAATTGTTTTTTTAATCGTTGATGTAAAATACAATGGTTAAATTTACTGTCGACTATTGGATGATAAAAATCGAAAATCGTTGGTTAAACATGGCGGACTCTTCACAGCTGTTTCAAAAGTCACATGTCACATTGATACTTTGAATGATGCAGCAGTATATGACAATGAATCATTCAATATCCCGCTGTTTTAGTGATGACAGTTCGTCTGACGATGATCTCGTTGTTTTGAATGAATAATTATATGTAATATACCGTCAAATAATTAATATCAATACCTGAAAAATGTACTTACCTACCTTATATTGCATGAGTGAAGAGTTCCAAGATTGACACAGAAATAGATACTATACTTATTAACAATGTTAACTTTGTGGTTAAAATTCATATTTTTATTTAATATCTTTGTTTTAATAATCACTTAATTGAGTTTAAATATATAAATATACCGGTTTCGAAAAGTACAATTTTCTTCTTCAGGATGTCATAACTAACTAAAACATATATTATTGTTTTTTACCAGAATCTATTTTAAAAAAAAAAAATTTTAGTACCTAACTCAAATCATTACTTAATACAAAATTACTCGAATAATTTTTAGGAAAAAATTTTAGAATGGGACTAGTGGTTAAATTTATTTTTCGAAACTGGTAGATGTATTTAAACTCAATTAAGTGGTTATTAAAACAAAGATATTAAATAAAATATGAAATAGGTACTATTGAATTCCATGTTTCAAAACAGAACATAGATTGAAATTTAATTCCCTCTTAGTAAATGATGGTAAAAAGTAGGAAGTCCACAATTACGGTAAAGGGAAAACAATGTGCACGTGTGAAGTGTGAAGAATAAGAATAAGAATTTTTGTGTTCACAAAAAGGTCGATTTGAACATCTAAGAATATATATCAAACATTGGCGTTTTTAGGCATTGTTAGACTATAGATTAAAAAAAATAGTCGTCCTTTTTATTATGCACCCATAATTTTACGAGAAATCTTAAAAAACAACAAAGTCTTATACTTCATAATACATTTAAACCGTCTACGAAAATATATTTATTTGAGAATATATTTTTTTAAATTTAACAATGGGCTCATCGGCCTGAATCGAATTAAAATGGGGCGCCCGCGAGCCCCTCCGAGCCGCCTCCAGCCCACCCCTGATTTTAGGGCGTGAACTTCTCGGGGTCCTGTCTAAGGTGAGCCCCCCCATTGGCACAGTTGCGCCACTGTTCGAAACGGCCAGTTAATAATGCGACACGCTCCCTACGAGAGACTGGTGTCAAACTATAAAAATGAACGACACCTTCGGCCAGAAACGCCACAAATATCATGGCCCCAGCACTTTGAGCAAACTGTCTCAAAAACTATCTTGGGACGGCTCGAAGTCGACCGTTGGAAGACGAGAGTCAAAAAACGCCCTGACCTAGATTCCCGTGTAGACAATGTGCTTCAGTTCTGTTTCATTTGCAGACAGTTAAATGGCCTCTTCAACAATTTAAATACTTTGATATTTTAACACAGAATATATGTTAATTCACCGAATACCTCAGACAAATTTGGCACGAAAACTGCTTGTTTGAAAATTTCATAACACTTTTATATTGTGTTTTATTTTCACATTTCACGTACTGCCATATTAATTACCCATTTAATGGTTGTGATGTCAGGAATAGCAAACTTGCCATAGACAGCAAGCTCCTCTTATACAAGGCCGTCCTACGGCCTATACTCCTATACGCAACCCCCATCTGGGGTCACGCGACTCCCACAAACATTAAAAAATTACAAACCTTCCAGAGTAAGTGCGTCCGGTTAGCGCTGGACGCACCCAAACGGATAAGTCTTACTCAACTACATCAAGAGTCGGCCATTCTCCCCGTAAAAGAGTTCATCACACGAATCTCCAAACGTTTTTACGATGGGCTCGAAAAGCACCCAAATCCGATCATCAATTCGTTAGCAAAGCACGACTTGAACGCGACTTGAATTAACGCGATATAAACGCCCAAAAACCGTCCTCTTAGAGGGTTAATTCACTGCGCCACCTAACAGCTTCCTGAAACATGATTATTAATGCAGCTAACCTAACCTAACCTAACCTAACCTAACAGCTTCCTGCAACATGATTAATAATGCAGCTAACCTAACCTAACCTAACCTAACAGCTTCCTGCAACATGATTATTAATGCAGCTTGTTATTTAATTTGTTTTAATTCTAATAATAAAATTTATCAGGCCTCAAAGGCATACTACCGATGGTAGGGCGAGGGTTTCGTCGGACCCGGTAACGTGTAAGCCATGAAAACAATGACAAAAATGGATTGCGATGTCAAATCGTCATATAAGTATATAATACTGCATTGATTTTTTATTTATTTATTTACAGGGCTTTTTGAGCTATTACAACATGAATATTCAATTCAGCCCTGACACCAGTTAGTAGTAGCGTGCGTGGGTTTCACTAACCTGGAACATTTGTCATCAACTGAATTGTTTAAATTGAATTATTTGTATTATTTAAACTTGTTGAAAACGAACGTAAATTATCTTCACAAATTGCAGGTAGGTATTGTCTTATATATTTCTCATGATCAAATATCTAATCACTTCCTTCTTTTCATCTTTCATTAATTATTCTAAATTTATATTTGCGAAACCAATTATGTATAATATGATTAATGATTAACAATGTAAAATGTTTGCCTCAGTGCGGGCGAAGTCTAGTGAGGCAATATAAAGATTTTAAATACAACACAGGTTTAAAAATTGACAATTATTGATGATATAATTGAATACGCCAAGAAAATGAAATAACAATGGGTAGGTCACATCGCTCGGAGGACGGACAATCGTTAGATCGAATATTTACGAAATTTTGTAAATTAGAAAAGTTTATATTTATGTTGATATCTGTTATTATATGTATTAGTTGTTTTTTTATATTTTTATATTATTATCAACATTTGTCTAGTATTTACTGTAAAGGTCATATATTAAAAATAAATATTCCTAAAAAGCATTATATGTTCCAATAAACCATTTTTCCTCTGTACATAAATATTCTTAACCCTATTTCTATCATATATACACGGCGATGGAAAACATAATATATATATATATATATATATATAATATCGCAATAAAGACGGTGTACATGAAAATTTGAACTCTGTATGTGTTGTGTGTTATTTTACCTAAGAGTTTTCCGGCACGACAAGTATTAGATATTTTTGAAACAGGCTGTTATACATGCAAAGTAGTTCAGTCGAGAGAAATCAAGAGTCCGACAGGCCACTCTGAAGCCATCTGGACTAACGATATCGTCTAGTTCTGCGGAAAAACGTGGCAGCGAATAACACCTGTCAAAGAAAAGATGGAGAACTTGGGGATGCTTTCATTCAGTGGGGAATAGAACACGATTGATAATGTTGTAGATGATGATTTATATATTTCTTGTTAACCTTTACCATACCGTGATATAAAATACCCGAACGCAGCCATGCTGTCAACTCGTGTTACCGTAAAAAAAACTGTTAGAAAAAATGTTTTTATTAGCTTAAATGACTTTAATTTACTCTAAATATTGATCATTCAATTTTGAAAAAATGATTAATTACATGTCCTTTCTTTTTATCTCTCTTCATTTAATTAGTGAGAATGAGACAATTACATTTGTATGTTTGTTGTTCTTTTCATTGTGATCTCTGTATTTCATATCACAAATGGTATTTTTACCAACGTATTAATTTTACAACGGATTGAATGGAAAACATAATTGTTTTTGTACGATTCCCTTTTCATAATTGGTTTTTCACTAGTCATTCCTAAGCGCTAAGTATTTTAATATTTAATATGAATTTTTTGTTGCATGTATTTAAACAAATATTACATGTTTAATTATGATGGTAGACCTGTGTTACTGCATGGTTTGGGAAGGGTTAAATTCTATCACATTTATTGAAAGATAATAATAATAGCTTACCTACTAGAAATAAATTGTTATTTTAGATTACAAATTATTTATATAGTGCAGTAGAGATCACCTCTGATAGTTATTCAGCCTTGTCTCGACTACTTTGCTAGACTGTTGTCTGTATTTTAATGTAATGATTTTAAAATTAAAAAATATATACATAATATGGATACTTATATTATATACAAAATAATATAATATAATTGGTTTTTCACTGGCCATTCCTAAGCGCTAATATTTTCTTTAAGATTACCTAAAATATGAATTTTATGTTGCATGTATTTGCCGAGATATTACAGGTTTAATTATAATGGTAGACCTGTGTCACTGCATGCTTTGGGAAGGGTTCAATATTAGTGTCGTCTTTGTTCCTAGATATTTAAACTGTTAACTGATTCAAATGCTGAGCAGAAGACTGATAGTCGTTTTCCTCATGAGCTCAACCAATAGCACAGTGAATCCCAGTGTCTTCTTCTTCTCGTGTCCAATCCGTTCAACGGGCGTTGTCTACCATCATTTAGTAGACTGGCCAAACCATCGTCTCAGGTTCTTCAACCGTGATGTTCCCTTATTCCGGGGCCTTGACTTCCAGCAATCTTTCGCTGTGTTATGAGGTGCATGATCTCATACTTCTCTGGATGTCTCAACACATGTCCGAGATTTTGAAGTTTTCGGATTTTTATTGTTTTAAATTTGTTTTTTAGTTTTATTTTTATGAGACGCGTTTCGCCTTATTGGGGCATTATCAATCAAACCATTTTAAATTCAACAACTTGTATTTATATGAAATCTATTGAAAAGAGATAGCTATATAATATTAAGAACTTAAGGTAATAATGTATGAATATATATTTTGGCACCACTCAATGAAACAATTCTGTACAAACACTTTAATGAAAGGTAATAAATTTCATATAAATATAATTTATTGAATTTAAAATGGTTAGATTGATAATGCCCTCATAAGGTGAAATGCATCTCACGGAAATTAATCGAGTAGAACTAAAAAAACAAGTATTTTTATTTTCATATGTATTTTTATGGAACTCTACAAACTTACCACCGAAACAATAAATCTATCCATTCAGCATTATTCTGTAGATTCACATCTCAAATGCTTCAAGTCACTTTATCATTGCGTCGGTAAGTGTCCACGCTTCCATTCCATCAAATAATATCGAGAACACGCAGCATCTGACCAATCTAAGGTTGAGGTTATGACTGCAGAACATGCGGATAAAGGTTGCACGAGCTTGCTCAATGCGACACTTGATATCAACAGAAGGATCCCATCTGTCATTTATATTGCAACTCAGGTATACAATACTTAGTACTTTCTCCAATTTCATTCCAGCAATATAAAGACTTTTAGTGTCAACTGTGTCGAATATTTTGTTTTAGTTGCATTAAGTCACATATCTTCACCACGCGATTCAACAGAAGTTGTAGATCCTCAATGTTACTTGTCACTTAAGATCACATAATTGTTATATTTTCGTAGAAAGCAATCACTTTGTGGTTTGATATATATTAAATTAAATAACAATAACTTTGTATGAAACCACGAAATTTATTATACGTCAACCGGTTTCGCTTATATCAAGCTTCACAGAACGTATTTAAAACTGATCATAAATACAAAACGAGTGCACTTCTATATACATAAAAGAGGAAGGTGGAATATAAAATTACATGTGAAAGAAAGAGACAGAATATAAAATTATATGCGAAAGGGAGAGACAGAATACATATACAGATAAACGAAACATTAAGGGATGGAAAAATACAGTGTTGATGGATATTAAATAGATTTTAAAGGAAACATACCTAATATGGGGCTAATTTAATTAAATTTATCGCTAAAAATAATGTCGCTGTAGCATTGTTGGATAATGCACCTTCCCCGGTTTGGAAAGGGATCTAGGTTGGCGCAACAACAATATTTTTCGATAAAATTGATTTTATATGTATATCATTCTAATTAATATATTTAATTCATATTTAAAATATCACAGAGCGTCTGTTCTGAATAATTACAACTTCACAATGAGAATGTGTTCTCTTAATAATATTTTAGTTGCTGCGGGGATTTGAACCTGGTATTTTTATGCGTTATCCAGTTTCGCCTCAGTATTAGTTGACAACAAAGAAGTTTAACTGCATAATGCTGTGCATTGAAAATTAAGCCCTTGAGTAGCTTCATAAAGAGCTTCATTTTGCATTTTTATTGAATTGAATGACGAGTTTCATGTTTTTTGCAATCGAGATATGTAATATTTTGAATCCTCTCCAATTTCGTTCCAGAAATATAAACCCCAATATCACGGATGTATAAAAATTGTACAATTAATTAAAATAACATACACTACGCGAAAAACGGCATTTGTCCAGTAAGCAAAACACATTGTTCTATATTTGGATTTGATTCTTTTTAACGGGACATTTCAGCATCAATCTGTCGAGATGTGATCTTTTAAATGTCGAGAAATTTGGCGTAAACAAAATATTCACGATAAAATTTGAAAAAATATATATTTTCGTTGGAATCCAAATATTTGACAACTGAATCACTCTAGATTGTGAATAAATGTTATCTGAATTGATTCTGTAACTTTTTGGCTGGCCAGTGTGGTCTATATATAATTTGGTCCATTTCTATTTCGGTCCAGCGCACAGATTACATCTCGGATGTCTATTCTCGTCTCCCTCCAACTGTTGCGACCAGACTATCGACTAATTCTTTGTGCAAACGGTTCAATCGTATAGTAGAGAAACGTTCCGGTTCTAAAAAAAATTATTTAAACGATTAGAGGCACTAAACTACAGTTGCTATATTTTAATTTATTTTTATTTTATTAAAAAGGAAACTGATACAAATTATAAGAGTGTTGAACATATAACAAATAAAATGGTGACAAATTACCTATTTTTAATAAAAAAACATTTTTATCGTGAAGTTGCAGTTCTAGATCATAGTTTTTTAGTAGTATTATTAAAGTTTATCCAAATTTATTAAAAATGATTGATTTAATCCTAGAGTATATTATTCAAAGGTAGTTCGATTGGGATTTAGTTGACTTGTTGTGTAATGTCTCCATGGCTGTTCAACTTGTATATGGATAAATGTGTGAAAGAACTGGAATGTATTAATGTAGGAGCAAAAATGGGCGATTTGATTGTATGCTGTTTATTGTACGCCGATGATGCAGTACTAATGGCGAATAATGAACAAGAACTATAGAATCTGGTGAGTAGAATGTACGATGTATGCAAGGAAAGCGTGTCATGATGAATGTTAACAAGTCGAAAGTGATGGTATTCGAGAAGGAGGAAAGCTAAATACTTGGAGGTAATGAATGTTTGGAACAAGTAGATGAGTTTGTGTATTTGGGAAGTATGTTTGATAGAAACGGAAAGAAGGGTGACTGTAGGAAATAAAGTGAACGGATCTTTGAATGGAATTATATCCAACGGAAATTTATCATCCGAGGCAAGACTAGCGGTGCACAATGGAATCCTGGTACCGATACTGATGTATGGAAGTGAGGCCTGGAGCTGGCAGAAAGGGAACGAAAGTAGACTGAATGCAGTGGAAATGAGATCACTTAGGCGTATTAGTGGCAAATCTATTTATGAAGAAATAAGGAAATAATGTAAAGCTGATGTTAGTATAGTGAGTAAGATTAAGAAAGGATCACTTAGGTGGTTTGGTCATATGGAACGAATGAATGAGGAGAGAATGGTAAGAAAGATATATGACGTAAGTGTTGATGGCACCAAAAATAGAGGACGTCCGCGAAAGACTCGGCACGACCAGGTAAACCAGATAATGGAGGATGGTTCTGTTAGAAGCCTTAGCAATCGGCGAGCTTGTATGAGAAGATGTATGAGTATGTATGAGTATGTAAGAGTGTGGCGCTCTATCCTCTCTGCCTACCCGTGATGGTAAATAAGTGAGTAAGTAAGTAGTTGATTCCTTCTAAAAATGGAATATAAAATATATCATTTAAAAAAGAATGCTCTAAATAAGCTGAATGGATAAATTAAAGAATGTCGATACTATGGTTTGGATGAATAAAGAAAAATAAGTATTTGAAGTATTAAAAATCTGAAAACTTCAATAATGAGACATCCGAAAAAGTACGAGATATTGCACTTCATAATGAAGGGAGAGATTGCTGAAAATCTACAGAATATGAGTTCAAAATTTCTCAGAAACCTAATCAGTTGATATATATCAATATTTAAATATGTCCAAGAACACACAATTACAGGATTTTCATCTACAAATTCACTATTATCAAACAAATAATAGATATCACGTAAAGAGGAAGCTATTTTTATTATATTTAAGGGATAATGGGTGATAATGGTGAACGTTATATTTGTATAAAGTGATCACTAAAGCCAGCCGAAGACAGGTCGTAGGCCCTGTAATAATTACCAATACTTCCATATTTTTTCATTAAATATATTAAAAATAGCTTTGTCTTTATGAGACATCTGTTATTTGTTAAATTAGAAAGGTCTTGCGCCAGGTTTACGGCTAAATATGTATACTAATTCGCCGCGCATTATTCTGACAATATAAATAAATATTAATATTTCTTCGATACGATACGATATGACAAATTTAAGAATAGATTGCCTTGATCCTGGATATTTAAACTATGAAGCAAACTTCCACACATTTCGGGTTCGGTGCCGAATAATGTAATAGATAATAAGATAGAAAAGTCGACCCATCGCTTCCGAGGTCTTCCTTCTGCTCAACTTGCAGCTCGCGGTCTCCAGCGCAGCTGTCAATAGTCGGATCGCCGATTCTCCGGGAACCAGTGTTCGTCCAATAGTCGTCTTCCACCAGGATTCATTCATCATGTCGATGTTTTGACAACAGTTGGCGAAAGATTTTTAAAACATCCGCCCGGTGAAAAACTGCGGTCGCGTTTGGTCAGATAGTCAATTATCCTGTCACGTATAAATATTGTAGCTCCAACGACAACACGCGATAGTGCTTTTTATAAAATAACGCTTCGGGAATATCAATGGACTCTGCTCTTTTACTTATATACTTTACTTATTACGTAATTGTCGTTTAAAAGGTTAGATTATGTTTATTTACAGATTATTTTTAACGATTTATATATTTTTATATATATATATTTTAACATCTGTTTCTTCTCTATGAGAGTAAGACTCGTGTATAGAGAAGGAGTATATTCGAGTTAATTTATGTTTCAGTTAGTTTGTGTACATATTTTTTTTACTTCAGTTACAAATTTATGATAGTCCGTAATTTTTCTAATCGTGATGGGGAGGTTGTTAAAAAATTTGATGCCTTGATATTGATTTTGAGTTGAGTTATTCAAATGTTAAATCTAATTCATTGCAAGCTTATAGCTACTTTTCTTAGACTAATGATAAAAAATATTAAAATATAATTAAGTATATGTAACTACTTTAAAAATACATTCATTTTTAACAGTTTAGGACTTAGGTAAGTAGTATGAACAAAAAAAAATTAAATTATTGTTTTTCTTCGTTCTTTTCTTCTTTTTTGCCAAATGAACAATTATTTAATTTATAACAAGTTAAATGATTCAATTAGAAATAAATACTGATAAAATCTAATTATCGCAAAAAAAAAAAAATTGTTACCATCGGGATACAAACCCGGAGTTTTTCCTATCCGTAGAAATGCGTTACCAAATATTTTTACGCGTTTTATTAATTTTTTATTAATACAGTTTTTTTTCTGTATATCTTTCTAACATAACTTGTTTTAAATATCACATAACTATGTTCTGAAATTGTAACAATAAAAAAAAATTAATTCCATTTTAATAAATAAGTTACAATATAAACATGAAACACCGTGTTTACTGTACAATTTGCAACGGCCAATGGTGGCGTTATCGTGGATCACATACTTGGCTTAAGGGAATATGATTCACACCGTCTTGGACTTTGGCACTTATGAAAAAAAGTCAATTTTTCAAACTAACATATGACCTTTAGTTCATTTGTTTTCAACACGAAATATTCCCCTGCATACATAGAATCAATCGCTATAAGAATCTTTAAAAAGATCACAATGGATTTCGACGAATTTGAAATTCATCGATAGCGATTCATCTATTCTCTTGTACTTTCTTCTACTGTGTTTATTTGCTGAGATAGCTATCAACCGGCACGTTCCGGGTGTGCTATACGTGTGGAAAAATAATACATTACAAGCAGTAAATAACACAAGTAATTATTCCGTTTCGAACCGCCACATCTCTGTCAAGTCCTTATCAGTCATATTCCTCAACATAACTTGCTCCAACCAGTGGCGTAGCTCCTGCCTGGGCAATCTGATCACCAATAAAAAATTTCAAAATCAAACTTTCATCATTTTAAACCCGGATAAAGTACCTAAAAGTGACAGAACAACTAATATTATTTTATTATCTTAAGTCTCATTGAGAGATCATCGTGGACACGGGCCATGACGAGGAAGAACAGTGATAAAGTGAATGAGTTCGATAATAATTAATATGGACATATCGGTCCTACACATTCGCCGCTACATTGGCCTTTTTTTAATACTACACGGGCAACCCTGCCACGCCGCAATGCTACAAAGGCAACAGGATGGCAATACACGTCTACCAAAAAAAATACCCTCCTCAGCGTCCCTCGGCAGGAAATCTATTTATTATTTATACAGTATACAGGATGTAACAGACCTAACTAAATTAAAAATATTCAACAAAATCATAATTATGCGATTAATTCGAATATTTGAAATACTGATTCTAAATTATGTATTGAATACAAAAAAATTAATGTCATCGAATTTCGAGCCGCCAGACTATTTTTTTGTTAAACGATTTAGGGTCTGAAGAAAATATATATTGTAGATTAATAATTGATAGATTTTTAAATTTTTTTTTTGAAGACTTAAAGCTTATATAGTATTTATAATATTTTCCGTAACGGTGCAGAATTCGCACATATTCACCAGACATTAATGAGAAATTGAGTTCTTAAAGGGACCCTGTATACATGCACGCCCGCACTTTAAAGCTACGCCAGTGGCTCCAGCATCCCTCGCCGAGACTGTCGAGGTAATTTCCAAGATGTTGAAATAACAGCCGCCGCACATCACGCATAAACGTCATAATCAGTATGAATAATAAATTTTCTTGAATTATTTTTGCGATACACTAACATTCGATTTGGCTCCGATGTGAGATAAATTGTGGGACATTAAAATCGCGGGACTGAAGATGTCAGGCGCGGACACGCCGGGGTTATTTATTGCACATTTCCTCCACCAATTAAATATATTATTAGACTTTATACGCGATGTAAATGATTTACTAAACGCTTCAAATGGCGCACGCACAGTTTAAGTGTTCTATTTGGTTTATTACATATTTATATTGTTACTATTATGGTGAGTGAGACACGATGAGACAAATCTTCTCTGCATTGATGATTTAGTTATTACGAGCTGATCTAAATAAGGGATGATCGACCGCGCTGCTACCCTGAAAAAGGAGGCGGAAAAATTTGGACTACATTTATGTAAACACTTCAAAAACGAAGAACGTGGTGAGTACATGCGAACAGAAGGCACCTTAATAAGGCAAGCGGTTGATAATTTTACATATCTGGGCTCTAACATGAACACATTAAATCAGACAACATTTGAATTGAAATTGAATTGAAATAGAAGCTTTTATTTAAAAAAAAAAACTGTTGGGGTCGAAAATACAGAGTCAACGAAGCAAACTGCTGATATATAAAACTATAATAAGACCAGTAGTCACTTATGGTTGGGAAACATGGTGCCGAAAATAAACTATCAGTTTTAAACGCAAAATATTAAGAAAAAATAGAACTAAAAATAGAAGCAAGAAATAATTGTAAGATTCTGTAGGTTCCAGAGACTGCGATGGGCTGGCCAGGTCGAAAGAGTGTCAGGTAACAGAACACCAAAAATCATGACCGAGTGGAAGCGACCTAGAGGTAGGCCAAGGAAGAGGTGGACAGGATGGGAGAGTCCGGGAACTGGAGAAGAATAGCCAGGGATAGGAGTTGGTGGAAATTATTTGTAGAAGACGCCAATCCTATTCTACGATGGTACTGCTGTGGAAGAAGAAGAAATAAATCTCGGAGATGTGCGCGTGCTGATATTTGAATGATAGATCCGCATGAAATTGGTAGAAAGAGAAATAAAATAAATTCGTTATTATACAATAATAATAATAATTAACATAATAAATTATAAATAAAAATAAGATCAGTGATGTTTTTTCGGAGTTGAACAAAGTAGAGCATGTATCATACAAACTAAGAAATAGAACATAATGAAGAATAGTACATATAAATAAACTGATTAAAAGATTTGACAGTCTCGACACGCAGACATAAACCGCCTAGAACCATAGATATGCCACAAATATGTATTCTGAATGTTAAACAAATAGGACGCGTTAGATTACAAACTTTTATTCCGTTATAACTGCGTATACAAATTCACTAGTGGAAATCAACGGTCAATGGGCAAACATTTGACGTTTGACGTACAACAAGCGTGAAGCTGGGACTACGAAAGTCGAGATTTGTCTCCAAAAAATCTCATGGGATCAAAATCCTTGTAATAATTATAAAGATTTTGAATAACCTGCGTTATACAGCTGTACATCTTTGTCGTCAACTTACTCGGTTGGTAGGGCGAAATTGCATAATAGGAAAAGATTCAGGTTCGAATCCCTGTAGCAACTAGAATATTTTTTCGATAAGATGTTTTTTTCTGTATATCTATTTAGTTGATTCATTTTAATGTGAATTTATTTGTTTGAATTAATATACAGAGCATTTACAATACTAAAAATGCTTCAAGGTACAAGGTACAAGGTCAAAACTGCACTTCTAGAAATCTTCTTATCTAGTAATCTGGGAAGGTATGTATAGGGTGTTTTTTTGGAGGTGTAGAACTTTTAAAATAAATAAAACACATACATAAACAAAACGTGGCAATGGCTATAATATTAGCTTTATCGGAAAGAAAATTTTATGCCATTAGTGTTTAAATATTATTTCGCGCATATAGGCGTCGCGCTGACTCGAATGAAGCGCAATCTGGAAGTCCAATTTTTGGAGCAGCTGAACCGTATATCGGCAATAACGTGACGAATGTTAATCCACCTATTGTTCCTAGTTTATTGGTGTAGACTAGAGACTTCACATATCCTCACAGAAAATAATCTTGGAGGCCAATTCACAGGTCAATTACCATCGAATGTTTCTTTCAATGTTGGTCACGCGACTTCAATTCTTTCACGAGCTGGATCTTGTAAGCTCATAAATCAAGATGTTTCCACAAAATCCTCCATAAAGTGGATGGACACAGCTCCAATTGCTGTTCACGATGGCGAATCGACTCATTCTGATCCTCCTCAATACTATGCTCTACTGCAGCAACAGCTTATTATCAATTAGAGTATGCTTTATACGAAAACGATCCATGGTTATTCAAATTACTTGCTCGGATGGACGATTATATCGATGGTAAAATGGACGTAGCGACGACGATTTTCGAAATAAATTTGCACAACTTGCAAGCTTTGTTCGGACGTAAATCTATTCATGGTGAAATGATAAACCAAACTGAGCACAAATCAGCTGTCGGCTGTCAAATTGGCTGTCGCTGGAAAAAATGTTGCCAATTTGAAAAATAAACCTCTAAAAAAACACCTTTTATCTACGCTTCAAACTTCGCTGGTAAGATCATCTCTTTTTCAGTTGATTTTCTGATATCTAAACATTGTTCACCTCTGATCTACTTCCATTGTGTTTCATTGAAAATCTTCACCGATTTCTGAAATTTACTCACCTCTTCCTCTTGTACGGTGTTTGTACATATTGCGTTCTTATAAATAAATAGACTGTTACTTCCTCAATAATATTCAAGAAATACAACCATTCCAGGAAGACATATTTCCCGAATAATAAATACTTAATATTATGTTCAGCATTAAGGTAGACAATATTTATGGTACTATGACAGTGTGCCAAGTATTCTGCCCATATAACTAGCTGATAAACAGCTCGCAAAGTAAATAGTTCTAATTTAGCGTAAATATATTATTTTTAGTCTAGTAAATATACATTTTATTGTGGAGTTGGATTCTGAGGTATTTTTAATACAAATTAAATTAATCCATACAGAAAAAATACTCTTGCTACCTTCAACACCGGCCTCAAATCAACATGAACACGAACATCATACAAGATAAATAAACAGCATCTCCACTTAGGCCAACAGTTCAACGCTAAGTGAGTTAAACTCAAAAACAAAATAAACAATATATGCAAAACTGCTCGTAATGTCAATATTCGTGTCAAAGAACATCTTAAATGTTTAAACAGTAATGGTTTCTCAGAATTTTCCAACCATACTATTGAAAAATACCATTCTTTTAATAATAGCTCAGGGGTCAATATTCTCCATAAAAACGGATTTGGCCTCCGGTTGGACAATTTAGAAGCCCTCAAAATAAAAAAGACAATAAATAGTGGTACGCCAATTCTTAAAAATCAAATTAATTTATCGATTAGCCCCATATTAGGTATGTTTAATTTAGTATCCATCAACACTATATTTTCCCCTCCATTAATGTTCCGTCTATCCGTATATGCATTCTGTCTCTGTCTTTCGCATATAATTTTATATTCTGTCTCTCTCTTTCACATATAATTTTATATTCTTACACTCTTTTTGTATTTATGATTAGTTTTAAATACGTCCTGATTAAGCTTGAGATATGCGTAACCGGTTGACGCATAATAAATTTCATGATTTCAAACAATGTGATTGTTATTATATTTAAAAAAATACATATATATATGGTTATCCCAATATTTCGGGTAAATCTCATTACCCATTTACTACTAAACTAAACTTTATATATATATATATATTTATATATACAAACATGGTTCTTTGCAGGATCGACAGACGCGGGATAACCAAGAAACTTTCTCTCATATAGACTTCATCATATCACTCTCATATATTTGTATATGTACATTCTTATTAAAAATTACCATCTTCTCTTTGACATGTGGAACATATGACGTTCCATATAACTATCTCAGTGACTGAATTGCTGGAAATACGCTACTAACCTGACCTGTTTAACACCTTGTGTAATAATAAGTTGATTCTTAAACATGCACTACATCATTGCATCTGGCAAATTAACAAGTTAGTGTTACTTCGTTAATTAGTCATTTATTTAAAGCTGACTGTACTTGAAATAACCTGAAGAACTTGACGAGCTTCAGTCGCTCATCACTGTCAGTTGGATCAAAATACCCTATTCAAAAATGGCCTATTGGCAGGTCGTGGAGTCATTTTTTACAACAATGCCGGGAAGAACTAATTTGTGATGCATGGGACGATGATAATTGGCTTTGTTCCAAGGTATTTTAACTTACGACATGGAGATAATTTACCGAGACAACAATCCGGATTGTGAGTGGGACTATTGTTCAGAATCTGAAGTACCGTTTGCGTGATCGATAGACTTGGCAGAATCTCGCTAGAGATAGCATTTCTATCGTCTCAAGGCACGTGCGTAGGGATGAAACTTTGCTGTCGCGTCTCGGAGATTTGATCAGTCAATCGTTCTGCTCTGCGTTCAACATTCAATAAGACAATCGAGACAAAATTTACAACCATCTACACGTGTCTATTATATATTAGTGAGATGCTCACTAATATCTAACGGTTTCATTAAAAAAAAAATGGAAATGCGTAAACGAAATAAACTAACTGGATGGATAGAGTTACAAATGATGATGTTATTGGTTCGAATGAACAAAGAAAAATAAGTATTTAAAAATTTATTGTAAAAATTTCAATATTTTGGACATGTAATGAGACATCTAGAGAAGTGAAAGATCTTGTAGGGAAAAATTGCTAGAAGTAGAGTCCCTGGAAGAAAAAGAAGAACATCATAACTGATGAGGGGATCCACCGCTAACACAGGACGTTTTCCAAGCAGAAGCTTCTATATCAGTCCTACTCATTCACCACCATTTTGTACAAGATATCTATTTTAACACGCCCAAAGTACTGTAGGGAGTTGCAATAATCAAATAAGTATTACTTAATGAACATTATACACGAAATACGGGGTTAATACTATAGAGTATAAAAGCGTGTGTCACCAGTTATATGTAAAAAGTGTGGGGTGAGTTATGTTGTCATGTACGACGAACAGAAGGCTCGATGCGCGGTGCGGGGGACCTATATCTCCCAGCTCTCCACTATGTTCTTATAAAGATTGTAGACGTGTACGTGAATGTGGTTAGAACAGATTGGACAAATAAGTTATTAACTTGCATATCATTGATTGATTTGGCAGTAATATAATATTTTAATTGAAAAAATATATTACTTTTGTAATTAATAAAATTAATTTTGTCGTTTAGTCAATATTCCTATGTCAACATCCAATTTCAATATTAAATTGAATACAATTAAAAAAATAGCAGTTAATAACGGGTATAATACAGGTTTGATAGACACTATTTTAAAAAATAAATTAAAGGAATATAATAATCAATTTTTATATAAATCACAGATAAAACATAATGATTATTGGCGTACGATTTTATACATAAATAGCTTACCGGCATTTTATACAAATAATAATATAGGAAACCAATTTAATAATTCTGGTATCTATAAACTTAGTTGCAAGGATTGTGCTGCATTTTATATTGGTAAAATGGGTAGAAA
This sequence comes from Eubasilissa splendida, assembly GCA_031772225.1. Lineage (NCBI taxonomy): Eukaryota > Metazoa > Arthropoda > Insecta > Trichoptera > Phryganeidae > Eubasilissa > Eubasilissa splendida. The sequence goes on from CM062870.1 coordinate 14,080,366, forward strand.
TTTTAATATAAAAGTAAAAGAGCATTTGAGATGTTTGAACAATAGTGGGTTTTCAGAATTTACTAATCATTTGATAGAAAATGGTCATGGTTTTGATAAAAAATTGGGATTGTCAGTTTTGCATGTAAACGGTGTTGGTCACTAATTAAATACTTTTGAATCGTGTAAAACTAATCAAAAAATTATAAACAACCAACTAAATTTAACTACGAGTCCCATTCTAAAATTTTTTCCTAAAAATTATTCGAGTAAATTTGTATTAAGTAACAATTTGAGCTTGGTACTAAATTTATTTTTTAAATAATTGTTGGATTGTTTTAAATATATTCTGGTAAAGAAATAATAATATATGTTTTTAGTTAGTATTGACATCTTGAAGAAAAAAAGGTATTTTTCGAAACCGGTAGATGTATTTAAACTCAATAAGTGGTTAATAAAACAAAGTTAACAAATAAAAAAAATATATACATCATTTTTATTTTGACTTTATACTACCCTCACACAATTGACTTTGTACCCCACCGCCCCATAGCCAACTGTATTTAAACTAGTTAAATTTACATCTGAAGATGGGAAGGACTGCTCTTCCCGAAACCAGTCGTGATATTAACTCAAAAATTGTGCATTTTAAAAATTAATAATTAATAATAATACGGATAAATGGTTGCACCACAAGAGGTAAGATATGAGCAGTGAAGACGTGATGCACTGTTGTGATGCAAAAGTGACTGAATATGTTGTCAGTTTGTGGGTCGGTATCGGGTGTACCTTTAAGGTTGACGAGAGCCCTGTTATATTCGGACGATAGCCCCCCACAGTACGAAAAAAAAATTTCTTGAAATTCGCGCTTTTCTTAAAAACGCTGTTCCTGGAGAATTGAGACATTCGTTCGTCTCGCAGTCCAAAGTAAACGCATCGAACAATGCCAACACAGCATCTCGAAGGCGGTCCATGTTTTGACTCCATACATAGTTATAGAGAACGTCAGAGCTATAAACTAGTTGGAATTATTCGTTCCTTGAAGCGATTCTCCCGTGATACAATGTCGGTCAAAGACCTGGCACATATCTCAAATATTGGAGAATTGCCCTGTAAAGAGCTTCAACAATCGAAGAACGCGAATGAGAAGACTATGAAAGTGAACGAGGAAAGAGAGGAGTATCATGACAGAAGATTGTGTTGCGCGCCGCGTTCTGTCCTCCCCGCGGAGAGATGGTAAGTTAATTAACAAAGTTATTTAGTTTCTTTTGAATGTCGTTTATTTTAAAACTGAGGTCGGCTCGACTTTTTGAGCAACATTTTATCGGATTATTTTGAGGTAACATACTTCATACGGCAGTCTGCCAATTAATGTGTGCCGTAATCTCTGTGGATTTATCGTCTCTCGTGATTTAAACATTTTTTGTTCGCAAACTCTTCAAGACCATTATTCAATGTCTCTTCAAGATTTCTGACTTAAGTTATTTATTATAATAAAAAATAGACACTGCAGAATGGTTCGCTCCCTTATTATATGATCCGTGTCAGTCCCTTGTACTTAAAAATCGCGACCTTCGTGATTTCAGATCTGAGGGTTGTCACCAGTGAAGTGCCTGACTTGACTTTTTCACTCGGTCGGTCTAACGGGTGGGGAAGCTTCATCTTCCTCTTCGTCCTTCGACGTGGCCCACCACAACGAGCTTCTTCGAGCTATCTTCCCATCTCGCAAGATGTCAAAATAATTTAAAGATTCGTCCTAGGCAAATGGTTGAGAGTCTGTTATTGATGTTCAGCTCTTTTAGGTATACCCCTATCCAAACGCAAATATATGTCGTGATGTTATGAACCAATTCCAAAGTCCAATTTATTTTACAGATTATTGAGAACATATTCCTGTGGTATTTCAATACATTATTAATGTATCAATCAGAAACCGGGGGATCTTTTTAAAATAATAACAGATGTATCAATTTGAAAATGGTGCAGCACATAGGTTCAAAAGTTTGTCATCAACTTACACACTGTTGATGTGGCGTAATGGTAACGCATTTCCAGCACACGAAAAGATCCTGGTTCAAATCTCGATGGAAACCAAAATATTTTTCGGTTAAATTGATTTTTACTGTACATCTTTCTAAATTATACCAATTAATTTATTTATTCTTAATACAATGCATACATAAGTTTGATTCATATTTGTATGGAATGGTTTCTTTCGAATATTTATATCTCCTGCGAAAAAGTACGGTTGTACCGTAATTTTTTAGGTAACGCTTTGACAATGGCACGTGTTACCGTGTCGAAACGTCGGCCTACAAAAAACGCGATCTAATCTAAATTGTTCCTTTTTATTATAATTTATCATGCACACATTTGCTTAATTTAATTTTAAATATACTCTGTTTCTTCTCCTTTCTTATATCATCTAGCATTTTATTGAAAACCTTCATCAAACTATTCTTTCATTTCTGAGATTTAGTCTTCTTCCTGAATGGCAGTCTATCTCTGAATGGTCCATCTCTTCCTCTTGTATGATGCTCAAACATCAGAGTATTGACATTCTCCGATAGTCGCGTTACCTGACAACCCAGTGAGACTGGCAGTCTGAAGTAAAATAACTCAGCCGTGACTTGTCCTCGTCCAGCTGAAGCTGAGTCACCGGGAGACGACAGCTGAGTATAATAATTTAATAGCAGTCGCAGCTCTTCTCTGCCACATCCGTCTTCGAGACGAAGGCGCACCATACCCTCCCAACGCCTTGTCAAACATAAAAAGTCAATCTTAAGAAACCAAGGTCGCATTTAATACCAATAACCGATTTATTAATTTTCGAAAAACTCAAAACACAAAAAATCACACAGGCCCAGGTGTACTACTCATAGCTGTCCCCATCCGACCAAGCGCCCAACACCCCCCATCCCAAGTCTGAAAAATCATAACTTCCACCAAACCCAGACAAATGTAGAAAACCAGGCATTCTCAGAACTGCCACGCAGGCAAATAATACCGGTCACAAATCAACAATTATAAATAATAAAACAGCTAATACGCAGATCACAATCAGACCATTTTGCATTTTCTCCCCCAATCCTGGGCGATCCACCCAACCTCCTCCTCACGCCCCCCACACCACCATCACCCCCAAAAAACCCCCGCACCAGCTCACCCACCCAACAACCAGCAAAATACACCAAAAATGTCCTCTGCGACACAACCCGAGTACACCAGGAAAATACCAAACCAACATACCCCCACACATACCAGAAGTCATTAATACTTTCCTGACCCACTTACACAAAACCAAAACTAAACAACACGGCCCACGCGCTCAGTGTAGATTCCAGTCCTCTTGGGCGTACGAGACTGCCCCATTACTGCTAAAATGACAACCCCCACATAAACCCCAAAACCCCCCCACTCCCACCACCCCCACCCATACCCCCCCCTCCCACCCACCCAACACCCCACAAAAACATCCCCACCCAAAAATAAACCCCCCCCCCAAACCCAAAACGATTCCATTCAATCCGAGGAAATCATATAGAGCTTCACAAAACCCCAACCCCAAAAAATACCACCTACCACAAAGCCACCCTACCGACCCCACCCATCCCCCACCCCCCCTAATAAAAAAACAATCACCACTAAAACCCAAACCAAGCTCCCGCCTAGGTAAACTGTCCAATACACTTACAAACCATCCCCCCCCGAAGAGCGACGAAAAACCCCCACCAAACCTACACCCCCCCCCCATCTCCATGACCGCTACGTCCCCCCACCCTCTCCCCACACCGTTCACGGCATACCTCCCAGTAACACAAAAAGCTAAATCACCCCCCCCCTCCCCTCTCACTATCACAACGCCCAAGCCCTCGCCAAAATCACAATTAAACAAACAACCAACAACTCGACCCCTACGCACCCCCCACCCAAACAAACATCAACACTTAGAGACAAGAACGGCTGACATAGACCCGAGTGTCAAGACAGCCATTAAAGGGCTAACTATCGAGTACACTCTCCCATGAAGGGACTCGGACAAAACACAATGATGTATGAGTCACGCCATGCACGGTACAGGCACGCATGATTTTTTATTTGTTTTAAAAATTTGACTTATGAAAAGTAAAGTGTCCGCGTTCTCGCTGACGCGATCTTGTCATAATACACTCCATCTCATAGTTCACGCTTTGATGAAATCCTTATAAGAGTATTATCAATCTTACAATACTTTGTTCGTCACTAGACTTCATCTCAAACTTTGAAGCAGTACGTATCCTGAGAATGAATTCATCTGATTGAATATCTCCCAAATGATATCTTAATAATGTTCCAGATATTACGCAAGTCGTCACGCTTAATAAACGTATTTTCTAAAAAAGTATTTCATTATATCAACGCGAAATATGTATTTCGAGCTGACCATTATTCAACAGCACGCACACCTGACTTTCCGTTCAGACCAGAACGAAACACCAGAAAAATCCGACGACAAATTGAAGATACGTAACACGAATGGACCGATCGCGTGATGGAATCTAGATGCTGTTATTAAATAGTTTAATAAAGTGTCACAAAGCTGGAAGAAATTCTTGAATTTCTGCAAACGATGTTATATTAAATAGAAAGCGGATTACAAGATATTTAGAAACATTCGCATTCGCTATAATTAATGCTTGAATATTTATTCACATAGGAGACATCTTTCTAAATAAATTTTGTTATTTTTTTCATTTGAAAATCAAATAGGATAACCGCTGAGAAATGATTACAAAATGCAGCCACTTAGAACCGCGCGTAACGTGTTTTGACGTGTCTCATTTAACTCGTGAGCGATCGCGCCGCGTTGAAAACCTCCCGGGATAAATTGCATTTCATTAAAAAATGCGAATATTGCACTTGTTTATGAAAATATTGAAATATCTGTCTTCGCGGATCTTCTGTATTATGTGTCAGCGTTTGTATAATATTTGATGTGTCCACAGGGGGGTTGGGAATTGGGATGTAGAACAAGGCAGACGGATCACGAACCAGCCAGATACTAGGAAAACACAACTTACCCGAGGTGCTACTTTATCTGGATTTGTTAACTGTAGCCACAGGTGTTTTGGCTTCAGGAAACCACACTTCGTTGATGGCGCGAAGTGAGACGACACAATAGTAAAATAAAAACATTAATTAACGCGCGGTAGGGAGAAATCTAACAATAACAATAGCGTAATACTTAATAATTAGACAAAATACTTTATTGATTATTCTACATGTTTCGATACCTATATTTAGATGCTTAAATAACAACAACTATTCAGAATTTTTCAATCACTTTTTGGAAACAAACCATTCTTTTTATATTAACAGGGGCTTAGAAATTATACTTACAAATACTAGGAGTTTATACTTAGATAAATTTTAAATTTTAGAAATAAGAAAAAGTGTTAATAGCGAGCTTAATATTCATATTTTAAATTTGTTTTCATATTAGTTCTTACTTATTCACCACTTTAGAGTTTTGTTTTTATCTGCGCTTGTATTTTTTAATTTCAGTATACATTGTTTCCTGAAGATGATACCATAGGTATCGAAACGTGTTGATGTATCAATAAATAGTGGTCTAAACAAAGTGTTTTGTCTAATTATTAATATAAAATGAGGCCACAAAGTAATTTTGCAAATATCGAAGAAGTAAAATGTACTTCACTTCATAGAACGATGAAAAATACACACAGAAAGTAGTGCTCTGTAATATGGATGGGGGGGAGGGATGAATGGTGCATCCAGACACGCCCACAGCGACCGACGATCGATGGATTAGCATAAAGATTGAACATTTAATAATGTGGGCATTATTTTTCAGTTTCGTATCTTTACATAGAAATATAGTTATGAACTCAAATACATTATGTACTATATTTTTATTTATTATCTTCATTTTATTAACCACTAAATTGAGTTTAAATACATCTACCGGTTTCGAAAAATACCATTTTCTTCTTCAGGATGTCATAACTAACTAAAACATATATTATTGTTTCTTTGCCAGAAACTATTTTTAAAAAAAATTTTTTGGTACCTAACTCAAATCATTACTTAATACAAATTTACTCGAATAATTTTTAGGAAAATTTTTTAGAATGGGACTCGTAGTTAAATTTAGTTGGTTGTTAATAATTTTTTAGATTTTTTAAAAATAGATTCTGGCAAAGAAACAATAATGTATGTTTTAGTTAGTTCTGACATCCTGAAGAAGAAAATGGTATTTTTCGAAACCGGTAGATGTATTTAAACTCAATTTAGTGGTTAATAAAACAAAAAGATAATTAATAAAAATATGAATTTTAACCACAAAGTTAATATTACTAATTTTAAAAGCACATTATGTACTGTACATCAATCCATGTTGACATCCTAGTAGGAAGATCACAAAAATCGATCTTCTTCCCTAATTAAATTAATCAAATTAAAATAGAAAAGTGGGCCCGGAATACGTGCCGCATCAAAATGTTTACTATTGATACTTTTAAAATCAGCAATGTTATCTTTGTGGTTAAGATTCATATTTTTATTTATTATCTTTGTTTTATTAACCACTATATTGAGTTTAAATACATCTACCGGTTTCGAAAAATACCATTTTCTTCTTCAGGATGTCATAACTAACATATATTTTTATAAATAATCAAAAAATTATAAACAACCAACTAAATTTAACTACGAGTCCCATTCTAAAATTTTTTCCTAAAAATTATTCGAGTAAATTTGTATTAAGTAATGATTTGAGTTAGGTACTAAAGATAAATAGATTTTTTAAAAATAGATTCTGTCAAAGAAACAATATATGTTTTAGTTGTCAAAGAAACAATATATGTTTTAGTTGTCAAAGAAACAATATATGTTTTAGTTAGTTATGACATCCTGAAGAAGAAAATGGTATTTTTCGAAACCGGTAGATGTATTTAAACTCATTTTAGTGGTTAATAAAACAAAGATAATAAATAAAATGTTTACTATTGAGTTGATGCATAATTTATTCGCCGGTTTTAAAAAAAATTATATTGTAATTATTATTACTTTTTTGACTTTATCACTAGTTTCGGAAAGAGCAGTTCTTCCCATCTAACTAAAATGATCTAAATTGAACTAAAATTGTGTATAGTTGATAGAAATCTAGAAAAATTTGAATTCGGAGAGAACATTAATGAACAAGATTATGCATATTTTATAACCGTTCGCCGCTTTTATCAATGTTTACTAAAGACAATGCAGTACTCCACCGCCCCAATAACCAACCCTGTCCAGCTGTACCTTGAACAACACAACTATCATATAATATAATCTATGTTTATTTTCGTCTTGTGGAACAACGCTATCAAGCACATGCCGCACACTAAAATTACTGAAAAAAAGTTTCGTTTGTGCTTCACTCCTCTCATTTTCATCTTAGATTACAATTTAATATTATTATCATTTATAATGAATGTATTAAAAACAGTTTCGGGAAAATCATCAAAATATGCCATACATCGTTGTTCGGGTTACGTCTTCAACTGTGGATCCTCGGAGGAGGTTTAAATTCGGTGGTGATGATAAAGATCGACAGCTGGAAGATAAAAGGCTATCGGTCTGCAGAAGCTTTTAGTTTGAAATGCGGAAGAGACGTTGACTGTGTGCCTCCTGCCTCAACTGACTTCATAAATATTGGTACAGCATCTTCATCGTTTCGTGCAGACTGAATCACTGTAATAATGTGTCAGAAATGGTATTACTGGGGGCACCACAGTATTCAGATGTGTCGCGGGTGGTACTGTGGCTTGTATTTGTGTTGTAATATGTGAGGCATGTACGAGGCGCGTTTTTTAACTAAGTATTGGATTCTTTTTCTTAAAGAAATACATCATTTTTACAACACTTTACTTTCTTCGGACGGTACACACCTTCAACTACTTCTCAACACAGTCAGCATTATTTAGACGTCATAACGGGCGACCAATTTTTGTACACCTTTGTCATAGAAGGACGCCATCTGTACTCCGTCTTTGAATTAATCAACGTCATCAAAACGCTTGACACCAAGAAACCGCTTCAGGTGAAGTAAAATATCAAAATCATTTGGCGCCAAGCTAGGACACACTCGATGTCAGCTGGTTTCATGTTTCGTGCATTCTAGAAACGAATCACGGATCGTATCTCACAATCCTATCGTCTTGAACATTTCAACCACTCACTGCAAGACGGCCACGCTATGTGAATGTTTCTAACATTGCATGTAGTGAGTCAACAGATGAAGGAAACTATTGCAACATCCGGCAACGGTACTTACTGAACAAACGCGCCTCGTGTGAGGATATGATTGTGAATAGAAATTACTCACGGATTGACTGAACTTACAGGTAGAAATTACAGCTAGGTGCGCGAACTGAGATTGGTGACGGCTTCTGGAGATGTTGCTTGGGTCACCTGGGTGATCCTGATTCGGCCCGTCCGAGTGTAGCTGCTACATTTGTATTGTTACATGCCGTACCTTTATGGGTCGCTGCAAGTACCGCCTTGCTGGATGCATTCAGCATCGCCGTGCGATATGTAAATGGACCTCCACAATATAAAATTCAATTAAAAAATATTATCTACATATTAACAGTAGTTTGTTTGCGTTTTGTTACTTGTTCGTAAATCGTCTCGTCGCCTACTGAAACTGAAGACTAATTTTGTTTATTGCTTGTTCGATTAGTCTGACATTCTTTTATCGTCTGAAGGACGCGAAAGAAAAAAACACAAAATATGTTTCTTATTTACTGAAAATTGTATTTATAAATTAGGAAATTCCTAGAATTGGCGGTACCGCAGGCAGAACAATGCGTTGCCAAATTACTAATAAATGTGAAGAATTGAACAGCTCAGCAACGAGTCCGACGTCGTTAAATGTATTAAGATGCATCAACTCGATGGACCGGGCGCGCGGCGAGGATCGAAGAGTCTCCACCGTGTGCGGAGCTCATTCTCATCTTAGTATCAAACGCCGTTCACTGTTCGAAAACATGTTTGTACACAAAACAACAACAAAAGGCAGAAAATCAAATAAATATAAGATAAAGCGAAAAATAAAACAAATTACAATGTTATTCTCATATTTTATTTATACGAAATTGAGTTTAACGATGCGGATTTTACGTTTTATAAACAGCATCGTCTAAATGTCGTCCATTTCTCTCGAGACATTCTTGCAATCGGACCCTTAAATTTGCGAACACGCGAGAGCAAAGCGTCGGTTCAATGGCAGCAACTTCACGGCGGATATTTTCTTGTAGGGCCTGAATTGTTCGAGGATTGTTACTGTAAACTCTCGACTTAAGAAGGTATCTCCATAAAAAAAAGTCGCACGATGTATGTTTCCATACTTGCTGATTAATTTATAGGGAAAAATTCCCCTCAGCTTCTCCATTGAAACTCTAGCTGCGTGTGGAGTGGCCCCGTCTTGCTGAAATTGTGTTCTGTTGTTGAACCCGGGAAACAGCTGCAGTTGCGGTACCAAAAACTCGTCAATACGCGTCAGCAGTGACTGTCTCTCGCTGGTTAAAAAAGTAAGGGCCAATTATCCCTCGGGCAGAAATTGCACACCACATTTTTGGCCAATGTAAACGTTTTTGATGGCATTCTCTCGGATTGTCGGGACACCAGTATCTCATGTTCTGTTTATTAACATAGCCATCGATATAAAAATGTGCTTCGTTAGTAAAAAATATGTTATCAAGCGTTCGTGCTGTTCCAGCATCGCTCTCGCTAAGGTTTCACGTAAAGAATAGTCATTTTTGTTGAGAAACGGCACGACTTGCAGCTTGTATGGGTGAAACTGTAGTTTATTTTTTAAAATAACGTGCACTGTTGATGTTTTATTTCAGTACAGGCTGCAACCTTCCTTATCGATTTACGCGGATTGCGCATAATTTCACGTCGAACTTGAGCCACATGTTCTGGCGTCGCTGCTGACGTTGGTGGTCCCGGAGGAGTTTGGTTAACCATTGTCCCTTCTTGCCTGAACTTTTGAACCCAGCACCAGATAAGTTGCGCGCTCGGCCTATCACTTACTCGTCGAATATTAAAATGAGTACAAAAAGCGCGACGCGCACGAACCAATGATTCACCGCACTTTAAATATTGCTCCCGACCAGTGAATTATAGCGACTGGCAAATCCGCAAATCACGCGCGTCTACCAATACCCCTCCCATTTACCTCACCCTGATGGTTTACGAGCAATTACAATTTAATCTTGAAATTTTTCCGCTGGACACCCTATATGTACATATTAGAAAATAAGTTTCTCGGTTATTTTCTGAGAAGAACCATTACTGTCCCGACGTTTAGGATTAATCTTATACCCATTTTCAGGGGATGCCTTATCGGTGAAGTGTCGCTGTAAACCGATCATGGAACAAATCTTTTCAGGTCGGCAGTTCAGCGCATGGAAAATAAGGTAGCTCTCCCCTCAAGGGAATTCAGATAGCTGGGGAGGGTGGCAGATATATTACCCCTGACTCAGGATACCAGGACTAACACCCCTGACCAGCTCCCAGCGCGACACACCCGGAAAAATTCAAGGTTGTATCCGCTTCGCATTTAGTCATAATTTCGAGGGGAACAGTCCTTTCAATCCTTCCAAAACCCTCAAGCGTCTCGACCACGACACCTCTTGCCAGATCAGTAGCGGTAGCTATGACAATGACGTAACCACAGCCAATATCTAGTGCCATCTGCTGTCTTTCTGACGGCTTTCTGGAGTGAGCCATTGATTGCATACTTGCATCAGATCCATCTTTTGGCTCTGTCTTGTATCAGCTGTCTCTTCATTGTATCAGTACGTTTTGTGACACACCCAACATATTTTAGTATACGCAGCTGACGTCGTTTAACATCTCGTGCCCTTGGAACAAGGTCTCGTCTGACATTTACATTAAACTGAAATATTAAACTTCAAAGTTGTGTATATAATTTATTTATTTCTTCAGATCTCTTATGTAGCGACATAATTGAGAATAATAAAGCAAAACTGCTTATATTACTCATTTATTTAATTTAAATCAACAGTTGTCATATTAAAAATACTAAGAAATTTGACATGTTTTTAACATAGTTTTAAAGAGAAAATTATTCAGAACATAGGTCTGTGATATTTTAAATATGAATTAAATATATTCCACCGGGATTCGAACCTGGATGATGAATGATGAACGATGAATGATGAATCTGTCAAATGATGGAACGATTAAATGTATTAATATCAAAAAGGTAACATATAGGGTCGAAAATTGTCGCTAAAAATAATGTCGCTGTAGCTTAGTTGGATAAAGCACCTTCCCCGGTTAGGAAAGAGATCCAGGTTCGAATCCTGGTGGCGCAACAACAATATTTTTAGATAAAATTGATTTTATATGTATATCTTTATAATTAATATATTTAATTCATATTTAGAAAATTATTAATATTATTAAGTTTAAAAGAAAAACAGAGTATCAGCAGATCACTACTGATACTACGTCTCACTTGGGATGGAATTCAGAGATTCATGTATGCTCTCGAAGTGGACGACTGCTGAACCAAAGATCAGGAAGAATGAAAGGAATTTTTTGATGCAGCCAATGCACACCCGGTGCAACTATGCCACCGTTGATGATGAACACAAATGCACTCAACAAGTCATTTAAGATGTTATCACAATGCATTTTAAAGATTTCATTGCTATCATTATGTGAATCTCTTCCGATACATTAATTCGTATTTTTATTTTGCCATCACACCATCGAACACAGACAATAAACAGAGACGTCCTTTGAAGACACCCACGAATCGAAAGGCATCGAAAGGACCCCACCATTTCCCGGAACCTTTTTACAAGTTTTCACTCTTGTACCGGTTCCTCTCGACAAAATCAAGGAAAGTTTAGCTCTCGAGAATCCATGTGGAATTATTTAAGATGTACTATGTAAAAAAAAGACGAGATTTCGGTTTGTGAATTTAAAAACTACATTTTGTGTGCTTTCTTTATTGGTAACAATATACATACATACATTTCATTACAGTCAGAGCCGGCCCGAGGGCGTGCCGAGCAAGCCTGAGCGCCTAGAGAGCCGGGCGCGGAAATAAATTTAAAAAAGCGGAGAAAGAGCTACAGTTAGAACAGATTACAAAGTTTAGAGGATTACAAAATACATAATACAAGAAAAGCTAGAAGAAAGTTATACAGAACCAGAAGAGCCATCGTCTGTTTCTTAAAATATCATCACACGTGTCTCCGCCGTAGTATTGCCCTGGAGAATGGCAGCTAATTCTCCAGTATCATTGTAATTACAGCTTTCGGGGTGTCGTTCAAAAAGACTGGCCGAAAAAATGCCTGAAGATTCGGAATTTAAAATATTTTGCTCATGTGAAGCAAAACTTGAGAGATACATGTAAAGCAACACTCTCCACTTTACCATCAGTGCAAGACTGAATCACGAAAAAGTGGGCCTGGCGCAGGAGGACGTTGAAACTGAGAAATCTGAGTCTGAAAGAATGGTACAACACCCAGAAACCCAACAAGGTACCCAGAAAAAATTCGCTTGAGGGCGCCGCAAAGCCTAGGGTTGGCACTGATTACAGGATTGTTGCGTAATGGCATAGATGCCGGAAGAAACAGGATTCGGAAGGAAGTTCCACTCACCACAATCCCGCTCTCCTGGCACCTCCAAGGTGGACTGTAATCCTGGTCAGGGTCTTGACTCCTTCAGACTGCACAAGATGGTCACGTAGACACACGTCTCACTCTTTGTTATACTGCGAAATCTTTTTGTAACCGTACCGGTTCAGGGTCGCCGATCTACCGACTCGGCGGCAGGTGAGGAAGGGGGGGGGGGGAGGTGGAAGGCACAGTACATCATCCTCGCTCAAGCACAAATATATGTACCAACTAATTATCAAAGTATTTAAAATTTAGAATTATTACAGTACATTTTGACAATTGAAACGCTTTATCTGTGAATATGGCGAATTATATACGAGCTATAATTATTTGTTATGTATACATAGGTACTAAATATTTTTTTTTTTTAACAAAGTGCACGTTTTCTTATAGAATATTATTTATATACTATTATATTTGGGTTAAATCAGGTAATTCGGATTGGTTGGGTTAGTTTGTTTAATTTGACAATCCGTTGATGTCACACAATGATAATGGCGTATGTTCTTTTTCTTTGATTCTAAAGTGATATTTTCGATTATCTTAAAATAGGATACCAGATTTTATTGAAAACCACACCTTTTTCGGAAATCTTAAAAGTTAACCATAGATAAAGTGTTTCAAATGTCAAATTGCTACGGTGAAAATTCAAGAAAATACTATATTTTTGAACTGAGATGATATTTTTATTTTATATTTCATTTCATTAATTTTTTTGTAACAAACTGTAGGTACATAATAACATATACAAATATGACCTGTTAAGTTTCTTCGGAACTGAACAAAGTAAAAATAATACAATTTAAAAAATGGTACAATTTACTGATAAATTGATATTATTTACTGATAAACAAAAAATGTTTTAACACTATAATGTAGAAAGAGCGTAAGAGGATAATTTTTTTGAACAATCAAAAGGTATAATATACGTATGTACATTCCTATACACGTATACCTACATACTATTATTAAGTTGGCTTAATTTAATTATTAAAAAATAAATTTATCGTCGAAAATGTCTAACCTGTTATAGGAATTTCCTATCTTCAGTACAGAATAAAAGATAATTAAATGATGAATTTAAAGGTATCTGATTTAAGTCCTCGGATAGGAAGTCAAATAATGGATCGACCAAAGGCCCACTGTACCGATATCTGTAACAGAAAGTTTGGAAGAATGTTCTCAGGTTTTCATGGCCGTACCACAAAAATCTTCCGTACAGAGTTTTCTAGACTGTTCTGCAGTCATCAACAAAAATACATCTGTTATTACGCTAGAGGTCGCAAATTAAAAGTGATCAATCTAAAAGTTTTGTGGCATCTTCTCTGTCCATTCGGCAATAACCAACTAAATTTTCAGCTAGATCCGATAACGAGAAGTGTGATTTTTCGATAACATCAACTTGATCTCCTAGCAAACTCTGCGCTCTACACGTCTGTTCTCGCTGTACAGGTCGCAAATTAAAAGATATCAATTTAAAAATTATGCTACATCTTTCTTGTTCATCTGGTAAGAATCCTACTAATTTTCAGCAGAATCCGATGACGAAAACTGTGATTTTTCATGGAAAAGCGTCAACTAGTTTTCGTTGTGTCGCCATTTTATTGGATAAACACGCCGATTTCAGTTGTAGATAACGTCAGGTGTGACGTCACACCCGGCGATGCAATGCAAGACATGTATTCTATTACACCTGTCGGGGAAAGCGGTAACTGCTAAGAAAATACATTCGATAATTTTGTATAAAAATAAAATAAGAATAACAAAATAATAACATCTGTTGCTCTGTGATGAATACGGAGGGGAAATGAGACGGCGATATCGAAAAATATGCAGGGTGGAAAAGGACAATCGCATCGACGTGTTCTGATCGAACGATTCAACATTGTATTATATATAATATATTTTTTGGAATTATTTATTCAACAAAAAAATTCACATTTCGTGAGTATATTTTTATTTTCATCATTTTTACTTTAACGACGATAAACACATAGGTGCGGATACGAAATGACAAAAACTATAAAGATATCTATTTTAACATTAAATATGTTAATTCAGGTTTAACAGCGCAGTATTAAACAATTTCGTAAAATTTTAAAAATAAATAAAACCAAGCAAACGCTCTGCTATCTTTGCCACTGCCTTCGTGGACTGTGGTGCCAAATTATTGCTTAAGAATATTGATTAACTCTGTGTTAATTTAACGCATTGATTTATATTTTTGATATTTATAACATTGTATTGAAATCATTTCAGTTATTACTAAAGACAATACCAACATAGTGCAGGAGCTTGGGAATGTTTCTTAGATTTCTAAGGCAGATACCTGTCTTAGAAATTCAGGACTGAAGAGAAATAGTTCGTAAAGGGGATGAAGAGAGAAAAATTATTGAGGTGACCACGACTCATTAGGAGTTGTAGTGATGATGATGATGATTGTAACATTAATATTTTATTTTATTTTAAAAAATATTTACGCTGATGAACTTTGTAATAAGCCAGTATTAATGAAGAGTTTAAGCTATTTTTAAACTGATTTTTTTCACTTCTTGCTCGTGTTCTTCGACAGTGTTCTATTCCTTGCTAGGAATATTTTAATTTAATTTATTTAACTGAATTTATGAACCAGAAAAACATATGCTTTGTAGGGATGGTATGAATCATGTATCTGAGAGACTTAACGCATTTTTCTTGCTGTATCTTTTATTCGAAATAATTAAAATTTAAAATTCATAGCGACTCCACTAGTTTTAGTACCTACGTAAGAAGTTTTCAGTGGATTTCTTAACTTTAACAATAATATCTCAAATATTGTAAGCTTTGATTAAATTTAAGTATTTACATTGCCAATCTTGACTTGTCATGGTTTACCATTGAGTTACAAATGAGAATGTCACGTTTTAAAACTGTTTAGCATACTATCCTCTGTGCCAGATCCTAATGGACACAACTTGATTATATACATCTAAATATGCAGTTAAAAATCATGATCATTTGCACTTCAATTCAACTCCGTTGAATCGCCCGGTGCGAACTTGCATAATAGTAACCTAAGAAACAGAATCACCGAGCGAGAAAGATTAATACGATAACACATGCGCACGAAAGAGACACTCCTATATGAAGCGGCGTCGAGTAACTTAATACGCATGGCCTTATAAGTAACTGGCGGTCGGTTGGCGCATGCGCGGGGCGGTCTGGGCGTCGGACGGAGCGCCATGTTGTTCGTAGCCGGGCAAACGGACTAAACCGCACCCGGTATAAAGCGCCAAGTTGTAGGAAACATTTCGACCAATCAGAAACATTTAAAATGATTTATTTATTTATTTGCGGTTTTTAATTAATTCATTTATGTAGAAATATATTTAAATCAAAGTAGTATTATTTTAAATAATTAATATTATTAATTTATTGTTTTTATCAGGTTTTTTAAATATCGGATTAAAACTTATATATTATATTTAATTTTTTTATTTTCGCCAGGCCTGTCATTTTCCTTTAGCTTCTACATCATAGCAACTAATGGTTTCGTCTACAATAATCTTCTTCTTTTCCTCTTATCTATCCCTCTATCATCGTGCCAAGTGCGATGTGCTGGAGATGATTTATACATTTTGCATATCATCCTCAGATCTTCATCGATGTTTTTCAAAATGTCATAATATTGTTTCTGTTCGTCCAACTAATTTTCATGAAACTTCTCGTCGATGTCAAGGCAGGGTGCGTTCCACTAACGAGGAGTATCTTATACAATGGATGAACTGTTTATCGGCAAATCATTTCAAATTCAAAAACAAGTGATTCACTTGAAAAAAAACGTCTCGTAATTAAACCTGTGGGGTATAGTAGGAATTGTCAAAATTGACATAATATATAAAAACATTTTATCTTATTAGGTATTGCGTATTCTACGTTAAACATATAAACTTATCGTAGAACGAAAATAATTTAAATATTTACTCGGCTACATATACAGGATATTATAATAATTACATATATTAAATACAGCAGAACTACAGAACTTAAATTTCAAACTGTTTACTATAAGAATATGTGTGTTTTCTATTTGAAAAAAATGAACGTTTCCAATATAATATATCAATTTCCTTTCAAATTCTTGTACGTATGACACACATAGAGATTTTATAGTTATGTAAAATATGTCTTCATTAGGAGCTTTTAATTAGTATTAAATTAATTTGAAACCTATCATTTTATCCCGTACGGTAATACAGTATAATGATGTTAATAGGCAACTATAAACATTAATTACATTTTTAAATATTTTCTGTATCATTTCAAATCGACCAATCAAATGCTCGCGCACGCCGAACTGGGTGCATTTTATCCCAATATCCCGCCGTGATAATTTTTCCGAACGCCTTCGTGCGTTTCCGCCACTCGGAGGGCGGAGCCGAGGCGGCCCGCAAGCGAGACGGGCGTACTTCTGCATACGCCCGTCTCTCCCGACGAGAATCCCGCACGAAACGCATAATATGATACATTTTCTCCGCGTCCTACGCGAATTTCACACATTTTTAAGCGTGGCTATTTTTGTATCGCATGGATCGGTACCGAGATTCTTTGGCAGACATTTGTCACCGCTGCACTGTGAGGTCAAGGATGTCGCGGTCGACCGGGACGCGCAGGACCGCCGGGCAGGCAGAGAGGCAGGCAGAGAGGCAGGGCCGAGCGCTTCAGGCCGGGCTGCGTTCTTGCACAACCGCCGGATGGCGCCGTTGTAATAATTGCATCACTGCGTTCACACTGACCGACATTTAATAAGTTGTGTTAATATCCCGTCCTAGAAATGACTCTAAAACGTACATAGGTCGCCTGGCATAGTAGAAAACATCAGCTGCACGTCTAGTTTGCGTTTGTTCCCACATAACAAATGAAATATCACATTCTAAATACTATTATATACGTCAAATGCAACGATAATACCCAGGAACTAATTATAATTATGAAATATTACTTTATCGATATGAAATAACTAGTGAGTAAAAAATATAAATATATAGGTCAAACCTCGATAAATCTAAATACGAGAATAAAGGAACATCGCTGCTGCTTAAAAAATAACAACTTCTCTGAATTTTCTAACCACATCATTGAAACAAACCACTCTTTCGATAGTCATAGATTAAAACTTCTGCACTCGGTACCTTATAATGGTTTGATAATTAACAATTTGGAAACCGTTGATATACAAAAGAATTTAAATTTGAAAAAAACATTAATTAATAACATAACATTCCCTAACACTTCGCCTTTACTGTCCATATTCCAGTTAACCACCAAAACCTCCCCCTCTTCTCAAGCCCCGCACCATTGCCAGAATAGACTACAATACGTATTTAGTTTAGTTTGTTATAGACTACAGCTCTCGAAACAAGTAGTGAATATAACCTAACGCGTGTGTAATACAAAGTTTTGTTGTATAAATTAAAATAATTACTTTATCGAAGTCGCTATTTTTCTCTATCTAAGCGTCACTTTTTTGAACTGAATGTCTTCTATATTCAATATATTAATTAAAAAGATATACATATAAAATCAATTTTATCGAAAAATATTATTTTTGCGCCACCGGGATTCAAACCTGGATTACTTTCCTAATCGGGGAAGATGCATTATCCAACTATGCTACAGCGACGATATTTTTAGCGACAAATTTTCGAACCTATATGTTACCTTTTTGATATTAATACATTTAATCGTTCGATTATTTGAAAGCGCCATCTACCTTATTTTTACAGAATCTCAAATACCTTTGAGTAATCTGATAGCAGACGCATATATATTCTATATTAATGAAACAACGTAAACTAAATACTTTATTAAATCCAACGTTTAAAGAAACGTAAAAAAAAAGAAATAATTGTAATTATTACCTACATAAAGTTTTAATTAAAAATTGATTATCTAAATATACGACAGAAGATTTATTATTTTCAAAAAATATCATCAAAAAAATACGTCACACCCAGACTGCACATTTAATTCGGTAACCATAAACGACAAACTTGCGTATTGGACGCTTTTTATAAATTCACATAACTGACGTATTCAGAACCTAATTGAATTAAAATATAAAATAAACCTATACGCAAAGTATATAAGCAATAACAAAGCAGCCGCTAATTTAAAAAATACATTTTATAATTTCATTTCTTCCTTGCTTCCCGGTGAACTATACGCGCTGTGTTTACTCATAATTATAAAAGCGTTCATTAAATTTTTTAATAACCTGTAAAATTAGACATTATTTCATTTGAAATACGCGTTCGGTTGCCATTATAAAACGCGTGACATACAAACGGTGAGAATTATTCAGAGTGAAACAATTTTTTGGGAGTAGTTACATATTAATATATAATAAACGAGCCAAAAATGTTCACGCCACATGTGTTTGATTCTAACTGTTATTAATATTAATTTTTAAAATATTTCATCGATTCCAAACACAGACCAGTAAGTTAATAGACGTGAAATAAAATGTACACATGGGAGAGGGATTTGGAACATTAGTTGCGGGACGAGGGGCATTATACACGCATTATTTGTGGAAACATAAGTCCGATAGTTTGTGACACATTTATGGAACAAAAAAAGTATTTACTCTTCGAAAATTAAATTATATTGTCAGCGTTCAAATTTTCGTTCCAATCGAGTCATATATTTAAAAAATGTCTCGGAGCTATTTGATTACTCCAAAATGCAAATATTGAGATAAGGAATAATTCGCGTTACTTCATAGCAGTCTATGATTCCAAATTATGTATTAAATACAAAAAGGAAAAATCTCATAAAATAATATCTTCTGTAAGAGGACCGAACTTGTATATATCTACTCCTTAACATTTTCAACTGGATATGTTACATGGTGTATTTAGGCAGACTACAGTTTACAGCTGAGGTCAATTATTATTTTTATATTGGGATTAATTAGAAATCATTACAATTAAAATTAACAATCTTATATATTATATATAACAATCCTCATCATAACTGAGGTTCGCAATCTGCATGAACTGCCGCCTTCTTGACAATGCTCCGGCATCCAACATATCTTAGGACTGTCACCAGAGAAGTGCCCGTTGGTCAGTCCAACGGGTGGGGATCTTCTTCTTCCTCTTCGTCCTTCGACGTGGCCCACTGCAACAAGCTTCTCCGAGCTATCTTCCCTTCTCACAAGACGCCCAAAAAAATGAAAGATTGAAGGTTGAGTCTGTACTTGATATTTAATGTTAAATGATGTTCTCGTCGTCTGTGTATGCGCAACATGTGACTCCAGAACCACATCTCAAAGAGGCCATGATTCCTCACCATATAAAAATATAGAATGTAACAGACTGCACACGCCCGACTTTCGTTTTCTTGGAAATACCACGATCTTTACATGTTTTGTCATGTTTGGCATTTAACTTTTCGTCATACCTATGCGTCATTTAATTTCTGGCTTAATAACAATATTAAGTTAGTTTTTAGTTGCTTCGTAAAATTGCGACACGGAAATTCAAATATCAAAGAACGCCCGAACTCTGTTGACAAGAAATGAACGTAGAAAGCTTCAAATAGTTTAGGCGTTTTCCGAAGGATGGCGTTAGTACCTAATATTAGAAACAGAAAATGATATAATTCGAACTAATAATACATATTGATATATTAATAAAATCTACTTCTTATTTTACAGCCTGTAAAAATTCGAAGTTTCAGGTTAATAATATATGTAACCTAATATACAGGCAGTGGCGTAATTGGAAACAATGGGGTCCAATGCAAAATGGAAGGTATTCCTAAATATGTATTGTATTCATATAAGAGCAGCGGTCTCTACCCGGCGTTATCCGGGATTCATATTTAGTTTTATAATTTAAAATAGTAGTTATATTGGAGGGGAGAGCGGGTAACCGATTAGATCAGTGATCACTTATGGTTGAGAAATGTGGTGCCTAATTCAAATCGAGGAAAATATATTATCAATTTTTTAACGCAAAATACTAATAAAAATTGTATAGTCCTACATTATAAATGGAACTTAGAAAACGAAAATCTACCATGAGTTCAAAAATTTAATTGTGCAAAGAATAATTGTAATATTATGTAGGTCTCAAAGACTGCGATGGACTAGCCATGTTGATAAAATGCTAGATAACACGAAATCGAATGTCTACCGCAGAGGAAATGATCTAGAGGCAGTCCAAGGAGGAGGTGTATCGAATGTGCGAAAGACGACTGAAGCAGGACAGGAACTGGAGAAGAATGGTCAAGGATAAGAGACAGTGAAGAGCAGTTGTGAAGGAGGCAAAATCTCGCTAATTTCTTGCAATGGATTTTAATAAAATAGCGCTGGGAAAAATATCGATACCGATTGTATTACAAGCTGCGGACCTTTTGGCCCCGCGCGGCATTGGCGTGGTTACGCCACTCATAACAGAAAGAAGACCATCTCCTGATTGACAAAGTTGCGCAACTGGATCTATTCTAGCTCACAGTCGTTGTTCAGAGCAGCTGCCTCTAAAGCTCAAATAGCAGTGATGTCCAACCGTAGCAGCTTAAAGTACTTGAAACTTTAGGTGAATGCAGAGAGGCTGCAGTGGGAGGGGCATGTAGCGAAAGCAGATAAATACCGTAACACGAACAAAGCTTTCATACAAAAGCCAACGGGATCGATACCGAAGCGTTTCCGAGATGTAGATTTATTTATTTGTAGTTATATAATACAATGTAAAAATATGTGCCCGTCTCACTAGAGAAATTCTGTGTCGAGACGGGCATAGTTTACGAGCAATTGTTCAATTAATTAGAATTACAAGTAATAGTAATTACATTTATTACTATATAATAGGTATATATGAAAAACAATTTTAAAGTAGACTTAATTTTTGGATCACTTTGTAGCAATAATTAATATAGGTATGAGTCCATATGTTTGGGTGAGTGCACCAATACTGGCTCTACCCATATTACGAATCCAAGTTTTAATATATAGTTTCATGTTCTTGGGATAATTCAATTGGTCTAAGTCTTTCAGCGTTCTATTAAATAATTTAGGTGCAAAATATTTGTAGTTCCTTTGGCCATATGTTGTATGCGCTCTCGGGGTTTGTAGGTTATTTGAGTTGTTTTAAAATGTGTCTGTTTATATTTATATATGAATTTAAGAGTAGTATTAGCGTATGTTTGTCTTATATTAAAAATTTGGGGTATTGAGGATAACTTTTAATGTAATTTTCTGAGCTGCTATTATTGGATTAATTGCAGACATAATCGCTCCACCCCAAGCAATTATACCATGCTCTATGATTGATTGACAGATAGCGTAGTACGCCATTTTAAGAAATTTTATATTAATGAAATTTTTAATTTTATTTGTAATGAGTTGTGTATGATGACTCCATTTGAGATAAGGATCAAATATAATTCCCAAGTATTTGATTTAGTCAGTGCACACGTGACGTCGTCTGAGTTGGAATGATTGTGAACTTTTATTTTGTAAGCATACGATACGAGGGTTGCCCATTTTTTTTTGTGCTCCAAGTTAAGTATTTAGTTTTATCGGTATCAAGATGAGCGGATAATGTCAAAAAGGACCTGCATGAGGTTGACGAGACGCGATGTTAAGTGATGGGAGAGTGGATAGGCTCTATAGCGACTGAGGTCGATAAATAAGAAATTACCACCGTCACACGACGATCGTTGAAGCCATCAAAATGTGAAATATCAAGTCTGTATTAAAGAACTACATGTATGAGTCAGTGAAGTGGGTCCATTCTTCCCGGGCGCCGCCGGGTGCAGCCCGTCGACAATGCGGGCCGATTAGTTATGTAAATATTCATTGATTATTACGATTCAATCACAAAATGGCCGCAGTTGGCGCTAGGTTATGGGGAACAATTTTCCGGCTTGTAACTTTTATTGAGCATTAACCTCGTCTGATGCCCACCCACTGTTTACTTTGCGGGCCGCCGTTTCGGGCCCAATTAAATTCTTCATTTACTGGAAGACGAACTTCGGTGACAGCCGATCGCGTCAGCTAACAGGGCGGCCTGATTTCACAGATGTATGAGATGTGACCATTTAATTCCTGGAATGCACCTTAAAAGTACGTGTCGAGCTATTCCTATTGGTTTCTAAGTACTCACCTTGTGCATCTATACACTGACTTGACGTTCCCGTTTTTTGAAAGCAAGCCGGGAACCGTTGAGCACCTGTCTGTTAGATATTAGTTATTTGTGAGTTGGGTCGATGGTTAAACGAAAGAGACACGATTGGCGTGTCGATGTTTATTGTGACGGTATGATAAAACAAGGAATTATGAAATGAAGCGAGTCGGCGGTCTCGCTCGAAGCGCGTGGGCCGGCAAGACCGCCGTTGCGGAGCGATGAAACAGGAGAGAGGCCGTCGGTGAGGAATCGTGCCAGACCTGTAGCGGCAGCCGGCGGCGCTATGTCGCTAGCATCGATGCCGGCTGAGATGGCAGTGAATTTGAAATTTGATCTCTACAGTTATATTAGAAAATCTTCGTTTTAAGATGATCCAATTGGCCAGAAGGTCTCTCCCGGTGAGCGGTAGCTTATTTTAATCTGCAGAGCAGCTAACTCTATTCTTATAAAATGTTCTGGAGCAACAAAAAACTGTTTAATTTTGTAATTAAACGGAATACGAAAATTCATAGATTATTTAGATTATTTATGCAGAAATAGGGTGACTGAGAAATTCTATTGATATTTTGATTCACATCGTATTTCTGTACCAAAATTGTAAAATATTTTTGATTTTCCATGATAATGTAGCTCTATTTCCGGTGCCATCAACACTTGTGTCAAGTAAACATTGAAGGTTTTTGCAGGAATCAGTCTAAGGTTTTTCAGCACGTAGTAGTTCTTTACACTCTTCACACTAATCGTTTTCTCCTACCCAATGTTACAGACATTACGTTTACAAACCGCTTAAGATATCGTAATAACACGTGCAGCCTCTTGAGTCGACCACCACAATGTATGACTTACACGTTAATGATGGTATTCATTTAATATTTTTTTTGCCTCTTGTCTTTATTTTAAATAAATAGATATAAACTAATAGACATGTGCGTGTGGATACATATCACATCAACATTCTTAACCCGAGGTTAGTCCTGCCTTAGACGTTTAAGTCTATTTTTACGAATCTAATTTCTAATTCTATTATATATAGTAGTTAGTTTATCCTGCGACTTAATGAAATACAGTCGGTTCCGGTTTTCCGAGCTATCGGTTTATCGGGACAGCCGCTTATTTGGCCCAAATCTTAATTTATTTATTTAAGGTGATTTTAACAGTATAAATAACCATAACACAACTAACATAGTATATAGTATATTAAAATATAGTAAAAGTAGTCATGAAGTACATAATATAAGGTAAAATAATATTGGTAGAAGAAGATAAAAGGTGGTGGGAGAAAGGATGGCGAGGTTGATATTACAGTTGTAGTAAAGGGAGAGCAAGACGTGTTAGTAGGTTGAATGATTAGTTCAAATTGAAGATATAGTGGTTCATAAAAAAAACTCTTTTTTTGCGTAAATAGGTGATGTTGAAAAGGTCAATTTCTGTTAACTTCTCATTATATGGTACTTGCAGTCAACAAATAATATGTTGCAGTTATTTCAAATTGATACACCGAACGTTTCATTTTTTTCAAAGCTGACGTAGTGTAATTGGATAAACGCACTTCTCCGGATAGGAAGAGATCCTGGTTCAAATCCCGGTGGCAGCTAAAATATTTTTTCGGTAAATTAAGTTTATTTATATGTATATCTCTTTCTAATTGATGCATTTATGATATTATACAATCATATATAATATATTTAAAACAATGTATGTACCTTCGTTAAACCAACGTCTTTAGACAAAATAAATCCGTCGTTTATACGGCCCTACTGTGTGTATTTATTTGTAATTTTAGAGTACTATTAATAGTGCTTTTAAAATTTAAGTTTTAACGTAAAATAATACCTTCATATCCATATCAAAAATATACGGACGTTTTTAAGGTCATTTTCTATGACTGAACATGATTCATTTATTGTTTGAAAATTCTTCACGTAATAATTATAGTATCTAAAGGAAATAATTATTTCTATTAAAGGTTAACGTAAGTTCTGCCAATTGCGTTTTGTTTTTTCCAAATCAAAAACCAATCCATGCACCGAATTAAAATAATAATCATGAAATCAACACGTTAAAAACAGTAAGATAGTAAAATTCGCGAATTAGTAAAAGAGGAAGTAGACACTTCAATGATTTGCACGCAGTTGTAAGCCTTTCTACTGTTATTTTGTTAAAAAAACAGCATAGGTAACGACACTATACAAAACGGATCAACTGAAAAGAATTTTTAATTCAGTAAATAGCCAATTATATGACTTTAGTAATTCACTAGCTTAAATACAGAACAGTATAATGTGAATAGTTCGATGCGGCGAATACACAAGAGCGCCATGGGTACAGCGGTGAGTTGTCGTAGTAATTCTTAGAACTAAGCAATTAAAGTCTCTACTGGTACACATATGGCGCTAATTGTAAAATAATGTATCCGTTTATGTTAATCCATTTAATTCATTTATGTTCGTTTCCCATAATTTGTAGTAATGCACAGCTTTTTTGCTTGTATGCACCGCACGCCACCAATATCAATCTATAAGGTTGAATATTTCTAAAAATTTTTGGCGTGTTCTATTATATGGACTCTTAACTATATATATATATATATTTTTTTTTTCTGTCTCTTCGTGTGATGCCCATGTACCCATGCCTCTTTTAAGTACCAGAAGTATACATTTTTAAAACACTTTTCGTGTTACACTAAATACCGGATAATACGGATATATTTAGTTTGTAAACAACATACAAACGGCACGGCCATCTATCTGGTGGTATACGACTACCATTTTTCAATTGTAAACTTCACCACATTGTTTGCACAGCTCTTCCTGGATCTGCCGCGGTGATCGGCTGACAGCTGCGTGTTTAAGGCAATTAAAACATTGCCAATAAATAGGTCTGTAATCGAATTGAGAAACTGTCCAGTTTTTCCGTACAAGGTCACAGTCGACCCCCAGCAGCGTGACGTCAGACTACAGCAGACGTCAGACGCAGCGACCATCATCACGTCAATGGAAAATGATTTTATTCCGTGTATTTACGAACAGTTGAAATTTTGGAACATAGTTTTTTGAGAATTTAAACAAATTAGATGGATAATTTAAAAGTGTAAACAAAAAAATGTATTATTTGGTTACAGCCGCGACACGAGCCCGGAACTGTATCTTAGTTAAAAAATAATAATAAAACAAATTAATTATTAGTATAATTAAATTTGTGGCGTGACAATGCGTTGAGGTGCACATTCACTGCCTATCGCAATGATATACAGCTTGCATATAGGGAATAATAATAAAAATAAAGAAATGTGGTGAATGCTTAAAACCTCTTGGACAGCAATGCGTCTAGCATCTGGAATCCTTATTACTATATATACGCTAATATTAATATAGATACAAAAGAAGTTCACGCGAACTATAAACTATAGTAGCAATATTTGAATATGTCCAAGAACGCACAATTATCAGGTATGGAAGTATAATTACAGGGCTGTAATTACCTCATACTTCCACATATTTTCCATTAAATATAACAAGAAATAGCTTTGTCTCTATGAGATATCTAATATTTATTTTATAAACTACAGATTGCAATTATCCCGGCAGCACTATGTACATACACTAGATACTTTAAATTTGTACAAAATCTGTCGAAACCAGCTTAGTTGTCCACCTCTTTGTCAAAGTGTCCATGTTCCATCGCGAGTATCAACCATCGCCACCGGTCTTCAGCATTCCTCCAAGTTCGACCAATGTGCCCCGATGATTTGTTCTCACTGGCATTCATACATTTTCTGTTCGAATATTTAAAAACATAATTAACAATATGAATTAAATATATTCATTAGAGAGATATACACATAAAATCAATTTTATCGCTACCGGGATTCAAACCTGGATCTCTTTCCAAACCGGAGAAGGCGCATTATTCAACTATGCTACAGCGACGATATTTTTAGTGACAAATTTTCGAACCTATATGTTACATTTTTGATATTAATACATTTAATCGTTTCATTGTTTGAAAGAGCCATCTACTTTATTTTAACGTAGTAATGTAACATATAGGTTCGAAAATTTGTCGCTAAAATTATCGTCGCTGTAGCATAGTTGAATAATGCACCTTCCCCGGTTTGGAAAGAGATCCAGGTTCGAATCTCGGTGGCGCAACAACAATATTTTTCGATTAGATTGATTTTATATGTATATCTTTCTAATTAATATATTTAATTCATATTTAAAATATCACAGACCGTCTGTTCTGAATAATTACAACTTCACAATAAGAATGTGTTCTCCTAATAATTAACAATATTCTTCGATGCAATATGTAAATAATTTATCCTCGAACTACACCTTTTTCATGTCGTTTTGTTTTCCACGTGGAATATTTTAGAATTAAGAAATAAGGAATGTGGTTTGGTCATATGGAACGGATGAATGAGGAGAGAATGGTAAGAAAGATATATGACGCAAGTGTTGATGGAACCGGAAATAGAGGACGTCCGCGGAAGACTTGGCACGACCAGGTAAGCCAGATAATGGAGGATGGTTCTGTTAAAAGTCTCAACAATCGGCGAGCTTGTATGAGAAGATGTACGAATGTGGATGAGGCGAGAATTGTGTCAGGGCAGAAGAGTGTGGCCTACCCCCGCGGGGAAACGGCGTGATGGTACGTAAGTAAGTAATTTGTCACTTTTTTTTATCCATATCCAATACCCTTATACTTATATCTATGTTATTTCTAATAAATTAATAATATTGAACACTTAATGATGCTTCAAGCTGGCGGTGACAGGTAAGGTGGAAGACCAGACAAGAACAGGGCTATCTCCAGCTCGGACTGAACAGATCCATCGCCTTGCTAGTATCCTACAGCAATGACTCTACGAACTGCGGGTGGCAGAGACAGATGGATATCACCACATCACACGCCCAGTATCGACAGTAATAACATGCGCCGGCAACCGCCCGGGAAGCCGACTCCCTAGTGCCACTCTACTTGTCGCCATCTTCCACACCGCAAGCTCCGTTAACTACTTGCGCGTAACTTTATTTTACGGTCTACATTTGTCTGTCAATAAAATTATAATGAATATATATGTAATAAACTAAAAATGAATGCTAGTTTCTCGTCTTCAACCTGCTCTAGTATGCGATCATAACCAAATGAACACGCGAACCCTGGATGAAATATATGAGGCATCCAGCGCTCACACATACTTTCAATTATTACCGCATCATCATATCTCCCGTACCAAAAGTAATGTAGGGCGCGAACCTTTTGGGCCCCAATAAGGTTAAACCTTTCACTAGGTGTAGGATCTAGGAGCTAGAAACTGACTGCAATTATAATATAGACGATCGCTCTACAGAGAGAAAGAAAACAAAACACAACCGCAAATGACGTTTTGTCACACCAAAACAAATGACATCCCACGTTCGTAGTTTAAATCGAATTGATAAATTATTTGATCCAACAATTATGTCGCAATAATTGAGCGATTTACTGCTCTCCGGTAATTGGGCGGCGGTAATTTACTGCTGTTGTGTGACAGTAATTGACGTGGACACCTACCCAAACTACGTGGAAAAAACAATGCAATATTAAAAAGCCGTAAAATAAAGAAAATTAGTTCGTAATTTGGCTAGAAATGGTTTTATAGTCGATTGCACGACCACGCTATTGAAGTTAATTAAGTTAATACAGAGAAAAAGGTGCGCACACAGAATTCAGTTTCTTCCGTGTGAGTGATTTGATCTTCTACTTCTTCTCGTACCCTATCCGTTCAACGGACATATTACTGCGGCCCGGAAAAGCTTTGCCTTAGATTCCTCAGCCATGATGTTCTCCTTCTTCCAGGGTCTTGACTTTCAGCAATCTATCCCTGCAATGAAGTGCGAGATCTCGTCCGAGATATTCAAGTTTTCGGAATTTAATTGTTTATATACTTATGTTTCTTTATTCACACGAACCATAACATATTTATACTTTTAAAATTAGCAATATTAACATTGTGGTTAACATTCATATTTTTATTTATTATCTTTGTTTTATTAACCACTTATTGAGTTTAAATACATCTACCGGTTTCGAAAAATACCATTTTCTTCTTCAGGATGTCATAACTAACTAAAACATATATTATTGTTTCTTTGCCAGAATCTATTTTTAAAAAAAAATTTTTAGTATCTAACTCAAATCATTATTTAATACAAATTTACTCGAATAATTTTTAGGAAAAATTTTTAGAATGGGACTCGTAGTTAAATTTAGTTGGTTGTTTATAATTTTTTGATTTGTTTTACACGCTTTATTTATCTTCAACGATTCCAAATTATTTAATTTGTGACCAACACCGTTTATATGCAAAATTGACAATCCCAATTTTTTATCAAAACCATGACCATTTTCTATCAAATAATTAGGAAATTCTGAAAACCAAGATAATAAATAAAAATACATAACATCTTATTCGTAACACTATCCATCCAGCTTATTTTGAGCTTTCTTCTGTAGATCCACATCTCGAATGCTTCAAGTCGCCTCATCATTTCTTCAGTAAGCGTCCACGCTTCCATTCCATCAAATAATATCGAGAGCACGCAGCATCTGACCAATCTAAGGTGAGACTGCAGAACATGCGGATAAAGGTTGCACGAGCTTGCTCAATGCGACATTTGATATCAACAGAAGGATCCCAACTGTCATTTATATTGCAACTCAGGTATACAATACTTAGTATTTTCTCCAATGTAGTTCCAGCAATATAAAGATGTAGCGATCACAATTCAAATCTACCGCCATCTCAGTCGGCATCGACGCTAGCGACAGCGCTGCCGGCTGCTGCCACAAGTCTGGCTCAATTCACCGCCAGGCAGTCTCTCCAGTTTCAGCGTTTCACAACGGCGGTCTTGCCGGCTCGCGCTTGCCGAGCAAGACCGCCAATTCATTTCATTTCACACACACGCGCACCTTCTACATCACATCTTCATTCATTCATTCTATCTGTTTTCATTGTCATAATAAACCTCAACACACGCCAATCACATTTATTTCATTTAACCACCGTCCTAACCCCCAAAAAGACTTTCAGTGTCAGCTACGTTATGTTTGCTAATTTTGTTTTAGCTGTATTAAGTTATAATCCCAAACTTAGTTCAGCGGACGTCGTAAATCCTCAACTTCACGCGTTACATGTCTACACCGCTGCATATGACATGTTTTTCTGGTTCCTTTACCTCGTACACAGATAATTATTGTATTATGTTATGATTAGGGTTTCTGGACCCGTCCTGACCCGACCCGACCCGGACCCGGGATCTAAAACCCGGGGTCGAAACACGTCGGGTTCGAGTCGAGTCGGAAAACGACTGAACAATCGAATGCATACGAATTTGTTTAAGACCCAAATTTAAATCCTTCAGACGAAGCCTTAAGTTTGGCTGCACAACTGATGGGCAGGCTTTTCCAAAGTTCGGTTTCAGAAGTCAATTCGACGGACAGTAAAAAAGATCGAATATTAATGGACGATAAGGAAAAGGTATTAACGATGGATGATGAGTTGGATCTCATTTTAAAAGATGCATTAAATGTTTAAGGGAAGAATTAGCCCTACTATTATAGCGTACAATCAATCGTGAGAGGCTCTACGACAGTGAGAGTTGCACAGTGAGACATTCTCGGTGCCGGCTAATTATTGCACGAAAATTAGGGGTAAGTCCCTCACTGCATTAGTATTCCTAAAATATTATTATACAAGAGATTCTGAAACAAAATAACCTAGAAGTGTTGTAACATAATTTGCAATAAACTTAATAAAGTTATATATTTTTTTATTCTTATGTTTATAAAAATAATTATAAAATATTGGACCCGGACTCGGCAGGTTTTCAGAAACCCTAGTTATGATATCTTTTAATTTAATTTATTTTGTGTAAATATTTATTCTTTCGAGAAGAATTTTAACCGAGTAACCTCCGAAAAAGTATATTCCATATTAAAAAAAATATTTCCGAATATGCACGTTGCTTTATTTCAGACAACTATTAAATATTAGTATTAAAATGTCAAAAATATGTAATCAAAAAATTTTGTCAATGTGTTAAATTCTAACCTAAAAAAATCATTATTACATACTTATATGATAATTTGGCAGGGGTACTGGGATAAAAACTCGACGCTTACAAAATATTTTGGAAGCGCTTGGTCTCGAACCCGGAATCTGAAATTATTGTAAGAAATTAGATTTTTTAAATTTCGTTGGTTATTTATAATATTTTGGTTAATTTTTCACGCTCTGTTTATTTTAAACTAGTTTAATTTAAGAGCAATATTGTTTTAGTTATTTTTATTATTAGATTTTTTATGTAATTTATCTCTTCCTACAGTGGCCCAGTTTCCTATCGCATTACTCGCGCGACTCCATTGTGAGGAGTCAAGGATTGAGAAGTGCCAGAAGAATAGAAAAAAATTGCTTTTAAATTGCGAATTTGAGTAATCACTTTGCAATTTGAAATGTACCGACCGCATAATGCAAGGAAGGCATCCGTCTCCCCGGTACGCCGTGGAGCCGCACCCAGTTTCTCGATCCGGCTACCAGCGCCAGGCCAGGCGCTCCCAACATGCTGGAACCCCATTATATTATCACTAGTCAAACAGCCTCAGGTTCTCCTTCTTTTAGAGCCCCGACTTCCAGCAATATTTCCCTGAATTGTTTTTATTGTTTTATTTTATTCATCCGAACCATAACATCTTTGAGCATTCTTCCACATCTCAAATGCTTCAAGTCGCTTTATCATTTCTTCGTTAAGTATCCATGCCTATATTACATACAATAATATAGATAACATATAGATATAACACCATAAATGGAGGATCTCTGCAAAGTCCCGACATGACCAGGTAAAGCATTTACGAGAAGATGGTCTCTCTTGCTAGTGTCACGTCCTTTTCTCCTGACTGCTTCTTGGAAACACTTAGATGGTAAGCTGGATACTATCAAGACGCTAAGTCTAAACATAATAAATCTGCGGAGGCCCTGCTCTCGCCTCACCGACCTGGTTGTCAAACCAGACACTTTACAGTCATTCTTCGCCACCTGGTAACGCTCGAAAACTAGATAACATTACATCGCAATGTAACCGATCCGAGAAGTCAACTGAAGCGATCACTTTTTCCCTAGCCACCTTCTCGGGCGCGTCTCTCGGAACCATCCCCAGTGAGCTTCGCTAGTCGCGAACTTTAACTTGCAATTTAACCTCCAAATAGTGTAAATTTATTTGTGTATCATCCTACAAAAATGCGTGAGAATTTGAGGAGGTTAGGGCCCTCAGACTCACCTTAAACTAATCATCAAGTCAAATACAAACATCAGTCACCCCATCCGACTGACTTCCACAATACACAATCAATACAATTTCCTAAACATCTCTCCAAAATATTGAACTCTGACGAATGTTTCTTTGAAGTCCCCTGATGAAACACTTTTAAATGACAATACGAAGTACTCCGCTTATAAATGATTGTATCTGATACGGTTATTGGCCACCTCCACCTTCAGCTCCTCAGCCACCGTACAGGAGTATCAGGGAGTTACGCATATCGATTTATTTAATATATTTCTTCGATCACTAATTTAACATAGAATATAATATATTTAGATTCGAAATCGGTCAACAAATGATGCTCCTACTACTCCCCTGAGATAACTCACCTTGGATTCTCGATTTCACTCTCTCACTTCTCTCGTACTACGAGTATATTCAACTTTGAACATAGTTAGTTTGGCCTTGAGACAAGTTTCTCCACGGATGAAATTCACAGACAGATTCGTCTCAAAAACATCTTCGAATGTGTATCGTTTCCGGGTTGGAATGACGAATCCAGTATAAGAGTACCTTCATTGAGAGATCACCGTGGACACGAGCCACATCACCGCACT
Organism: Eubasilissa splendida; assembly: GCA_031772225.1. Taxonomy (NCBI): domain Eukaryota; kingdom Metazoa; phylum Arthropoda; class Insecta; order Trichoptera; family Phryganeidae; genus Eubasilissa; species Eubasilissa splendida. Next base: position 14,113,152 of record CM062870.1, read on the forward strand.
ATAAAGGAAACGTAAAAACCCTTACAGATTTCACAGCTTCCACAAATCTTGCTCCCATCCTTCTCAAGATAATCCTCTCATCCGGAACCTCGGCTAGTACGAGCACAACATCAGCTTAATGCCTTTCAGATACAAACATAGATTGCCCAGGCACTATTTCCTGCGGCGAAGCAACGCGCTCGATCCTCCGGACTGAGCTGCACACAGAAGCGGACAGCGTCGAGAGAACTCTCCAATTTATGATATGTAAAATAATAAAACAATATATTCTTAAGTTTAGTAGTATTTATTTTAGTTTAAATATTTAAGGATTATGCTAGAATAAGGCGGCACTGTACATAAAGTGTCGCGCCTAATTAATTTGAAATACTTAATTTCCAGTAAATTGTTTAGAGGGTTTTTTATCAGTAATTTTTTACCCTTCCAATTCATGTATTAATATAAAACACATATGATGTTTATAATAATAAGGTAGTTTGTAAAAGTGTCAAAGTGATTAGCGCTGATGCACGTGTAGTAGTAGATTAGGCGGTCTAGCCGCATGTAGAGTACTCAGAATATCGTAGACTCTAAGGAATAGGAAAAAAAAAAATTTACAGATTTCATCCCTTCCTGTCTCTCGTCGCTAAAGAATCCCACCGTTTGAACCAGCCAACTCGCTTTAGTTGCGCCCTTTGGATTCAGATGGGTCTAGTGCGCGACCCTCGGTGTCTTCCTACGGCCACAAGCGGTGCCCGTCTCCATCCCTTGTTGAGGGTGAGGTGGGTAATTATAATAATTAGTGGCTGCGCTAGACACACCGGTACACCCGGTGTTGAGCTGTCGTAATACGTTACGGACAAACATGCCACGTGTTATATACTTTTATAGTTATCTTTGTCTGGGATCGTGGGAACAGCTTAACGGGGTCAAACGGCCACACAGACGTGTTGTACATATACATATATACATATATAGAGTAGGAAGATAATCAATTTCGCCAATTGATCGATTGATTTATGTATTTGAAAAAAAAAATCGAATCCTAAGATTTCATTATTTCCACGCACGCGCCCGCATGTGCGTCGCAGTGCAACGTGAAACCAACGATCGCACGGCAACATAAAATAAACAATACCAATTTTTTAATTAAATTAAAATCAAGATCTCTCTGTCTCAAATAATATAACTATTGGTATAAAATAAACTAAATTTAAACGTTAACAAAACCAAATTCGCGAAAATTGGAAGAATGTAAAACAATAAAAATTCGTAAACTTTAATTTTTTAAGAGAACACATTCTTATTGTGAAGTTGTAATTATTCAGAACATAGCTCTGTGATATTTTAAATATATTAATTAGAAAGATATACATGTAAAATCAATTCTATCGAAAAATATTGTTGTTGCACCACAAAATTTAATAAAAATGAATTGATAATTCTGGCGTCTGCTATCAGTTTACTCGAAGGTATTTGAGATTCTGTAAAAATAAGGTAGATGGCTCTGTCAAGTAATGGAACGATTAAATGTATTAATATCAAGAAGGTAACATATAGGTTCGAAAATTGTCGCTAAAAATATTGTCGCTGTAGCATAGTTGGATAATGCACCTTCCCCGGTTAGGAAAGAGATCCAGGTTCGAATCTCGGTGGCGCAACAACAATATTTTTCGATAGAATTGATTTTATATGTATATCTTTCTAATTAATATATTTAAACTTTAATATTTCAGACAGTGTGAGACATCCGGAGAAGTACGAGATCTTGCATTCCATAATGCAGGGAAAGATTGTTGGAAGTCGGGGTCCCGGGAGAAAGAGAACATCATGGCTGAAGAACCTAAGGCAATGGTTCGACCTTAAGCTTTATATAAATATAGACGGCACTTAAGGGACGCTGAATCAAATATCTAAACACCTACCACGAAACATTAGACCGGCATTTTATACAAATAATAATATAGGAAATTTACTCATAATTCTAAAGACAAAGATGATAAATTTAACAATTCTGGTGTCTATAAACTTAGTTGCAAGGATTGTGCTGCATTTTATATTGGTAAAACGGGTAGAAATTTTAATATAAGAGTAAGGGAGCATTTGAGATGTTTGAACAATAGTGGGTTTTCAGAATTTTCTAATCATTTGATAGAAAATGGTCACGGTTTTGATAAAAAAATTGGGATTGTCAATTCTGCATGTATACGGTGTTGGTAACAAATTAAATAATTTGGAAACGTTGGAGATAAATAAAGACTGTAAAACTAATCAAAAAATAATAAACAACCAACTAAATTTAATTACGAGTCCCATTCTAAAATTTTTTCCTAAAAATTATTCGAGTAAATTTGTATTAGATACTAAATTTAATAGATGCTGGTAAAGAAACAATAATATATGTTTTCAGTTATATTGACATCCTGAAAAAGAAAATGGTATTTTTCTAAACCGGTTGATGTATTTAAACTGTGGTTATTAAAACAAAATTTATTTTGTTTTTTTTCTTTATTTTTTCTTCACTAAACAATATACTACATTAAAGTCGCGAAGTTTTGATTGTTAGCAATAACAATTCCGGTGCTACAGGACAATATTTTAAATTAAATTGCTAAAATAACACGAGAAGTGTGCAAATATGGTTAAAATAGCACGTGCCGCTGCAAGAGTTGGCAATTTGACCCTTTTCATATTTTAAAAATAATTGTAATAAACCAAGTAATCAATAAATATAAATTAAATTAAAATATTATGTTACATTTATTAATTATTTAAAACCAACATCGGCCTTGAACATAATATTCAGCCTGTATACTGTGTAACCTACTCTTCATGATTTTAGGATATATTATATTGCAACACAAAATAATCAATTATCATCATCCACGTCAGTCCCTCGTGACTGAGGACCATGATGTTCATGAACTCCAATATTTCCGATATCTCAGGTCTGTGACCAGAGAAGTGGCTGTTGCTTTTTCCACTCGGTCAGTTAGCTCGGATCTTCCTCTCCGCCCTTCGACGTAGCCCACCGCGACAGCTTCTCTAAGCGAATTTCGAGAAGTCGATTTAGGCAAATGGTTGAGAGTCTATCCTTGTAGAATGAAGACATATATGCGTCTCGCTGTCCATGTGCAACGTGTCAACATCTCTATCAAAATGTCAGTTTTATCACGTGAATGCGTTCGGCTATCGCGACAAACAAACAAAATTTGTACCGCATACGACTGAATATTATTTTACCAATTTGTAGTACGATCGGGCAAAGTAGTTGACAGTGAAGGGAAGGGGGTTAGGGTACTTATTAGGAATATTAAAAGTAAAGATGGACGATTGGGGATGTATTTAGTAAAGTGTTAAATATTAGAACACATTTTTATTGTGAAGTTGTAATTATTTAGAACAGACGGTCTGTGATATTTTAAATATTAATTAAATATATTAATTAGAAAGATATACATATAAAATCAATTTTATCGAAAAATATTGTTGTTGCACCACCGGGATTCGAACCTGGATATCTTTCCTAACCGGGATAATGGAACGATAAAATAATATCAAAAAGGTAACATATAGGTTCGAAAATTTGTCGCTAAAAATATTGTCGCTGTAGCATAGTTGGATAATGCACCTTTCCCGGTTTGGAAAGAGATCCAGGTTCGAATTCCGGTGGCGCAACAACAATATTTTTCGATTAGATTGATTTTATATGTATATCTTTCTAATTAATATATTTAATTCATGTGATAAATAGTACTCCAGTTATAAAAATGGATAAGAAGTCTTGGAGCTAGCGGACAGGTTTTACTCAAATTTTAATCCGAGAAATTTTTAATTAAAAAAAAAAAAGACGGATTATATCTCTGTGTAAAAGTGTGATTTATTAGTCTAATAAGATGGCGACTCAAGCTCGCTAAAAATCAAAAATCGAAAAAAATCTATCTATCAAAAAAATATTTAGTTGCTACCGGGATTCGAACCCGGACCTCTTCCTATCCGGAGAAACGCATTCTCCTGCTACATAGCTATGGTCTGAAAATGCAATTTTACAACAAAAATGTGTTCTTCTAATTTTTTTTTATTATTCTCTTAATTTCATTGATTTTTCCTACCCCTTCAATATAAGATAAAGTTTTCACCGTTTTATTATTTTATACGCAGCGTAATTTTTAATATTTATTACTTAATTATTGTATCAAATTAATATGTAATTAGTTGAATTTATTGTTACGCTTTTATTATTATGTTTGTTATCCAAATAAATAATTTCCCATGTACCTATTCCATTATTACCATTTTTACATTTCTCTCCGCGGTCCTCGAAGGCTATAAATATCCGCAGCCTCCGACGGTCACTTCATTCAGGACTCAGCCGTCCTGCAAGCGCGGTCTCCGTATCATGCCATACGAGGAGCGCGCAGGATCCGACTGTGACCTGGATATCTCGGAAGCCACCCTGAAGAACCTGGCCATGTCTGCGAGGGAGGAGAGCTCCGGGGGCAGCAGGGGCCGAGCCGGCAGCGGCCCGAGGATGGGGTCCTCCGACAGCACCAAGCAGCAGGTTGGATTTTATTATTTCATTTCAATGATTTGTTTGTTGAATGCAGAATTCTCGATCTCAGTAGATTTAGATGTAATTAATTTATTTTTAAATATTGTCAGATTATTTAACGAAGTCATATTCTTTATTTGTAAAAATAGTATAAACAGCTTAGACATTTGCAAAATATTTTTAATACCACAATAGGGTAACTATCAATATTTTTTAAAGATATTCTTTTATTAAGTTGCTCTTTTAGAACATATTGTTGTATTTTAATACAAATTAAATTCGCATAAGCAAAATAATACTTTTTAGATAAATTTTGAACATATATTATGTAATTTTATTTTTACTATCTTTCAAGTTGATTAATTTAATTTGTATTAACTAACAATCGTCTAAATTATGTAATCTTTAAAAATTTCAAAGATACACGTGTTTTCCGGTCAATAATGTTTATTAAACGAACAACAAAATAACGATATTTTACATTTATAAATCCTAATGCAAATTAAAATCCTGAGGCAATGGTGTAATGTTTAGTAGATAACGACTTCGAAAGATAAATATATATTTTTATTTATTTATGAAAAGGTAGCACATTCTCTCGGCAAGAGAAAGTTTCCGGTTAGAGTCCGATGGCAACTATATTTTTTTCGATGTGTAATTTTTTCTGTACGTATATCTTTTATCTAATTTGTTTTATCTTATAAATTAAACCCTTATATCCCGTTCGTAACAAATGAAATTTGAGTGGAAAATTCATACATTTCATTGAATATAAGTGTTAAATCTAGTAATCTTCTGTCGTAAAGAGTGATTTCAATTAATATGGATCTAATATAGGGTGCTTTAAATTTGATGTGGATTTATTTTATTTTATTAATGTTTCAATTGACTTTGGATATTAAAAAGTATTTGTGGTGTTTCTTAATATGGAAGAAGATTCAATTCAGAAAAAGCGACGCTTAAACAACGTCCCGGGACAAGTTTTAAACATAAATTTAATGAACATTATTGAAAAAAATTACACGAACATTTTCAATTTTAAAAATGATTTAAATTCTCAATGTACGGAGAGTCGCAGAGATTTGCAATTTTACAAAATAAAGTGGTTTGTGTCTTGGCTAAATTAATTATAAAAAATAAACTATCTATGCGAGTATGTCAACTCTCACTACCTGATCTGGTATCTTAGATTCAAAATGACAGTTGATGTTGGGAAGAATATTCCAAGAGTTATTAAACTATAACTATGTTTTCTTGTTATTTCCTATAGGAAATTTGTCGATTTTACCATGATTTGTAATCAAGGATGTACAATTTCTTATAAATAAATAAATAAACTAATCTTAATGTCTTCAAAAACAAACTTGTATTCTCTTCCTAACCTTACATATCACGTCCGTACATCGGTAGGTTTAAATCTCGTTTTATATTGCCGTTCTTCGTATTTGTTTTGGGGTTCAAATTCTACATTAAAATGGCTCGTCGAATTGAACTCTCGCTAAATAATATTAAACATAATTAAGATTAACTTTTGGATAAGTGGCCACACGCTAAACGTTCATATATCAACCGATCTGTTTCCCTAAGTAGATGATACTCTTGAATTGCCTTGAAGCTACATTACCATACAGCATTGAGAATCTAACCAACTATTAAGTAACTTGTACCTCAAGAACGGCTGAGCCGATTTTGACGCAGATTTTGTACTTTTACTTTAATAATTATAACAAAAAATATATTTTATTATTGTAAAGTTGTAATTATTCAGAGCATAGGTCTGCGATATTTTTAATACTAATTAAATGTATTCATTAGAAAGATATACATTTAATTTGTATCAAAAAGTATATACATGTTTGAAACTATAATTAAATATATATATGTTGTTATATAACAGATTTTATGGACTCGCAGTTCTTGTCTGATTTCTATCTATCTATTCTTTGTTCTGGTTTAAAAAATTAAAAATGGCGACTGATGAAAAAATTAACAAATTCGTAACTTTGTTAATATTGTACATCTATAGAAATAAGTAAAGAACGTTCTTTATTATCTATCTGATTCTTGCGGCCGGTCCCGAAGGAGTTTTTGTCTTTGGTTTCGCTAATTATTATAAAATTTGCAATGTTTGAGTTCTCATTACACGTCGGTAAATAATCCAACCAAGTGTCGTGGGGATTATGGAAACGGACCTTAATGCTCCGAACCAGATTGAAATGCCACGTTTATTATACGCATAATACAGGGTGTAATAGAACTAGTTCACTAAATCGTTTACTTGACTAAATTACGAGTAGAAAATGTTTAAGGAATATGTACAAATCTGCACTGTTGCGGAAAATATTTTGACATTTTTACAAAATCATGTTGAACTTTAATTCTACGTACCTTCAAAATGAATATTTTAGAAATTTATCCATTATTAATCTTTTGACCATTTGACAAAAAAATTCGATAACCTTTATTTTTATGTATTCAATGTATAATTTTGAATCAGTAAAATATTTAAATGAATGGAAATAATTACGATTTTTTTTTAAATGCTTATATCTCTGACATGGTTGAGATTAGGCACATACTCCTTGAACATTTTCGACTCGTAATTTAGCTAGGTATCCACCCATAAAATGTTGTGGACTAGGTCTGTTACACCCTGTGTATTATCATCATAATCATCATCGTCACGTGATCCATTGAGGATATTTGCCTTCTCAAGTACTAACAGCTCTTAGTTTCTTTGCATTTTTCTCTGCATTGCTAGGAAGTTGCATCCCATGGGATTTCTGATGCCGTGTCACGCGCGCGGGGCGGGTACTGGGGATTCATGAGATACATCTGCTGATGAATACTCATAGGGAGCTATTTAATCAAATACACATCCATGATCATTTATCTCGTGAGACGATTTAGATTTATTGATATTGACAAAGTGTTGGACAATCTTTTTATATCACCTTGAATAAAGATACGATCACCGAGACGAGACAGGAAGTAATTAGGGCCCGGGCAACGGAGGCCAGAATGTGCCGGGATGGGGCGCGGCTGGTCTCACGATTGTTCGGAACAATGGTCGCTCCAGCCGAGGATCGGCCTGGAAGAGCGCGACTGGAGGCTATTAACTCGGGTACCCTCCCGGCTGCGAGCCGAGCAGGGACACAACTATCGCGGCCATCGAAATATTCAAAACAATAACAGGTAAAGTAATAATAAGTAAAGTAGCATATTACCTACATTTATCATTATTATGGTGTAATATACCTTGCTGACCGCTTCATCGACTGGACTGGACCAGGACCGATGCAGTAAGCTCAAGCCTCCTATCTGCTACTAGCCAGCTGTTGGATAGCTCCCCGCATATTGACAGGGCGATACCGAACAGCTGCCGAAACAAAATTTGCCCTCATTGTCACCGGTTGACTCATTTTATTAGTAAATAATATTTACAATAATACGAGACGGCACAAATTAAAAACATATAGGGGAATCACCCTCCATGCACGACTACCGGCAGATTTAACAGTACATCGCAAATCATATTTGGACAGAAGGTAGAAATTAAGAATGACAAAAAATGATGAAGCTACCCCCCAGCAGTCTTCTGGAGGATCTCCCGTGCGCGAAATGAAATGCACGTGGAAAGTACTTGTTCAGATGGTCAGTCCCAGAATACCTTGTGCATCTCATTTGCGTTCTATATTTGGATAATACCGGCACAGTTGAATTCAAATCCATTGGCTGAATCAAAGATGTTTGCTGTCTCCAGACCTTTTTGACGTAATCATCGGGAGAAATGCACTCGAAAACTGGAGTAGTGGAGTAAAAAATGGAGGCAGGAAGATTTCCCATCTCAGGTACGCGGATGATACAACTCTGATCGCTACATCAGAAGAAGAAATGGCTGCACTACTCAGACGTACTGAAGAAGAAAGTAGAACATTAAAATAATTAAAAATAAGGCTAACAGATCCAAAGCTAATGGTCATCGATCGACATAACCAGATGCCCTTCCAGACCTTGAGATTGTCGAGGATTTTAATTATATCGGATCCATAATTACGACGACGGTAGCTGCGAGCCAGAACTTAGACGACGCGAAGGTCTGCCGAAAAGTTCTATCTCTAGACTTGATCAAATATGTAAATACCGCTTTGTTTCCAAAACAACGAAGGTCAGACTTCTACAATCTCTGGTGCATTCTGCATATATTTTTATATGGTGTGCAATTATGGACTCTGAAGGCAAGGGAGAGAAGATTGGTTGATGGCTTTTAGATGTTGTGTTGGAGACACATGTTTCCATTCTGCAGGAACTGAAGATGAAGGCTCTCAACCATTTGTCTGAGACGAATCCTTCAATTTTTTGGGCGTCTTACGAAGGGAACATAGCACAGAGAAGCTTGTTGCGTTGGACTGACCAAGTGGAAAAAGCAACAGGAACTTCAGGAGTCTGCAGGATGCCAAGAAAAGTGGATCGGCATGAGCATCCGACACACTAGAGTTCATACCGACAAGAGCATAGTTATTTATTGTGAAAGAAGAAGAAAAATTGATTTAAAGCCACATTACGTATAATTTGTCCGTTCTCCGAGAGCTCAAGATCCAACACAAACAATTCTTCTTATCCGTACACAAAATAGAGTGAAAAGAAGAATGTGATATAGAAATACTTGTCAATATTGAAAGTGAAACAGCGAGAAAGCGATTCCCTACAAGATGGGCAGATCAAATAAAATAAATGACTGGATCATCTCTCTACGCAGCCTTGCAAGCAACAGAAGGCCGGGAAGAATGGAGAAGACTTATCACAAGAGTGGGATAATATTTAGAACCACTACAAGAGTTTTGAAAATAAAATAAAATCGAGATAAATTCAATGAATAGAGTAGAATCCTACGGTGGTTTAAGATCTTTTCTGTATTTTAGTTATTTTTATATTTCTGCGATTATTCGTATTGTTTATGCGCCTATGTTCCTTCGATTGGTACACCTGGGATTTCTTTTTGCTGTATTAGTCACATATGTACGTATTGCCGCCCTCTTCGGAGATTGGAGAGCTCGTAAAACGACAAGGCAATTACATCCAGTACACCGTGCGAATTTCGGTCGGTCGGAAATCCACCCAGGAGAAGAACAATAATATCGGACCAGCTACGACGACAGAGCATAAGCGCGCTCAATCAAAGGTTAATTGTAATATTAATATTTCATAACTGACCATATTATCATTAGGAAACCCGGGAACCACAGCTGTCGAATGCATTCACGGGAATACTAGTGTTGTTATATATAGTCGTATATAGTCGTTTTTAGGGGGTAGTTGGCCGTAAGACGTCGCAGTGGCCAGGCGTCTTGATGAATTAGAAGGATCAAGGGAAAGGGAGTTGTGATGCAGATGAAGGATTAGTATTTATTGGAGATCATCACCAGAAGGGAATGCGGGAGTGGCAATGAACAGCGTCAGGTACCTCGGGTTTGCTAGGCCCGTAACTCGTTGGAAAAGCGAGTCCCCTGAGGAAAGCGAATATTATATCAAATCGTAATAAGTTATGAGGTTATGTTACGTATATACGAAAACTGACAATTAAGTTCGTAGAATACACTTCAGACAATGATAGAATTTGATCCCGAAGATTGTTTGCTAATGAAAGCATCAGAACAATGCTCCAGCAGTCATTGCTGTGAAGGAATTTTACGTCAAAAATCGAATAACCACGTTGGATCACTCACCCTTTCGTTCAGTCACGAACGGAGGTGGAACGCATTACGACACGTGCTCTAAACAGCGCCTCGTGGACAATGACTGAATACTGCATAATTTTATAAATAAAATACTTTGTTTTTAACGTGACTATTGCTTTTTATTTATTTTTTAAATAAAAGTTAATTAATCATGGTAAAAAAAAGTGTTTTATTATTTTATTTATTTTGAACGAGACTGTCAAAAAAATAATACAAATTTTTGGTGTTAGTTCGCATCCCTCTCCCCTATAATACGTTCGTACCTGAGTAATCACAGAAATATGCAGCGAAAAAGTGACCAAACAAATGCTTCACATTCGTTACCATGGTGAAGACATATTTTATTCAGTACCCATTGATGTTTACTTATGTTTTAACACGTCACACAACACTCACATGTTCGAAAATTGAAATATAATATTTCCTTTCACGTCCCGCTAGATTATTTATTTATTTGTATGCAGTACCCACATGACACCTATCTAAAAAAATTAATTAATAAAATATTACAGACCTAGTACTTACCTACATAAAGTACAATTTGAAGCAACTGTTTTCTAAAAAATGAAAGTTAAAAATAAAAATTATAAAATTTCATCTCTTTCTTCCTTCCCAGTGAATTTTACACGCTAAATACACACACACGCACACACACACACACACACACACATATACACACGCACGTAACTATGAGAGTACTGATTGTACTCCCTCGATTTTTTTAATTATTTCTAAATATAATATATATATATATCTTTACATTTCAGATGAACGACAGCCACTGGAAGGAACAGGTCCACACCCTGGTCAAGAGCGACTCCGAGTCCGAGCTGTCAGACTCGGAGCACTTCCTGACCAAGGGGGCCTTCCTACTCACCCCCTCCCACGACCTCTCGATGGAAAAGGCTTCCACCATCTGCGAGAAGATGACTTTCAAGGGGTGCTTCAGTCTCACCAAGACGGCCACCGGAATACTGTTCAAGTTCTCCGATTTCGACGACTATCAGAGCGTCTACAGGAAGGGCTTCCACAAGGTCACCAATTCGAGGTTCTATCGAAAGGTCAGTATTGATTCATTTGATTTTTGTGATCAAAGTAAAATCTTCATCTCGTCTTTGGAGGTGATCATGTTTTTTTATCGATTGTTTCATTTAGCACTTGCGTTCCGAACTATTCAGTTCAGATCCTTCGGGTACTTTTCTTTTATATAAATGACCACGTGAGACTGCCGTATACGTGAGCACCACTAATGAGACACAAGTCTTCAGATGGTACGAGTAGTGTACCTAAATACAATGACGTAATTAAAAAAATAGGCCCCAGTGTAGAAAGAAAAAAGGCATCGGGGCCCGATATAAAATGAAACGGCCCCCTGAACATCACATACACTTTATCTATAAACAGTAAGAATGAAATCAATCTCTTGTCATCTCTTACTCTTTCATGAATAGATATATAACTGTATTAGAACGTTTTCAAAGCTGACGCATCACCTTCAGTAATGTTACTAATACTAAACTTAAGACTAAAGGACTACGTGCTACTTAGGGTTGAGGAGTAGAGGGGGGAGGGGGTTAGAGTTGGGAGGGTGTAGGGGCGTGGTCAACAAGCGCAAGAGAGGGGGCGTAATATAAAGTGTTTGAATATTTATGACATTTTTGTTACAACTAATCGTTAAATAATAATAATAATAGAAAACTTAAAATTGGTTGAAAGATAGGATGAAGTCCAGAACAATAATAGAGAATACATCAGCTGTTTGAAATGTTGTGAGTCTTGGATTTAGACAAAACTTTAGATTTATTAGACAACCCGATACATAAAAGAATCTTCGCAACATTATGCGTCAAGATAATTATCAACTTCAGGACAAAGAAGACGCGGAAGGGTACAGCAGACACTCTAGGGTTGATAATATTTCTCAAGTACGCTTACGTTACAGGTGATAATTCCATGCAGGCCTCAGAAAACGTTCACAGTGTACGTGTTCGACATACCGGACGATCTCCCCGAAGAAGACATCCGTCACTCTCTGTACAAGTACTCTTCCATCGTGGAGGTGGTCAGGGTTCAGCTCACCGTGCCCACTTCCGCCGCTGGCGCAGGTAACTCTTCGATTCGTTTCAAAGCAGCGCGCAATGAATACAGCTGGCATTATTTGAGGGGATGAATCCACCCTGGCACATTCTATGATATAAAACAATAATTATTTATTTAGAAATATCACAAATTATCTTGATTAGTTGGCATCGATCATGCGCGAATATAACATTTCTAACTTGTTAATAATTGACTGTGTGTCGCGCGTATGGCAAATAACAATATCGTGAAACACATTAATGTTGTATTTTAATATATTGGATAAAAATATTACTTGGTAATATTTAGACTCAGGGTTGTCCCTAGAGCTTTTGCCACCAAGCTAAAAAATGACGCCCTTAGATAGATGTTGGATATTACGTGGTGGTAAAGTGGTATACTAGAATGATTAATTAAATATATTATTTTAATTATAAAATTTTTTAAGGAGAACACATTATTATTGTGAAATTGTACTTTTTCAGAACATAGTTTTGTGATATTTTAATTCAAAATAAATGTTTCAAAAATAAAGATATACAGATAAAATCAATTTATAATCAAATTATGGAATAACAGATGTATCTATTTGAAAGTGCAACATATAAGTCCAATCATTTGTTGTTAATTTACTATGTTGACGTGGTGTAATAGGTCAGCGCACTTCCCCGGATAGGAAGGGTTCCCGGTTCGAATCCGAGTGGAAACAAAATGATTTTTTTCGATAAATTGATTTTATCTGCATAACTTTCTTATTGATACATTTAATTTGTAAGGTTTGATATTTAAAACAAATTAAATTAATCAATTAGAAACCCGGAACTTTTCCTATTCGGGGAAACGAGTTACCATTTCGCTCCACCAACTAGTTAAATTTGGAACTTATATTCTGTAGACATTATAAATAATATATATATATTATTTCAAATTTAAAAACAATAAATTTTATATTGCAATAAATCAATAAATTTTATTAAATTTGAATAAAGTTTTATACAACTTATACATTATTAATTTTTATTTTGAAGTTGCGATTTCAGAACATGTGATATTATTATATATATTATATAGAGCACATACCAAAATGTCATTTTTTTTATACAAGTCTCGAAATCTCATTTAGAAACATCAGTAACTTATTTTTTAAATCTTAGCTCCGACTACAAAAGGTGGAGCGAGACGTACCAGCGTCGCTGACGCGGAAGAAAAGACCGTCCAACCTTCCAACATAACTTCGTCGACTCTGGTGCCGGCTCCGACACCAGCCACCGCCGGAACTGCGGTGAGAGTGACCCTGGCGTCCATCGAAGAGTGTAATATCCTGTTGCAAAACGGTCTGGACTTCTACGGAGCCACCTTCTTCCCGACGGAACTGGCCACGCCCCAGCAAGCAGCCAGGCTCGTGAAACCGAGCAGGTAAGTCGTGAAACTTCGCAGCACTGACAGTATATCGCGCTTGCGTGGTTCGCTGTAGTGGAATAATTGTCTTCTATTCGTTATTCAATTCAAATTCATTATTTCTTCCTGATTATAGGTTTATTTAATTCAGCACTCTCCATCAGGCATTCCCAGGACATGACTCCAACCGCAGTAATGTTAAAAAGTGGGAACTTGACATAGAATGTGCCGCGAAGTGCCACTATAGCTGCCCGCATGACCTAACAACCATTATGTTTCTTCTTCTTCCACGGCACTACATCCCAGGGTGGGAAATGACTTTCACGAGTGCTCTCCACCGCCTCCTATCCTTGACCATCCTGCTCCAGTCTCCGTCCACACGGTCAGCTCACCTCCAAGTCGCATTCACTGTGGTATCCATTTGATCACGATCTTTGGTGTCCTGTCATCTGGCATTCTTTCAGTCCATCGCAGTTTTTAGGACCTACAGAATCTTAAAATTATTTCTTGCTCAATTTAATTGTCGAACTCACGTTTAATTTTTATTCTGTAACTTCTATTTTCTAATGTGGGCCCATCAATTTTTCTTAATATTTTGCGTTCAAAACTGCTAATTTATTTTCTTCTTATATTAGTAGTTTGCTTCGATGACATAGTATTTTCGACTCCAGCAGTTTTTTATAGGCATATATACTTCTATTTCCAGCTAGAAGTGGAATCTTCAATTCTTCCGCTGTCCTATTTACCGTATTCCAGTGAAACTCCAGATATGTAAAATGATCGGCTAATATTGAAAATTGCGACCATTTCTTATTCCATCAGCTTTTCTCAGACTAAATCTATTTCTCCCTCTCAATCGAGACGCTCATGATTGAGCATGGTGGTCCATTAATTTGCTTCTACAGCACCTCCACTCTTCGCGATCCTGGGTTGTGTAGCCAGGCTCGGACTTGATCTGTCCATTTTATTAGAGATAGGTCCTCTTGTACGTACCCCGTTCTCCATCTCTTCTAGTTCATCATGTTGTGAAGAGTATTTCTTCAGCACCAAGTATCTAAATAATACACATATTGGTTCGTTATAGCATTCTTATTAAGGAGAACACATTCTTATTGTGAAGTTGTAATTATTCAGAACACAGGTCTGTGATGTTATAAATACTAATTTAATGTATTAATAATAAATATATACATATAAAATCAATTTTGTCGAAGAATATTGTTTTTGCGCTACCGGGATACAAACCTGGATCTCTATTTCTAATCCAAGGAATCCCGGTAACGCAAAAACAATATTTTTCGACAAAATTGATTTTATATGTATATATTTATTATTAATACATTAAATTAGCATTCGACGCTAATATCGCAACTCGTAGATTATAAGCATACTGTTTCTTTCCCGATGTAAAATTTCTAGATATTGTGCGCTAAATCTACGGCACACGAACACGAGAAACACGACCCACCTGTGAGTCGCCCCTTTGGGTATCTGGATTTCTTTTTCTACTGCGGTCACAGGTCTCCTGAACTTCACGAACAAACTTTGATGATTGCACGAAGTACTGCACCACACGCGATAGCATCTGTAACACGTTTCGGCACGCATAGCGAGAAACCGAACACACGAGCAGGACGATAATTCACAAGCCAACAATTCGTTCCCACACGGCCAAACTCAATAGGTCCAAAACCATAAAAATGGTACTCTGGTAAAATGCTTTGGGTATAGGGGAGGGGGTAATAGGTAGTATGGCGACCGGCGCGGCGATCTATGAATATATTATAAAGATCGAACAGATATCCTACGATATTTTCCATAATTTTGATTGATCGACGGTTTCCAGGGTCATCGGAGGTTCCATCTCAGCCAGGGTGCGGGACATCCTCCCAGTATTCGACAACTCCGGGTTCGCCAAGCTACCCCCTCCAGCCATGAAGATGATCAAGCCGAGGGGTAAATAACAACGTGATCTGGAACCACATCACATCAGCGTACCAAAAACCCAATCAACACTCCCTCATACTTTCCTGACTATTTCCATGTTCAGCCTGACTAAAAATAATCCATATTATATAACTGGAGAAACTCTACATCTAGAATCTTCCGAGCATTCCGCAGTTCAATTTTCAGTGACGCTGCGAAAAAAAATAGGTACATTATTTTCAATCTACGATATATATGAAATATTTGTATTTTCTTATTTTTTTGGTACTTTAATATATTATTATCAGTCTTCCTGCATGTTTAATGTAACTTGTAGATATTCCAAAATTTGCGAAAATTACTCAGTGAAAATAATAAAATTGTATTATGTATTTTATTGTCTGCTTGGCGGAATTCTAGTGCCATAAATTGTTAAGTTTTTATAAAGATTATATATCATATATTTTATAACACATTTTTATAACTTTATAAATAAATGACAGATGTAGTATTTGTACATTGGGCTAATTTTATTATTTTGTCATCGCACTGTGTCAGAAGACTAATGTTTTAAGTTTATTTATTAATCAACTTATATTATATTAGATCAGATACAGATTTGATACGTGCACACGTTTTATATTCCGGCTACTTTGATACTGGCCATATCAAATTAACTACAATTTACACATGTATAACTTCTGACATGTTCTTATTGTGGTAGTTTATTTTTAAAGTACCATGTCAGGTAAACGAACGCGTCGCGAGGGTTGATGTTTATATGAACCAGGTTGTTGCGTAATGGCATAGATGCCGGAAGAAACAGGATTCGGAAGGAGACTTAGGTTTTGACACTATCTCCGTTCAGGATCTTGAATGATTCAAATTGCAACAGATGGTCACGTAGACACACTTCTCACTCTATTTTACACTGCGAAATTCTTTGTAACCGTACCGGTTCAGGGTCGCCGATCGACTGGCCCGCGGCAGGTGAGGAACGGGGGGGGGGGAGGTGGAAGGCACATTACATCATCCTCGCTCAAGCACAAATATGTCCCAAACATAGGTAATTCGATGAACTCGTGAAAACTGTTAACTTTAACCTAAAAATCTTCCCTTCAAAACAAAGAGTGTTTATGTTAACCGAAACAGAGGATATAGTTTAAGCCAGCAGTCTCTTTGATCTGATCGGTCCATCGAGTTAGAGATCACTCTGTCTTCTCCGGTGGACGATGTATCCGAAAAATTAAAAGATACGCCACTTAGATCTTTAAAGCGTCGTAACGAACAATTATTTCATGTTTTATTTTTTATTTTTAGAGAAAAAAACTGTGTAGCAATAATAACTGATAATAACACAATATGTAAAAATAACACCAGTGAAGTTTTTTCGAAATTAAATAACTAGTACATAATAAACTAAAAAATAGTAAGTGTGTATTAAAAAAAAAGAAACAAAGAAGTGTTTTTAAATTGAACATACAAAGTGGAAAAGGTAAGGAGGGGAGGGAAATGGGATGTAATATATACGATGAATGTTAATAGTTATTGAAAAGTTGGCGTAGTTTAATTTTAAAGAGTAGCAATTTACCGTTGAAAATGTTTATTAGAAGAATTTACGGTATTATATTTTGACGTAGAGCGGATCACAGAACATTTTTTTATGCAATTAGTTCTGCCAAAATTTGGGTAAAAAAGAAATGTTAGAAGAGTGCGACAGAAAGCGACATAACATAAGTAAGAAACTACTAAAAGACAAAACTTCATTTCATAATGAACGCTTCACGAAATGCACGTTTACCAACTTGAAGCGTTCAAAATGTTGGTACCACTGGTTGGCCCACTCGCGATGCAGGTCGCAATCGCTTCGCACTTCATATAGTACAATGAAGTGTGGCTACGTCGTTATTGAACTATACTTCAATGTAGTCTGAAGTGCGAAGCGAAGAGGGAAATATGTAGTGTGATACTTCGCGAAGTGAGCGGCAAACTCGTTCATTGTCATTCAAGAACTAGTTCATTAAAGTACGTCATACAAGTGTGGACCCATCGCTGCTGCTTAGCCCCTTCGGCGATTTCGGTATAACGATATGCATAAATAATTTAGAAATAAAACAACGTTCTATACATTGGACAGATTTATTAAGTACATTAATCCAACATTGGAATTGTTACATTGGTAATAACAAAAACATTGACCATTGGCGCGGGCTTTCAAATGTCACTTTGCAACAGGGCGACACTACAAGGAAGCAAAACGAATACAAGTGTAAACATGGAGAAATGATTTGTTATACTGTCATTAACCAGAACATAATATATATTATTTATCATAGAATAACACTTAACTAACAAGAAAGAGTGACAAAGACAACTGCACACATGGACAAGTAAACACAAAATAATAGAATGATGATTCATGACAACTTACACTCCTTTAAGACTGGGTACAAAAAGTTAGGTTAGATTATTTGATACAAAGTCATGGCAAAAGAGTAATAAGCTGACTGTGTGCAGTTGTCCGTACGCACACATGTTTTGTTTGTAGTTATCGTGGAATCCTTAGAAAGATGTATAGAAAAATCTACCAGTCGAATAAATATAGACACCCCTGGAACTATATGGCTGATAAACAATTTTATTAATTAACCAACAATGATCCTACAAATTGTCGTCAAATTTCATCTATGCACACGTGTTTTATTTTATATGTGAGACTTGTATATTTTTAATAAGGTAATTAATAGGCTCACCGTAGCCCTATTGGTGTACCCGTCTGGAAATAGAAAGCGCCGGGTTCAAGTTCCGGAGGTGATTATATTTTTTCTGTGTATCTTTCTAAGTGATTTATACAATTCATATTAGTATCACTCACATAACTAGCCAGTAAACAATGCCAATAGATAACATCTGACGACTGACTTTATGTGTGAAACGTCAACAGAAATAAAAAATAAATATCAACTATCTTAATTTATTTTGCTGGCTTTGATAAAATTCTAACTGAAGTATAACAATAGAAATATTACATTTTTTATAACAAGTCTTAACAGTTCAGATGCGTAAAATTATTAAATTGTTTATGAAGAGATTGTATCTATTCGCAGGTTAGTCAACGCGTTGCATGACTCAAACACACATAACATACCATCCCTGCTATTTTTCTGATTTAAAAGAGTATTCATGATTTCAGTTAAATAAATAAAATAAAAATATACCTAGAGGAAAACCAGTAGTTTACCTATATCGTAAGCCCTTTATTAATAATGGCTTATCAACAAAGTGTATTAATGCATTCAATTCTTACATTAAAAAAAATCTGCATTATACTTATATAACAATTAGCTAAGTTGCAAAGTATCGACATGGTGTGTGAGAGGTACTCGGTGTCCCCAAAATATTTTTGATTTCAAAAAGATTTTGGAAGAGCCTAGTATATTCTGATATCACCGGTAAAGGTGAAAATAGAAAAAGTTAGAAAAGCGACAATGGTCAAAATATTTTTATTAATTAAACAGTATATTCTAAACTGTCGCCAACAATCCCTTTGAATGTGTCAGATATGAGATACATGAAATATTATTGGTGCAAACGTCTCTGCGATAGTTCCCAGTGAGGTGGATTTACATATATTTTATATGTATACGAAATTATACTTCTCGGTTGAACCGCTCGCTTAATAGTATGCATACATAACACTGAAAGTTACATAATAAAGGTGAGTAAATAAAAAATGTTAGAAATTTTAAATAATACTGTAATACCATTGTTGGACCTTCTGATGGACATAACCTTTTATCCATGTATTACATTAACCAAAATAATTTTAAACTAATTTCTAACCATTGAATCACATTCAGAAGTTGTCTTCACTTATTATTTAGTGGAAGTATTTTTGTCTGGACCTTACAGCTGTCTTGCATCTGCATTTAAATTGTCATCACCCAATGTCCACGCACTGTTAGATGAATGCGCCCCAGTGACTATGTTACTCATTTCAATCCTCAGGCAATTTTGGTCACTTCACTCCTGCTGCTCTCGTGATATTATCGGTGCAATGATAGATAGCCATGAATCTGTCCCGGACCGCATCCAAAAATTATTTGTAGATATCATTAATTGACGCGGCAGTTACATTGTGGTGCAGCATAATTATTTTAATTTTCACTAAATCACACTTTGTACTGCACACACGTTAGGTTATATTGTCACTACTGTTGTTTCGAAAGATGCAGTCCGTCTCATCATCAGGTAATAACTAAACTAAATATTGTTCAGTGACTTATTCAGGTAGAGGTATCTTATAAAAAATTAATAATTAACAATTTATAAATAGTTGAAATACAAAAGAATTTAAATCCGGAGAAACGTTTTAAAAGCTTTCACTCGTGCATCGATACCTCTCAACAAAAGCAAGAAAAGTGTAACTCGTAGAGTGTAATGTGAGACGTGTTCGTACGGCAACACGTACAAGCAGGCGGAGTTGGCTTTTGCGCGCAAGACAGTTATCGATAGAATAGAAAATAAAGTTAACTGATACATTTGTATTACTGTGATCGTAAGTACAAAGTTTTTTATTCATATATTTATTTAATAACATCACATTCCCTAACACTCCACCTTTACTGTCCATATTCCCATTAACAACTAAACCTTCTCTCCCACCCAAGTCTCGTCCCTCTACCTGAAAGGTTACCAAACTGTATTTAGTTTAGTTATCACCTGACGATGAGTGAGACTGCACCTCTCGAAACAATAGTAATGACAGTATAATCCAAAGCGTGTGTAGTACAAAGTTTAGTTCAGTGAAAATTGAAAAATAAATGTCTATATTATTTAGTGGATGTATTTTAATCTAGGTCTTCCTCTTTAACTTCTTCCCTCAATTACATTTCTCAGGTATACACCGAGTCTAAGAATGTGTTCCATCTATTGGCCTATTTTCTTCCAGCTTATTCTCTTCATTCTTTTACAGAAGATCTCAAAGGTATTCTCACTCCCTCTGTTTAGTTAATAAGGACATAATAATAATGTGTAAACAAAAATAATTTGAGACATCCAATCTACGTATTATGGTGCGAGTACATGGATGGGAATATGATCTTTCATCTCAGAGATTAGTGGGTAAAGGTCATTCTACTCTGCATACAATGTACGGAAGACAGTGAGTCTTAACCTGCTCCCTGCTCAACTCTACATTTATTTATGACTTTCGTAAAAATAGTATAGTAATAAAGTGCACTATAAACAATATCAAAATGTTCCTTTTTACTATAACTTATCTTGCATATATTTGCTTAGTTTCATATTGAATCTATGTAGTTTCTTCTCCTTTCTTATGTGTTCTGGCATTTCATTAAATATCTTCATCGCACTGCACATCATGGATTTCTGAGATTTAGCCTTCTTCCGGAATGTCTCTTGTATGATGTTCGCGCTCATGTTGATTCTCTTCATGCGATACCAAAACCAAATTATTTTTGATTGATAAACAAGTTATTAAAGTTTATTTTTAAATCAATTTTCAGGATATTTTGAGCATTGAGCAACATTTTTATACTATAGCCTACAATTCAGGATTTTTGAACATTTGCTCCGACGAGTTCGTCAAGAAATGGATGGCCGGTGGCACGCTGATCGCTTACTATCTCGTATAAACATTATTTAGCGAGCAAGAAAACATGCCATCAAAAAATTGTTAATATTTGAAGAACAATTTTGGATTCATAATTACTAATACACTGTGGCTTCACGGCCTATTGACAGTAACAACTCGGTGTGAAGCATCCCTATCCTGGGTCAACACGTCCCACCAGGAGACAGAAACGTGGCTTCTCTAGATCTCTCCTCACACTGTCGCTCCATCTTAATCAAGAAATTGCCGTTCATTTGGGATGAATACGGCTCCATCACATCCTGCCATTCATATTCACTGGATAACGTATATTGGAGAATTTTCTTTTAACACTTTCAAATAATTCATTAATTAAACCAATTAAAATAATTTACTTTTATTATTTTAATGAATAGAATTCACAGTTGAAAGGTTATGGATCAGAAGAACTACACCAGTATAACAATATATAAAAATGTATGACTAAACAATTGGCAATCTCATTTGTGATCAATCTATGATAGAGATCTTTTAAAATTATTAAAAATATTTCAAAACTGTTATGGCACGTGTCCACGTATGAGATTTTGACTCGAGACTATTTCTGAGACATAGATTATGCTAACATGAAATTCTGCGGACACAATTATTGGTTCACCAAGTCTCAGAGATCACCATCTAGCATTTCAATTCATGTATGTATGTTAAATGACCATTTGTCAGTTGGGTGAATTTGAATCTCTCCAGCAGCAGTTAAAATGCAACAAATGTTTGTGTTTTAATGCCTTCTGTTTGTTAAAATTTTCAAAAGAAATAGTTTTAGATATCTATGGTTCTAGGTGATGCCTTGAATCAAATCGAACATTGTGCACACATCAAACGTTTTTGTCTCTTTCTACCTATCTCAATTTGATCTATGAGCTTATCTTCAGATCAAAATCTCAACACGAGTACATGGTGCCAGAGATTTATCTCATCACGTCTCATTCCGTGGATACGTGCCTTTAATCTGATGAGCGATGGAATAAATTTCCCTTTTTTTATCTGTGAACATTGAAAAGATAAGATTTAAATGATTAATGAAAACCAGAAGTCTTTGGATAACGAAATTAATAAAATTAATTTAACAATAACATCGGCACCGTTCAACAGAAAGACAAACGGTTATGAAGATTCACTAAAAACCTTACACTTTCGCTAATTAGTTACAACAAATCTCTAAGTATTATAATTACGTCAAACATTTCTCTAAACTTAAACATCACAAAGTGTACGCTTAAAGTAATATTCACATTTTATGATATGTATGTGTTGATTTTCATCTGCGTTTTACAATTCACATGATATGGAAGTATAAGTGTGTCGAAAAGATGAAAAATAGACGCTTACACTGAAATGTGTCCAAATTTAGCACATTCTCGGGTTTAGACGTCTTTTCCAGAATCTTTAAGAAAATATACAACATATAATAAGTATACTAAATTATTTGAGAATTTTTTTCAGCAGTGATATATTATATTACACTAAATGTATTGACATTGAAAGGTTTAAAAAAAGTTAGTATAAAAAAAAATAACAAATGGCCAAATATAAGAATTACGTAAATAAAATGTTTCTCGGGGATAAAGTCATTAAGATTCTCATGATTTATTCCACAAATAGAAAAACTGGTTAAGTAAAGTGATCACGATCAAATCTTTGATTTCACAAAATAAAGAAAAATGCTAAAAAAATAATAAAAATAGCTACCACACTGTATGTATTATACATGTATGTTTTAAATTCAGCCAATATAATTTAATGAATAACGTAGTAAAAAGCTCAATAATGACTTTAAATAGAGAAGTATACATAATAGTGGAATATTATCTAGCAGCTTTAAAGTATATCACATTTCAAAACAATAATTTATAAATGACATTCCCCAAATCGTTTTCTAAAAACAGTTGAGATAAAATTAACAAATATGATCACAAATTTGATATGTATTTGGATTTCAACAAGTCGTGTTTCTTACAATACGATGATTTATAAAAATTTAACATCAGCTAAAGTAACAAGTCATTGATGACTAAAAATCAATCAATAATATATTTTTCTCAAATTCCAAAATTTGAAAAACTTGCAGAAAATGCTGCGCTCGCTTGCCAAAGCATCATTACAAATTGATTTCATTTTTTTTTTTACTATTAATCAATTTCTTTAGTTGGACGATTGATTCAGTGAATAAAATAACATAGTGCGCAACATGGTTGTAAACTTTTTATAAATGTATCCTAAATATGTGTCAAACATGTAAAAAGCACGCAATTTACATGTGATAACTTTTAAAATTATACAAAAATTAAATGATTCTTAGCTTCTAGTTTTGTTTAATTATTATAAGAATTATTTAGATTCTTATTTGAATTATTTTATAATGCGCTCCACAATTATTGGAACGTAATTTCATACAAAATAAATGAAATAGTATGACAAATTAAACATAAAAGGAATATATTTTCTTTTATTTGTATCATTTGAAGAAATTGAAAAAAAAAAAAAAAAAACCTTTTCTGGTTGTAACCGCCTGGTGTATATCATTAGTATTAATATGTGACAGTTCTACCAGATTATTCGAAATTACGTACTAAAATGTTTATTTTTGAGATAGCAGTGCACAACCCAGGATGAGTCTTGACTGCCTACAGGATTTGTCGCCATTTCCTTGTATCTGCGGCATCCCTTTTCCTGTTTCTCATCCCTAGAGCACGAGCCTATTACCACACCATCAAAGCATCTCAACATCAGCCTACCCACATTCTTGCGTCTTTGCGAATCAATGAACAGAACCTTCATTGCAGGATCTGATTCATAAATTTCTATATTTGAGACACAAAACCACCATGCCATAAATACCATGGAATTGAGATGGAAGTAGGTGATTCTACATCCAAGGTATATCATCTAACTTCCAAGAAATGTACTTCCACATTTGACTCTGATTTCATACATAACCTCTAAATGAGTAAGGCTATACAATGTATGGAGAAAAGAGTTTAGCCATACATGGTATGTCCAATGTTCCTTTTAAGTTTGAATCATAAAAAATCTCTTGTGCAATCTCAAGGACCGATGCTATTATTTGTGCGCTGGGAGAGAAAATAAAAACATTACCATACCGGTATAAGGCTACTGAGAAGGCCTGACCCTGGCTCCACCACATTACCAAGGAAAGCTGCATACTTTGGACATATTCTCCACAATGCAAAATATGATATTTTACAAGTCATTATGCAGGAGAAGATAGAAGGCAGCAGAGTAGGGTAGGTAGAAAGAGATTTTCTCGGCTGTGTAACCTCAGAAAGTGGTTCAATGTCCAAGATGTTGGTGATTTTACACAGGATAGGTCACCAACCTTCAATATAAGGCGGCACATGTAGGAGTCTTGTTAAAAATTGTGTCCGCGCTAGAAGAAACATTGGGTAAGTCCATAGCTTTTATTTCAGACATTTCATATAAGTCATATCACGGTCATAACACTGTCTCCTGAATAATATATTACATGCATAGTACAATAAAATAATTTCAGCCACAATCTCCCTATACTCCTCGGTGCACATTTTACTGACTAAAACTCGCTGTTCTGATGTCGCTGATACCCTGCTCAGTCCTGATGATGGGTCCAAAACATCAGCCAGAGATGTCAGATACAGAATAGTCCAGAAAACTTTACACAGAATATTCCGAACGGTTGTGAAAACCTGACAACATTTTTAAAAACTCGCCCGCTTAAAGATTAATGAAAACAATCCTAAATAGTTCATTTTAATATAATAAATTCTGGGGAATACATGTGTTTAATACAATTGAGAAACGGTTAAGAAAATGTGTATACTTCAAATAATAAACCTTTTATGAAGATTTGAATTACGCTTACGCGACCTAATTAATTATTTACTGTTTCCGAGGTAAGTTTGTAGAACTTCATAATCACATATGTGAAAATAAAACACTTGTTTTTTGATTCTACTTGTTTAATTTACATGAGACGCGTTTCGCCTTGTAAGGATATTATAAATCTAATAATTTAACTCGGCAACTTGTATTTATATCTAGTGGGGGACAGTTATACAATTTTATTTGCATGTGATGAAAGGGATTTTTTTAATGCTTCTAATTATTTTAAATAACTATTATGTTTCAACACAAATGATATATGAAACACGTCTCATGTAAATTAAAAGAGTAGAATCAAAAAACAAGTGTGATATTTAAAGCCCGTGTAAAAGCAATTGACATGTTGTGTTCATGAAAATCAAAATCATAAGTTTAACAACATTTTGAAAATGATACAAAACCTGATACTGTTTTTAATATTTGTTATTTTTTGAGCAAGTTAATAAAAAAATATTATTTCTCAAGTTTTAATATTAAAAATAATAAATGAGATCGTATAGGTCAATGTAATAAATTTTACAAATTGTAATTGTTTTAAATGCTATTTACCGCAAGCACGATTTTTGATATTTATATTTTTCATTTTATTTTTCATTTTTAATATAATACAAATATATTTCTTGATTTTGTTTGCATTTAATTAATTTGCTACTAGAACCATGTAAAATAAAATATAATTGAATGAGGAGGAAGTTTATTCATAAAATCAATAAAAGTATAAAGCAATGATAGATAGGCCCTCAATCTTCAATTCTTTTGACATCTTGCGAG
Organism: Eubasilissa splendida; assembly: GCA_031772225.1. Taxonomy (NCBI): domain Eukaryota; kingdom Metazoa; phylum Arthropoda; class Insecta; order Trichoptera; family Phryganeidae; genus Eubasilissa; species Eubasilissa splendida. The sequence continues at coordinate 14,139,148 of CM062870.1, forward strand.
AAGAGGAGGTAGCTTGGAGAAGCTTGTTATTGTGGTGGATCGCATCAAAGAGAAAGAGGAAGATCCCCATCTGTTGGACGGACCGAGTGAAAAAGCAACGTGAACTTCTCTGGTGTCAGCATCAGTAGGATGCCGATAAAGTGAAGGAATATAGTCAGGTGTGAGTTCATGAAGATCGCGATCCCGTCATGTGGGAAACAATATGGAAGAATGAATCATTCATTGTAAATCGATGTACATTAGTTTAATGTTTTTTTCAAAATTCCACTAATTCAAAAGCGTATAATGTATGTAAATGAAAAAACTAGGCAACTTAATACAGTATTTACAACAGATATTTGAATAATCTACAAACATACAACAACCTGTTAACTAAAATATTTTTTATGTATACGTAGACATGTACATACATACATATATAACATTTATGAACATTTTTGTTCACTTTACTTGTGGTGCTATACACTTTTTCCTATGATAATATAAACATATTATGAAAAATACCCTTATTTATATAAATTAGTTGACATTTTGTGCTACTTTCAAAAAATGATATGTATTTTTTGTGTTCATAATCCTACGAGACATAAAACACATCACGTGATATCGTGTTTGTAACCGCTATCTTAACACAATCATGGCGTGTATTTAACATGTACTTTATATTTAAACTTACGATGATTGTAAACTGATATGTATGTTTGTGCTTGTAAATTGATATGTATGTTTGTGCTTGTAAGTTGATATGTATGTATTGTATATTAATAAAATATATTAAAGAACATTTCTCTTAAAGGATGTATTTGAAAGATATATTTTAAAAGGTTAGAGAAAATCTTTGTGATAATTTGTTCTTATACAATGTTACAAAAATCTTAAGCGCTGTGAAATTGTTATGTCGTGCAAAGGTATGTATTCTAAGAAAACATAATATTAAAATAAATCAAACTAAATCACGAGAAGTGGCGCATTATTTGTTCGATTACTTTGTCATTATTTTATGTCTGATGTCGGCCATCTGTGGCCGGACGCATGAAGTTATTAAACATTAATGTCGTACAATGTCAACAGGGGTACTGATGTACTACGAATTAATATTGTACTTGCAACAGCGTTCACTATAATAATCGTATATCCTACCCATGCCCTGAAAAATTACCGTACTTCAAATATTCATTATATCTAATACACAACATTCCATTTTCATTTCTTATTTAATAAATATTATGACCTTTTAAGCTGTAAATAATAAAATAAAATAAATTTTGAAAACAAATAAATATTTTCACTACATTTATAAATAAAGCGGGTTTACAATAATATTTAATTTAGATAAAGCGTTTTGATTACTAATGTTCCAATTTCCAAACATTTAAAAATACATAATTATGTTTTTTTTTTTATACCACAATCTAAATTTGTAAAAGAATAGTTAATATTATTTAAATACATTTTAAGTATAGTAGGCGCCGGTTATTATGATCACATTTGATTCTAATGTCTAAAAACTACCATCTATACAAAACTAATATGTATGACATGTATATAACATCTGTATTTAAATAAACTATTGATTTAGTGTCTATAAAACAAATAATCATTCAATAATTTCAGTTTGTCCATAAACAGACAATTTAACTTGATTTAAATACAGCACATTTTGAGTATCAAACTCTGATGCACACATTTAAACTGTTTATCTTTGAGAAGAACTTGCTAAATTGCAATAAAATACATCTATACACGTCTGGCGACACCTAGTGCGACCGATGACTTCAGATAAAACAATATCAGGGCAATATTAAAAGAAAGAATGCTGTAATCGGGGATATTTACCGCCAGGAATGACACAAATAATTAGGTCACATCTTAAAATATATCCGACAGCTAGTCGTGACCAATGGCTTCGGATAACACACTGCAGTGATCAATATCAGGGATATTAATCATAAAAATTGTGAAGGAAAGAATGCTGTGGCCTGTAATCGGAGATTTGTGAGGATATTTCCTCGCTACGTACCGTCAGAAATAACAGATGGAATTAGGAACCAATTTAAAAAGGTTTGGTGACACTATTATTGTTATTAATAAATTAACATACTTAAGTTATTTTTGAATATTCTGATTCTAATAACTGATAACGTGTGTCTCGAAGTGACAAAAATCCATGCATTTTTTATATTTGATTCTCTCCATTGAAAATTGAGCACAATATACAACTGATTCTAATAACCGGCGCCCACGGTGTTTATATTAATTTGCTTTTAAAATTGTGATTTTAAAGAAATGTATTTAAATGTAAAAAATAATGACAAATATATATTTTGGTGTCGCATAATTATGTTGAAAGATTGTCTAAGAATTTCAAGAATAAATTATACTTTATTTTAAGTATAATTTATTTAGTTTGATCGAAGGTACATTTGCGTTGAGTTTGTATGGACCCATTTTCATGTACCGCTTTTCTTTTATTTAATAGATAATTTATTTTTGTTAATACAATATTTAAAATTTCTGTTCTTCGACAACGTACAAATGTGTTTTAATAACGTTCTTGATAAAAGTTTTAAACTCGTTGAATATAGAGTTAATTTAAATTGCTTTATCCATTATTTGTAACTTTAGAGTATATTTTCAATTAAAATATATTACGCATCAACAATACATTTTTCTAAAAATTTCAACAGTAATAAAAAAGTTTTTTTTTTATTCCACTTGGAATAGATAAATATCTGAAAAAAATTAAATTAAAATGAGATGTTTTAATTAGTCACTTCTCACTTAATGCCTGGTTATCCTTACGATCGATCGTTAGAGGTGACACTTAAAGTTATAAAGTGTGTCCCGTTGTCTATCTCTAGCGGCGAGTGAACGACCTTCGAACTATGTTGACGATGTTGGGGAGCATCCTATTTCCTTCCTTGATTTACAGTGGGCATTCAAATAGTAAGTCAATGTGTCAATTCGCTTAATGTCTCGGTCAATGGAACAAAACCTGGTTGTGAGTGTAGTGAGAACTGACTGAATTTTGTTATTTATCATTAATATATTTCTCATATGTAAATACAGAATATAACAGGCATAGTTGCGTGATATTTCAGAGGTGGACGCCATTACAAAATTTTAAAAATTGACAGTTTCAATTATTTTATTGATTTTAACAATCTACATATTTGTATGTAATGGATACAATCTTTGGAATTGGAGTGGTACCTCGATATATGTCTGCTTTGGTATAAGTCCAACTTGGTAAACGTCCTGTTTGGCTGCAAACATTTTTGTTTTGTACACAACCTTTGTTTGACAACGACTCGCGTGCGTCAAATGGTGTCCGCTTACGTCCTCGGTCTCGTTCGGCTGAATTCGGTTTTTGGAGAGAGAGCATCTCTGCCACGAGCATCAGTCCAACTGTTTCTACCATTTGGTGAACAATGCACGCTATAACTCTGTGATGCAATGATTTTGTGTTTTTTTGCGATTTTTTGTCTGGAATGACCAGACAATATCACATTTCCGAAACATTTAGAGAAGAAAGCAGAAGCAAATTTCTTTGGACAGATTTTTAGTACTTAAATGTTAAACCTAATCTTCAACCTGTTAAATTCTCATTTATTTTATTTAATTGCTTTTGTATTTATAAATTTTAGTATTAAGTAGTATTTAATATATTTTATACAACTCCATCGATGCATAGTATGCCAATAACAATAGATTTTTTTTTCATGGGAATGGACTAATCATTTTACCTTTGTTTCTTATGGAAAAGATTTGTTTGGTATAAGTTCAAAGATCTGGAACGTACTAAGGACATATACCGAGGTACTAAGATATTTTAAAATATTTTTTAGGTATACCGGACTGTAAAAGTAGAAGTGGGCCATCAAAGATGCGGGCTGCAGAGAAAGTGGAGGCAAGGACATCAATAGGCCACAAACCATGGGATCATGATCCTCAGTAATGAGGAGACTGACTGAAGAATAAGATACTCCTCGTGAAGAAATGTCGTGTTGTCGCTCCACAATATTGCCTTAAATGATGAGTTGCAGGATCTGATATTTTCCGGGTGTCTCATGCTATATCCAAAATATTGCTGCACATTAATTTGTCATTCATCGTGTTGCAAACAGCTTGAATACTCTTATTCAGAAACTGAACAGATATTAAACCACCCGTAAAATATAGTGGAACAAGTCTGTAATATCCTATATGTATTGTATAATATGGCGCGCGTAATACAAATAACGCAGTGATTAACGACAACGGTTCTAATAAGCCCATTAATATTGTTAAACACGAGTGATAGAATTGTATAAAAATGTAATAATTACAAGCTTCGAATAATTGAGAACACAATGCTGTATGAAAGGAAAATTTTATAAACTTAACTTCATAAAATATTGTTTAATGAAGATGTTGAATAAATATTTTTCAATTTTGCTGTGGATTCTGTTGAAAGTTTGTTTATTTGATAGTTGAGAAATTGTCATTTGTTATTTTGAGTTTTAGCAACAATCACACAATTTATTTTTAATGTTAACCATTCTTTGAACTCTACAACGATGATCTTATTTATTGTGCAGTCCTTATTTTGACAACGCAAATGTCATACTATTGATTCTTCCATCTGTGGATGATAACATTCCATGTCTCGTGCAAATATATCTATCTATTGAAGCGTCATGACTTGCTATCAATGTTCCCTCTAAGTTACAATTTTAAAGTCATTGGTATTATTTGTACCAATGTATTTGGGGAAGAAAATAATAAAACCATTTCCACCAGTATAAGGCTGCCGGTAGGGCCTGTGTTGATCACATTACTGATGTATTAAGACGCATAAATAAGACAGCTATCAAGGAAAACTGCAAACTTCAGACGCATTTTCCACAATGAAAAATATGATCTGTCACAACATTCTGCAGGGGAGCTAGTAATGTAGTTAGAAAGAGATTATCTTGGCTGTGTAACCTCAGAAAGTAGTTCAATGTCTAAAATTTTGGTGATCTTATACAGGATAAATCAACATGCTGCAAGATGATCGCCAACCTTCGATAGAAGACGGCACATGAAGAAGTCATATTAAAAATTGTGTGCGCGCTATATATATTTTTAATGTATGCGCGTGCACCCGCATACCTTAGAGGGAATATTGCTCACTATGATTCAGTACCTGAATGGTATAACCCATAAACATCTTTGGGAAATTTTTTAGCGCCATTTTGTAAAAATTTCAAATTATTATTGGAGAAACACTGTCACACCTTCGTTATGTTAAATATAATTTTAAGTACATCACCATGTGACATACGTGTATTTGGGGTTTAGGTTAAGTACTTTACAAGGTCCATTATTTATTTTATTGGCAAGCTGGTTAAAATTTTACCGGACAGCAAGTAGAAGAATTAAGGTAACATTGCTTGTTACGTTTAAAAAGATAAAAATGTGAGTAATAATGTTGTGAATGGTTGAAATAAAATAAATTCAAGGAATGATTACATCTCCGTTTAGCAGTCAACCCTGAATCTGAGTCCGACTCCCCGAGAGACCGTTGGTGTGGGCCTTACAATATACTAACACTTATACTGTGTGAATTGACAAATGTGTTGGTTTTACAAACAAGAAGTGTGTTTATGACATAAATGTAAATAGTATCCTTCCGTTTCAATACCTAAGAAGTCGTCTATGTTATGTTACACGTATGTATATAAATTTGTTCTAAAGACATAAAAAATGAGAAGACCAAACATTGAACCGATCTAAACTAAAGTCTAGCTTAACATACAAGACACTATCTACAGCCACTTTAAAGCTTTCATGATTATCTAACGAACGTGTGATGAAATGGAGAAGGGTCGGCCATGCTGAACTCCCGGACATCGCTCGGCCCGACCGCCCCGAGCAGCGATGGGTGCAGATGAAACATCGAAGTGAGATTATGCTTGCTGGTGACGTTTGCCGACACTACGAACAACATGGCCGAATGGCGAGCGTGAGAATGATCACCGACAACAACCGGAAGAATAACATCCTTTAGAAAAATATGCGAACGAGTAGTGTAATATTTGTGAACACCAAAGAACCCTTTGTAAATCAGTAAGAAAACATCAGTCTTCATTCGAGCGTTAGTGATAAAAGCTACAACTGCAGAATTGACTATGAGAGATCCGCACGCCTTACGGACTGAATCCTGTTGCGAGCTCGTGCGATCTACGCTAACATCCCTACTTTCACACGCAACACTTAATATAGTAACCGTATAATCTAAATCATCATTCACAGCTAAGTTGATATGTATCCCGTCTGGCTTAAAACAACCCCTTACGACTAGAGTGCAAGGGAAAATAGTCCCTTTTAAAGTGTATCGAAAGCACATTTTTTCAAAAGACAGTCTTGCGGCAGGCGCGACTCCGCGAAGCCTCGCAGAGCAGGCCGCGACAGCCCCGACAATGACGGTGAACCGTGAGGAAAAGTGGAAAAATACCGCGGTCACAAAATACCTTACAAAATTAAAATAGTGAGCAACATTGTCTAACATTAATTTGTGGGTGCGCCTCTTAAACATACCTAACGCTAGGATAGACGGTCTGATGACGTCGGTGCAAGTGCTGGCTAATATGAGCAACGCTATGTGCAACACCGATAGGACGCGGCCGTTCTGGATGGCCAGAACGGCCGTCGCAAGCAGCAAGACGGCGGCCGGATCGCGCGATGCGGCGGAGGAGGGAGGCGGGTACATCACGTCCACCTCGGCTATCTTGAAGATGGAAAGAAGCAGGTGGGAAGAGATGTCATAGTCCTGCGAGTTGATCTTGGATTTTATCGTGTCAAGGAGTCCGATGCATTCCATCTGGAATTAAATTAACAATTTGGTATAGTGACATGATATCAATCAATTACGCGTAACGTAAAATCTAAGCACAATGATACTCATAGAAATGAATCTTCATCCCCTGCTTCAATTATGTTTAATGGCTGATGTTTTTTACTTTTGGAAAAAATAAAAATCTATTTGTACTTTATTTCATATTTCATGCGTGTCATTTTAACTCTTATATACTAGCTGCAGAACACAATCTTCACAATACCACAACACATCAAAAATAATCATTATATTTTCTTTTAGTTCCTACGTAAAATAATCAGTTATGTAAAAATTATTTACACTACGTTTTCTACTTGTAATTTTCTAAAAATCTTTGCCATGCTCTTTCAATAATCTGTCAGTGAGGATATTATTGTTTTTTACATCAACTGCTGCAGCACCATTTTGTTGTTGGCTAATGAAGAAGAAAAGCTTTGAGAATAAAATACTCAGAAGAAATAGATATATGTACTCGAATCAGTGCAATGCAGAAAATATATTTCAATGTAATAATATTTCTTTATGCAAATCAACATGAGTACGAACATCATACAAGAGGAAAAGATGTACTGAGACTGTCATTTAGGAAGAAGGTTGAATCTCAGAAATCGATGATGTAGTCAATTTTGTCTATTGAGTGGTGGCAATTTTGCTTCCAGACCCCTCGTTTGTACATACTCAAATATTTGTTTCATCCATTGTAGAATATTTAAATCTAAATTATTTTAAACTATCACACATTATTATGCATAGATTTAAAATATGTAGTTGATTTACAACAGGTACCTTATCATTGTCAAGCAGCATCAAAGGATTGGTGGCCCGTTCCTTCTGAGTGGATGGCACGGCTGCTGTGATGATCATGTTCTCGTTTGTCACATTGAACAGGGTGAGGGTGCAGTTTGTCTGCAATGACACGGTTATATAACATTACAAGATGTGTTGGAATTGAACCAATAATTGCGAGGTATAGAATCAATTGCTTATTTAAAAGAAGAAAAAAGAAATCAAAATCAGACATGTTCAGCTTTCATGGTTTTTGAGTTAAGTATGTACAAATATAAAGATGTCTACAAGACTAGCCTATCGAAATTAGACAAATATTACTGAATTTCATATAAAAATGTATTTACGTATTTATCACAGATCTGTCCAAATAGACAATTAATTCAAACCCAGACAACTTTAAATTGACGGTATTTGGTCATGTGACCTGTGGTTACGTTTAGTCACGTTTAATATTATCTCAAATATAACAGTTGTGGTACAATGGTTATTTGAGTTTTACTCAAAAACAAGTAAAGTGGACATGTCTGCTTTTGATTCTGGACCTCACAATTCATAAATTATTATAACTATACTATCAATGATGCTGCAGCCCGGTATGGAGCCTGACCTCGAGTAACTTTCACCACTACGATCTGCAGTGGCGTGCAGTAGGTATAGATTTAGGTTATGCTATTGCCAATGATATTATACAATCATATATAATATATGTTATACATAGGATTATGAACATTTGTTTAACGAATGTCTTTAGACAAAATGAATCTGTCGTTTATACGACCCTACCATGTATTTTTTTGTAATTTTAGAGTACTATTAATAGTGTTTTTAATGTTTAAGTTTTAATCTAAAATAATACCTTCTTATCCATACCAAAAATATATGAACGTTTTTAAGATCACTTTTTATGACTGAACATGCTTAATTTATTGTTTGAAAATCCTTCATGTAATAACTAAAGGAAATAATTATTTCTATTAAAGGTTAATGTAGAAAATAGTTCTGCTAATTGTGTTTTGTTTTTTCCAAATCAAAAACCAATCCATGCACCAAATTTAAAGAATAATCATGAAATCAACACATTAAAAACAGTAAGATAGTCAAATTTGCGAATTAATAAAAGAGGAAGTAGACACTTAAAATATTTGCACGCAGTTGTAAGCTTTTCTAATGTTATTCTGTTAAAAACAGCATAGGTAACGACTCCATACAAAACGGATCAACCGAAAGGAATTTTCAATTCAGTAAATAGTCAATTATATGACTTCAGTAATTTACTAGCTTAAAGATAGAACAAAGTAATGTGAATAGCTCGATGCGGCGAATGCACAAGATCGCCATGACTACAGCGGTGAGTTATCGTGGTAGTTTTTAGAACTAATCAATTAAAGTCTCTACTGGTACACAGATGACGATAATTGTAAAATAATGTTTCAGTTTATGTTAATCCAAATATTTAATTTATATTTGTTTCTCAGAATTTTTAGTAACGCACAGCTTTTTTGCTTGTATGCACTGCACGCTTTGACGATCTGTATTCCACTGTTCTTTTTCAGGTTGTAACGCCATCCAATTACTGCAGCTCGGTTCCTACAATGCTCCTGAGGCCAATGGCAATGGGTTTTGCTTCAAAAGCTTTTTTGAAGAGACCGGTCCACCTCAGCTGTGTTAAATTGAATGTGTGTTGCATATATTATACGGGATAGTAATTAATAATATCATTTTGATAATATTTTTATACAAAATTTTACCTCAAAGACACTCAACACATACATTTTTGTATTTAAAAATTAAAATTACATTAATAAAAATCTAAATAAAATTGAAATCATTTTTCGAAAAGGTGCATTTTTAGTCTCTTTTTAAATAAAGTTTCTGATGCACTGTTCCTTATGACGGAGGGCAAAGAGTTCCACGCTTTTGAGCCTGCCACTGCAAATGCACGTTCACTAAACTTAGACTTCTCAACTTAATCGGTTCTACAACTATTTCTGCGGCTGCCCTCGGAGTTTGACGTCTACTATTCAAGTTGTCTGGAATGCAGAGTTCTAGAAGATACAGAGACGCCATGTTATGAGTCACCTAGTATATCAACCAGCATAGTTTAAATTCAACTCTTTCAGGGAAACGGAGCCAATGCAGTTCACGAAAAAGGGATATTATATGAGAGAATTTAGAAACTTCATATATTATCTGTGATACTGAATATAGAATAGATTGTAAACTATCCAGCAGCTGTTACAGTAGTCCACATGTGATATTTGTTAAATATAGCAAGACGAGTAGCGCATGGAGGTGTTCTGATGCCAACACTGATGTATAGAAGTGAAGCCTGGAAATAGCAAAAAAAAGAATGAAAGGAGAATGAATGCAATGAAAATGCAGTCACTCAGGCGCATGAACAATACTAATAAGAAAAATAAATAGAATTTAAAAAGTTCTGTATCAGAGTTTTCTGCCTCGTATATCTGACCTCTCTGGCCTCTAATGTATCAGCATCATCAACCATGATGATGAACCCCGCAATGAGACCCAAAACGTCGGTCAGAGAGGTTCGGATACATGGCATAATACCCTGGAAAATTCTGATGATGAGAACCTGAGAACATTTTTAGAATTAAGAAAGAATCGCTGAGATGATTTGGATGTATGAAATGTATAAACAGTACATAGTACAATTGAAAATTAAACCCAATATCCTTGAATATGTAAAACAAATAAAGGAGAAATAAAATGTCTCATATTATATTAAAATATTATTAAAAAATGACAGTATTTCAAATTAATTCTGCTTATTGCCAGTTATAAATAAGATTGAAATACCTTTATAGGTATTTTGTTTATACAAAGAGAGAATGGTAAAGAAATAAATGAGGTGAGTGTTGAATGCAATAGAATCAGGTGTCCGCTAAAGACTTGGCTTGATTGGATAAACCAGATATTGGAGGATAAACCAGTCATTACAAGCTTCAATCGATGAGTGAAAGTGAGTTAGATAAGAATGATACGTTGTCCTCTCTGCTTTAGTCCTGTGGTAATACAATACACAGCACGGTGGTAAGTGATAAATATTCATAAATTCTGTTATTATGACTTCATTACTAACGACGGTAGAAATTAAATAACACACAGGTAGGGCGAAAAGTTATATGGCCAGACTTGACCAAATATGGAAAGACCGCGCTATTTTTAAGACAACGAAGGTCAGGCTTATACAGTCCTTTAGTGCATTCTATATTTTTATATGGTGTGGAATCATGGACCCTGAAAGTGAGGGAGAGAAGATGGGTTGATGCCTTTGAGATGTGGTGCTGGAGACACATGTTGTCACCATTCTGCAGGAACTGAACATTAAGGACAGACTCTCAACCTGCAGTCCGAGATGAATCCTGCAATTTTTTTAGACATATTCTTAGAAAGGAAGATAGTTTGGGGAAACTTGTTGCAGAGGGCCACGCCAAAGGAAAAAGAGGAAGAGAATGTGGTGCTGGCAACAGGCACTCTTCTAGTGACAGCCGAAGTAGGAGCGTAGTCAAAAGGGCGAGAGTTGACGGAGATGGCGATCCTGTCATAAGGGACCGACGTTGATGGACAGCAAGATGCGCGCGCACATGGCTACATCCTGCTGAAACTTCAGATCGACAATAGACTCAACCATTCTCATGACTAAATACAGTTTGGAGAAGCTTTCTGCGGTGAGCTACTAATTTATTTTTATTTTTATACATTTATCCGTACCCCGTCTTCTGCCAGGGTGAGCATGTACTCTTGTAGGATTCTCACGGCGTCCTCCAGCCCCAGGCGGGTGTGAGGCCTCAAGAGAGCCTCATCCTGGGAGCTGAACCCGAGCAACAGGTAGACTCCTGGCGGGAGACTGTACTCTCCTGGAAATATTGAAAACAGTATTAAACTATTAAGATTTATTACTATATTAGAGCAAAACCTTGATCAAGCAGTAGTTCAATTTTAATCAGGCATAAGCACATCAGATTTAAATGAATTTCTTATTTGGTTAGGCAATTAATAATTAAATTTGTCATTATTGGAGAACACATTCTTATTGTGAAGTTGTAATTATTCAGAACATAGGTTTGTGATATTTTAAATACAAATTAAATGTGTTAATTAGAAAGATATACATATAAAATCAATTTTATCTTTCTAATTAATACATTTAATTTGTATTTAAAAATTTTCATATATGATGTGTCTTATGTAAATCCACAAAATGTATAAGGTTAAGTTTATATCACTAAATACTCACCCGGGTTAGGTCTCATGCAGATGAACGATCCGCTGTAGCAGTAGCATCGTCCCCTGTACGCCTGGTAGGCAGGGGCGGCGTGGCTGTAGAATGCCAGGGCCGTGCGGCAGGGTGCATGACGGACACACACGGCGTGACAGGACACAGATAGGTGGCCATCACAATGGCACAGCTCGGAGCAGTCCAACTCGGCATCACGGTAAAGCTGAAGACAGATTAATCAGTTTAATTACATAATGCTTTGTATTTTTATTAGAATATTTCTGGGAAAATAATGTTAAAATGGACCTGTAAGAGAGAGATGAGTGCCCAACAGACTGAACTGTAACAACGATACCAAGGGATGAATTGAACTTTGCAATGAATGGTCATGGACTTTTGAGGTTGTAAAAGAGGAAGTTGCGACAAAAACTGTATTGAGAAATGCTCAGTGTTGTATTTTCAGATATTTTTTCCATATTTTATTTTGGTGGAGATTGTCCGGGGTTTTTTTATCTGCGTCATTTTTTTACCTTACCACCCTGGATAGAAAAATAGAAAAACTTTGGTGGTTGAACCATGTAGAGAGGATGACCGAATAGCAATCACTGAAGTCAACAGGAGCTAAAGAAAGCCATAACTCAAATGGAATGACAGACATGAATGAAGAGAAATAGCTCGTAAAAAAGATTAATGGAGGAAAATTCTTGGGGAGACCAAAGCCAACTAGGGTTTTTAGAGCCAATAGTGATGACCATATCAGATAACCAAGATGTATACACACATACATTGTATTATTAATCATACACACACGCACATATGGTCTAATAAATACAATATATGTAATTCTGTTTATGATATAATATACATATGTATATGATTATGCAATATTTAAGGAACTTATGGACAGTATATAAAAACCCATAAACAGGTAGTCAGTCCTAATAATGGTAAACTGTCATTGCAACTGTGATTGTGTTTGACTTTAGTGATGATTAGTAACAGAGACTTTGAAAACGAAACTTGGACATTGGAAGATTAGTTTCAAATATACCAGTGATTACTCAAAGAATTACAAATAATCAGCTACTGAACATTATTACAATGGAACACAGTTACAGTCACAATAACGGTTTAAATAAGTCAATCCTTAGTAGATCTCGTAGTAGTTTGTCTTTAAACATATCATCATTGTGTCAGAACCAAAATGATGAAGTATAAAAAGTTATAACACATCAGAATTTGATTAGTAATAGGTTGATACAAATTTTGTTGGCGTTTTAATAGTACTTACTTAGAGATGATGTAAATGGTTGTCCTTTAATAATAATAATTTATTTATTTGATTCTTGGTACAGTGTGTTATATTATAATCGGATAAACATTTCAGCAAAGTAAGACATATATTTGGGTACCCTGCCTGCTACACTAGTAGCATACTGAATTATAATAGACAGTATTCTTCCAGTATAGTAGTAAACAAAGTGCAATGATCAACCTTTGTCTTGATACTTTATATTTTTTCATTGCTTTTAAAAGGGATACATTCTACCTGATTTAGCCAGTTTCCTTTCAAATCCAATCATGTAACAATGCTGAAAAATATTACCAATGGATGAGATGAAAATTCATTTGCGACATTGTACGCTGTATGAATTTAAAAAAGGAAACAATACTTGTTCAGTGTACGGTGAAAGCGTCTTAAAAAGTCAAACGAGTCATATGTGACTTAACAAGTTTCATCTGGGGAATTTATCACTGGAAGACAGGCCCCGCACTGCGCAACTCCGGGCCATGGTGGATGGAAACCTTTGACTGATCTCGAGAGAACCTGTAGTTAAAGCTAATAATGGATATTATATAATTGACTAAATAAATATTATATTTTTATTTATTATCTTTGTTTTATTAACCACTAAATTGAGTTTAAATACATCTACCGGTTTTGAAAAATACAATTTTCTTCTTCAGGATGTCATAACTAACTAAAACATATATTGTTTCTTTGACAGAATCTATTTTTAAAAAATCTATTTATCTTTAGTACCTAACTCAAATCATTACTTTATACAAATTTACTCGAATAATTTTTAGGAAAAAATTTTAGAATGGGACTCGTAGTTAAATTTAGTTGGTTGTTTATAATATTTTGATGAGTTTTACACACTTTATTTATCTCCAATGATTCCAAATTATTTAATTTGTGACCAACACCGTTTATATGCAAAATTGACAATCCCAATTTTTTATCAAAATCATGGCCATTTTCTATCAAATGATTAGAAAATTCTGAAAACCCACTATTGTTCAAATATCTCAAATGCTCCCTTACTCCTATATTAAAATTTCTACCCGTTTTACCAATACAAAATGCAGCACAATCCTTGCAACTAAGTTTATAGACACCAGAATTGTTAAATTTATCATCTTTGTCTTTAGAATTTATGAGTAAATTTCCTATATTATTATTTGTATAAAATGCCGGTCTAATGTTTCGTGATAGGTGTTTAGATATTTGATTCGATTGATTTATATAAAAATTGATTATTATAGTCTTTTAATTTATTTTTTAAAATAGTGTCTATCAAACCTGTATTATTAAATTTTTTTCCTAAAAATTATTCGAGTAAATTTGTATTAAGTAATAATTTGAGTTAGGTACTAAAAATTTTTTTTTTTTTTTTAAAATAGATTCTGTCAAAGAAACAATATATGTTTTAGTTAGTTATGACATCCTGAAGAAGAAAATGGTATTTTTCGAAACCGGTAGATGTATTTAAACTCAATTTAGTGGTAAATAAAACAAAGATAATAAATAAAAATATGAATCTTAACCACAAAAATAATATTGCTAATTTTAAAGATAAATATTGTTTATTAAGAAGAACACATTACTATTGTGAAGTTGCAGTTTTTCAGAACACAGTTCTGTGATATTTTAATACAAATTAAATGTATCATACAGATAAAATCAATTAATCAAAAAAGTATTTTTGTTGCCATCCAGACTCGAACCAGGAACCCTTCCTATCCATTGAAGTGCGCTGACCTATTACACCACGTCAACATTTTGTACGTATATATTGCACTTTCAAATTGATACATCCGTTATTCCAGTATATGAAACCAATTTTTTCTTTTAAAATATTGAATTTCTTTATTTATAAAAAATGATAATAACTATCGCATAGGAGAAATGATGTATGTAATAAAATCCTTACTGCCTACGCTTACTAAGCAAAGACAAAACTCACCCTTCTCGTGTGTCCTTTCTGCACAAACTGATCATCCAGCTCTGGTCTCTGCACCACACAATACTTGATCGGCTCCGCCGTAGTGGAAGTCGTTGTAGACCTTGTAGTGGTTTCTCGTTCAGTTGTCGTTGTCACGATTATAGTAGTCGTTTCTTCTTCGGTTGTTGTAGAGACCGTTGTTTCTGTGACAACTATTTCCACTTGCTCCTTGGTTCCTTGATTGTTGACAATCTCCACTTCGATGTTTCTCCCGCTTTTCATTTCTTGCTCCATGTTGGAGTGGGTGGATTTTGGAGTTTGAACGATGACCATCGGAGGAAACGTCGGGTGAGTGATCATCACGGCGGTTGTTTGCAGAGAAGTTTCAATATCTGGAATGGATTCGTGGAATGTTCGGATTCCGTTGTCGATGATTGACGGAGTGGATGTGGAACCGTAGGTTTTGATGTGGAAGTCGCTTTGTGATTCCACTGTAAAAATTACATTGTATTGTTACTACAGTATTTTAGAAAAAATGGGTGACCTCTTGAGATGAGACCATGTATTTAATTCAGATTAAAAATAGCGGGTAGATTGTAAGGTTTAATTGGTTGTTAATTATAAGTGATTTTCTGATTTCTAGACTTTTAAATTTATCCAATCTATTTAATATATTCCCTATTTCAATGCCTCCCTGTCAATCACCTCCCCACTCTTACAAAGACTCCACCTACACCCCGTAATGGATGTCGTTTCAATTTTATGAAATAGTTCAGTTATACGCCAGTCTTAAAGAAGATGCATCAGTATCGGAACCGGTTAACGTAAAAACAACACAGTTGAAGAAACAAAGTTAAATATAAATACAATTAAATTTTTTTTAAAAAAAGCTGAGAGATATTGCAAAGAGGGGCAGTGCACACCAAAAATGAATGACACTTTGAAAGCAACCAATTCTAAAGAAAAACAACCTAACACAAATGGTACATAATAGAATCGTGGTACCGATCACTGAAGTATGGAAGTGAAATCTGGAGCTAAACCGCATTTATAAAGGAGTAAAGAATGAACACGCACCAACGCAAGGGTTCAACCACAGCAGCCTCTGCCAACCCAGACAGTCGTACAGCTGAGTGAAGTCGGTTCCCTTGCAAGCGCAAGCAGTGCGGAGGTCCGTCCCCAGCATGGACAGCACAGCAGAGCGGCACGCTTCGGGAGATCCGGCACAACGCTTCGTCACGGAATCCACAGCGCAGGATTGTTCGTAGAGCTCCAGACGACTCCTGAGAATAAAAAAAAGTGTAAAGAGCATCCTACCTAAGTGTAGAATATGTTTTTCTATCTTAGTTCACCCTGTTCCACTTTGTACATATAGATCTCTTCAAGCACCGCCTGAATTTCATTTTAAGTTCAGATGTTCTTTTATTTTTTGGAAATATTTTTTCCTTGTTGGTGTTAACAACGTTCTTATATTTTAATCCCCCCACCCACACTCAAAAATCTTACAAGTGTGCATTTTCTAATGTGCATTTTTTAATGCAGTTTTATTACACATTTAGACAGGAGGCCTTGCGAATAAAAATATTATACGTTAAAAATGTTATATGAGTAAGTTCACACAAAATGATATTTTTGTTTAATTTTGACAAAGTTTCAGCAATCAATTTCAAGTTAATATTTTTGTTGGTTAAGTTTTGGCATGTAGAAGGTACAATGTGAGAAGAATATGGTAAATAAAATATATGACGTAAGTGATTGAGGTAATAGAAGATGTTAGTGAAAAACTTGGCTCAAACAGGTAACGCAGATATTGAAGGACAGCCTAGCTCAGTCATGGCCGGCTTCAACAATTGAAGAACATGCGTGAGAAGTGAATAAGGCTTGTATGACAAGACACGGGTGCCACTCTAGCCACTCTATGGCTATCTACAGGGGGGAATTAGTGGAATAATAAAATAGTTATATAGTTAGTTATTTAGTTTCATCATAGTGTTGATGGCACCAGAAATAGAGGACGTCTGCGGAAGACTTGGTACGACCGGGTAAACCAGATAGTCCTGTTAAAAACCTCCATAATCTATAAGCTTGTATGAGAAGGTGTATGAATGTGGATGAGGTGAGAATTGTATGTCAGGACAGAAGAATATGATAGGTTAGTTACATAAAACTGGATAATGTCAAAATCGGTCACAATTATTGAAGAAACTAGAAATAATAATAATTATGTAAATTGAGTCAAAACTCTGTTTTATTCCACTATACTTTTCATTGTGTTAAATGATATATAACGTTTTCGAACGCTTTTAATTTTAATTTTAGTTGATCTATAATATTGAAAATGGGAAGATGTTCCTGAAAACGTTATATATCATTTAAAACAATGAAAAGTATAGTAGAATAAAACTCAATTTACAAAATAATCATGGAATTTCACAAAATTTCACCAAAAACCTTTGAACAGTTAATAATAATGTGTTTATTACAGTGTGATTAGGTTGTCTATGCAAGACCAGATTTATATAGCACAAGCTTTTAGCGTAGTTAGTAAAAAAGTAAAAATATTTACATATTGTGTATTGTTCACATTCCTTATTGTAGTTTTAAAATATTGAAAGAAACACAATATGTATAGTATTAAGGAGAACACATTCTTATTGTGAAGTTGTAATTATTCAGAACAGACAGTCTGTGATATTTTAAATACTAATTAAAGTATTAAAATTAGAAAGATATAGATATAAAATCAATTTTATCGAAAAACATTGTTATTGCAACCGGGATTCGAACCTGGATCTTTTCCCATCCGGGTATTAGAGATTCCGTGAAAACAAAGTCAATTTCAAATAATGGAACGATAGATGCATTAATTTTAAAAGTGTAACATATAGGTTCGAAAATTTGTCGTCAATCCACTGTGTTGATATAGCATAATCGAATAATGCACGTTTTCCAGATTGGAAGAGATCCAGGTTCGAATCCCGGTAGCAACAACAATATTTTTTGATAAAATTGATTTTATATGTACATCTTTCTAATTAATATATTTAATTTGTATTTACAATATAATATGCTTTTTACTGAACTATCCCACAACCTGCACATCTGCGTTGCGCTAGACAACCCCTCTGAGAATCATACTTTGCATCTCTACGCGAGAGATTGAATCAAATACATTGATTTGAAATCGTCCGAGTTCTTCATTTAGTCACAAGCATCTTCCTGTGATCGGTCCACCGGTAACCGGTGACTAGTCTACATGTGACTAGCGACCAGTCTACCTGTGAATGGTGCACCTGTGATCCATTACCAACGTCCAGTACCTTTATACATTAATGAAAAGAATTTTATTCATTTTCATAGAGACATATTTTCCATACGTCTGTTTATTCAGATGAATCAACATCCGTGACAACTGACCTGCATTCAGGTTGTTCCCTGCAGGACTGGGCCAGGACATGACAAGCGGGAAGTGGAGCTCCCGGCTCCCTCTGGGCGCACACCGGATGGAGTTTCTCCTGGGCGTTCATGCACGGGTCTTCCTTGTTATCTGTCTTCCTGAAATTTCAGCATTAAGACAATGTCAGTGGGCAGAGAATTATTACTGTAAGGGTGTCATCATTCAAGATTTAAAAAGGTGCACAGGAACTGGGTAAAGAAAGAGAATCTTTAAAGCAAACACCTATTTCTTGGAATAATGATTTTGTGTTTAGATAAATCCAGAAGATATAAGAGATGGTGATAGAGACAGGACAGAGAGGAAGAAGTAGATCTTCCATCCGTTGGACCGACCGAGTGGAAAATTACGTCTGTGGGAGAGACAGAATAAAAATAATGATTCAGGTTCACATTTACCGGTAAGCATTTACAAATTAAGAAATAAATTGTGAAATTTTTTGCGGTGGCTATTATTCTTTCTCGTCGATTCCTCGGGACTGTAATCATCATGGAGTCCATAAACTCTTTTTCAATTTTCTTCCATCTCTCACAGTGTAGAAACAAAGGAAGATTTCATTGCGGTTTTAACTTGACCATAAGTCATTGAAATAAAAAGTCTTAAGTAAGAATGTACGATAGCAACTTACTTGCACAGACAGAATGCAATTTCCAAGTTCCACTGGACGTTGGGGGTCCTGTAGAAATTCCTCAGGGCGCTCATGCAGCCTTCTCTGTCGCATCTGAAGATATTTAAAAATACATTTATATAATATTAAATAATACAAGAAATGAACCACCTGCAGGTGAGCGAACAAAATAGGTATTTTTCTGGGATATTTTGCCTTGGATATCTAATCTCTTTATAGGGTCGATAATCAAGGCTTATGTCATCAGCGACAGAGACATACACTGACTATTTCCTAGAACCTGGTCACTCATTTTTATTTGACTCAAATGTCACCATTCAGAAAACATTATCAAAAATGATGGTCTATCTCCTGACATTCTCATAGCGAATGCGTTGGAAACTGACACAACTTCTCAAGTCGAGCATTCCTCACATCCAACTCACTTTGACTCTGATCTATCAGATTTCCTAATACCTTCCATCATCCTTTGCAATTCCTTCCATTTTTCTATTATCTTTCAAATAAAATTTCAAGGTCTATCGCCTCCACAGCCATCATCGAACCCCTGAACGCACATCACATTTATAAGTGCATAAAACCAGAGCTCCTGAAAATTGCAAAAACTTTCTCAGTACCAACATCACAACAAATATGGGGCAACAATCAGCAAACGTCCGGGAGGCCGTCTTCCAAATAATATTTCCAGGAAACGCTCCTCTGTGTAGACTTTCATTGTATATTTTAAAACTGTAACTGAGCTGAATCAACAATAAACTTGTGCCAACCGTTGGTAGTTTCTCTTCTTCAATCTGCTCTTATTACACTTATTCCGCACACTCTGTGATCATCTTTAAATGAAAATGTGAGCGAATGGGTACCTCACGTAACTCACATTACAAGTTATCCATTCATCTGCCATTCGCAAACATTAATCCACAAAATACTCTTTCAAAATGACACTATCATACCCTGTAATGTGAACTCATCCCGGGCCAGTAACCTGACAAATGTAAAAACCAAAAGACTCCACAAATGTTGAAATGAGCATCTGACCTACCTGGAAGCGTCACACGTCTGCAAAACTGGAGTCAAGGCCGTGGTGCAAGACTTATCCCTGATGCAGCGGTCCAGGGCCAGGTGGCACGTGCTGTGAAGGGAGATCTTCGGAGTGCTTCCTTCCTGACCATCCGTTCCGTCTCCAGCTCCGATTCGCTCTGGTTCAGACATGAACAAGGCAGGGAAATTAATACTGGTCCATGGGTTGTTAATTGTGTCATCAGATTAATGAATTAATTAATTAATGCATGTTGAGAGATGAGCAAATTATTTTTCAGAGTACTTTGACCCGGAATAATATTATATAATAATATATTTAAAACTCATAACGGGGTAATTAAACATTTTTACCACCCAAAACGATAGTCGCAAAAAAATTTTAACCTACAAATGTCACATTCGACAGGTTATTAGATTGTTCCAAAAATAATGGCCGGTAAAATTTAATTAATCACAAGTGTGATTCTACGCAGCATTGACAATGAATTACAAGCTTATACAGGGTGTAACAGACCTAAATTACGAGTCGAAAATGTTTAAGGAGTATCTATGTATAAATTCGGTACCGTTACGGAAAATATTATTGTACGAGATTTGAGTCCACGTACATATATCTCTGCTTCGGGACCTAAATCACAAAACAAATAATAGTCCGCTCGAAATTTGATGACTTTTTATTATTTGAATTATTTTGAATCAATAAAATAATTTAATTAATCGAAATAATCACATAACTATGACTTTTTTTAAATAAGTATATCTCTGACACGGTCGAGATTAGGCACATGCGGCGTGAACATTTTCGACTCATATTTTTAACATGTATCTACCCCTAAAATATTGTGCAGTAGGTATGTTCCACCTATTATATGATGCTGTATTTCATCATTGAAGACACAATTGCTGGCAAAAGACGGAGGCTGCAATTCTGGCTGAAGAATCGAAGGTTCAGGAAGTCTATCTAGTCAAACTATTTCGAGCTGCTGCAGATGAAATCATGATCACCAACACGATTGTTAACGTTCGATAATCGGACATGCACTAAAAGAAGAAGAATTTTTATGTTCATAGGAAAAAACAGCGGTTGTTGAATTTTTTACCGTAATACGAGGTTGAGTCAAAAATTATCTACACTTTCGCCATAGCACAACTTCAAACTTGTCGTCATTGGTTATGCTTAGTTGGTACGACCGCGAACTTCTTCTTCTTCTTCTTTCAAACAGGCAATCCACCCTTCAAGAGTGATTTGTGGCATTAAACAAGTTTAAACATTATTTCATAGAAAGCAGTACAACAATATTATACAATAGGGAATATTGCGTTACAAGTTAATACCATTGACATTCAAGAAATTTGCTATTGTATAGCTTAAATGTGGCGAGTTGAGGCAAAGAAGATGACACAAGTTAACCGGGAGTTGAAAATTACCATTGACAAGATTATTGTAAAAAAAAACCTGTGATCCGCAATGGACAGGCAAAAAAGACATGGTCAAGGGTTTCCTCCTCGGCACCACACTCACACATTGGGGAGTCTATTATGTTCATTCTGAACAAATGTGAGGCCACCTGGCAATGCCCAATTCTCATTCTAGAGATATTTGCTACTGTTCTTTTAGAGACTTTCTTGCTGGAGAACCAAGGTGTGCGGGGATTAGATCTTTGGATTATTTTAAGCCGATATTGTATTGCCCTTGGACGACCGCGGTCACGTGCGCGAAATTTGATCCCGTTCGCATCATTTGTCTTCCAGCTACTGCAGTGTAAAGATGTCCGCTCCGTTAGAAGTTTGCACCGAGGAAGAACAACGAGCAGTGATCCGATTTTTCCGGCCGAAGAGTGTGAAAAGGACTGAAATTCATCGTACACTTTTATCACAATACGGGACGGTGCTTTATCACATGAAGGCGCACGTGGAGGAAGCAGCCTCCACCACGGACGGAGCATTCAGCAAGCTCGAGAGAAAGTAGAGATAGAATAGGCAAGGTATCATCATCGATCATTGTTCTGCCCACCAAATCCTTCCGTCAAGTCTGTGTAAATGATTTTTGACTTTCCATCGTAGTTATCGAGGTGCTTGAAAAGATGAAAGTTGTCGTGAAGCAAAATGAGTCCTCTTCGGTTAGTCAGTGTTAGTTGTCAGACGATTAGTTTACAGGTTAAATCAGTCAGTTTATGTGATTTATTATTTTTATATAAAATAGTAAGTGGCGTACTGGACGTCCTTAATTTAACTGAACTGATTGTATACCATGTAAATGCATCATATACTCATTTTTATAGGAATGTACAAAAAAGACCAAAATAACGATTTTGGTCTTGTAGATATATTCCGATATTCAGTGTTTAAATATAACAGTGATGTTTTTGATGCTGTTCTGAGTCAAAGATGCAATTGATTTTGATACTCAGTTTTCTGTCTTGAACCTTAATTTTTATAGTTTGTTTTTCTTATTTTTCAATTTTTTTTAAAGCTATATCTGCTCATGTTTTTTTATACCCAACTAATTGTGTAAAAGCCCATCGTAAATTAATAAATAAATAAAATAGAAAAATAAAGACATGGGAGTGTTTTCTTCCACTTAACTAATGGATTAAATAACTAGCTTACCATCACGCCGTTTCCCTGCTGGGTAGACATAAAGGATGGAGGGCCACACTCTTCTGCCCTGACATACAACTCTCGCTTCATCCACATTCATACATCTTCTCGTGCAAGCTCGTTGATTGTTGAGGCTTCTAACACGACCATCTGATTTACCTGATCGTGCCGAGTCTTCTGCGAGTGTCCACTATTTCTGGTGCCAACAACACTCGCGGCCACCTTCTCTCCTCGTTCATTCGTTAAGCATTCAAATCATCGTGTTTTCAACAGTGGCAGGACATCTATCTTATTCACGTTGAAGACTTACATTCATCTTCGTTCCTATTTCAGCCTATGCTCGGTTGAGCTGCGTACTGTTTGAGCTGCATCATGCCCAACGCATGCGAAAATAATACACGCTATCAATTAAGCAAAAAATAATAATCTACCAAAGTAAATGATATAACATTAAAATCAACTATTATTTTCGGAACAATCTAATTTATCGTTTTAATAATAAATAACCTAATGAAAGTGAAAAAATATATCTGTCACATTCTTAAAAAAAAATATTCAACTCCAAAGAACATAGCGTAGACTGCAGACGATAGGCTGTAATGTCACGTGGTTATTTGAAAATATTTTACAGCCAATGAGGGTGCGTACATTTCATTATTTAAAGTTATATAAAATATAAATATTTAACATTTTAAAAATAATAAAGTGACAAATATTATATTAATTTAAGGCGAATAATGATTTAAATGTTGATTAATCAACAAAAAAATGTTTGCTGTCCATGAACCAAGTTTTCTGAAATTTGAAGATAAAGTGACATCACAACTCTTAGATCAGCTTCTCGGCGTTCTCCGCATGTATTGTGAGACTTAAACATTCATAAATATGCGCGTACCTAAAACATTTAATTTCAAAATTATTTGATATTTTATTAAAAATGTTGGCAAGCCTTACACCCTTAAGACAAAAAGGTTCCACCGCCGATAAAACATTGGTGATGCGGTGAAAGGGGAACCCTGTTTTGAGAATGGACTCGATTATCTCAGACTGTCGGGAGACGAAGGAAATGATGCTTATTGTAATGAGCAGGAAGATGAAACCAACTAAAATAATGCAAGGGATCATTTTCTAAATGCCACTGATTTAGAAATCAACTAAAGGCGAAAGTCCTGTGCTGTGCTATCTAACCTGTGCTCGTCTCAAAATCGAACTGGCTTCGTGACCGAGCCAATCCAATCGGCATCGTGACCGAGCCAATCCAATCGGCATCGTGACCAAGCCAATCCAATCTTTCCAGCAACTCACCAATTATTTCCGCATCTCCTGTATTTTGAACCTTTAATTAATTCCACTGCAGCAAATATTACAAAATGAGCCTCTTTAAAAAATATCTTCGAGAGATGTTAAACGACATTTTTATAATTATATATATAATATGTGTTGATTATAGACAATTCTTATTAATGTTATAAGGAAGATTGAATCTTTTTGATTCAAATCATATTCGCAAATGTACAAGTCGATTAGAGGTAATTAATACCAGCTCTATGAGACGTATCAACCTCCCGATTGGCACCATCTCAATCTCTTCCTATTTCATTATCCAATCGAATCAAATGAAGATGAATGATCTTTATTAATGAAATGCCGAATGTATATTTGCTACAGTGAAATAATGCTCAAGTTCAGATGAAAAAATGAAATCATGAGTACAATATTTCAAACATTAGGATGGGTTTGAAATATGGATAGCGACTGCCAAAGCTGTTCCGGGTGAGGTACATGCCAATAGATTGAAAAATCGTAACTGTGGAAATCAGTAAACATGACAGGGTTTTAAAACGGACGGTACATAACTAGGGGGACCACTACGACCAGCTAAAAAAGCAAATGGCGTCTTTTAAAGCGTTACAAAATGGCGTCAAGATGTCAAACGTGCCATATACTATAATTGTCAATGTAAAAGACAATAATTATCTGTGTGTCTAATAAATTTTAGTCAACAACCAACTAACTACTTTTTTAAAAAATATTTTGTACACATTTTAAAGTTTTTTTTAAATAAATACAGTATAGAATATATTATGCGTGGAATTCTCGTAGAGAATTTTTATTTTCAAATTCATGTTTACAGTCCAGTATTTTATTATACAATTTTATATATTTTTAAATACACGCTATCTTAATCTATTCCTTAACATAATCAACTATATTTAATAATTTATCATAGTTGTAAAGTCCAGCTGTTGCAGTTATCCACCGCCAGTCCATTATATATGATAAACGATTTAAAGTGAAGAAATATATTAAGGTAGGTGTACTGTGTGTTTAAAAAATATATAATTGTTTAATAAAATATTTTCTGGATTAACCTCGAAATTAAAATATAATATAAAATGTGTAATGATTAACAGTTAACATTATTAGATTACAAAATAAAACATTTTTATTTTTAACTGTGACATTTTTTTTTTGGTATACACATTTTTTACTTTTATAAAATGTCCATTGCTTTTTTAGCTGGTAGGTTAATCAATTTATATTGTTTAAATTAAAAGTATTTTTAAATTATTTGTTGATTAAAAAGTAATGTGAAAAATGTATGTATAAAAAAAATAAAGATGACGTCATGTTTGTAAAATGTAAAAAAAAAAAAAAAACTAACTTACGATGCCTATGGGTTGTTTGTTCGTCAACGTTACAATTACAAATCTACCCTCACATATAAATAATGTTTATTTCATATATATGAACATGAATGCAGAGGAAAGTACAAATAATTAGTAAAAAGACAAATTTAAATATAAGTGAGTAATTTAAAAATTGCATAAAAGTAATTTTGAAAATGTTTCAAAATGCAGTCATGCAACAATTTTAAATATCAAAGTGTACTCGTTTTCAAGACTTGTAATACAATTACACGATGTGGATGCCTCGGGACCGGGATGCCTGGAGAGCAGTCGTGAAGGCGGCCATGGACCTAAATGGTCCGCAACAGAGTAAGTGGGTGAAATCAATTTTTTATATTAATGTTGTCGGTTATCAAGGCTCGGATGTTAGATCAGTGGTAAATTTTTACTATGGTAAAAAAAGTTAGTTTAGTAAAAAAAAATGCGAAAATGGGTTGTTCGATCGTTGGTAAAAAATATTAAATTAATTTCTCCATCCAATATCTGATGATAAAAACCGTAAATCGTTAGTTAAAAATGGCGGACTCTTCACAGCTGTTTCAAAAGTCATCTGTCACATTAATACTTTGAAGTTGCAGTATACAACAATGTATCGTTCAATGTCCCGCTATTTTAGTTATGAGAGTTCGTCCGATGATGATATCGCTTTTTAATTTATATTACCGGAGATTTTTCGCCAGCAAAGTGACAGATTTCGAAAGCAGGGGTGAATAAAGCCATATTAAAATTGCGTGTATCGCTAATGGTGAATATTTAAAATAAATAATTTTTGGTAAAATTCGCAGATATAGTCTTGCCACACTATTAGGTGAGATTATTTAGAACAAGCCGAAAAACGTTTTTTACCACGGGCAATAGAAAAATTTACTACTGTCACACAAACGGCCCTAATTGAATGAGTTAAATTTTATTAGTTAGTGTTGTTAGTTATTAATAAATTAAAAATGTGTGTATACGAAGAGTAAAGTTTCTCAAATATAAGTAGAGTATTTAGTGTTGATAACTTAAGTAAAAAGCGCAAGATAAAAATATATTGTGAGGTTTAAAAAAAACAGTTTAAGAGCTGAAGAAGAAGTGGGTAGATCACCACTTGATGAAGAAAACAACAACACAAACAACAGATCGTCCAAATATTTGGCACATACTCGGTCCGTCGTGATTCTTGTGGTGCGTTCCCCCCTTTCGTCTTCCCGGTTTTCCGAACAGTCTTCGATTGCCTTCTTCCATCACGTGCGGACTGATGTGGTGTTCGTCTATCTCGAAGCCGTCTTCAGGTCCGAGGTCCGCCCCCGAGACCCAGTCCGTGGACGTCGAGGTCGCGGTTTTGTTGCTCGTCTGGGGTTTCTTGCCGTCTTGATTGGCCGTGTTCACTGTAAGGGGATATTCAGCTGAGATGCCGTGTTACTCTCCCAGGTCTTCTTCGGAACATTCGGAAGCTCAAAAATCTATCACAACCCCTCACGTTACAAATTATAAAAATGCCACAACTAGCTCGAAGGATCTTGCGATCTTCACAATGGCCAAGCAGTTTCATTCTTCTGCGCCTGGGTTACTTGCATCATTATCGACTATATGTACTACGAGTATATCAGTTAGCGTCGAGTGTCCGAACAAAGCCGACACGACTATTTTACCAAACGCTAACGAACAAAAATAAACTTGCTAAGAGTCGATATAATTCATAACGGTCTAAAAACAAACTATCTAAATTACTTTCTCAATCCTAGATGGCGTGGATAAATTGACGACATTATTTTTCAGTACGTACCCAAGAATTGGTGAAATAAATACGTTTCGTCACGCATACCGTTAACGTGTATTTTTTAACAATATTAATGGAGTATTCCCGTAAATATAGCGTCATTAAAAACATATTCAATTATTATATTTATTAGATAAACTATTAATCAAACTCTTCCCCATAATATTAAGCCAATAGCACACTAAGTCACGGTTAAGTGCAGCTTTGCCGGTGCAATGGACGTTCATAACACGATGGAATTATTTTTCAGGGCATTTATTAATATCGCTTAAACAAGAGAGAAACATCACGCCTGTTTTATAAAATGCTAAAATGTATTTATATGTATTATTTATGTATGTAACACTTTCTAACAAATACGATAACATCCACACAACTCACATCCTCAGGCGTGGCACAGCGGTTAGGATATCTGACAAAAAAAACCCATTATTTTTGCTCAATCAATTATTATATTCCGCTACATACCGTTTTGTTTATTTTTACAAATATACACATACAGAATTTGTGAATACCAACTGAAGGAAGAGAACCTGAACTATTTTTTTTATCTCCCCTATAAATGTTGGTACTGCGGTGTGCTAAGCACTATTGAAATACGCGACTCACCGAGGACGTTGGTTCACTAAGCGACACCAGGGGTCCCATCGTCGGAGGCCGAGAGTGAGGGAGAACGCAGAGATGAAACGATCTCTTAAATACAGGTCCAATACTTGCAATATGTAACATATATCATCTCTAAATAGATCCAGTGCAATAAACGATCAGACCTTACGATTCTTGTTTAATTTGACCTATTTGCAAGGCTTATGAGCTTGAGATTCAGACCAGACTATTGCAGCAGTATGGAGTTGTTATATATATATATATATATTGGTGCTATACCAAATCACACAACACAAACACACCCCATACTATCTATGTCTAACTTAGGACTTACGCGAGCTTACCATTAAAAATGATTATAAAAGTTATCGGGCAGGGTCACTTTCAGTGGGATTAATAATGGTTTCTGTAGTAGATAATCTGTGTGTAAAAAAGGCCATTAAAACAAAAAAATATGGTACTCAGGGAAAGAAGCAACTTTTATTCTCTCACAGTTATAAAAGTTTCATTTTTTTCTTTCTGTATCTCTTTAACACCTGCCTCTAAACATTACCTTCCTTTTCATATTTAAGTAGCTTCTATTTCTGGGGGGACGTCCAACTTTTGGTTATTAAGTTCGCATCAAAAGAAGTCTTAGCAACTAAGGTTTCCGAATAAACTCTTGAGATACTTTGAAAGCGAATTTCTTTTTTTGGTCTTTGGGGATTTTTAAATGTCTTAGTAAGTTATCCAAGTAACCCCTTGTTTGTCAATATACACGTACACACACATATAAATATATATAGTAATATATTATGTGCAGGGTTACCACTCTTACAATATTTTACGTGTAGATATCTGCCTATGTTCATGAAATGGTCAAGCTGTCTGTTCAAGTAAAAAATGTTCAAATTTCGCACCATAATGAGAATTTTCGACGATAAGATTTACAAAAAAAAAAATTGCCCAAGAAATAGAGTGAAAATAGCTAAAAAGAAACCGGTTCAATTTTTAACCAGCTAATCTATATTTTATCAATAATATTCTAAATACCAACTAGAAGTAACACATTTCCACCAAAATATAATTGAATTATTTTTCATATTTACGGTGTTAACTTTGTGGGTTGGACATAATTGTTGAATTAAAAAACTAACAAACTTTGTATAAACTACTTTGATTAATATAACATCGACCAGTTTAGATACTGTCGTATCTTCGTCAGGATGGACGCGTACTCACTGATAAACAATAGAGGCTTTAGATTAGATAATTTATAAATTATAAAAAAATGTTTAATACTAAATCACAATTAATTAATAGCCAATTAAACTTGACTACTTAATACATAATGTATTCCCCGTTTTAACATCGCTATCTCATCCCCTCACGACTGACCCATCCCTACTCGTAAATTAATTTGCATATGTAATTTCATGGATGACTAAGTGTGCGTCCGTTCTGACAAATTGAGTGAGAATTGCTTAAAATTCCAATTGAATTTTTAACTATTACTAACGATCCATATTTTAGGGTTAAAACTTGATTTGACATTATAAAGAATTTTGAACTCATATGAATAATACACTGAATAGCAGTTCATCAGTAATACATTTGAATTAATTTGTTTATTTATTAGATGACCTACATATTTTTTTTTCTAACAGAGGTGAATATATTATAACATAATAAACATAAGACATAATAGTTTATTGTGTGGGATGGAGTAGACTTCACCTCTGATACCTGGCTACTTTTATAGACTGAAGTCTGTGTTAAAGTAGCCAGTTATTATTTAAATCATCGACCATCGAATTACCTGGCAAATAGAGCGAGAGAGGCGGATACAGTTTGTTTTATTCTATTGTCGATCAGGACTAGTTGGAAAATATTATTCTCATACATAACACGTGTGTTTATTTATAAAAATACGAAAAAGTTATGTACCTACCCATGTTTTCTACATACTATAACAGATGCTCGTATGTACTGGAAACGTAATATCCGATCATTACTAGCTGTCTTGCATTATGACGAGCTAGGACTTGATCCGAGCGAAATCGGAAAAAAAATATCTTCTCTAATATCGCGACGACTTGAATTTCACTGGGAAAAGAACTCGCGAAATTACCATCCATTATTTATAATGAAATAATTTAGTGTCTCGTACAAGCACTCAAGTGTGTTATGTACGTCCTGAACATATTCAAGACTTGCTTATATTAGGCTCTCTATATGCGATAAATATATTTTCATATATTCAAAGTTCACTTTAATTTTTTTTCTTGCCACTCTGCGTGGTAAAGAAAGTTGTAACTGTTTGTTTTGGGGATGGTTTTCAGCTCAACAATAAAATAAACAAGATACCTTATTAGGTATCGAACAGTCAACACAGAATACATTTACAAACATTCAAAATTCCCGTTGATATTTTTTACAACAGTTTTTAATCATAGACTGAATATTTTAGGGTAGCTTTTCAGTTCCTTAATAAACCAAAAATTAAACTTATTATATACATACATAACCCATAACAAATATGATATTTCTGCGATTTGTTTAACCGTTTTCGACTGTTAATTGAATTTTTCAAGGAAGTTTTTCAGCTGAGCAATGAAATAAACAATACATTTTATTAGGTACCAAACCCCTAACATATTTTGAAACGATGCCCCAAACATGCGGATGTCACATGGTGTCAGTGATTACGACCCATGGTCAAGATACTCATAATAAATTATTTTATTTTGTCAGGATTATGCGCTGAGAATTTCGTGTAGTGAGCGGCAACATTTCGCGAGTTTGAGGATATACTGCATGTATTTATCAGTAATAGTGCATGTACACGGGTGAGACCTGTCTCGGAGACTAGGAATCACTTTGTGGTGCAACGTGATTATTGTAATTTTTTTAATATACCATACTCTGTATTGCACACAACCGAATATTATTTTTGTCATAACAATAGTTTCGAAAGATGTAGCCTCCCTCATAAATATCAACATATAACCTGTCTTTTAATATTTCTAAAACCCCATCCCTCTTCACGCCCCGCCCCAATACCCGAATTGTTCGTTACCCGACACACATAAATACACCTATAGACAGTACCATTCAAAACTAGTGATGACAAAAATAAAACTCGGTAAAGTAAGAGTAAAGTTAAAATATTTTGTACGTCTTTTTTTTGCACATTTAAATATATCACAATTTTTACAGTCAAAGAATAAAAAAAATATAGTTTCCGTATGACGTTACTAATATTAACAATCATTTCTATGAGAGGTTGCCAACTGTATCAATCTTTTAGGTGAGAAGTTGCCAATTTTAATAATCACTTCGATATTACATTGCTTTTCTATGGTTTCTATAGTTATCGCCTTTCTTGGGTACATACTGATTTTTAGTTTTGACATTGATTAACAGCTAATTTGAATGTATTTCTTTTGAATTGTTGGTGTTACACATTTAAAAGACATTAATTTATAAAAATCTTAGTAGAATAACAGATTTCCTAAACATTCACCAAGGTGTTGTAATTTTTTAAACGGATATAAAATGAAAAATTAACATCAAAAGCACAAAGAAAGCGATAAGCCAAACCATATGTGCAGACACTAAATATTAAAACGTTTATTAAGTATTAAAAAAAAAAAACTATAAAATAACATCTTCAACTCTCAAAAATAATGCAACATTAAAACTGATGATTTTTAAATACCAACAAAATATTATTGACAATTAAATAATGCACCTTCATTGTTTCTTACTACGTTAAAAAATATTTAACTATTCATTAAAATAATCTTAAATTATAATATTAATTTTTGTATTTAAAAAATCTAATCTTATTTAAATCATTTCACGTAATTCTTCTAAGTGAAATAATATCTACTTCTCGTTTATACAATATGTTAAATTTTTTTTGCGTTATACAATTTTTAATCCATAAATTTATTCGAATTTTATTTTAATTGTACATAAAATTGATTGAATATCACTAAATATAGAAAAAATGTTTGTGTTTTAAAAGAAAATGGAAACGTTCATCATTCAGTAATAATCATAAACACGCTTTTAGTTTGTATTGTATTTAAAAACATTAGTAAATAATATAAAAATGATACACTGTATTCTTTCGTATAAGACATAATTACTGTGTGTGTAGTAGTATATGTTTAACATTTATGATTGATACATTTTCATGTGCGGATTTGAAATTGTGAGGTGAAAGGTTGGAAAAAGAATGGTAGAGAGAGAGAGAGAGAGAAAGAAAGAGAGAGAGAGAAAAGACAAATCCATAGATATCGTAAGATTTTGAAAATACCAAACAGAAACAGAAGAAAACATCAAAATGCACATCAAGTAGGAAAACATGCAAAAAGACATGCGGCCATAACATCGAAGCAAAAGTACATCATATAATTTTACTTCAACTCTTCATAATGTCATAGTTTAGTAAATTTATTAATTTTATTAACATAATTAGCTCATGCATTACACGAAGAACGGAAAAAAAATCTGAAATAAATACATTCTTATATTTATCAACTCAACCCCACCTGTGTACCTACATACGTACTAAATGAATAGCTGAGGTCAAAACCAAATGATTATAGACACCACAACTTGTTATCGCTAAAATTAGGACGCTACAAAAATGATTTGTCGAGGAATTTTATTAGAGAAGGTTTGTTTATATTTTCACTTATATTTCAAAATATAGAAATTAAATAAATTAATTTCATAAGTGTTGAATGGTAACATTGCTCTAAAGTAAAGTAAAGTGGCTGATATAATTAACGTTAAAAGTCTGATTACTCAGTACTTGAAGAATGGTTTGTTTATATTCTCGTAATGTTGTGTCTAAAAATATGTTGTAAAGTATTCGAAATAATACAAAACCGTTCTTATTAATATTTTACAACCAAAATGGAATCCATAAAAAATGCTCATATTATCCCGTTTGCCAGATTTGTTTTATTTTACCCAAACCTTAAACTAATTAAATATTAATTACTCGATAGAGTTAAGATCTTAAAAACATTAATCATCGTTTAATTATCTAGAAAAAAAAACACCGTATAAAACGACTTTCAGAAATGATGAGACTGTTGTATGTATAAAATTGGTAAAGTAAAGCAGATATGACATTATAAAGAGTTAATAAAACAATGCAAATAACACTTCGACCTTACGTTATCCGATAAAGGTAAATTATTGGTAACAACAAACATTGAAAGCAGCCTCCAACACTCCTGGAAGGCTGTCGGGAGCTGAAGAATGAAGGTTCTCGAAGGTTCTGAGGGTTTGAAGGATGTGGAAGATGACAGACGACACACACGAGGTCGGTGAGAAGAAAAAGCTGCAGTGTGTGTGACAGACTAGGAGAAACTAACATTAATGATACAGACGTAATGTACATAGACACTAATTCTAAAGCTCTAAAGTGTACTCATGAAGAACTCCACAGAAGTCAATCGTTAGATATACATTCATTGTAAAAACATCGGACAATGTCTGACTGCGAATAAAGTTAGTAAGTAATTGAATCTTTGATATCATTTGTAATAATAATAAAAAGTTCTCCCGGCACTAGTTGCAAAAATCGGTCAAATTTCGTATTTGTATTTAAGGGTTTTTCTTATTTTTTCTCTATGTTCAATATTAACGGAGTTACGAATTTTGAACAGCCGCCATTTTGAAACAAATAGCGGATCTGGGTGTTTAACGAATTCCGAATGAATTTTTTTCAGATTTTTTTTGTACTCTATAATATGTAAGCTCTTTTCACAATTGCAGCATTTTCACTCACCAACTGTCGCCTTCTGTCATCTCTTCCAGATCAGCTGTTATTTATAATTCAAAGCTCGAAAAGTTAGAGACCACTGATCCAAAACATGGTTCGATCGGCGAGAATAATCTATAACTCATCAAAGAATAGACATAAAAAGCGGAAACAGACGCGCTCACACAACCCCAAAACCTTCATCTTCGAAACCCTTGAAGCAGCCAGGCAGACTTACAATGATAATATTAATAAAGGACACCAAGCGCCGGTACATTCGGAACTGAATAACGACACACGAGGGCTTGGGCATCCACCCATCTCGATGAGGACTCAAGCCACGTATGAGAAGAAACAGATCTTGCACAATAGAGGAAAAAAGTACATATTTAATTTAAAAGCTCATCGGCGTGGCCTCACCCGACTGGATTCTGTTTCGGGACACGTTAGGATGCCGTCGACTCGCTGATGCTGCAGTCTGGGATCTTGATCTATGACCCATGGCTCTTATTATAGCCCTAATCAGATCTCCGCCTCCCGCGTCTGTTATGACTTGAGTTCCGTTATCTGTGACGAGGAGGATCGTTCCATCTGGTGACACGTATCTGGTCACGTTCGATTTGTACTCTAGCGATATTGTTTTTTGGTGTTTCTGGTGGTTGACGGGTGTCTTGGAAGAGTCTGGAAGCTTGCTGGGGTGGAGATTGAAGCGGTCTGGGTGACGGTCAGTAGGCGGAGCCAGGGTAGAACGACGCGGTGCATGACGGAGCCGGAGTAATCTAGTCAGGAACAAGTCTGGACCTCCTCGCTCCCGTCTGTTTTCTATTCAGCAAGTTAACAGTTTCTCTTCTCATCCGCTCTTGTCTTATCATAAGTGTCTAATATATTTAGTTTTTCTGTTTTAGTGTTAGATTATACTGTTGTTCTGACTTGATTCAACACTGCTTTTGTTGTATTTGATTTGAATTTTCGTGATTTGTTTCTTAATGTGAGGAATAGAATTGACTTTACGAAGATTTGTATTTGTTAATCTACTACCAGAACTGTATTAACGTTTGTCACCAAAATATCACACCTTTCAAAATATTCTTCGGCAAGCATTCAAATTATATCTGAAAACTCATTTCCAATTGACCAGCATTCGCTCAATATAATACATTCATAACAAATAAAACATAAATAACAAACATAGAAAATGAAACATAAATTTTTCAACTTATAAATAAAATATATATTCGTATATAACCTGGAGAGGTTAATGGCAACCGGAAATTTGGAAGAAGACAATCTTGTGTTCGTTAAACTGACTGCTCAAGGAGGCCAAGTGTTATTCTTATACACCCTGTAGAGTACCATCAAGAGTATATATGACAGGTAATGATGAAGAATATAGAAGTTCAGCATAATGGTCAATTTTGACACTACAAAGATTGTTATGGAAATCAAACTGTCACGACATTGCTATTTTCATTCAAGAGATACCGCTAAGAAATACAGAAAGGTTGAAGAATAATAATAATAATGGAACCCATAACAAGGACAACTTTTGGAAAACGTACGCTAATTTATATATAAAAAAAAACGCCTTTGAAATATTAACCTAAATTAATCGAGAATCATCGGGGCAAATTTATGTAAAAATATATTTCTATTTGATAATTTGATTGATCAATCTATTTTCACGTATTTTATTAATTATATAATTCTAGGATGGAATCATTTAGAATCCAATGGAATGTTATAGAAATGTGAAGTGCAAAATAATCAATAAAAGTATTGGAATATTTAAATTGATCAAAGTAAAAACATGATCTTCTTTGGAATATGTACTTAATAGTTTATTAAAATTAAATTGTATTCGAAGTAAATTATCTTCGACCCGTTGAACATCGTTTGTATTACTTTAAACGTAAACGATACGAGCACAAAACAAATTTCACTGTTCTATGGTTCTAAAGATGAACATAACCTCAAAATGAATGCATCAAGTTATAGAACATCTCAGGTAAGACATAACGAATTTTGTTGCAACACGTTTTATGGGGAATACGAAATTTTAACCGTTCCCATACCGCACGGTAAGATAAGAAAAAAGGTCGTATTGTGTAGGACTTCATGAAGGCTCCAAATTATAATATTTTTTCCATATTTAGAGTAAATTTATTTAAAAATCATTTAAGCCAATATGAGTTTTTTCTCCGCAAGAAATTACTTATGGTAACATGAGTCGACAGCATGGCTGCGTACGGGTATTTTATGTCACGGTGTGGTAAAGGTTGAATATCGTTACGTCTATCACCGAATAAATATGCACCATTAGTTGTTTTTTTCTTCCCAAATGGACGGCTAAGATTTTGGGACGGAAACTACTCAAATAATCAAAATATCATTTGCTCTTTCTCTTTCGCAAACTGCTTGCTTCGAATCTTCGTGGACTTGGTCTGTGCATCTTATTAGATATTAGTGATGAGCTCAAAATTACGAATCGTCAGTCAATCGCTGATATCTTGAGTCACATTCACTACCAGTGATTGAATATCGTAATTCGTATTTTTTTTTGTTTAAAATTCTATCGATTTTTTGACGCCGCCGCTTAAATCGATTATCACTTGAATCAGTCTAGTAGATTCTGCCAAAACTTGACCCGAAAAATAATTTTACATTTTTTTAAGCATTCTAAAATATGTTTTTTACCGTTCAGGTTTTAATAATCTAAATAAATACGATTTTTTTTTATTGTGATATCGTGCGGCGCATGCGCATTAGTAATGAAACTGTAAATACCGATCACAATCACACCAATGAGTAAAAAGTAGCATTTTGTCTCATTATTATTAGATATCCATGTAATGCACTAGTGATTACCAGTTTCTGCAGTATCTCCATCTCTTCTAGCAACATGCAACTGCATCCTGGGCCATGTTTATGAATAGTGCGAAGCACTGGTCCATACATCTTGACAGAGATTTCTAGTGATTCCCACTTATCATCAATGTCTCCAGAATGTATCCATCTCATATAACAACATACCGAAAGTAGGGAATATTAAGATGATGCATTATTATATAGCAACATAACCAAAAACGAAGTATATTATGTACAATAATCATTTGGAAGCGTAGTCACCATTAACTGTAACCCATTTTCTT
Source organism: Eubasilissa splendida (assembly GCA_031772225.1). NCBI lineage: Eukaryota > Metazoa > Arthropoda > Insecta > Trichoptera > Phryganeidae > Eubasilissa > Eubasilissa splendida. The sequence goes on from CM062870.1 coordinate 14,175,967, forward strand.
GGATGACGGTCGATTCCGCAGGCAAAGAAACACTGGTTTTTGAGACAGTCCACGATTTGACATCCTCAACTACTCCAAATCGTCATAGACTTGACCTTCAACCTGCCAATTTTTTAGAGAGCGATTGATGTGATAGTTCGAGTAGAGGGCAGATGGGAGAGTAAATCTTATCTCTTCCTAGCGATGGATTCGATCACTCGGCGTTCGACATGAGGGCGAGCAGCGTGGAAAACGATTTGGTTATTTTTCAGCTGAATGGCAGTATAAAGGCGATCGAGTTGGGCCAGGCACACGTCGCTGTTGATGTTGTTCTGCGTTTGGTCATTTCTGAACGAGATTCGCCACTCCTGACGCTCAGCAAAACGTCGCGAAAAAAATAACAATCCTGAAAATTGTGAAGAGCTTTTCCTTAACTTTTCAGTTTCCGATGAATAAAAGTTTTCGTTCATCTTGCAGTTCATCAAAGGTGTTGAGCGTGTTTTTTTCTTTCATTCTCAGGGTCCATGATTCGACTACGTACAGAGTCATGGATCTTACATTCCTTGAGAGGTTCATCAAAATTTTGGCCATCAACACAGCATAAAATTAGCCGTATCAGTTGTCCTTCGGACCTCGGCTATTATCGGAAAATTCCAGGAAGATAAAATCACATCAAATTACATACTTGTGGTCTAGTAGTTACGATACTCGCCTAATGTTCTAGCGGTCGGGGGTTCTAGCCTCGTTTCAGGAGGCCATCAAGTTACTCCCATGTTCTATCTATCTCAGTTTGAAAATAGTTAGAATATTGATGTGGCATGTATTCCGTGTATCTCTATTTTCTTCAATATTTGCAAAATGACTTTATATAAAAAATACTTTGTTTTAATCCACTATTTATTGATTGCATCAACTGTGGTATCTTCTTCAGGAAACAATGTATTACGACCTACTGTAAATTATTAGTTACCCATAATAATAATAATAATAATAATGGATAATTTGTATAGCGCCATTTTCGTAAAAACTTTCACCTCAAGGGCGCTTTACACATAATGTTTTTTAAAATTAAAAAATCGTTATTTTCACTTATGGAAATGATTTTTTGAAAAAATGCGTTTTTAGTTTCTTCTTAAATAAAGTCTCTGATGCACTGTTTCTAATAACGGAGGGCAAAGAGTTCCACGCTTTTGGGCCTGCCGCTGCGAATGCCCGTTCACTAAATTTAGACTTGCGGCAACGGCTCATCGGTTCTACAACCCTTCCTGCAGCTGAAGTAGAGGCTGACCTGAAAGTTTGACGTCTACCATTCAAATTGTCTGGGATACAAAGTTCTTGAAGATATAGAAGCGCCATGTTGTGTGTCGCCTTGCACATCAACCAGCACAATTTAAATTCAACTCTTTCAGAGAATCGGAGCCAAGGTAGCTGATGTAAAAGGGATGTTATATGAGAGAATTAGGAAACTCCATATATTATCCGTGCAGCCGCATTTAGAATAGATTGTAATCTATCCAGCTGAAACATTGGTAGGCCAGCATACATGCTGTTACAATAGTCCTCACTTATACTTTTATACTTTTGTTTTTATTTATGCTTGCATTTTTAATTTTAGTATAGTATGCATTGTTTCATTAAGAACATATCAAACGCATTGAAACGATCAATCTATAAATGTATAAAAAAATAGTGCTTTTAAGTAAATGAATTTTCGTATCATTTATGAAAAAAATATTAGTCAGTAACAAAACCAGTACGTTGCAATGAATCACAAAAATAAATTGAACGAAACAGATTGCGATCCACACGTCAAGACCAAGAACTAATCGAAATTTAATAAATTTTGAACCCACACATTACGCGACCGAATTTCGACAGCGACGATAAAAACGATAAAATAACGCGTTTTATAAATTTGAATTGGTTACACAATTTATGTAAACGTATTTGGAACGAAAAACGTCGGCAATATTTGATGTTTTCAAAAGAAAACAAAACGAAAAGAGATCAAAGTCGCTTTTGATAATGATCCGAAATATTTACACGAAATATCAGACGTTATTTTTTTTACACATTTTCATATATTCCTGAATACATTTACAAATCTGTGAGGAATCGCCGAAAGGAATTCTAAAGGAGAAATATAATTTTTAATATTTGGAATTTTTTATTTTCACCGAGTTGAAATTGTATGTGATTTGAATATATTAGACACGTTCGAGGGCCGAACACCGAGACCACGCTCAATTGGGGATTAAATGAGGTTTTACGAGTCCGCCGGTAGTCGGCCGGCATTACAAGGCAATTCGAAGGAAACAGATATTATCATATTCATAATTTTGCAAAATTTTGTGAAAATCAGCGACATTTTAAAGGTTCAAAACTAGTCTCAATATTCGGTTAAGAACTCATATTTATTTACAGGCTAAAGTTATTTTACAACTTTACATGCAATTGTTGGGTAGCCTGTTGGTCTAATGGTCAAAACGTTGGGGATTCGAGCTTCGTTCCAGGAGACCGGCAAGTTAGTCCTGTTTTAATAGCACAAGCGTTTGGCTTAATTTTAAAATAGTGATGTGACATGTATTCCGTGTACACATCTCTACACGAAAAAAAAACTCACATCATGAGCAACGCCACTTGTCTCGCGACACATTTCACGCTTGCTGTACGTCAAATGTCAGTCTATTGATTGGTAATGTTCCGTTCGTCAATTGAATTTTAATATTTCTTTAAATCGTCATCTACGTCGGTCCTCCATAACTGAAGATCGTGATCTTCGTGAACTCTCGCCCTCTTGACTACGCTCCTCCACTTTTCTCGGCATTCAGAACTGTCACACAGAAAACTGTTGTCTTTTCCACTTAGTCGGTCCAACGTGTAGGGGATCTTCACCTTCCTCTTCCTATTCGTCGAGCTTCTTCAAGCTATCTTCCTTTCTCACAAGATGTCCAAAAAAATTGCAAGATTCGTCTCAGGCTGCAGGTTGAGAGTTTGTTCTTGATGTTCAGTTCCTGCAGAATGGTAACATTCGTACGTCTCTCCATGGTACGCGCAACACGTGTCTCTAGCATCACATCTCAAAGGCATCAAATCGTCTTCTCTCCCTTACTTTTAGGGTCCACGATTCCACACCATATAAAAATATAAAATGCACCGGAGACTGTACAAGCCTGCCATATTCTGTCAAGTGTAGACATTTTCATAATAAATCGTTGTAAGTATCTATGATTCTAGATGACGCGTGTGCGCACGTGTCCTCATCTTATCATCTCATTTCATGGACACAGGCAATAACGATAACTTTAAATGGATTGAATTAAAAAGAAAAAAAAAACATTTGATAATTCTCCTTATGAGACCAATATTAATAATTTTATATGACGTTAATTTGTTTCGAGAGTTAAACGCGCAGTTCAATTGTGAAGCGGCCTTATCTCACGTAGCAGCAATGTTCGAGCAACCAATCAGCGTTAAGTATACCATTAAAGGGAGATTTATGGTTGTCTTGGGAAACCCGGCTAGCCATTCGAGTGAAATCTCCAACAATAACCCGAATTATTGTTGTACTTACTTCTACGGGGGAGCTGTCCAAAAAAGCGACTATCGTCTGTACTTCGTAATGGCCGCCATTCTTCACGCCAAGTTCAACACTACTTTGTGGAGAAAATTTCAAATACAATTCATTATATTGTTTCAAATTAAATGTATTAATTAGAAAGACAATATAAAATCAAATAATTAAAAAAATATTCTTGTTGCTACCGGGATTCGAACCTCTCTTCCTTTCCCGGGGAAATGCATTAACCGATTACGCTACATCAAAACAGTAAGATGACAACAAATTTTTCGATCTTATATGTTGCACTTTCAAATTGATACATCTGTCGTTCCATTATTTGAAAGCTGTCTTCTTTATATTTACGGAATCTCAAATACGCCTGAGTAATATTTATTTTATATGTACATATATCTTTCTAATTAATACATTTAATTTGTATTTTAAAATATTGCAGAACTATGTTCTGAATAATTGTAACTTGTAATTGTAAATAAGAGTGTGTTCTCCTTAAAAATATTATTTTGATTTTATCCGTATTTTTCTTCTGGTATTGGCTAAAATGTTGAGTGTCACCATTTTGTTTACTGCGGCCCGGAAAAGCTCAAGGTTGTCATTGCATCAGGTTCTTCAGCCATGATGCTTTCCTCCTTTCCGACAATCTTTCCCTGCATTGTGTGGTGCAAGATCTCACAATTCTTTGGATATCCGAGATATTTAAAATTTGTATCGCTTTAAATACTTATTTTTCTTTATTCATCCGAACCATAACATCTTCATTCGCAACTCCAGCTTATTTAGACATCAAGTCTAATGCTTCAAGTAATGAAATAATCAAATCAACAAAAGATAAGGCGACTTGAAGCATTTAAGATGTACACTATACTGGCCAAACCATTGACCTAATTTCCAGCAATCTTTCCCTGCATTATGCTGCAGAACATCTCGTTACATGTCGTAGATATTAAAATTTTTGGATTTTTATTGTTATGACTATGTTTGAACAAAGGGTAAAATGAATTTTGGAGAGGAACAGGAGCCTGAAGGATCAACCAGAACAAGAAATAAACACGGCCCACCTAAGAATCCCTTTAGGTATCTGGATTTTTCTTCGCTGGAGCCACAAGTCTTCTGGCTTCAGAACACGTACTCTATTGTTCCGCACGAAGCACTCTTATTTGTACACTTCGGTGATGGCGCGAAGTATGACACAACAAGCGCAATAGCAAAATATACTAATCGGTATGCACTGTAGCGAGAAACCGAACACACACAGTATACTCTCTATCGCTTTAACATTTCCACACGGCAGGAAGATAATTCACACAATTTTCATAGCCTACCGTACCACTTGTAAACGATAACTATCAGTTTAAAGGTCCAAGAGCATATGTAGATAATAAAACCACATAAAAAAGTCGTGTTCTAGAATAGGAGGAGGGGGTTGCGGGTAAGTAATGGACAGGAATCACCATTCAATATGTCGCGTTCACGTGTGTGCGAGATGGCGATCCATGAATCATAAAGATCGAACACACTACTTTTTTATTTTTATTCATCCAAACCATAACATCATCATTTGTAACTCTATCCATCCAGCTTATTTTGAGCATTCTTCTGTAGATCCACATCTCAAATGCTTCAAGTCGCCTTAAATTTTTTTCGATAAGTGTCCATGCTTCCGTTCCATAAAATAATCATGACCAACACAGCCTCTATTCTTCGGATGATGATCAGGACAATGAAGACAAGAAGACAATCATTGTTTTTTGTCATGTTCATACGTAGATCTTTCTGCCTCTCTGTGAGATACCCAATATTATTATATATCTTTTTTGGTAACCGTGTAGCTGTTGCCCATGTTGCATGGCACTGTTGCCTTTTAGTAAAAGAAATGCCAACCTGGCGGCGAATGAGAAAGACCAAATAGGTGCATTCACCTCATATAACGGTCCCGGGTGGGTGATTGTTGTATAGCTCATCGTGTAACAGTCAGGTCTAATACAATCTTACGATTGGTACGTCATATACATTGACATCACCGCTAGATTTTCAATTATATATACCAACATGGGTCAGTGTTTGATATTAATTTTGCTGATCGTTTCAAATACAGATTTGCGAATAGTACATAAATCAGTCTTATATACTAATGTAAGTATAAGCGGCTGCTGTTGGAAGTACGTCTGATTAGTTCGGGAGCGAACTTCTCGAACGAAATTCTCCCCTCGACGCTGCTGACCCGTGGCACATCGTTTCGCATCGCATGGCGGCGAATAAATATTGGCAGTAGTGGAGCCTCTCCACAGTTTACAAATTGGACATAATATGGCCTTGTACAACACTTATACGTCGGCCTTAATATTAAAACGATTTATGACATCCCGAGGGGGTTGGCATGAACATCGTGACATATGTATGGAATATGTAGCCCGAGTATTAAAATAATGGCCCAGCAATTGGAAACTTGACTTTAATATATTCCTTTATTCTGGTTATCTATAAGAACGCTCGGGGCATATTACAAACGATATTGACTAAAATACCGATGTATAAGTTCGTAACCTTTTCTTTTTTGACATTTTATCTTATTACCTTCGACGCCCTTGTGGGCTTTTACATAATCAACATCATTTTATTTAGGTATAACAGTACATCATTTTAAAATTAACCCTATTTCAAGTATAAATTGTCCAGCGGTTTAATATTAAATAGAAATTAAAACTTCAATGTTATTCTCATATTTTATCTATACAAAATGGAGTTGCACGATGCCCATTTTAAGTTTTATAAACAATAAAACTTTAAATGCCGTCCATTTCTCTCTTGCAATCGGACTCTTAAATTTGCAAACACGCGAGAGCAAAGCGTCGATTCAATGGCAGCAACTTCACGGGGGATATTTTCTTGCAGGGCCTGAATTGTTCGAGGATTACGCTGTAAACTCTCGACTTAAGGATCCCCACAAAAAAAAAGTCGCACGGTGTAAGGTCCGGTGACAGAGGTGCCCAGGGTATGTCTCCGTACTTGCTGATTAATTTATTGGGAATAATTCCCCTCAGCTTCTCCGTTGAAACTCTAGCTGTGTGTGGAGTGGCCCCGACTTGCGGAAATTTTGTTCTGTTGTTGAACCCGGGAAACAGCTGCAGTTGTCTGTCGCTGATTAAAAAAATAAGGGCCAAATATCTCTCGAGCAGAAATTGCACACTGCACTGTCGTTTTTGGACAATGCTAACGTTTTTGATGGAGTCCAATGGGTTCTCGGGGCACCAGTATCTCATGTTCTGTTTATTAACATAGCCATCGATATGAAAATGTGCTTAGTCTGTAAACATTATGTTTCCAAACGTTCGTGCTGTTCCAAAACGTTCGATAAGGCTTCATGTAAAGAATAGTCTGCACGATTTGCAGTTGTATGGGTGAAACTGTAGTTTATTTTTCAAATTAACGTGTACTGTTGATTTTTTTATTCCAGTACAGGCTGCAATCTTCCTTATCGATTTACGCGGATTGCGCATCATTTCACGTCGAACTTGAGCCGCATGTTCTGGCGTCGCTGCTGATGTTGACGGTTCCGGAGGAGTTTGGTTAACCATTGCCTGAACTTTTGAACCCAACACCAGATAAGTTGCGTGCTCGGCCCATCACATACTCGTCGAATATTAAAGTGAGTACAAAAAGCGCGACGCACAACCAATTCCGCAATTTTTAGGGGTTTGTTTTTCGAATTGGCAACACTTTTTCCAGCGACAGCCAACTTATGCCAGAACAATTTATTTCAAAAATCGTGGTTCAGTTCGCGAAACTTACGGTGCGCCACGTCCATCGTCCATCTGAGCAAGGAATTGGATCGTTTTCGCACCACGCATACTCTAATTGATAACATGCATCATGCATCCGCAGAGACATCGTACAGTGCGCACCCAAGAAGCTGTTGTTTCTTCAAAAATGATGCCGGCCAGAACGTTACAGTCAATGGAGAGCGCTATAGATCCATCATTACTAACTTTTTCGTTCCCCAATTGAATGGTATTAATGTGGAAGATCTGCAACATGATTGCGAACACTGAAAATTGAGCTTCCGGATCGCGCTTTATTCGAGCCAGCGGCGGTGCCCACATGCTCGAAATCATATTGAAACACTAATGGCATAAAATTGTCTTTCCAACAAAGCCAATAGCATGGCCATTACCACGATTTTGATGTGTTTTACTTAATTTTAAAGTTCTAAAAAAAACACTCTTTACTATATCGCTCACATCTCTTCTCCAGCCAATTTTATTCAATAATCATAATTTATATATTCATATTTCAATGACATTTTAATGCCGTGCTATTATTTTATTGAATACATCTTGAATTTTACACTTCGTAGAAATATTGAGTTAATTATTGGCTAAAGAAAATGGATTGCCGGATGCAAAAAATGAATTTTTCCTATATATCTTTTTATTTTAGTTTTACAGAGGAGTTAGGACATGAATTAATTCACGTGGAACGTGACCATCATTTCTGGGGTTTATTGTCAACAATTTCGGCGTTTTGGAGTGTCTTGAAGCATCCTAACGACCGGGAATGCGCCATTAAGTGATTTTTCAGCCAGCGCGCATTATTGATGCTGACATTATAGATGCTACTCTAGATTATTTCACATCCGCCCAATTCTCCTAATCTTGCTCCATCAGATTTTCATCTCCTCATAACGACGCAGTTCTTTAAAATTAGCTTGACTTGATTTCTTCACTTCAAAAATACAGGTATTGTAATACGTTGCGAGTCAATCACACAGAATATATTAGGTACTGATTAGTTTATATATATTGCTTATTTAACAAAACGGGACATGTCAACCGAGGCAAGACTGGCGGTACATAATGGAGTCCTGGTACCGACATTGACGTATGGAAGTGAGGCCTGGAGCTGGCAGAAGAGGAACGAAAGTAGACTGAATGCAGTGGAAATAAGATCACTTAGGCGCATGTGTGGCAGATCCATTTATGAGAGAATATAAAGCTGATATTAGCGGAGTAAATAATTAAGTAAATGACAATAGAACAATAAGAAAGATATATAACGCAAGTGTTGATGGCACACGACAAGGTAAACCAGATGGTGGTCCTGTTAGAAGCCTCAACAAGCGACGATCACGAGAAGATGAATGAATGTAGATAAGGCGTGCGTTGTTTATCAGGACAGTAGAATATGACGTTTTATCCTCTTTATCTACTGCATAAAAAGGCGTGAAAAAGACTCAAAGAAATTTCAAAGAATACAATAAAGGTAGAACAAACAAATAGCTATAATTATTGCAATGCAGGGTACATGGCTTCCAAGGTCAATGATGTCAAAAGACATTCACAACAATGCGTGCTTCGCAACAGTGCGAACCTGGCTGCGTGGTGAGCATGTGTTCGAATGCAAGTGCAGTACAATTTAGCTGTTAAATTGAGTCTGTTTCACATTCTGATACACTAACAAATATTTGTGTTTTAAAACATTTTTTGTCTATCTTGTAAAAATGACTTTTGCCACTTGTAGCAATTTAAATTTACAGTGTCGATTTGTAAAACTTTTCTACTCTTTTTCCAACACTGCCGATTGACTAGTTTACATTTATTCAAATTTCGAGACAACTAGGTTAAGTAGGTATATTGAGAGTAAACTAGGTTATCCGAAGAGCGTTTTCATCTAAACTCTTCCAGCTTAACACTCTTTGCTAGTGCTCAGGAGAGAGCGCGAGTATGTTAGCATAGGACCACTTATCAGGCGCTTTGGCCAACAACCCCGACCACTTTGAAAAGGAGTCTAGGCGTAATACGTCAGTCGAAAAAGTGGCAAACACGACGATTGTTCTAATTCCTAGCCCCCCCGGGGCCACTAAAATAGAAGAGGTACAAATATTTGCCAACCCTCTGATAATTGGGGTTGCTCCGGCAATCTGGCGGGGCCGTCTGTTTGAGATAAAGCCTCTTTTTAATCTTCAAATAATCGGGTACGATGCTCGTTTAAATATATAATAATGAAGGTTGTTTGATTAAGGCTCCGGGGTTGCGGGGATGATAAGAAACAGAATTGTATTAACTGTTTTACTAACGCGAACACCGTATCAGTGATTTACTGCAATCGAACGCTTCATTCGATCGAGATGGTAATCAGAATCTTCAAGATAGACTTGGCCCATCATATTTTATGGGTGGATATTATCTGCTTCAATTCTGGGTCAAAAATACACAATACAACCCGAGTGCGAAAGTTCTGTTAAAAATAATTATTAAAACTTATTAAGTTAATCACTTAGAAATTTATACACAGAAAAATGTATTTATCGCATAAATATAAAATAGACTTTCTTTTCCCGGGGATTGAATTATAACACTAAGTTAACAATGTAATTTCTCATCGATTTTTTGAACTTCTTCTGAACTTGATTTATTCGAAATATATATCCAACAAAACTGAATTAAATAAAATGGAAAATTGAATTTCATTATCTGATCTGGTAGCTACTTTGTGGTACAATATGATCGTTTTAATATTATTACATAAACAAATATTACTGACAACAACGGTAGGTATGCGACAGAAATTTAATTAAAAATTATGGCGAAAAATTCCATGTCCAGACTTGACAAAATATGGAAAGACCGCGCTATTTCCAACACAGCTCTACATTCGTATATTTGTATATGGTGTGGAATCATAGACCTCGAAGGCAAGGGTGCGAAGACAGATCGACGCCTTTGAGATGTGGTGCTGAAGACACGAATGACTCCATTCTGCAAGAACATACTCAACCATTTGCCTGAGACGAATCCTTTAATTTTTTGGACAACTGCGAGAAGGAAAGATGGCTTGAAGAAGCTTTTTGCGGTGGGCCACGTCGAAAGACGAAGAGGAAGAGGGAGCTCCCCCACCTGTTGAACCGACCGAGTGGTGCTGGCAACAGGTGCTGCTTCTCTGGTGACAGACCTAAGATCTGCATAGTCAAGAGGGCAGGAGTTCGTGGAGGTCACGATCTCAGTCGTGAGGGACCATAGTAGATGATGAAATATGATATATATAGTTTCAAGGGATGTAGTCCCTCTCATCTCATCAACACGTGTAATAGACAACTCTCAAATCTATTGTCACGACACAAATATAACTCAACGTGTGTTTAGTATAGTTTTTAAAAAGTAATGTACAGTCTTTAAAAAGAAATCTAATTGAATTTATTATATAATATGAACAATCCGTTTATTATGATATGTCCTTAAATGCAAACATTTACTTTATAATAAAACGCTTGCATCGTTGTAACCGTTGAGATTTTTTACACACAGTTTGAACATTTTCGACATAGATTTTGAAATGATGTAATAAGTTAATATTATCCTTGTTTACCAAATACTATCTTATGGTGTTGGGAGGCTTAGACAAAATGCGCACTAAAACCATAACGACATATGGACTGTTCATGATCAATTTTTAGGATCATCATCACCGACTTGTGACGATAATCTGGAGAAGCTGACGGAGAATGCAAATGTAAAAGGCCAAAAAGATAGATGTTGGTCTCTCGATGAACAGACCGGGTCAAGAACATTGTTGACTATCCTGGCTTTAAACTGTGGACTGCAGAGAAGGTCACCGATGATGATACACAGAGAAACAAAATGTGGGAGATATATTTTCTGTAGTAGTCGATGGGCTGGCATGATATTGATTGATGACATCGTGATATTTAAAATAAATTAAATATGAGATCCACTGCTGAATGAAGGCCTCCCGACTCTGTTTTGGTTCTACGTTTGATATTTTTCTACGATCCATTGAGATTTTGGGGGTCCTCTACTAATTTTTTGTTATCATCGTCATTAGCACTGCATTTTCTATGCACTTCTGGATGAAAGCCTCCCTATTGTTATTCACTACCATGCATTTCGGCAAAATTTGATGATTTTAGGGAGGCCTTTTGGCCTCTTGATTCGCTTCGGGCTTCATTAGATAACTGCATTGTTCAATAACTTTGAAATTCAAGGATAACATTGAAAATAATCACAGCTATATTCAATTTAAAAACATATTTTTAAATAAATAAATTATAAGAAAATAAAAATATATAAAACACACTCACATTTTTTTATACTTCAATAATTTAAATTTGTGTGCAGTCAGTCGTATTTTCGATACAATTTCAACATTCATACAGAAATTTCGGAATTAGTAAAACACCTATATTTAGTATGTACACGGTGCCAGGTATTTTTGAATCTTTAGTGTTCTGTTTAGTGTTCTGTATTCAAATGTGTTGTAATAAAAGTACATCATTATGCAAACAGATCATTATTTATTTATATATATATATATTGTATTACCTTTCGAAGAACTCTAAGTTGGAATGTCAGTCAGTGAAGCGATTTCATTAATACTACACTGTAAAACGTGGTATCAATTATATGCACCACAAAACACTTAGAACACTTAACAAACAAGCTTCTATCGTATTCTGTTGATCATTTGAATTCTTGCAGTGTCGCATGGTGTGTTCCTAAGTATTTTGCGAACATATTTCTACGTGTATTTGTGCGTTTTTGTGTCTAGGTGTTATTTTATTTTCTCAAGGAGACATACCATTTCAAAATACCGCAAGCGAAGCAATTTTTCAATTTTGAAAATTACATAAAAGTCATAATTTTGAGTCATCGTTATTTAAATTAGATTGACAACATCTTTTAAGATGATAATCATAAATAAAAATAAAAGAAAGTCTCACAAATTTTCTTAAAAGTTATGTTAAAAAAAATCATAAAAGATACTAAATTTGGGTATTCGTAAAGAATTTGACAACTTTAATTAATGAAATCAATACATCTACGATGCTTCAGCGGAAATTGTAAGATAAATGATCAAAATATGTGGTATTTTGATGTGTATTTCAAAAATAGAAATAATTGTTTCATTTGCGGTTTTTAATATGTGAGCGCATATAAGCTGGTAGTGTTTGGGTGGGATCAGTGTGCAGATGACTATCCTGGCAAGTCAACGAATACCTGAACATGGAAATATCTTCAGACTTAGTGTCTAATGTGAAGAATCATCTCGTTCTTTAGATAGATTGATCGAGCAATACAGGTTGCAGTTTGGATGTTGAAGGTATTCGTGGACTGCCAGTAAACGATCATGTTTCATTACTACTAGTGGCGTTTTGAAGTGCTAACGTTGACCAGAACACATCAAAAGATTTGAAGTCAAAATTAAAAAAAAAATTAATTAGATTTTTAGTGATTCACGTTTCACTTTTAGTGAATATGTTAAATTTATTATTTTTCATAAATTTTCAATACAAATGCTAACGATTCTGCACATTGCCTTTTGAATTTACATATTTAAATGGCACACTTTTACAGCACATCAAAGCGCGCAGTATATTGGAAATTTATTTGTATTGAACTACTTTTGTTTGAAATATTTTTTTCTGTAACAGGCTGTTAAATCTGAATGGTTTCCATCAAATACATTTTGAATATGTACATCTTTTGTTAAAAATATACATTCCAGTTATTGTTATCCGAGTACTTATTATCCAAAGCTTTGATAAAGGTTATTGTATGTTTTTTATTGTTCTAATTTGACGAATTACTGCTAAATCATTTAAATGATCAATTTATATAAAAAGGTACCATTGTAGTGTTCTTGCAAGATGTCAATGGAGGCGACATAATTTTAATTCTAGTTTCGAATGCCTTCTGGTCAACTTTGGTGACTGTTTGGTCCTAGGCTATGGTGTCGGCGAGATTGCGACAGTGGCGAAAGATAGACAGAGATATAGGTAAGAGACAATCGAGTGTTTGGACATGAGGAACGAGGGTTGTGCCTATTGATGTAGACAGAGCTGAACTGAAGAGAACCAAGTGTTCATTGATGTTTCAGTTTGTTACAACTGTTCAAATGTGCTGTTCCAGAGCAGTTTCAGATCATATTGCACGTTGAATCATCATCGATGCTAGTCCTGATGATGCACCCTGCAATGGGATCCGAAATATCAAACTAAAGTCTATAGAAAACTATAAATAACATTGTTTTAATACATTTTCGTTAATTTGATTCGATTTTCAAAATCTCTTGCAAGTTTTTCCAACGCGACATATTGTCTGATTGAGACATCATCGCGGATGATGGATTTGTAGATATGATGTTATACAAGATCCTCAGATTTATGCATAGGGCTCATTTCAATTGTACAAAACCTTGCAGTTACAGAATACCAGAGGGATTTTTGAATTTATCCAATCTTTTAAACGATGAGAATTTGGTTCCACCGCCCTCGTACTTGGGATGTTCAGTTCAGCTGTGCCTGTTCGGGGTGTGTGTCGGGGTGTTTCGGGATTCGCCCAGGGTAGGGCCCTTACCGACGCAGGGGTTGTGGTTGACCATAGCGAAGATCCGGTCGCAGCGTTTCTTCATGTGGTTGTTGGGGCAGATGCAGCCGAAGAGAGGGGACATGCGCAGGCCGGCCCAAGCTTCGCGACACTGATCCCTGAAATATTGAAAAGAGTAAGAGATAGTAAGGATAGGCACGAGGATATGAATTTACGCAAGAAGGATGGTTATTTAAAGACTAAATTATTAATTATTACAAATCATCATTCAGGCTTAGATATTTAAGTATTTAATATGGCTTACGTAGAGAAAAAGAGTCGGACAATGATATACATGAACAAAATAAGAACTTTCGAGAATATATTACATTTTTAAGGCGAACGTTGTATCTTTAAAACATAGTTCTGTGGTATTTAAATACTAATTAAATTAATCAACTAGAACGATATACAGAAAAAATCTATATATTTATATAGATTTTTTCTGTATATCGTTCTAGTTGATTAATATATTTGTATATTTATATATTTGTTTATTTTTAACCCACCCTTTCCCGGGACCGGTTTAGAAGTTAGGGCTTCCTTGTCGGTCCCACTCATCAAAGTTAATAAATACGCGACTTTAATTCAATTACATTTTTACAATTACAAAACGAAAAAAGAGAAGAAATTCAATGTTGTTATTAGCAATTAAGATTTAAAATTTAGACCCTCCAGCGTCCCTCAAGTGCTATCTTTATTCATATAAATCATATAATATAAATCCATAGAACATAGTTTTACATACAGATGGAAAATTAAGGTGCAGTAGTTCATGGCAGACACTCAGGAATCCATTTATCAAAAACACTCCCAAAAGAGGGACAGTGGACGAGACACAAAATTGATTGAGTCACACTTTCACGGACAGACTAACAGAGTTGCAAAACACGAGGCATAGAGAGTGAGAGGTTGGCGTGTAGGTGGAACTCATCCTCGCCGGCCGGCCTGACTACCCACCTGAGGAGCTCCAACGAGTCACCCATACCCGAATAAATCCTCATATAAAACAAGATTTGTCCCATTACCGTCCTATTATTTAAATTGTGTATTAAAATACCGCAGAACTAGGTTCTGAAAAACTTCACAACATAAATATGTGTCAAAGTTTATCCAAATTTATGGATTTGAATGAGTTTTACTCAAGAGTATTTGAGATTCACCGCAATATAAGTTGATTGCTTTTAAAACTGGAATGATAGATGTATCAATTGGAAAGATTACAGAAAATAAGTTCAAAATTTGTCAAAAATATGAATAGTAAGTGGTCCAGGTTCGAATCCCGGTAGCAACTTAATATTTTTACGATAAATAGATTTTTTCTGTATATCTTTCTAGTTAATTAATTTAATTTATATTTCATAATACATTATTATACGTGACTTTAAAAATAAATTAAGATACAAATGGTGTCCTGCGAGTACAGCTGTCGTCTGAACGATAGTACAGTTTTGTTTTATCTATGCTTGCATTTTTAAATTTAGTATACATTGTTTCCTGAAGAAGATACCATAGATATCGAAACATGTTAATTTATCAGTAAATAGTGGTTTAAACAAAGTGTTTTTTTCTTCTCATTTAAATCTACATTCGCTTCAAATATCTTCATCCTTCATTCTATTGTATTTATTATTGTATTACATCCTTCATGTCAGTATTGCCATATAGTGGCCTCAATCAGATCGTAATGCATCTCCTGTCCTGATCCTGGGTAGCCCTCACAGCCGACTCCAGTCCAGGGTCTCTCCATCACTGTTGTATCACTCTTCCAAGTCATAATGTGGCCAAAGAATTGGAAGAATATTTTTTCACAGTTATAGATAGGGGTTGCTGTGGTTGAATTCGTTGTATGATTGAGGTCTTTGTGCGTCGAAAAGTTCACGGGTTGCGTAACAGCCTTCTCCAGCAATACATTTGTCAGGCGTCTAATTTTCAACTCGTAGCTATCGCGGACACGAAGATTGGAAAGACAAGAGTGTGAACCGATCTTATTTTAGTTACTTGCTTGATATCACTATCTTTCATAGCATAGCATAGCATAACTATAGCACAATAATGCATGCTAAATCTGCAGTTAAGTTGTTGGGCGCACATTGACTCAGATCACTCAATGAATACACAAAACTGTTAGTGCATGCTGCCATCAACTGAGACAGATTAAAAGTATTCAGAGATATCTTCAAGCAGCATCTGTGCTGGTCTGCCAATATATAGCAATCCATTCTAAATGCGGCAACACGTATAATATATGAAGTTTCCAAATTCTCTCATATAACATTCCTTTTTATTATTTTTTCTTTTTTTATTAATATTAAAAATATAATAGAATTTCAATAATCAGTAGATATATATATTTTAACATTTGTTTCTTCTCTATGAGAGTAAGAAGGAGTATATTCGAGTTAATTAATGTTTCAGTTAGTCTGTGTACATATTTTTTTTACTTCAGTTACAAATTTATGATAGTCCGTAATTTTTCTAATTGTGGTAGGGAGATTGTTAAAAAATTTGATACCTTGATAAATATATTGATTTTGAGTTACGGTATATTTAGATGAGGTATATTAATTACGGTTCCCCAAAGAGTTGAATTTAAATTGTGCTGATTGATTTACAAGGCGGCACATAACATGGCGCGTCTGTATCTTCAAGAGCTTTGCATCCCAGACAATTTGAATGGTAGACGTCAAACTCTAAGGTCAGCTTCCACTTCAGCCGTAGTAAGGGTTGTAGAATCGACTAACCGTTACTAAAGATCTAAATTTAGTGATCGGGTGTTTGCGGGTGGAACTCTTAGCCCTCCGTCAGAAGAAACAGTACATCAGAGACTTTATAAGAAGATACTAAAAACGTTAAAATAACAATTTTTAATTTTAAAAATTAACAGGTTTGTATAATGCGCCCCTGAGGAGAAAGTGGCGCTATACAAATTATCCAGTTGTTAGAATGATAGAATATGTGCATTCCATTTGTGTAGATTTAATAACAGAAAAGAAACTGCGACGATTGATATAGTAATAACGCTGACAGTAGGTAATGAAACATAAGTTTCAGTTATTATATTCATGTAACCACGTATTGTAGAATAATTCTATACATAATTGGGGAATTGGATATCATCGGCAGCTACAATAATTCATCACGCCGAACTGGAGCCGTATTGAATCCGCAGCCGAATCGCTCCCACGGGCCATCTAGGAAAAATCGATTTAAAGAAAAAATTATTCTCGACCCGGTGATTGAGTGGCACCATTCTGGAAATGAAAGCGCGGTCACCCTGGGAATAGTCGCTGCAGGGCCGGCCGGGATTTATCGCCCATTTGAATGCCGAATGAGGGCCGGCTGCGGCTTGCGGGTCCGTGAATGATGACGCGCGCCTCGCGGGCTATTGCGCCCCTCAAACTGTGCTCCGCGAATAGTGTAGGTAAAGAAGTGACCTGCTTAATATTTATCATTCAAATTGTCTCTCTCTCGGTCGATGTCCTGAGCATCGTGGTTCTCTGTTCTGCTTCCACAGCGCGAACTGTTTGCCTCGTTTAGTGTGATGTGTAGCGAGTCTTCGGTCGGAAGATGTCCAGCAATCCCTTTTCCATGGCTCTTTGTTTTGATATAATCTATTGTGTGTTCATGTGTGTGTTCCATATCGATCGATGTGCTCATGACTTGACCCTGTATTCTTTCACAGCGTAAACTGTTTCAAATCTTCGCGATCTCGGGCCTTATGTTGCGAGACTCCGTTCGTATCTGTCCTATCCACTCCATATCCTATATCCTGTCCATCGTATTGTATATCCATGTATTTGGTGCATCTTCCTACAAACAAATGAGTACATGATGCCTCGTATACAACATTTTCTGCGGGCTGCATTTAACGGCTAAAAAGAACACCTGCAAGCTCTGCTTGCGACTAATTCCCACGTTATTCGTATGTAAAAACATGTGTTTCTATTTATAATAAAACGCCCTATTTATGTCACATCCGCTACTAAGGACGTAGGCGGATAATCTTCCTATGTGTATAAGACACCGGAAAATATTTTTTAACTAGTTCTCTTCAATAAATCCAATGTAGAACGTTACGTTGAATTGATGTAATTTCTCCTCCTTTCTTATATCATCTAGCATTTCATTGAAAATCTTCATCACATATTTCTGACATTTAGCCTTCTTCCTGAACGGCCGTCTCATTCTATGTCATCCTCTTATATGATTATTTGTTGATGATTTGCCTCAATTTTTTTTATAAATTCTGCCGATATTATTTTATTATGAATTTTATAAATTAATTTCTTCTTCTTTAGTCAAAAATGTAATGTTGCTCTAGTAGTTTATGATAGAAATAATAATAAAGTTGCACACTATTATACAATAATAATAATAATGTGTTTATTCCAGCGTGATTAGGTTTTTTTTAACCCGATTCGCCATCCAAAAAGAAAACCAAAAATAATAAAAAAAAGTTAATATAAAGTAAAAAGTTCACATAAATATACACACAAAATATAAATATTACATATATAACTACTTCAGTCACGACCACTGTATATGTAGCTATTCTGTAGGCGCTGCCATTCTCTAATGCACTAATGAATCTTCTAATAATGTAATATATTTATATTAATTATTATCGACGTTTGATAAGATTCAGGCATGAACTTAAATTGGCAGCTGTATAAAAATATTAATTTTCTAATATTGTATATCAAAAAAAAAGGAGAATCTTCGGGTTATTTAGGCAGATTTTAATGCAGACAGATATCGGTACCACGTTATAAGCCGGAGAATACTTCTCACAAAAGCAAAGGTTCGAATCCAGAATTTGATTAAGTTGTTTATATTAATTAACATTTTAGAAATGAACTTTTATATAGATTAATTAGTAAAATAAAACGAAGCTGTTTACTTCACACTACACTTTAATTAAAATCAGTTTTCGGCGCTTACTGCATCCTTTTCAGTTTTTTAATTTGGAAATAATTGATGTTGAAATAATTTTAATTAAAAATGATAATCGACACTGAGGAAAGAGAATTTATAAAATAATATTTAGATTTTTTCCGATAAATTTCGTTAAATAAAGTGACGCTGCTCTCCCGTCCAGGTAAAACTGTACTGACTCAGATGGGCGGGTCGCGTCCAGAGCGGATCCCAAAAATAAACCTTATTAGATACCCAGGCGGTAGAAGAAAAAGGAAGAGTCCACATTTTGCTGGGAGGAAAGCATAAAAAAGGACGTAGCTGCTACAGATGCAGACGGCTGGAAGACAGTCGCCGTGAACCGGAGCATTAATGAAAATGAGCACAAATTAAATTAATCAACTAGAAAGATATACAGGAAAAATGACTAAATATTTAAAATATCACAGAAAGATCATTCCATATGAAATGGTCTAACATTGGATGAAAACAACTTTTGAAATACACTCTAACCCTTCTTGCAAAAACATCCCCGTGAAGATGGGACTTTTTTAAAACGAAAACTAAGAATTAGTGCTGAATTTCACACTTTAGAAATGCATGTAAGTGAAAATATTCAAAAGCAGTCATGTAGACCGTTTCTTTTTGAACAAATTGCTTTTAACTGCATGTTGATAGGACAAATAGGAGCTGAGATATTTCAATTTCCGAAAACCCTTTACATTGCAAAAATTTAAATATTGGTCATATGGTGATTGCACAAAAAATATGAAAATTTAAATAATGGTCAAACAAATATTTATATAATTTCTGGACCATTTCATATGGAATGACTAAAAAAAAATTTTTTTGCGAAAAAGTCTTTGATCGTTGGTAAAAATATTTTTTCTTCTTGAAAGTACACCACGTAGTAAACTATTTTAATTATTTTAATATTCTGGATTGTTTCACTGTTGCAATAAAAATATTTAAAATTATTTGTCATTTAATGTCATTATTACAAATGTATTGAAAATCCACTCTATCTCTCACTCCTCATATGTCAACAGCGATACAGCCCTGATGATGAACCCTGCAATGGAATCTAAAACGTCGGACAGAGAAGTACATTTTCAATTTAATTTACTTTAAAAAATGGTGTAAAATATTTTAATGAGATAATGTTATATTCTAGAGGAAAAAGGTTTTTTTTCAGTTTACTTCCGTTCGGACCGGAAGCAAGATGGCCGACGGAGCCCGGGCGCAATCGCCTAGAGATTTGGCGGGAGTTGCTGACGCCTCTGCAATTTTTCGCCATTTCCTGACAAATAAAATAGGGCGGAAGTGGACCGAGTAGATGGCGGACGGAGTCCAACTTTGGAAAAATATTTTTATATATTATTTTAACCCGTCCTGGGGTTGGACCGCCCTGTCCCGGTGGGGTCGCAATTATTTGAATTTTTAATGCGAAAAATGTAGGAAAAACTAACACAAACGGGTGCTGTAAATATTTTACGCTGGACGTTTTGCACTGGACGGATTTGTTGACATTTAAAAAAAATCTCACCGACGCGATATATTTATAGCACTTGCAATAAATAAATATGTAAAGAATGCAAAGCTCATCTTAGTCTAGTGAGTAAGATTAGGAAAGAATCACTCCTGGGGTCCTGTTTAAAACCTCAATAATCGGCGAGCTTGTATGAGACGATGTATGAATGTGGACGAAGCGAGAATTGTGTGTCAGGACAGAAGAGTGTGAGGCTCTATCCTCTCTGCTCCGCCCCCGCGGGAAAACGGAGTGATGGTAAATGAGTTAGTTATTAACAATAAATATCTGTAATAATTTTTTATATTTTTTAATAATATTAAAAATATAATACAATTTCAATAATCATTTGTTTCTTCTCTATGAGAGTAAGACTCGTGTATAGAGAAGGAGTATATTCGAGTTAATTTATGTTTCAGTTAGTCTGTGTACATATTTTTTTAACTTCAGTTACAAATTTATGATAGTCCGTAATTTTTCTAATTGTGATGGGGAGATTGTTAAAAAAATTGATACCTTGATAAATATATTGATTTTGAGTTGCGGTATATTTTAGTTTTGGGATATCAATTTGATCTCTATATCTTGTAGATCGGAATTCGCTTCTAAAATTTAATTGATTTTTAATTTTGAAAATTTGAATTATTGAATTTTTTTGTATATGTCTACTATTTTGTGTACTTTATCTTTTATTATCATTTATACTTTTTATTATCATTTTTTGAGTGATTTCTAATTGTGACATTGAAGGTTTATATGCACCTCCCCATCAAATAATACCGTATTCCAAATGTGATTGTGCAAACGCGTAATATATTATTTTCAGATATGTAGGTGATAAGATGTTTCAGAGTAAAAAATATGTAGGCAGTTTTCCTTATTTTGTTTGTGAGATTAATTTATTTGAATAAAGAGGGTCGATGCCAACACCTTCGAGTGTATTTCAAACTATGTGCAAATGTGCCAGCGATTGGTCCATGGCATATATAATATATAAGATATATAATATATATATATATATAAGAGTAAATGAGAAGCTTGAAACATTTTATCTATGGCTTTAAAAATAGGAAACGTCGCAGTCGTGATTTCTTTGTGAACGTGAAAGTTCAGTGGAAAGGGGGTTAGTTAATTAATATTTTTTTGTATTCTGAATACGAAAATTTAATTTCACAATTTAAAAAAAATTGTGAGTATTGAAAAGAGAATTTATTTAATTAAATCCAACAATTTTACAAAACATAGCAGAAAGAAAACTGAGAGGTTTGTTTATAAATTCGCAAAATTATAAAAAAAAGTCATCTTAACTAACGATTTGTCTGTCAAATAAATAATTTTCTTATGCACAATTTAATTAATGTCTTTCTGATATTTAATACTCTCGTAAGTTAATACATTAGTGGATTTATTCATTTTAAATCGTATTATATCACATTTGAATTACAATATTTGTATTAAAAAAAAATTAAAGAAATGTAACTTTTAGAAGACATCGCTGCTGCGGCACTTTTTTTAAAAATAATAGTAATAATTATGGTTTCCATGGTGACAAAGCGGACGTGGAGTGAAACCGGAGAAAAAGTACTGGGTGAATATTATATTCCAGGCCCATATTGATTTTGAATAACTAGAAAACAAAACACTTTTTTTTTATTTTGTTTATATTTATCAATTACTTGGTTTATTACAATTATGTATTAAATATTATATTGCCCAGGTAGCCGCTTCTGGCAGTGGCACAAATGTGTGCCCTTTTAACTATATTTTTGGTAACATACTCGCACACTTGGCGCATTATTTCAACATTTCGAATATTATCCTGTAGCATGTCCTTTCCTTTCAAGTACCCCCACTGAAAATAGTCAGAAGCCTTCAAATCAGGTGACCGAAGAGGTCAGTCAATATTACCACGTTTGGACATACTACGCGAAAGGGACAAATTTCTCGCAAAATTTCAAGAGTAGCTCGGGTTGTGTGTATGGTGGCACCGTCATATTGACACCACATGTGTTGCAGTTCCAATCGACCCAATTCAGTTATTATCATTAATAGTAACAGCATTGTCATTCTTATTTAGATAATATATTTTAATGATTATTAAGGAGAACACATTCTTATTGTGAAGTTGTAATTATTCAGAACATAAGTGATGTTTTAAATACTAAAATAATGTAGATGGCTTTCAAAAATAACGGAACGACAGATGTATTAATTTGAAAAAGTGTAACATATAGGTTCGAAAATTTGTCATGAAAAATACTGGCGTTATAACACAATTGGTAGTGTACTTCCCCGGATTGGAAATAGATATTCAGGTTCGAATTCCGGTAGCGCAAAAACAATATTTTTCGACAAAATTGATTTTATATGTATATATTTTTAATTAATACATTAAATTAGTATATTTTAATGACTTCAACAAGTTGTTGAGGCGTTAGATGGTCCACAATAAATTGTAATCGACTACTCTCTACGACTACAAAATGCGAACTGACAAATGGCGGTTAAACAAATCGGCCTGAAACGTAATATTCACCTGTATAAATTTTGCTCTGCAATCGATTAAAAACAATAATTTAAAAGTTAAATAATATGATTTTAAATAACAAAAAAAGTTAATTCACATCTCTTGAGGGACGGACAATCATTGAACGGATGCAGTCATCCAGTGACATCCGAAGGAAATTAAAAGCCAACAGGCCGCCCTAAAATCCGTTGGATGACAAAATCATCAAATTCAGCAAATAACAACAGAGACTCTTGGGGAGGCCCTCATCCATATCCATCCGTGAATAGAAAACGGAGAAAATAATGATAAATTATATTTACGAGTAGTTAAATACTCTAGGTGCTTGCAGTTTTGTCATCCATGTCGGTACTTCAATACTGAAGATCGTGATTTCCATGAACTCCCGTCCTCTTGACTATGCTCCTCCACTTTTCTCAGCATCCTGCAGCTCTTAGGGCTAGAAGAGGGGGACTCACCCTTTCCCGGAACTGTTGTAGAAGTTTCAACTTCTTTTATAGCAGATAATCAAGTGTTATGTATAGAAGGACAGAAACTAGTGGATACAAGACAGTCATTAAAGGGCTAACTATCAAGTACACTCTCCCATGAAGGGACTTGGACAAAACACAATGATGTATGAGTCACGCCATACACGGTACAGGCCAACGGAGTTACGCGCGATTTAGTTTGTTTTAAGAATTTGACTTATGAAAAGAAGTGAAGTGTCCGCGTTCTCGCTGACACGATCTTGTCATCATCTGCCTAATATACCCCATCTTGTTCCTTGCATTACTAATCACAGAAGCGCCTGTTACCTTTTCCACTCGATCGATCCGACGGGCGGGGGATCTTCCACTTTCTCTTCATCGATCGACGTGGGCCACCGCCATTACTTCCCTGAGCTATCTTCCCTCCTCGAAAGATGCCCAAAAAATTGAAAGATTCATCTCAGGCAAACGGTTGAGAGTCTGTCCTTGATGTTCATTTTCTTTGTTTTAGTAGTTACGATACTCGTCTAGTGATCTAGTAATCGGGGGTTCGAGCCTTGTTCCCGAAAGCTTCAGGGATTGGTTTGATTGTGTATAATTATGTGAATCACTCGGAACGACTGATGTTTATGGTTATGTATATCTATCAGAAGGATTGTTTAAAAGGTGAGACCGAGGGCCCTAATCCTCCTCGGATTCTCACGCATTTATATAAATGTCGTAGTGAATATTAATGTTGCGGAGCGTGCGTGTGTGTATAGCAGTTGAGGTTACGGCTAGAGCAAGTTGTTAAAATGAAAGATGATATACAATCGGTTGTGTTTCGAATGATAACTAAACACAAATAAATGTACACTGTTTGACTGTTAAATTGTAAGTTAAATTTCGTGACTAGCGAAGCTCACTGGAGGCGGTATCGATAGATGCGCCCGAGAAGATGGCCAGGGGAAAATTGATCGCCTCAGCTGACTTCTTGGACCAGTTGCGTCGCGATGTATTGTTGTCTAAATTATGTCGGTATTCGGCGGCGTGGAATGGCTGTAAAATATTTGTTTACACGGCCAGGTCTGTGAGGTGCGAGCAGGCCTCCACAAAGACATCATTAGTCTTATTCGTAGCAATGTTTAGCTTAGTTAGAAACAAAATTTCCAACATAGAAAAATATTGTACTAAGAAGTAATAGATTTGCGAGTTTGCTGTACAGACGATGCGTTATGAAGCTGTATCGACGTGTCCCGACATCCGCGTCGAGACAACCCCTAGATTCATCCCCCACCCCCTCTCTGAAACAGTTTAAACTCTGGACAACTCTATTATTCTTGGCTAAATTAAGCCCGCTACTTCCAGTAGATCCTCGGAATACGAAATCTCATTTTGTGCCCATAAAAAAGTTTAATGGGCGAGATTCAAGTTGGGGAATTTTTAGATGTGTTAAGCAAAGTCGCGATAAAATAAAGTGTGGAAATCTCCATGTTTTTTTACCATTTCTAAGAAATCGTAGCCATTGGTCGTTCTGCAGATGCATTGATCATTGCAGCGGATAATATTTGACGCTATTTGATTAGACACTAATATGAACTAAATGCCGCATTGAGCAAGCTCGTGCAACCTCTATCCGCATGTTTGCAGTCATGATCGCAACCTTAGATTACGAATACGAATGGTCAGATGCTATGTATTCTCGATATTATTTTATGAAATGGAAGCGTGGACACTTACCGAAGAAATGATAAGACGACTTGAAGCATTTGAGATGTGGATCTACAGAGGAATGCTCAAAATAAGCTGGATGGTAGAGTTAGTTACAAATGAATATGCTATATTTTTTAGGAGAACACATTCTTATTGTGAAGTTGTAATTATTCAGAACAGACGGTCTGTGATATTTTAAATATATTAATTATAAAGATATACATATAAAATCAATTTTATCGAAAAATATTGTTGTTGCGCTACCGGGATTCGAAAATTGTCGCTAAAAATAATGCCGCTGTAGCTTAGTTGGATAAAGCACCTCCCCCGGTTAGGGAAGAGATCCAGGTTCGAATCCCGGTAGCGCAACAACAATATTTATCGATAAAATTGATTTTATATGTGTATCTTTATAATTAATATATTTAATTCATATTTAGAATATGTTATAGTTCAAAACAATAAAAATCTGAAAACTTGAATATCTCTGACACGAGCTTGCACCTCATAATGCTGGGAACGATTGCTGGAAGTCGAATCTCTGAAAGTAGGAGAACCAGCCTACTGTAGAACTGCACCGGAAAGCAGTAAACAAAGTGATGATAGCCAACGTCGAATGCACAATTTGCGGATATGGGGAACACGTGTAGACTTCCGGTCGGCAACCCAGAACTCTACATTAAATCATCAGAGATAAAATGAACTGCACTGTTGGAGAAAATAAGGCAGTATGACCGACAAGTCAAACCGGATGGAGGAAGATTTCTGTAAACAATTTTTACATATTTCAATGAGAATTTTTACACAATTTCAATATTTTAAAATTATGGTCCAATTACAAGTGTTTTACGGCAAGGCGTTTGCTAATAAGGCGTGAGTATATCAAAAAAAGACTATTTAACTTTTTCTATATATCATTATGGTACAATCTTTTCCTACGATGGTAAACAAAAACAAATTAATACAAATTAAATGCATCAATTAGAAAGATACAGATAAATTCAACTTATTGAAAAAAAAATTTAACTGCTACCTTAGCTTAACTTCATAAATAATGTATTTATTATCTTTATTTCATTGTTTCATTTTTAAATTAATATTTAGAATTATAAATATATATTTTTTTAAATACATACTGACGAAGCTCGAGCTAAACGAAACCGGTTGCGTGTTTTATTTAATATAAAATATTTAATTTTATATTGTTTACGCGTTTTTATTTAATTAATTTTGAATATGTGCATTCTATTTGTGTAAATTTAAAATAGCAAACAAAAGCGAAACTGCTACTGGTGAAAGACAGTTTCGGAATCGGACGGATATATTTTAATTATAAAAATATTTTGTCTATTATTTTTCGATTGTGATAAAGTTTCGGAGACTGGCCAGCAGAATTTAGAAGCTTCAAGACTGCAAGGAGGCGTCTACCAGCCCAGTTTCACAAGGTTGGTGTATATATGTAGATATCTAAGGGTACATACGGCAACATATATATATTCGCCATTTCTGGAGCTTCTATCTTTCTGAGTTACTAACCTCTTATGCCACAGATTATTGTATCATAGAGAAAAATTAGCAAGATGAAAAATCTATCAAGTCAAAGTTTGGCTTATAGTCTGCTTACAAAATATATATACTTTCCTCCTTTTCTATGTTTTATCGGTACCGGATACTTCAACCCTTTTTAGATGAGTTTAAAAATTCAGCCAAATCTACGATAAGGACATAATTTGTTTAGACATTTTAAAGAAAAGGCGTCACAGAGAATTATATAAGATCCTGTTCAGATACCTTCGGCACACCGCAAGTCACAAAAGATTTCTTTAAATTTGTATTTTAAAAAAATGGATACTTGACTCGATTTACCGTAATTGCGAATTGAAGCATTATTATTTCAGATTCTGAGATCGAGTCTAAAAAAGCCGATAGATTTTCCGTTGTTTTCGTGTTTTAAAGTTTTAAGTATTCTCGTCGCGTATTACATTATCGCCAAACTTTTCCACTTGCTGTAAAAAGGGAATTCGCAAATGGAGTTTCGAAAGGAATGAGTTTGTTTTCGTTTTTGGTCGAAGCGTTTCTTCTTCATTTATGCGTACATACCATCTCAACGATCTTCTCGCTAAAGATAGAATATTATGATTGGAATCCATCACATCTTATATCATACATTCATAACATTGTCACAATACACCAACTGAGTAATTTTTTCAAATCTTAATCAATGTATTCAACACATAAATCACTCGTGAAATGATTGCATATTTTATTTTTTATTAATAATCTCAGACACGTGGACGATACAACTTTGATCGCTGCATCATAAGAAGAAATGGCTGCACTACTCGGTCGCATTGAAGAATACAGTAGAGAGTTGATTCTTGAGAGAAACAAGGAAAAAACAAAGCTAGTTGTTATTGATCGACATAACCAGCTTTCACGAACAGACGCCCTTCCAGACCTTGAATTTATCAAGGACTTTAATTATCTCGGGTCCGTGATTATTGACAAAGTTTGCTACGAGCCAGAAATCAAACGACGCAAAGGTATTGTGACTTGTATAGTTTAATATGGTATGGAATCATGGGCCCTGGAAGCAAAGAAGAGAAGACGGATTGATGCCTTTGACATGTGGTACTAGAGCTACACATTGCGCACTCTTTGGATAGTGAGACACATGAATGACTCAATTTTATAGGAGCTAAACATCGAGGACAGACCCTCAACCGTTCGCTTAAGACGAAACATTCAATTTTTTAGGCGGAAAGATAGCTTAGAGAAGCTTGTTGTGGTGGGCCACGACGAAGGACAGAGAGGAAGAGAAAGACCCCCACCCGTTGGACAAACCGAATGGAAAAAGCAACAGGCATTTCTTACATTGTCTCTTTGCGCGCTGCGGTCCAGTAAACTCAGTGTACATGAGACTTTTTCGATTTTTAAGTCGGATAAACATGAATATTTTACATTTGTAGCGACCATGATTCAAATCTACCGCCATCTCAGTCGACATCGACGCTAGCGACAGCGCTGCCGGCTGCTGCCACAAGTCTGGCTCAATTCACCGCCAGACAAGCTCTCGAGTTTCAGCGTTTCACGATGGTGGTCTTGCCGGCTCGCCTTAGCCGAGCAAGACCATCAATTCATTTCATTTCATCATTTCTTTCATCTTAATTCACTGTATTCATTTCTATCTGTCTTCATCGCATTTATCATTTGTCACAATAAACCTCAACACACGCGCCAATCATTTGTATATCATTTAACCACCGTCATAACCCCCAAACATTTATTAATCATTAAAATAATAGTTCATATATATCAATTAATGTGAAAAAGTGTTAAGAATGAGAAAAACATTGGTCACACGGAACGACAGCACAAAAACGCATAAGACACATCTCACTCGGTCAGCTCTTGCTCTGCCACTAATGCCAGCAGTCTACTCTCCCCGAGGCTTCTCACCTCGCCCGTTCCGTTCGGAGCATTGACGGGGCGAGGCGCTCGAGGCAAAGCGAGATGGCACGAGATGACCCGTGTCGACGAGAATAGGCGATGCAAACTGAGAATCGCAGTACATTCACGTGCTCGGCTCCTCTCGCCGCGCCCTGGCGAGAGTGGACTGCCAGCATAACTAAAGTGACGATCGGCACCCCGCGCCCCGCGCACTCCACACCACACACACAAATCACGTCAGGTTCTTTGAGAAAACATTTTTATTATTGCGTATAGTTAATACTTATATATTGTAATTATTTTATCCTATACATAAATAAAGTATGGAGGAATACCTAAAATGTGAACTCTGTATTTAGTATATTTACAGAGATATTGACATAATTACATCACCGGAGAGGAAAGGTTAATCAGTCTAGTGTTTCTGTTTTTATTAAATATTCTAAGGTCATATAGTATTTTCAAAGTTTTATTTTGAGTAGGTCGTTGTTCATATAATATCAGTCCCAATAATGATCCTTGAGGAACACCATGCTTCACATTGACATATACACTTGAAGTTGCTGAGAGCTGATTACAATTGTCTATATTTAGATATAATTGTGAAAAGAACAATGCGAACTCGGTGACAGCGTCAAGTGGGCGGAAGTTAATGGCGATCACGATCCTCAGTCATGAGGGACCAAGCGGATGATTAAGAATTCTGAAAGCTTTCATTCGGGTATTAAATTAGAAATATCCAATCGTGTTATCACTAAGCCGAGGTCCGGAAGAGAATTGGTATGGCCAAGTCCGTCGACTAAAATTTGGATGAACCATTCCATCTTAAGAAATGCAAAAATATAATTGATTCTAGTATTCTCCGCAGCTACGTACGAAGTCGAAACATGTACCCTTAGAAAGAACATGCCTTTGAGGCGAGGTGTAACGGTGCAATGTCTCAATTTTCAGGAACTCCGCATTAAAAAAAGACTACAATATGAAGAAAAATAATTATTTCATACTTCAGGCATGTTGCTAGAAGAAGTGGAGAAATTGGCCATCACCGTGAACGTACGAGGGGGAGGGGGAGAGGTAAATTTTCAGCACATCAACCGCAAGAGAGAAATAAATTATTTCACTAATTTATTTGAGTAGTGGGTTTGTTTTTAACACATTTCCCATGTCTTATAAGAGATATTTTAAAGTTTTGCTTAAAAATATTATCATCTCTTTCAAGTAGTCAAAAAAAAAAAAACTATTCCTTTTGAAATAATGTCGTACGGAAAGAGACACAGGCATTTGTTTTTTCAACCGAGGAGCACCCGTCCAACTTTCAAAAAGTGCCCCGAGGCACATTTCTGCCCATGACATGTTGAACATTCGCTTTTTGAGAAGTTAAATAATTGTGTCACTTTCGAAATACTTCAGATTAACGTTTTTTTTTTATTTTCTCAAAAGTTTAGTCGACTCACTGACTCGTAAACGTTTTATGTCTTCATGATCGATTTTATTTTATATGTTCTGTTAGGAGAATATTCCGAGCTGTGAAAGAAAATGAAGTGTAACGTAGGCGCGAACTTTACGACCTATATGATGAGCCCAAAGTCACAAAATTCATAAAATTAGGTAGGTTTGGGAGCGAAGGCCTCGTACAGCGTGTGAATAATACGCGACCCCCAAAATGGCTGCCCAATAATAAACCTGAAATAAGACGAAGAATGGGTAGTAAACCCAAAATGAGGTAGCCGAATAATATAAGTAAAGAGCTTGTGGAAGTCGATTGCCTCCGCAATCATCATCACCGCCGACGACCTCTGAAAGCACCTCACAGTTACCTGTGCATAAAGCAGGGCTCCTGACAGCCACAAAAAAGCCCGGTACCGACGACGCGGTATGCCACAACAACCATCAGGCCAGCTCTTGAGCGCCACCCATTCCGCGGCTGTCTTCCCGTCAAGATCACCACTCGGCGTAGACTTCTTATTGCATATTTTCCAAATTGTAACTGTGTTCAAGCAACAAAAGACTTCTGTCAAGCTTGTGGTCTAGTGGTTACAATATTTAATGATTTTACTTTTACCATGTATTTATTATATATTGTTCGTTTTATCTTATTTTATGTATTATTGTAATACATTATGTCTAGTTAAAATGTTCAATTGGAGTTCAAAATAATAATAAAAAAGCTGGACCCGGTTAGGTTAGGTTAAGTTAGGTTATACAGCTCACCTGTCGTCCATGCGGCAGTCACCGTCCCTGGCGCGGCAGGCCGATTTGAAGGTGTCGAAGAGGGCGGCGCAGGACTTCTCCCCATGGCAGACGTTCAGGGCATAGTTGCAGGTAGGCAGGGCCTCCACCGGGTAAGGGTCTTTCTCTGCAAACGAAATATAATAAAGTCAAATGAAAGTTTTCTAGATACTGAAGAAACAATGAAGCTTGTCAAAATAAATAGAAGCCCCACCTCGCGCTCCATCTTGAAGAGTCAGAGATGACGTAAGATGGGGACGGGAACGAAATTACAGTTGTGTGTAACAATACTAACGTTTGAGAAACCCCGATACTCAAAGAATATTCAATTAATTGCACATATTTACTCAGTTTAATGTTGAATCTATATAACTACTTCTTTCTTACATCTGGCATTTCATTAAAAATCTTCATCGCACTGTACATCACCGATTTCTGACATTTAGCCTTCGTCTTGAATGACATTGTGTCAGTCTATCTCTTCCTCTTGTATGATGTTCGTGTTCATGCTAATTCGCTTAAATTTTACTCACTTTAAAAATAAACACCATTACATTTAATATATTTTCTATACTTTTAAAATTAGCAATATTATCTTTGTGGTTAAAATTCATATTTTTATTTATTATCTTTGTTTTATCAACCACTAAATTGAGTTTAAATTTAGTGGTTAATAAAACAAAGATAATAAATAATATATTTTCTAATTAAAGGTCTTTCGCCATTGTACTGATCCGATAGTATTATTTTCGAAGCTATATTTTGGAGCACTTATAATAGTTGCATATATTCTTACGGGGCAATAAATAATTATTTAGAACTGTTTAGTTAAGTCAACTTGTAATGCATGATTTATTTCCATTAGTTTCGGTCTCCAGGGACATTAATAAAATATGCATTTTATTTATAACATATATTTTTTCAATATTGTATTCTCAAAATATAAGAATCCATTAAATGAATTGTAAATATTGCCTCGAGTTAATATTGTTTGCAGGCAATTGCCAAAGGGTTGTAGAAAACAGTCCCACAAGAATCCATTTTATAACTAAAGCTATTTCAGTTGATTTTTTTCAAATTCAAATGAAATTTTATCACAAATAAATCGACCCTCGTGACGTAGTAATACTCGTGTATCTAGAGAATGAATTTACCCAGGGAATTGAGGGACATGTATTAAATAATTAAATGTGGGTTAAAAGACATAACGATAGTTCTAAATGAAGTATGACACGAACAATGTAACTGCGGTGGTTTCTTTTAATATCAAGTGTCGCACGTTGTATTCACGCCACGGCGAGATGAGATTTTAGACTATTGAGACTACCTCTGCAACAATACTGTATATCGTCGAAAATAAAATATATAAAAATACTATTACACACAGTTTCTAAGTGATTTTACATGTAACAACACTGTAAACAACGTTATCAATGACCTATATATGTATACCTATCAACATTCGTAAAAAAACGATTTACAGTGTTCTTGCAGGGGAGGGTCTCAATTTCTGTGACAGTGATTTTGCTCCCATGAGATTCTTCGGAGACAACTCTCATTAATTTGATTCTCCTCAGCGGCTGTCAAAACGGGATAAATGTTTATGACTTATTGGCTATATTGATTTTATAATCAGAGCGGAGATTTTAAAATTGATTTTTTTTATTTATAAAGAGCTTCTAAAACATACAAACATGATTAATGAGCTGGAATAATTATATTTTCCAAAACCGTTGTGGAAGTTTTAACTCTCTTTATCGGTTATACACAATAATATATATTTTTAAATTTATTAATCTGTTTTAAGTACAATGATACGAAACAATAATTTTTTTTTTTTGTTATACACTTCTCTAAAAAGCTTATACTTGTGCATGGTAATGCATAATTACCGCGAGTTTGTATTAAGTAAACAAAACTGAAACTAATGTGATACAATAACATTAGTCCTTAAAACACAAGTTTATAAACAAAATCACGAACTAATTTATATCTAGTGTTTTTTTATTGTTTGAATAGAGTGAACAGGTACACGCCATGTAACAAATAATAGTCAATTTGGCAATTAAAACTGTGCTAGATAAGAGAACATAAACTAATTATTTCATAAACAAGGCCATATTGACTGTCTCGACCAGACAGTCTGCACTCTTTCACATTCCTGGAAGTAGAACATCCTACACACTAAACTCATTCGTTCACCGTTCATGCAAATACTCTAATGAGAAGATAACATAACTTTTTCAACCCTCACTAATCACCCTTACAACACTAAAATAAATTTCTTTATGAGCCTCTACATTTTCAATTTGAACCATTCATTCTACCTACAAACACATTTTGCTCTTCCTTTACCGCAACGACAGTTTGAACCTCCCCACCCTTTCTCCCACCAGTTTTTATCTTCTTCTACTAATATTATATTACCTTATATTGTAAACTGCTATACTATATTCACGACTACTTTGCCTGAACCAATCTGTGCATGTTTATAATTAGTTTAATACGCTATATATTATGCTAGTTATGTTATGATTATTTAAACTGTTAAAATCCTCTTAAATTAATATTTATGGAGGAAGAAAGAAGCATGGAGGCGTGGGAGTTGACTGCAGTACGCTGGCAGTACCGTGCCGGGGACGGCACGCCCGTTTCCAGTGCCCATCTCGTATATATAAAAATATTTAAAAAAACGAAGTAAATAGGTAACACAAGGTAGCCACTATGGGGCCAAACAATCTGAACACTCCCATAGGCGAATAAAACGAGACACAAATATGTTTTGAGTTACGCCAAGCTCGGTACAGGCTGATGGTATTACGCCCACAGCATGCAGATGATCAGTAAAACAAATATACCATTAGGGAACAGAGGACGCCCAAAAACCCCACCTTAGATCCTGTTTGAACGACAGAGTTTTCGGTATCTGGACACGTACTCCGATGGTCCGCACGAAGCGCTCTTGGACACACACTTTGGTGGTAGCGTGAAGTGTCAAACAAGCATCATGCACAAAAAGCACGATGTACACCACTAATCGGTTCGCACGGTACCGAGAAACCGATTACACACACAGTACAGTATCAGCCCCATACAGCAGGACAATACTTCAAGCCAACAATTCATTCCCACACGGCAGGACGAAATTGGCGGCAGTCAACTCACCCAAAACGGTAAACGCTATTTTCAGTTCGACGTAACTTCAACTGAACCAAAAACCATACAGAACATACCTACAAAAAATTTCATGTTCTGGTTTTAGGGTGAGGGGGGTAGTGGATAGGTAATAGACAGAAATTACCGACCTACGTATGTCATATTCGCATGCGCACGCATGTCGATCGGCGATCCATAAATAAGTTACAAAGATCGAACAGATCCCATGATAATTCACAATCAGCCACAATCAAATTGCGTTCAGAATCGCCCCGTTACGCATACATATGTCAATTTAAATATTATCTAGTAGAAATTTAACAAAATAATAACAATGGTTCTAGGTGACGTTTGTGCGCACGTGACAATTGTCGCTTTCGAATCGAACGTCGAACACGCCGATTTGAGATTTTGTCTCTTTTTTCCAATCTCGAGCTGATCTCGGAGTATATCTCTAGATCAAAATCTCAAACGTGTACATGGTACTGAAATTTATTGCAGCTAAATCTGTGATACCTCAGTAATAAAAATCACGTAAATTACAATATTTTAAGCTACAAGTCTGCTATGCGTTATCCTTCGAACACGACGCAGACGCTGCCCGCCATCTTGTTAATGAAAACGAATTAAAGATGTATAAAAAAATTGCGCCAGCTAACTCTCACTCCGGCGAAACGCGACAATGGAAATACCTGAAAATACGTTTAACAGCGGGCGCCTGGCAGCACTCTGACGGATGAGTTTTAATTTGCCGGCGGTATGACAGCACTGACATTTGACAGCTGGATATTTCACGACACAAAATGGCGGCTGTCTACCGGCGGGCATCGCCGTCACCTGTGACAGATCGATAGGTAATTCGGGATGAAATATTTAATACAGGAATGATCACAGTCTTTTGGAAGAATATATTTTCATTCCGCAACCTCCCGTTTCTCACTCCAATGGACGCGGAGCGCGAGTTTTCCTTTGGTGGATACATTTTGAACTGAATATCCAATGTGTGATATAAAATCGTAAGTCAAACAAATGTTAAGATGAATTGTTGACGCAGCAACAATCCCTGATAGGAACACCAGGTCTCGAACCCGAATATTTATATTGCCAGTAGACTGCTCAACCAATTTATTACAATTAGTTCTTACTTGTAATACTTGTAAGAATCAGAAGGTTACATGTGTGAGAGTCTGGTGCCCCCAAATAGTTCACCCAATATTCACGTGTTCTTTTGATCATCATTTTGATCTGAGTGTGTGGGTAATTTTGTGTGTGAACAAGAAAAATTCCATACAGTTGATAGAAATTTATTGTTACTTGAGCGTAGTTATAGTTAGAATATATGCAATTAAACGCCTAAATCGAGGAGCGTTTGGCAGAGATTTTGACGAGAAGGCAGCCACGAGAGGAGTGGCGCTCGGGAGCTGGCCTGCTGGACGGTTGCGGTTGATGGTTATTGTGGCAGTCGCATCGTCGATGTGAGTGGTGGATGCCCCAATCTTTATCTATCACTCACGGGTCCGATTCAAAACGAACACTTGGTTTATTGTCAGGCGCAGTTTACAATTTTGGAATAGGTAAGCTGTAGGTACAATAAATTTATTACACGCAAATAGTTTACGGAGGTATTTCTTGTCGCTGTTGTTGGGAAGACGGCGGTGAGAAAAGTGAGATCTTTCCGTTCGTGTTGTTATATATCGTTGATACTGGGAGAATTTACGGCTGCTAGGCATTTGATTTCACGCACCAGTATCTGCAGGGTGCGTTTAATAACGCTAAGCGGTGATAACAAGATTGGAGGCGATAGATCTTCACAGCCTTATCAAGTTTTTCGTCCTGGATTTCTAATACAAATGTGTTTTTAAAGAGATTGTCGCTTCGCTTCACCTTTGATGTGTAGAAATTATTGACTAGTTACAATAATAAATGTTTTCATTCTACAGGAACTTCGCAGTAAAGAAACGAAAAAAAATCTAAGATCGAACCGCATATCTTAATTGCTAGACGACATCTTAATTCCAGCATTTGCGATGAGAATTGTAAAGAAAAGTAAAACCCACCGCGACCTCTGTCTCATTAACGGAAAAACGTCAAATAATTATCTCGGAACTGCTTCCGTAGAGGGTGTAAAAAATCTGATTCAAAAGCTAATTTATCAAGCAGGCATTTGTGTAAACCACGGGGGACATGATCCAGCCTGAATAATCCGGCAAAACACTTGTTTTAGGAGAAAAATGCTTTATCGTGAGAACCAAAAACTATTTTTTTGTCTTACGTATGTATGTAGGTACGTATTACTGCCTACTTTAATACTTTACTAATTTAAATACCTGAGAACCGATCATTTTGATAAGGAAATGTGACATTAAACTAATTTTGCATCGATTTATTGCATGTACCTGCCAGAAATACTAGAATTATTTTATCATATTATTGTAACAGTACAGGAACGGTTGCTCGGTTTCATTCTCCATTAAACAGAATACAAAACTCGGGTAACGAATATGCGAACGTTTCTGATGTGTGGAACATAGAATTACCGAAATGAGAGGAATTCTTACATATTTGTTTATGACTGGCAGATAGGAAGAACTGATTTGAGACCAACACAAGCTACGAAGAATTTTAACTTTTATCATGTACTTATTGTACTATCTAAAAAAATATTTATATATATTATTAAACTGTATACAATCGATTGGTCGCTCACTTTAGGTTGCAGACCTTCGAAAGTAAAGTCATGCGCGCGATTTACGATACAATACGTGATAACCTAACTGAATCATGGTACGTGGAACTTTAGGAACTATTTGAATATTATATTTTAAAAAAATAACTCCATAGAATATTAGAGAGTTAATTCAATGCATTGATTAATTTTCTAAAACATACCCAACTCGCAACAGCACAACAGCAATGACTGTTAAATCAATGAGTGGTCAGGTATGGAGGCTGGGCTAGTGCGCGCTCTGCAGTGACCTGATAACAGATGGAGGATGGAATTGAATCGAAGAGGCTCGTGCAATAACGAAAGCGGTACAATATTTTCAATTCATTTTGCGTTAAAACAGACAGTCTTTCGAATGTTACAAAGTCAGCCTACATTTCACCCCATGTCCGTAGAATGAGGCACCATGACATAAATCTCAAGATTTAATTGAAATACATCTGAATACCGCGTACACGTGTTGAGATTTTGATCTGAGATAAAATCAGAGATCAGCCTGAGATTGGTAGAATGACGCAAAAATTAAAGCCGAGTTCACGACATTACATTAGACACCTACAACTAAAAAGTAATACAAACAGGAGGCATTAAATTACAAACATTTCATTTTAACTGCTGCCGGCCAGTGGTGTAGTGCTAAAAAAAAAAAAAGTACCGGAACGCTACTACCCTGAAAGGGTGGCGTTCCGGAACTTCCAGTACTAAATAAAAATAACGTTTGTTTTCTTTTCTCGGACATGGTTAGGTATTTTTTCGTATATTAATTAATACACCTGTATCTCTCACACAAAAATCATCCCACAAACAATAACAAAAAGGTCTTTACAAAAAACACAAATAAATAGTTAAAAACAAACAAATCAACTCCTCTGACTCAACTAAATATTAATGTTTTCAATTTGAGCTCACTCAGGTTCATAAGTATATTTATAATGAATTTACCTGGTGTTATTTATTGTTGTGTAAAGTGTATTCAGGATCAGCTTTGAATTTAAGTTTTCTTAGAAAATGTCGTAAAAAGAACCGGCGACACGACTATTCACATGTACATGTGTTTTGTTGCTAATATTTAGTTCTAACAAATCATTCCGGAACGCATTCCGGCTCCATTACATCACAACATCAATGGTGACTGACATATGATGTACAGCAAGCGTAAGGAGAGGAGCGAGAGCGTACACGGTGAACCACGAAAGCCGAAATTTGTCTTACAAAAATTTCATTGGAGCCTCTTGCATAAAGTATAAAGTCAAAATCTCAAACATGGGCAAAACCTGGATCTCTTCCCTAACCGGGGGAGGTGCTTTATCCAACTAAGCTACAGCGGCATTATTAAAGCACCTCCCCCGGTTAGGGAAGAGATCCAGGTTCGAATCCCGGTAGCGCAACAACAATATTTTTCGATAAAATTGATTTTATATGTGTATCTTTATAATTAATATATTTAATTCATATTTAAAATATCACAGACCTATGTTCTGAATAATTACAACTTCACAATAAGAATGTGTTCTCCTAAAAAATAATAAAGTTGTATCAATGTGTCCAAAATTTAATAAAAATGAATTGATAATTCTGGCGTCTACTATCAGATTTACTTAAAGGTATTTGAGATTCTGTAAAAATAATAATGGAACGATTAAATGTATTGATATCTAAAATAGGTAACATATAAGGTCGAAAAATTATCGCTAAAAATAATATCGCTGTAGCTTAGTTGGATAAATCACCTCCCCCAGTTAGGGAAGAGATCCAGGTTCGAATCCCGGTGGCGCAACAACAATATTTTTCGATAAAATTGATTTTATATGTGTATCTTTATAATTAATATATTTAAGATTGTAATGTATTCAGAATGCATATCTAAATTTTCACATATTGCACCCCTTTTAAGTGACCTGCATCGGCTCTACCTGAAGGAACATCACGGTGTCCTTCGATGGAGCCGTGGCTTGTTGTATATGAGTCATTTACTTCCAAACCTCTCTATAATCAAAAATGAAATAAATGTATATTTGGATGCAGTTTTACTAGGAAAAAAATTAACTTGCAATTGGTTCAAATACTGTATCACAAATAGTAATTTAAGTAATAAAACAAACAAAAACAAGTTTAAGTTTTGTGTCAAAACCGTCTACCTCTTACCTCTACATACTTAAACCTCCAAACGGCTCAATAATGAAACTGATCATTTGTTTTAGTCGTATTTCAGTGGCTTGTACCAAAGAATATAAATTTTGTAATATCTAAAATTGAATCATTTCATGTTGTATTGATATGTACACCGTATCTTCAAAATATCTATTGGAGCATTTAGATTAAAAAATATATTTTTAAATGTTTTTCGTGATTTCTGGGTTTTGTTTAAAATCCGTTATAGAGGGGTTTTGAATTAAACAACTCATATACTCGTATTGAGTATATTCCGTGCTGAAAAGCACTATCCTGGAACTGCACATCTTTCCACAGATTGTGCAAGATCATCCTTCCACACGTGTTGGTCATGGGAGTCTCTAATTTATTTTTTTTCTCTTTTTTTTCAGTGAAGCCTTTGCACTAGACCACGTGCCGCAGCTTCCCAGTGTTTACAGCCTATGCTACATTTAGTAGAGATTTGCCTTAAGAGTATGTTTGTATTTTTGTCATACAACAACTACACAAAAATAGCTCATATCATGCAGTGAGCGTCATAATTGGTACTATAGGAAGGTAATTTCAAAACTTAGGGCCGGTTGTGTGATCAGTAGTCATTTTTACTATAGTAACTTTTTACCATTACCCGTGGTAAAAAACGTTTGCGTGTTGCGGCTACAATACTCTAGATTTATTTATTCCTATATATCTTCCTTGAGTATTTGTTGAGATATTTCTTTAGGTAATATTTGTATACTAGCAGAAAAGCGACACAATTACTGCTAGGCCATGCGGGCAGCTATTTTGACCACTACGTGACCGATGGTGGTCGCTGCGCGGCCAGTACTATATTACATTACTTTAATAATGAACCATGTAGTGTACTTTGTCTTTGTTTCGAGTAATACAATAAAATATATTAGTAAAATGATATATAATAATAATATACATATGTACACCTATTTTAAATTAATATAATTATTAAGAAATGCAACAGTATGGACAGGTTAAACAAATAATTTAAAATCTCAAGTGAATCCGATATTTTGTATAAAACCGTTTTGAAATGCAATCGTAAAATGATAGATCAATCATATCCAAGAAGAGCTACGAGTATCAAACAACACGCCATTTTTATTATCGAATTTTTTTTTT
Organism: Eubasilissa splendida; assembly: GCA_031772225.1. Lineage (NCBI taxonomy): Eukaryota > Metazoa > Arthropoda > Insecta > Trichoptera > Phryganeidae > Eubasilissa > Eubasilissa splendida. The sequence continues at coordinate 14,215,887 of CM062870.1, forward strand.
ATTATGAAGTATGAAATGTCTACATATTAATAATTTTTGGTTGTCACTGGTTTACACACCACGGACTTCAATTACACAAAGGTCGCTTCTACCCTTTCACCATATTAATGAATACACTTTTCAGTATTAGATTTCATCTCTTTCATTGGAACCATCATAAATGATTAAAGTGCTATTGTTTCCTTTGTTTGCTACAAATAAACATTTTTATTGTTTATATACATACACACATGCGTGTGTGTATTCACTGAGCAGGCTTTTTTAAAGCTGATTTAGGGCCCGAAGCAAAGATCAACGTCGATAACGAGTCAATTTCGCAAATATTTATTTTGAAATTGACTCTAAGCAATAAAATATTGTGTTCTGTTACAACCTGTGAGTACTGGAAAAGTAGGCCTATAAAAAGTAGGAAACCGAGGCCGACGTTTCGGTACGATAACACGTGCCATTTAAACCGTACTTTTTAGAGGAAAATATAAAACTATGGAACAATACAATACAAATGTCACGTGTTACGTGGGTCGAGAAAAAGATTCCAAGATTATTAAATGTATAAAATCCGCTACCTGTGGATAGTCCGCGAGTTAAAATAAACCAAATGACAGAAAATTAGTTTTCTTGGTAATTTTCCAGAGTATTTATGGAAAAAAATGTTTATAGTACACACAAGAGCCGCAGGGATACACGCCTACAGGGTGAGTAAAGAGTTTAACCCCTTAAAAATAATTACAAATAAATATCACAAAGACTAGTATTTTACGGGTAATTTTAAATATTCTTTCGTATAAATTTTACCACGGCTGGTCAAAGATCTCTCTAACCTCTTTATTATGATGCTGAAATATAAAGAGCGGGAGTCCAAGAGGATAGCTTTAAAAATATGGCGCTGGCGATGCTCCATGCTCCGCATACCGTGAAGAATTGAAGAATTATAATCTCCCATCGGTTTATCGCCATCTCCCCACCGCTGTCTACTGACTCAATTTACTTTTGTTCTCGTTTTAATACGGATGACTGGCGTGCATGTCTTAAGAGTACCAAAAATCAAGTTTTGGAGATGGTCAAAGACAGTGGAAGAAGCATGAAAAGTTTGTGGAGGTCTATCACCTCCATAGCAATCATTACAGCCGACCCCTGAACGCACCTCACATTTACCGGTGCGTAATACCAGCGTTCCTGACAGCCGCAAAAACACGCCCGGTACCGACGTGATAATAGACCCACTCGTGAGCGTTATTTCTCTCGCTGCCTAGAAATTGTGTGTAATATAATTTTTATTTATTTTATATGGTTGTGTAATATTCCATTGGATACCCAAGTTGCAGGGATGGCCTCAATTATTAATTGTTATTCTGAGCTGTTTGTTCTGTGGGCTCTCCGTGAGACTTGCAACGTATGTCGCGTAGCATTACGCGTCTTATCTCACTGATGTGTATATTTGGATATAGGAGTAAATAGAGAAAATTTAAGAATGTAAAATAAGGAACTGAATCTGTATAGTAATCAAAGTTATTTATAATTAAAACAGCGTAAACAACATAACACGCATTCGTTGATCAAGTGGTTAAGATACTCGAACAGGACTTATTGGTTGGTGGTTCGAGCCTCGTTCCAAAAGACCCAACAATTTAGCCCTATTTTCAAAGCACAAGCGTTTAGCTTAGTTTAAAAACAGTAATAATATTGATATGACACATATTTCGTGTATACATCTCTATTTTTATTAAATATTGTTTAATGGTGAGTTTTTCGTATTCACCTTACAACAGTGTGGTTGGTATCCACTTTGTACTACGCATGGACCCTTGACATTATGAAGCATCTATATTTATCGAGTAAACACCGAGAAGCCCGGAGGCTGCGGAAAACTCTGGGAAATTTCATCTCTAGAGATGACATTCATTTAAGCTCATTCTAAGCGCATAATCAACTAATGGAAAAATTATTCTGCCAAACTCCCTCAGCGCGATTTAAGGGTTCTAAAAAAATAAATATATTATGAAGTGAGCGAGCAAGAGGATGCTCTTCTGCGAAATGGATATACCAAATAAAGGAGTTAACAGGGCCATCTTTAAACTATGCCATCAAGATGGCTCAAGACCGGGAGGAATGGAGACGTCTTGTGCACCGAGTGCCAAATCCCTCAGGGCACTGCGACGTTCAGCATTGAGCAAGATGAAGATTAATAAAAAGAAGTATTTCTTTGTAAATACGTGGTAAATTTATTTAATATATTAACTGTTTTCGAGATAATTTTGTAGTACTCCATAATCACGTATGTGAAAATATAACATTTGTTTTTTTATTCTACTCGTTTAATTTACATGAGACGCATTTCGCCATGTAAGGGCATTATCAATCTAATAATTTAACTTAACAACAAGGGTTTTATTTTCACATATATGACACGTATTTAAGTTAGTTAATAAATAACGAAAAGGAAAGAAAGGAACATGCTCGATGCTTTCGAGATGTAATGTTGGCGTCGCATGTTGCGTATACCAAAGACTGATTAATGTCTCCGTTCTTCAGGAACTCCACACTTTAGAAAGGCTTTCCACAACATGCAGGTAAATAATTCTTTCATACTTTGGGCATGTTGCTAGAAAAGATGGAAACACCCTGGAGAAATTGGTGATCGCGGAGATCGTAAAGGATGGTAGGTGAGAGGTCGATCTCTAACAAGATGAATAGACCGAATCTAAGACATCGCCGAAAATAAGGGCGAAGGCAAGCAGTTCACAATGTAGAAGCAGAATAGAAGATAATGATGTTCGGTCGTGAGCACAATGATGGGATTCAATCGTAAACAGTGCATTAAAATACACTATAGATTAGTCTACGTATATTGTTCATTTAAAGAAAGGATCGCTTAGGTGGTTTGATCATTTGGAACGGATGAATGAGAAGAGAATATATATGGCGCAAGTGTTGATGGTATTAGAAATAGAGGACGCCCACGGGAGACTTGGCCAGATGCTGGAGGATGGTCCTATAAGAAACCTAAATAATCGGCGAGCTTGTATGAGAAGATGTATGAATGTGGATGAGGGGAGAGTTGTGTGTCAGGACACACCCGCGAAGAAACAGCGTGATGGTAAGTTAGTTAGTTCATTTAAAATAACAACAAACCATTACGCAGTCTTATCCAATAAACATTAAATAAATTATATAAAAGTATTAAAGAGAACACATTCTTATTGTGAAGTTGTAATTATTCAGAACAGACGGTCTGTGATGTTTTAAACACTAATTTAATGTATTAATTATAAATATATACATATAAAATCAATTTTGTCGAAAAATATTGTTTTTGCGCTACCGGGATTCGAACCTGGATCTCTATTTCCAATCCGGGGAAGTACACTACCAATTGTGTTATAGCGCCAGCATTTTTCATGACAAATTTTCGAACCTATATGTTACACTTTTTCAAATTAATACATCTGTCGTTCCATTATTTGAAAGCCATCTACATTGTTTTTACGGAATCTCAAATACCTTTGAGTAGACCGACTGCAGACGCCAGAATTATCAATTTATTTTTATTAAATTTTGGACACACTGATACAACTTATATTATTAAGGAGAACACATTCTTATTGTGAAGTTGTAATTATTCAGAACATAGAAAAATACTGGCGCAATTGGTAGTGTACTTCCCCGGATTGGAAATAGAGATCCAGGTTCGAATCCCGGTAGCGCAAAAACAATATTTTTCGACAAAATTGATTTCATGTGTATATTTATAATTAATACATTAAATTAGTATTGAAATAAAAGTAATCTATCGGACAGATGTGTCATGATCCTGGCGGCCAACTGACAGGTCTATTTCTGGAAATGGTTGAAACGTTAAATGCTGTATTCAATAAATCGATAGTCCGTCTCAGTTGCAGCGTGCCACGTGGTATCATTCTGTTGAAACCGAATTTAATTGAGATTAATGTTATGATTAATGACTATGTCAATGATTATGTCAACTACAGATTGATGATGCTGGGAAGAGAGCACTCTACTGGCGGCTCTCCCTCGCACCTCTCGCGACCTGGACAGGGTGAATTTCTGCCGGTCTGTGACCGAGTTCTGCAACTGCAATACATAAATGTGACGTCTACCCGCCCCTTTTAGGGGTGCGTGATTTCTATAACTTCTCTCTGGCTGCCCTCTGAATTTGATATGATAGCGAGTCTCACGTCAAACTGTACAGGTATAGCTCTGGTACGATGATACCGGAGCCAACCTATGATGGTATTAAGATGTTAACTGAATGTAATAAAAAAATGATTGAAGAATCGAAACGAGAGTAAACAAAACGATTCGGGATAGGGTGGAAATAAAAAAAAAATATAAGTATATATATATATATATACATAAGATTTTGATAATAAGTTTTAATAACTGGTAAACGTTATTCCAATGTGAAATGCTCCATGATAAAATGGCAGACCATACTCAATTAAAATACATTTATATATAATTGAAATATAGGTATAGCAAACCTAATGGAATATCCACACACGCAAAACCGAACACATGGTGTGAAGCAAATCGCAAAACAAAATAATCCACTCACCCTTCTTGAGAACAAAGACGCAGGGATGGTCGAAGAGAAAGTCCCGGAAGGAGTTGCACTCCGGATCCACGTTGGGCTCTCTGCAGAGACAGGTCGGCTTGAAGAACGGGAAGGCCTGCAGAGTGCGCAGGGCGGCCTGGCACTTGGTGACGGTCACCGTGGAGCAGGCCACTGAAACAACAAATAAAGCGTCACAAAAAATGGCGAACAATAAAAAAAGATGGCATTACAGTGTTTGCGCGCTTTTGATATCTTTCGATTGTTAGCCCTTGGTTTTATGTTGGTAGTATGCCTTTTTTTGCTCTATATTGGCGGAGCGCTGCTCTTTGTGGCAGAAAGTATCCAGTCGCCGTCGGAATTGGTCCACTATAAAAACGTTTTTCGGCAAGTACGCGAGTAATTTACGAAAGCCGACCGAGAAAACATACACCAGTAATCAGCAGAAGATCAGTTCGGATCAAGTCTGGATTGCGTCTGGAAGATCAACCAGGTTGGTGATCTATGTTTATGTTATGAGTTACACTGTTCTTATATAATCTTATTAATAGAAAACCTTGGACCAGGATTGAACGCTACTGAAGGTATTTTACACACGCACAGGTAATGATAAAAAAAACATGTTATGTATATATCATCTAGTTCATCATAAGTTCACAAATAATAAACTTCAACAGGAAAACAGGTTGCAAAGATTTGGTTTTTGAAAAGGATGGAAAAAACTGAACGGAAAGGTTTGCAAATGGTAAAACATTATAAAGCGTAAAAAAATATATGACAATAATTAATACAATCAAAAAGAGAAAAAATATTAAATATTATAGATCGATAATATTATGAAAAATTACTGAAAATAATGCACCCTACTTTTGACACGGTATTGCATGCCACTACATCACCCCTAATGGTGGGTGGACCCTACAAAAAATCCTTTCAAAACAAAGTCATCAGACTAGCGCTGATGGCTCCAAGGTGGACCAGGATTACACAACTCCATCAGAACTCGGGTATTCCCCCAATAAGAGAATTCATTAAACATCTTTCCAAGCGTTTCTATGCTGATCTCCCCAAGCACCGAAATCCAACAATCAACGTACTGTCAAATTACGACATTAGGTTACCGTCGCGTATAAAACGCCCAAAAACAGTACTGTTTTCACCTGCCCCAGCTAGCAGCTAAATCTACGAAATTGTAACTAATTAATAATAATAACACCAGCCATTTTTTAAACAGCTCATATGGCAAAAGTCACGATGAAAGAGTAAGGGGCTCCCTGAACCCGGTACTCCGAAAGCCAATAGAACAAAGTCCAAGTCAAAGGATCCCAAATGTCAGATAGAGAGATCGAATACACATGGAGGAATAGCCCAGAAAAATCTTCACAAGAGATTCTGAACAGTGTGCAAATATTTTTAGAGTAAACGATTAATCAGAAGAGTGGTGGACAACAAAGGCTGAAAACAGATATAATTGGCGATCCTCGGGGGAAGATTACATCCGGCAGCGGCCGATAGAAGGGAATCGATGTATAATAAGGCCGATATAGAAATACGTAACTTGTTGTATATAAACAGTATTTTTGTGTATGTATTTTGTCATATAGCCATTCATTTGTATCTCTTCACATGTTAAGTTCGCAAAAAAATGACTCATCATCGACAATTAACTTTGGTCGCGTGTCAATATTTCAATTGGTTCAGCGATCTCACCGAGAATGGTAAGTAATGGTAACCTATTTGCTTGAACTATCCTCTGACACCTTGACACTTAATCGCCATACATTTATATTTGCTTCTACACTTAAACACACACAAGACACCCCGCCGTACAGGTTTCATATGAGAGAAGTCGACAGTCTACATTATAAGAAGTTCACAAATTATTCCACATCTGAACGGTTGCACACTCGAATGAATTCGGGGAACAGCTCGTTCTCATTCGCAACATACGTCAAACGCTTACGAATCCTAGGCACGTATTTAATATGCGTGCGAGCTGAAGAAAGAAGAATTGTAGAAAAGTAGAAGATCATCGCAGTTTGTTTGCTTGTTCATCTTTTGGATTATGCTCACACAGATGGTTTGACAACCTCATTTAGAAAAAACAATAAAAAAAAATTACAATGCTGAATAGCGAGAGATGGACCTGAAATATTCCGCAGTGACTTCACGGTTGAGCGATAGAAGCAGAGGTCGGACTGAGGATCTGAATGAAAATTCTGGCCTTGTATGGATGAGAACTGCACAGAGACCAGTGGCAAAGTTTGAGAGGGGTCTATACTTAAATATGGATCCAAATATGATGGCGATGATATACTCGGATCTGTATAATGCTTAAAGACCTGTGCCCACTTATGTACACCACTTGAACCAGCAATAATGAAGCTGGTTCTGCAGTGATGAGTGTAAAACATGTCATAGTAGTAGCAGAGGCTTAATTTTCCAATTTTATTAACGATATTCCTAATATAATGACCATTAAACAGAAAAAATGTATTTTAATACATTTTAAATGAATCAATTATAAAGACACTAAAAAATCTGTTTCGAATTATATGAACCGGGTTTTAATTAAAGGTACTTGAGATTCTCCGTAATATACTGTGATTTTTTTTTAAATAGACTTGAAGATGTAATAATTGTAAATACATCATATTAAAAATTTGTCGAAAATGTTTTCGATTGCTATAGCGAAAGTGGAAAACGCGCTTCCCCGGATAGGAAGAGGTCGAGGTTTTAATCCCGATAGCAACTAAATAGTTTTTCAATAGATATATTTTTTTGTATATCTTTCTAATTATTAGGAGAACACATTCTTATTGTGAAGTTGTAATTATTCAGAACAGACGGTCTGTGATATTTTAAATATGAATTAAATATATTAATTAGAAAGATATACATATAAAATCAATTTTATCGAAAAATATTGTTGTTGCGCCACCGGCATTCGAACCTGGATCTCTTTCCTAACCGGAGAAGGTGCATTATCCAACTATGCTACAGCGACAATATTTTTAGCGATATGTAACGATTTCTGATAGTAAAGTAAATTATGAATTGATAATTCTGGCGTCTGTTTACTCAAAGGCATTTGAGATTCTGTAAAATAAGGTAGATGGCTCTTTCAAATAATGGAACGATTAAATGTATTAATATCAAAAAGGTAACATATAGGTTCAAATTTGTCGCTGTAGCATAGTTGGATAATGCACCTTCCCCGGTTAGGAAAGAGATCCAGGTTCGAATCCCGGTAGTGCAACAACAATATTTTTCGATAAAATTGATTTTATATGTATATCTTTCTAATTGATTAATTTAATTACAATATGTTTCAATAATGTTAATGGTGTTTATTTTTAAAATTGTTATTAAACAAATATCGGCAGAATTTATAAGAAATATTGAGGAAAACCACAATGATGATGATAAATGCAAAAAGACTGATGGCGAAAAAAAATAGAAACTGTGTAACAGTGCAGTTCAATACTGTAAACAATTACAGGCACACTAGTTGAAGGACTGATTTTGAAAAGCGAAAAATATCGGTTACTTTGCTTTGCATATCAATGTTCAAATTATTTCAGCAATCAGAACACGTCATCCATTTTATCGACGGATCCAGAGGGGTGAGGGGTGGCTCGCTGCGGGTGATATTCGGCGTGGAGCGGGTGGAAAAATATTATTTATTCCATTCAAACATTCATCGGCTCTGAAACGAGAGTCAGGAGAGCCAAAAAGATGCACAGCATCGTGTGCAGGGCTGGCCGCGCTCCACACACTCGGGCGCCCCTCGACATGGCGGCCGGAAGGGAGGGGAGAACAAAATGGCGGAAATACACAGATAGTCGGCGGCAGGGAAGAACTGAACCTTTATTATATTTCTTCACTGTTTTATCAGAGGCTAGGCTAGAGACTCGGTAGTATGTTCGTGACATGAACTTCCATCTCTCTATATATAAAGGATGTCCAGCGGAAAATTTTCAAATTTAATATTAAATTTAAAAAAAAACTACAATGTTATTCTCATATTTTATTTATACAAAATGGAGTTTTACGATGCGGATTTTACGTTTTATAAACAATATCGTCTAAATGCCGTCCATTTCTCTCAAGACACTCTTGCAATCGGACTTTTAAATTTGCGAACATGCGAAAGCAAAGCGTCGGTTCAATGGCAGCAACTTCGCGGCGGATATTTTCTTGTAGGGCCTGAATTGTTCGAAGATTGTCACTGTAAACTCTCGACTTAAGGTATCCCCACAAAAAAGGTGCCCAGCGTATGACTTTGTACTTGCTGAATAATTTATTGGGAGAAATTCCCTCAGCTTCTCATTTGAAACTCTAGCTGTGTATGGAGTGGCCCCGTCTTGCTGAAATTGTGCCCTATTTTTGAACCCGGAAAACAGCTGCAGTTGAGGTTCCAAAAACTTGTTGATCATTCGGCAATACACGTCACCAATGACTGTCTCCTCTGGTTAAAAAAAGGGCCAATTATCCCTCGGGTAGAAATTGCACACCACACTGTCGTTTTTGAACAATGCAAACGTTTTTGATGACGTTCCCTTGGATTGTTGGGGCACCAGTATCTCATGTTCTATTTATTAACATAGTCATCGATATGAAAATGTGCTTCGTCAGTAAACAATATGTTTCCAAACGTTCGTGCTGTTCCAAAACGTTCCAGCATCGTCCTCGAAAAAGGTTTCACGTGTTGAGAAACGGAACGATTTGCAGTTTGTATGGGTGAAACTGTAGTTTCTTTTTCAAAATAACATATTTTTTATTCCAGTACAGGCTGCAATCTTCCTTATCGATTTACGCGGATTGCGCATAATTTCACGTCGAACTTGAGCCACATGCTGTCGCGTCACTGCTGACGTCGATAGTCCCGAAGGAGTTAGGTTAACCATTGTCCCCTCTTGTCTGAACTTTTGAACCCAACACCAGATAAGTTGCGTGCTCGGCCCATCGCGAACACGCAGTATGCTCACGACCAGTGACTCATTGCGACTGGCAAATCCGCAAATCACGCGCGTCGAACGATACTTAACCCACTTACCTCACCTTGATGGTTTATAAGCAATTACAATTTAATCTTTAATTTTTTCCATTGGACACCCTATATATGAGATTACAGATTTTGGATACATTTAAAATATGAAATGCTGTTTGTATGTTTTTTAAACTTAAAATAAATACAATTTCAGTGAATCCACGTAGTGCTGTCGGGGTAGGTTCGCAAGAACTTCTTTTGAACTATTTCCAATTTATCAGCGTATGTATAAGGATTCCAGATGATGAACGTCCCATCCAAAAAAAAGAATCGAACCACTGACCGATATTGCTATTTTTACACGGTTCAACAACAAACACAAACTTGCCCACTTTCAACAGCTAACAAAACAAAACTACTCGATAAATATGTATTTAAACACGGGTACTTATCATATAACCCTTGTATGTTTGAGGATTTTTGAAAGTTTAATAACAGTTACACTTTAGACCCCTACACAAAAGTAAACATTTGCTTTGTCATATTCACATTATGTAACATATCTACTATAATATAGAGCTTAACGGCGTGCTTGGTCGGTCCAGTGGTAAAACGGTCGCCTAGGTATGGGGTTCGAACCCCATTCCGGGAGACTACCAAGAAAGTTATATTATAGCGTATTTTAAAAATAGTACGTATATTTTTACCGAGAACCCATTACTGTTGTGAAGTTAGGTTTTTCAGAAAATAGTTCTGTGATATTTTTAATATTTAATAATGTTTTCTGTATATGAATATTGATGTGAATTCCGTGTATGCATAGTGGACATTGGTTCAAATTCACCGACGTTCCTAGCCAGTTCCGATACCAGCGACATCTGCATTCAATACCTAGCCGGCGGCGAAGTGCTGCCGACACAGTCTGGCCTGATAGCTCACCGACGACACATCTTCCGTTCCGCTGCTCCGCCACGGCGCTCGAAGCCGGCGAACCCCGCGACTCATTTTACACGCATACTCTCTATTCTATACTGTCACAATAAACGACTCTACGCCAGCCGCGCGTTTCCATTCATTCTCACAACCCACCCCTACACATTTCTATTTGACATATTAACAATTTGATTAATACGAATTATAAATGTAATTTTGTTCATTTGTAAATATTCTTTCACTCTATACATATTATATATTCTAATTACGTAAATAGACCAACAAGCGTGACACGAATTCGAAAAAATAATTTAACTTCATGGTAATAAAATAAAAACTATATTGAAACGCGAACCGAAATTTCAAGAGTTAGAGAGCATTTAAGATGTTCAAATACTTATGGTTTCTCAGAATTTTCAAATCCTTTATTAGAAAATGATTTCGGATTATCTATTTAACATGTAAACAATGATGGTCTTAAATTAAATAATTCAGAATTTAGATAAAATTAACTAAAATATCATAAACAAATGCAAATTAGCCACACGCTCAATACTTTAAAAAATTTCCAACTTATGTAATTTTTCACATCTTTTACAATTTTAGTCATGTATTTTAAAATTTATTTTCGATAATTAAAAAAAAAAAAAAAAATTAATTAATTAATCACTTTATAGTATACTTTATAAAATATACTATTATCCATAATAAGGTCTAGTAAAAAAAATGAAGTCAAAAAAAATAAGTATAAAAAAGTAATCCCAATCCGGCTGCTCGCTTGCTAAGTATGCGCGGCGGTACTCGAGTAAGTACCTACTTGAATCCCGCTGGAGGGCCGGCAGAGTAAAATCCCGACGGGACGCGCTCGATTCAAATTAAGAACACAAGGCGGTATCTGTGGCGTTCTTAATTTGAAATTATTCAAAACCCAAAACGTGGTACCACATAATTTTTAGCGCGGGAGTAGTTGACGGACACAAGTATAGAAGGACAATTTTTTCATTAAATAATATCATTTTTTAAGTTCTTCTTCTTCGGCCAGGCTGGCCTGACATTTCCTCCATTTATTCCATGACGGCAATCATTTTTTAAAATACAAATTAAATGTATTAATTAGAAAGATATGCATATAAAATCAATTTTATCGAAAATTATTCATGTTGCTACCGCGATTCGAACCAGGATCTTATCCAAACCGGAGAATGTGCATTATCCGATTATGCTATACCAACACAGCGAATTGACGACAAATTTTAGAACCTGCATGTTACACTTTTCAAATGAATACATCTATCTTTCCATTATTTGAATTAACAATTTGAATATAGGTTCGAAAATATGTCTTTAATCCACTGTGTTGGTATAGCATAATCGGATAATGCACGTTCCTCGAATCGGAGGAGATCCAGGTTCGAATCGAACGAATTGATTTTATATGTATATCTTTCTAATTAATACATTTAAATTGTATTTAAAGTATCAGAGACCTATGTTTTGAATAATTACAACCTGAACTTCTTGAATCAATGTCTCAGATTGTTTAGGCCAGGATTTCCTCCACATCCGTCATCTAAGAATTTTTCCTTGAATGATGAGATACAGCACCTGAGTACAATTGAAATATTTCAAATTCTGTCATTTTATTGCTTTAACATTGTTTTACATTGTCGTAAGTGACTCGATCAATCCGGTAGACATGGTCACTAATGACTAAAGAGTAGACGATATTGTTAAGTGTCACCTGCTCAACCTCACCGCGAGTCAATGATTTAACTTCATTATGCTGGAGTCTTCCTTCCACGAATCTGATCTTGTATTGTTGTCTATTGTTAATATACTGACAAATGTTATATATATATATATATACAATGCTATTCTTTAAGACCCCCCAACAGATCATTATTATACCTTGCTATCCTTTGTAAACGGACATGTATTGAATGGTCTTACATTCCCACACTTCCATCTTTAGAGCACCTGACGCGTCATCAATATAAGTGTTTGCAATCAGATTGTGTTTGACATCGACGTAACAGAGAGCAGATTGTGTTTGACGTCGATGTAACAGAGAACAGATTGTGTTTGACGTCGACGTAACAGAGAGCAGATTGTGTTTAACGTCGATGTAACAGAGAGCAGATTGTGTTTGACGTCGACGTAACAGAGAGCAGATTGTGTTTGACGTCGACGTAACAGAGACTACTAAAAGTCTGCTTGTTAAACAAATGACTTCAAACCAAGTCTTCATATTCAAAATCTTTCTTGCTGGTACATAACAATATAATACTCCGAGAAAATAAAATGCCAATGGACAGGTCACGCAGCTGGTCAAACGCAGTCATCATGTGATACCTGAGAGAAATCAAGAAGCCGACCTGTGCAACTACGTGGTAGCGAATAACAATAGACAGAGAAAAGTAAGAGATACTTGGGGAGGCCTTCATCCAGCAGTTGATAGAGAAAGGATGATGATGATTTAATGTACAACCATGTATTTAATTTTTCCACTAATTTGTTGAATATCCTCTCTCTCAGTCGGTGTGCTCATAACAGCATCGCGGTCCTTTAGTCTACTTCTATAGCGCAAACTGCATGTCTTTACTCTTCGCGATCCTGGACCTTGTTTAATGCTTGTGTACTGCGACTTCGGTCATGTCTCGGACTTGGCTTATACGTCTTTTTGTAGATCGACCTCTCCCCCTCTCCCCATGTACGTTAACCGCGGTCACCAATTTCTCCATCTCTTCTAACATGCCCAAAGCATGAAAGAATTATTTACCTGTATTCTGTGGAGAATTTTTTTTTAGTACGGTATTCCTAAACAATGAAGACACCAACACCACACCTCGAAGGCGTAGAGCTTGTTTTTTCTATTTAATTGAAAAGATACCATAAATTTATTGTGTGAATGACACATTGATTCATACATAATAATAATAATAATAATAATATTGGATAATTTGTATAGCGCTATTTTCGTAAAAAGCTTTACATATGAACTTGTTCCCTTTTTTAAATAGAGAAATGATTGTTTAGCTGTATCCAGATTATACCTTTCATAACGTTCAAATGTCATCTCTGCATGTTACGTACATATTTTTACCCCCCCCCCCCCTACCCCCACGCCACAGACGAAATGTACGTTCCATGAATTCTCTCCCACCGCAAAATTCATTAAATTTAATCCCAAATTCCAAGCAGAAATGAGCTTCATCCGAAACCATCACCGAGACCGACACATTAGTGAGCTAAATGACAGACGGCTCTCGGCCATTTATGAGCGCGAAACAATTTAAATTTATGTATGGCCGGCATTTAAAAATAACTACCGACATCTGGGTCCCTGTCAGCGAACTAATAAAGGTCGCAAGATATCATCCCCGCCCGGTAGGCTCTCGCGCGAGCGGCGTGTCGTGCAATCAAATTGTTTAGTCAGCGGAGTGTACGTAATAAAATGTAGTTAATTAATATTGAGACTAGCGGGAAAGCTAGCTGCTAGGCCATGCGGACGGCCACAGTGGCCTAGCATACTTTTTATAAAAATTTACCTTTCATATTTATTTTTAATAAAAATGACACTTTTGATAAATTTTAGGATCAATCAATCCTATCCTAAAAATTTCCCAAAATTTCTTGATAATTGATTCAATTTCCATATCTTTCATCATCATAACAATTATAGCCAAGTACTAACTAATATTATTTTTAAATAATTTTCGTAATATTAAAAAAAAACACAATTTTTAAAACATAAGAAATAATACATATCGTTTTAGTTTCACCGTGATAATGAAAAACGACTTTTATAAAAAAACTGAATAAAAATGTTAAAACACTAAAATTTCTAAAATGTAAATCTTTTTACAAAACTATGTTCCAGAAAGAAGAAGAAGCCCTAGAAGACGGAGGATCCTGAGTAAAGAATATAAGGCAATGATTAGAGAAGTCCGCAAATAAAATAATAATTGCCAACAAGGTAGAGAAGAGAGTATTAGGTTGGTAGGAAAATAATTTCGGTTCATGACAAATTCAAATACATTTTTCTCAACTAATAGTCGTACTTTACCGAGTTACGAGAAGTGGAGTTCACAAAATCACACAATTGTTGAAATACATTTACGGCAGCAACCTGGTTGTGGAAGACCTTACCCTGTAAGGTGATGTAGAAATGCTTAAACAAGGCATAATCTATTAACGAGATGTCTGATGTGTATGGAGACAGTCATTCATAGCGCCCGCAGCAGAACCAACGGCCAGCATTCTACCAGGTATCCATTGCAAGATACGTTTTTCTTTTATAATATTTATAACACTACAATAGACTACGAGGCCTCTCACAAGAACACCCCCCAGGCTTGAGACATTTTGAAAATTTATTTATACCCTATCCGAATCATTTTAAGAGTTGTTTACTCTCATTTCGATTCGTCATAGATTCCTTTTATTTCTTAACAGGTCATCGTTCCGGAGGATCCGATGACTATTGAGACATTGATAGATGTATTTTATCCTCACTGGGAATTGAACCCGGAACTCCCTATATGAGAAGCAAGTGTCATACTCAGTGAACTATGACGGCCGCCAATGTTAAGTCCATTGCCACTTGAAGGTGCAGCAACATGTTGAGCAACATCTTTCAAAAATATTCCAAGCATTATCATCCACGTTGGTCCCTCAAGACAGAGAATAGCGATCTCCGTGAAATCCCGTCCATGACTATGCATTTCCAATTTTCTCGGCATCTCGGCTGTCATCAGAGAAGTACCTGTTGCCTTTTCCACTCGGTCGGTCCAACGGTAGGGGTCCTTCGAGGTGGCCTACCGCAACAAGCTTCTCCGAGGTATCTCCCCTTCTCGCAAGATGCCTAAAAAATTAAAAGATTCGTCTCAGGCAAATGGTTGATTCTGTCTGGAGACGTACGTCCATGGTATGCGCAACATGTGTCTCCAGCACCATATCTCAAAGACATCAATCCATCATCTCTCCCTTGCCTTCAGGGTCCATGATTCCACACCATATAAAAATATAGAATGCACCAGAGACTGTACAAGCCTGACCTTCGTTGTCTTAGAAACATCGCGATCTTTGCATGTTTTGTCAAGTCCAACATAGATCTTTCGCCATACCTATATTCGTCATTTAATTTCTGGCTCGCAGCTACCCGAGATAATTGGATTCCTTGATAATTTTAAGGTCTGGAAGGGCATCTGTTAATTAACGATTTTTGATTTTGATTTGATTTTACTCAAGGCCTAATTTTCTACTTTCTTCTTCAATGCAACTGAGTAGTGTAGCTATTTCTTCTTCTGATGTAGCGATCAAAGTTATATCGTCCGCGTACCTGAGATTGGAAATCTTTTTGCCTAGAATTTTTACACCACCATTCCATATATGTTTAAAAAATATATAAGTTTAAGTAAAAATGTATAAACAAATATACCAAACGTAAGAATGGATTGGCCGTAATTTGAAGAGTTTGTCTCGATAATGTTAGTATTGTTAAGCTCCGTACAAAAACAATTGTGTTAAAATTTCAATTTTAATAGATAAGATTTAATAGATGTCCGTTTGTCTCCATAACCCAGGTGTTTACGCGTTTTTATACTTCGATGGGTAGGTCTAGTATTATAGTTTGAACATGTGCATTCTATTTGTATGGATTTAATAACAGGAAACAAAATCTAAACTGCTTGTGTTCAGATACGGTTTCCGAGTCGGTCATGTATTTTACGGCGGTGATATAAAAACATTTTGTATGGTATTTTTCGTATTATCGGTTGTGCTGCAGTTTCGGAGGCTGGCCAGCCGAGTTTTCAGAAGATTCAAGACTGCAGGGAGAACGTCCATCGGTAGAAGAATCGGCGAGTAACAGCCCAGTTTCGCAAAGGTTGGTGTCTTTTCATTTACATAAGTTGAATGAATATATTCAACAAACTAATTAAAAAACCCAGGACTAGCTATCTAGGACGATTCTGTGTTAAAGTGGGCCATTGTATAAAAGTTATTCGATTGTTTTTATACATTTTTTTTCTTTTAGTTAAGATAAATGTTTGATTGGGCTTAGGGCGCACAGCCCTTGGTAATAAAGTACGTTAAGTTGTGTAATATTTAAAACATGGCAATCATCTTTTTTAAACAGAATTAATGCTCCCGGTTTTAACATCGCCTGTTAAAAATGTAATTTCGGGAAAAATGCCGATTTTAAAAGCGCTTTGTATTCATCTACTGCCGGCTAGTATTTTAATAACCTTCATATTTAACGATGACAGATGTGACGTCATCCATCATTACAAAATCTACCAAAGCCGCTGCTCACTCTTCAAATTAATTTAGAAAATATACTTATTTTTTTAATACTGTTAATTAATTTATATTTTTATATTCCGAAGGTTAGGTGAACGAAAGGTCAACCAAGCGACCGCCTATATTAATTTTTATAATATTAGATAATTTGAGACCATCCCTGCAACAACTCAGTATATTGGTTTTGGGCAGATTTAAGTTATGAATGCCACAATGTTGTATATCTTAGGCATAGAATGATATATTAAACAACCATATAAAAACAGGTTTTTAAAGATTTCCCTATATTAAATTTATGTTAAGATTAGATTAAAATTAAAATTCACCACAACTATCAGACTCAGAGCAAAACTAATGAACATGTTATTTTTAAAATGTCCAAAATAGGAATAGAACAGATACGTGCATCATACATTGCTCTTAGACTGAATAAACAAACGCCAAAATCAATTAAATTAGCAGTAAATATAAATTTATACAAAAAAGATATTCTAAAATAACATAAAGGTCTTCAAAATCATTTAAATAATTATGAATTAGACATCTTTCCCAAGTTATAATCTAATCAAATTCTTATATTTTGTTAATTTTCACATAGATGTATATATATATTTTTAATTAGTTGTAAACAATTTCTTACATCTAGTATATCATAATCTTGTTTTCTAGCCACCCCCATAATTCTAGATCATTCTTATTGTTCTATTTTGTAAAAAAATCTTAACAAATAAATAAATAAAATTACAATCAAATAAATAAAAATACCACTACAAACAATTTCTAAGTTAGCAATAACACTGTATATCATCCACAATGGCCGACGCCCCGTCTATCCGTCAATATTTGTAAAAATCGGTATACAGTGTTGCAAAGGGGTTCTTATTTATATGGAACTATTTTATTTTTTAATTTACCCCGAGAACGCTTGTGCGAGATAGTTAGGTCAAACATATTAAACTAGTGTTTAAACCCCGTCTTAGGACGGTCGTCAAAAACGTACATAGTATAGTTGAATTGGAAGAGAATATCAACTACTCGCCATCATTATCACTATCAATATTTTACCTACGCACACTGTTTAATGACGTTACTTTATCGAGATCGCAATTTTTACTATATTTCACTATTTATTTGAATAGGGGTGTCTTCCATATTAATGAATTCCTTCATAAAGTCATATAACCA
Source organism: Eubasilissa splendida (assembly GCA_031772225.1). Lineage (NCBI taxonomy): Eukaryota > Metazoa > Arthropoda > Insecta > Trichoptera > Phryganeidae > Eubasilissa > Eubasilissa splendida. Next base: position 14,233,874 of record CM062870.1, read on the forward strand.
ATATAATTGGTTGATTTAGCAGGTACTTCGTGGTGTAGCATTTAAAAAATATGTAATATTTAACTGCTCAAAGGTTTTTGGTGAAACTTTGTGGAATTCCATTATTATTTTGTAAATTAAGTTAAAACACTGTTTTATTCCACTATATTTTATTGTATTTAAACGTTAGAACGTTTTCGGGAACATCTTCCCATTATCAATATTATAATTCAACTAAAATTAAAAACACTTTCAGACAGTAATATATGGTGTGTTTGAAGTTAACGGAGGTGAGGGTGGGGGTGGAGTTAAAATGAATAAGAGAGGGGATGTAATGGGCGATATTTGAATGTTTATTATGTTCTTATTATTAAATATTTCAAAAGTCTCTAAAATATCAAACTTTCATCTTTTGGCACAACCATGCATAAATTTTAAATTACTGTTGTCAAATGAATGGAAGGCCATTAATATGACAATGTGTTTTTAATTTTAGTTGAATTATATTATTGATAATGGGAAGTTGTTCCCGAAAACGTTCTAAACAATAAAATATAGTGAAATAAAACAATGTTTTAACTTAATTTACAAAATATAATATTTATATTCACATTGTACTACACACACACAATTTTATGAGTTGTATCACGACTAGTTTCGGGAAGATCAGTCCCTCCCTTCTACAGGTGTAAATTGAACTAAAATTAAATACAGTTGGCTGTGGGGGCGGCGGGGCACGTAAGGGTGGTCCCGTCCCACCTTTACGTGTTTACAGAAAATTTAAATGTGACAATTTTGTTCAAATCTGACAGCAGAATTATTTGTTTACTATATTGAAAAAAATATATACATTCAGAAGAAAAAGGTCTTATCTATACTTTTCAAAGAATTTAATTTGTTAAATTTGACAAATGTCTTCAATGAAATGTGTGAATTTCCTATTTAATTTTTATTTGTGAATTATTTAGAATTTTATTTAGATTTCTGTAATATTGAGTAATTTATATTTAGCAAAAACTTCCATCTCGAGGACGCATATATAAGACAGAAAGGACGAACATAATATTATTAAATAACCTTTGGAAAGTTTGCGTTGTAGAAGCAGACTAGATGAGCACGACGTTCAGTCATGAGCACATCGACTATTGGATTGAGAGATCATTCACATATGAACCTTCTGTTCTCACACATATAAGCATGTTTCACCCATCCATAGATCTATTTTCCTTAGAATGTTTTATTAGTGTGCCTTGGTGAATGAAGGATAACCAGATGACAGGATGGAAGAAAAATGAAGAGAAAAAAAATCCAAAATTCTGTACAGGAAGCCTAGTCGATTTTCAGCTCAATGAATATAAAGAATTGCAGAAGGTGGCTAAATACCGAAGACAGAACATTTAAAATTGTGATGTAGACAAGTTACTCACCGAGCTCAGAACCGCACACCCTCGGGATGATTTCGAGGATGGCGGAGCAGGACGCATCTTCGAAGCACAACTGCCGCGCCAGGAGGCAGTTCAGGATGGCTATGGACGTGCGGACGTTGAGTCCTGCAAAAATAAATATAAATTAATATTTGAAATTGTACGTCAATGTACCTACATCAAACCCTTTGCGAGGTAAATACATATTTGTGTTATTTAATACAATAATGATTCATTTATATTTAACATTAATTAATAAATTAAATGTAATATTATATATATGAAAACCAGGATATAAATACGATTTACATTTTTTAACAAATAAAAATTACATTTTATGCAAAAAAAACATTTTTGTTGTGATGTTGCAATTTTACAACATAGTTCAATGGAATTATTAATACAAATTAAATTAATCAACTATATTGATTCGAAAAAAATTTTTTTTTTCAGGGTAGGACTTGTGGTTGAATTTGGTTGGTTATTTATGATATTTATTTATTTAATCCCAATTGTTTGTTTTATTGAGATTGTCCACCACCACTTAAAATTCCTACCCTAAAATTTTAAGTCAATTCCGTATTTTAAAAAATAATTATTATTAAATTAATTTTCTGATAATAGTGAAACTTGTTTGTGAATATAATTATCTCACAGATTAAAAATAAACTTTAATTGACTATTTATTATTAAAATGAATAACCACAACGTGTTTGCGTTAAATATTAAAAGATAATAAATAAATAAATATATTTTCTCGATTGATTTTCTTATGTATTTGTTTCTTCACTCTGTCATTTTTCACACATAACATTTGCTACAAACGCGTTGAACCATTCACGTACATGGTGTATCTACCTACAAACGAACTACTACATGGTTCACCATGTTCAAACTATTATATATATTATATGATGCATTTAAACGGCTAAAAGAACATTGCCACGTACATGCGCCCGAATTCATACGTTATACCGTACCTAAGGACGTGTTCTTAGGTACGGTACGACGTCATGTTTATGTCACGTCCGTCACAAGAGTAAATAGCACGAGGGCCGTGGAGTTCTTTGGAATATGTCCAACGTGTAACAACCTCAGTTTTTATTGACCGAGAACATCTTGAATCTTCGCGCGTCTCTCTACAATTATTATCATATGATGTTTGAAAAAATAGACACCCGAAAATGATTAAGATAACATTTTCTGACCACCGTATATTCAATATATTTTCATTATTGTTCAAGCTTAACAGGCTCTGATCAAAAATGGTAAATAAAGTGGTTGTATTGTTTCTCGACAAGCCAAAAACCAACAATAGAAAATAACGGCGCTTCAGTTGTGGCCACGGTTCAGTAGTGATAAATGGCCGCGTGGCCCGTGACCTGCTCGCATTCAAAACGACGTTCGATGTTTCATCTCTATTGTCTATTGCGAGCGCGCCCCCGGGCCATCGCTGATCGGCCTGCGGGGACGCGCCGACCCTGCAATTATCTCGTTTGTCTGGTGATCGAGGGGTTCGGAACCCAATAGCAGCTGACTAAAACAAAATATATGCTATTAGCAAACATAATATTTTCCGTATCAAGAAAATAATCAAAGGACCACATTTGTATTATATTTCATAAGATTTAACACATTTTATTAAAATACAAATTAAATGTATCAATTAAAAAGGTATACAGATAAAATAAATATAACAAAAATATATTTTTGTCGCTATCGGGGTTCAAACCTGAATCCTTTCCTATCCGGGGAAATGCGTTAACAGATTACACTTCATCAACATTGTAAGTTAACGACAAATTTTCAAATTTATATGCTATCTTTCTAATTGATACATTTAATTTGTATTTAAATATCGCAGAACTGTGTTCTGAAAAAATTTAACTTCACAATAATAATGTGTTTTCTGAAAAAATAAATATTTATTCAAATTTTCAATATTAATTAGACACTGATAATGCAAGTCTGAAGACCAAGTTGTTAAACCTTATGAGACTATCGAAATAGAATTTAATACAACTACCTAACTTACCATCACGCTGTTTCCCAGAGGGGGTAGGCAGAGAGGGTAGAACGCCACACTCTTCTGCCCTGGTACACAGTTCTCGCCTCATCCACATTAATACATCTTCTCATACAAACTCGTCGATTACTGAGGCTCCAGCACCTATTTGATTTATATGGTCGTGTTAAGTCTGCCGCAGACGTCCTCTATTTCTGGTGCTATCAACACTTGCCTCATATATATTTCTTACCATTCTCTTCTCATTCATATGTTCCATATTACCAAACCACATAAGTGATCATTTCTTAATCTTACTCACTGTTCCGAATTCTTAAACACACTTTTGACACAATTCCGCATCCAAATTCCTATCCATACATTTCCTCATGTTCATCTTATCAGTGCAAAATGTGACCTTGACACCAGCAGACGTCAACTTGACCGATATTTGTTCGATTTCGACATCGCAATAGCACTCGCAGTGTGGCTGAACTTGTAACATCGCCGTATTCAATTGGAAGCGGAGATCGGCTCGTCCGCGTGCCATTTTGCGTGATCTCGGCGGCGACTGCATGGATTATGTAGGGGTCATATACAAGATATGGCGAGCAATTCTTCCGAATCCCGGTTCCCGAGATCACTGGTCCTTCGACTGAAACCCTTATCCCCTCACCAACTTCATCCTGTATCACGTTTCCCTATTTCCCTTCCCTTCCTTGCGGTGATTCCGATTTACGACCGGAATTGACGTATTCCATTTCGCGGGACGCGCGACCCGGAATTTGCGCAATTCATTTAGATCCTATCGATCTGGATGTACAGTTCGAATTCACTCACTATGCTAAGATCAGCTTTGCATTCTCTCCTTTACTCTGTCATAAATCCATTCATCCATTAAATACAACTATAACCAAATGTATGCTCATTAGCGAACATAATACATAAGGATATATTCATATTACTGGAATGTAAATGGAGAAGATACAAAGTTCTATATACTACTTAGGTTGCAATATTAATGAAAGCTGGGATCCTTCTGTCGAAATCAAATGCCGCATTGAGCAAACTCGTGCAACCTTCATCCATAGATTACGAATGCGAATAGACAGATGCTGTGTAGATGGAAGCATGGACAATTCCATGTACCGACATTTTGTGACCTATTTAAATTAAATAAAACAAAAATATCGATTTATTACTGAAAATTGTACTAACTTTAAATGAGTACTTTCATGGTCTAAAATCAACATATCATATGCACAACACCATTACACGCACTTGGTCAAAATATTATTTAACAGCTTACCTGAAAACATTATGAAAATTAGTGATTACTAAAGAACCATCAAATGCTATCAAAAAACACTTCAAAGTAAGCTTAAAAAGAACCATGTATCTCTTAAACTTGAATTATAATCTTTTTTATATCGCTAATGCTATTATTTTTATTATATTACAGCCCACGAGCATAGGCTTACAAGAGAAAAAAATTAAAAATATATTTAAACAATGAAAAGGCTATTCAAAACATTTGAGATGTGGATCGACAGAAGAATGCTAAATATAAAAATCTCGGAACATATGATACATCCAGAGACGTATGAGATTTTACATCTCGTAATGCAGGGAAGCCGGGGCCCTGGAAGAAGGAGTAAACAAAATGATGATAGGCGCGAGAAGATTGTGTTATTTATTTTATCTGAGTGAGGGAGGGTAGAACGCGCGCGGCACGGGGCGACCAGTGAGGGAGGGTGGGGTAAAATGTTGGACTTCACCCACAAGCTCCTCCCCCGCCCCCGCACTCGGCGCGTGACAATAGCAGCCGACCCGGGATCAGCTTCAAACACAGCAGTATGCAAAGCCATGCAGCGTGCAGCTGATGCATTTTTAAAACGGTAGCTATCGGCTGCAATTGCGTTTCGTGCCATTCTCTCATTTGGACACGAGATAGCAGTTCGATGCAGTTTTATATTTGTTAAATGAATTGGGTCATATCCATGTCGGTAAAACAGAACGAGAGCTGGGCGGTCGTCACCCGTCGGTTTATATTTAATTTACAATTTATTTATTAATATAAACAAAATGTACACACGTACTGGCGCCTTACTCAAATAGAAGAAAACAAATTAGCAGTTTCTGAGAGCAAAATATTTTTAAAAATATGTGGACGTAAACTATAAAATGGAACTCAAAATAAAAATGAATCACGAGCTTCAAAATTTAATTGAACGGGAAACAAGATTCTGTAGGTTCCAAGGACTGTTGAAAGAATGCCAGAAAACAGGATCGAGGAAGAGGCGGGCTGACTGTGTGGAAGAGGACTGGAGCAGGATGGGAGGGTCTATGGAGGACGCCAAATCCCACTCTGGGATGTAGTGCCGTGGAAGAAAAAGGAAAAGAAGCCATAAAGATGCAGGGTACAGGCTGCATGTGACGATATATACGCGTTAGCCTGAATCCGGGCGGGTCAAGCCACTGTTTGTCATTCTACCTATCGACGTCTCCTGAACGGCAGCTCCAAAAGACCCCACAGATCCTAGTTCACCCACCTAGTGCTTAGCTCCGCACTTGTATAATTTAGCTTTGTGGAGATCTATCGCCTACATAGCCACCATGTCACCTCACGTTTACCGGTGCGTAAAACCAGAGCTCCTAACACGCGTAATAATGCGACATACGACAATAACCAATGCGATCAGCAGTCTCGCTGCCGTCTTCCAGATAAAATATTCAAGAAACGTTCTTCTGTGTAGAATTTTCATTGTACGAATATCCCTTATTTGTAACTGTGCTTAACAATAAACGTGTGTCAACCGTAAGCAGAGTTTCCGTTTATCAACCTGCTCTAGCCGCACACACTTACACTCACACGATCGTAATCAAATGAATATGCGAGTGAATGGGTGGTTAGTAATTGGGGTATTCAGCACTCACACAACAAGATATCCTTTTGATTCGTCTGCCATTTACTCACACACATACATTTGTCGACATGAACCAACCATACGTGCGCCAGTGTCGATAAACACATTAATTCATCAAAGTCAGTGCGACTGTAAGTATTAGAGAACATCTTACATACAAAATTCATTCATTCACCGGTCATGCATTACCCTTACTACGCTCAAAGGGTTCTTCTTATGAACCACCACAATCTCAATTTTGGCCATTCATTCTACCTATAAAACACATGTTGCTCTCCCTTTACCTTAACAATAGTTGCAACCTTCCGACCTTTATCCTTCTTTTTTTTCTTTTCATTAATTTTCTGCATCTAAACACACTTATGTATCTAAATATTTTTGTGGATTTTCATTATTAGTATCACACGTTAAATAGTTATTAAAATAAAATTAGGTTATGTTCATAAAACCAACCGCAGGTCACAGGTTCGTATCACATACATTACCATATATTCCAAATATTGGTTGAACATTAGGACAGCCATACCCTTAAAAACCTTAAAACCGTCCGATCACCCCATAACAGATGACATACAGCCATTCTTCAAAGGTCTATAGTATACGACATTATATAATGTCACCTGATTTAAAGCTTTCATATTAGCATACCGGCGGAAAGCAATCAGCTTTTGATTAATGCAAATAACACCGACAGCACATGCGTGCGGCCAAATCAAATATTGTCCAATCAAAAATCGTAATTGAACTGTGATTGCTACAATTCATTAATTTGTCTTAATTGCCCAGTGGCGCGGCGGTAATGCATATTGATTCGGTCAACTTGATTATTAACCCGCTTTCTGCCTGATTTGGAGAGCGATAATTTCATATTAGTCATATTAACTTCGTATTAGTTACGCGGCCTTATGAACTACTAACTACACGCGTCGTCAGATAATTCGGAACATTAAGGAAACTTTTTTTGAAACAATACATTTTATTGTAAGGTTACAATTTTGTAACATTGTCCTATGACATTTAAAACAAATTAAGATATACCCATAAGAAATATATATTTTAAAAATTTATCTATCGAACAAATATTCTTTACAACCAGGATACAAATCCGGAACTTTTCTTTGCCAGTTTCGCTACGTTAATCAATATTTATATAAATATAGTAATCTGTAAATAATACATGTATTAATTCATTTTTAAATACTTTATATTTTACAATGAATATTATCTAAAATTCCAACTTCAAAATAAAATGTATTTTCATTAAAAAATAGTACATCGAAGATACCATAAATAAAATATATTTTTTATTCTGGTGCTACTTAAGCTTTTTTTTAAATTCATTGCATAATAGAGACGTGTTGATAAGAGAGCAGAAAAGAGTAGTCGACGTAATAGATTACGCCAAGAAAATGTAATGACAATGGGCAAGTCACATCGCTCGGAGGACGGACAATCGTACCCGAGTGGAATCAAGGCGCCAACGGGCTGCCCTTAAACCAGGCGGACTGATGAAATCATCAATCTCTGCAGCAGAATAACAATGGGCATGAATAATACAGAAAAGTGACAGACACTACGGGGAGGCCTTCATCCAGAAGTCGATAGAATGATGATGATATTTAGATTAATTTCTCAAAATCAGTACACTGTACGGAATAAATCAATACGTCTAGACGCTTTTTCCGAATTCGTGGAATCCAGGTGGCAACATAAACCTAAAGGCCCGTGTCTACGATAATCTCTTAGTGAGATTTTGATCTCCGAGAGTCAGTAAAGGTACGTGAATATTGAATGCCTCATTCTAGTCCAGTGATTCCTAAAGTGGTCTATATCGACCCCCAGGGGTCTATGATAACCCGCAAGGGGTCTACGTCAGCGAAAAAAAAGAAATGAAAATGGGGGTCCACGATAATGGATCTCAACATACACTGATAGTACGTATTTACTTACAATATAATCTTATAATATAAAGACATACATTATTTATAAAAGTACCTATGAAGTAAAAAATTTATTATATATGTTTATAAAATTGTGTAAGTTGTAGGATGTAGGCATTCGCTTTGTGGCTTAAGTTTTTAACACTAAACTTCACTACAATTAGAAATTTACAAAAAATCAATATCAGGTAAGTAGTGGGTCTACCAAAAACCGAATAACATGGCAAGGGGTCTACGACAAAAAAAAGTTTGGGAACCTCTGTTCTAGTCAGTGAATCACAAAACATTTGGGTGATGATTCACAAATTGAAAATGGCATTCTATAAACTACTGTGAGTTATTTTTACGTCAACCGATTTCAATACTAACGTATTTTCGTCAGGATCGGCGTACAACTGAACTACTCCTTGAAAATAAAATATTAAAACAGTTACGTGGCGGGGGCGGAGTTTTGACAGGAGTGGGGAGGTGGGGAGGAGGGACTGGGAGACATTGAAATAGGGAATATTATTTGTTAATTTCAATTGGTTATTAATTATGTTAGACTTAATGTTGAGAGACTTTTTAACTTCTAGAAGGTGGATAGAAATTCTAAAACGTTATAATTATTGAGGCACCTAAAATAAATTGCTTCACGCAGATGGCTGAACGAATGCATGCGAATTTCGTGGACAGGAGCCATACAATTTAGGATAAAGTATCATAATACTCCAGGCCGATTTTGATTGGCCGCCATTTTAGTTTGGCAGGTTTCGCATTTAATAGTTGATTACAATTTATTATGGAGTATCTAATAACGCCTCAAGAACATTTTATCTAAATAATAATGGCAATGCTGTAACCATTAATGGTAATCGCTATCGTCACATGTTGGAAGACTTCTTGGTAGTCGAGTTAGATTGATTGAACCTGCATCACGTGTGGTTTCAACAGGACGGTGTCACCATACACACAGCCCGAGCTACGCTTTAAATTTTTCCCGGCCGCATAATGTCAAATAGTGGTGATATCGACTGGCATCCTCGATCACCTGATTTGGCGGCTCCTAACTATTTTCTGTAGAGGTACTTTAAAATAAAGGTCTACGCTTATAAACCAACAACTCCTATGCTACAGGGTAATATTAGAAATGAAATTGCTGAAATAACACGCGAAGTGTGCGAGAATGTTATTAAAAATATAGTTAAAGAGCATTTGTGGCGCTGCCAGAGGCGGTCACCTGGCCGATGTAATATTACATGTATAATTGTAATGAACCAAATAATCGATAAATAAAAATCAAATTTTAAAATTATGTTTCGTTTCTTAGTTATTCAAAAACAACATCGGCCGGAAACATAATATTCACCTGTATTATGTGAAAGATGCAAAGAGTCGAAAAGGAGCGAAAAGGAAGGGAATTTTCGGAAAATTAATTCTTCTTCTTCTTCTTCTTCACGTGCCGTCTTCTATCAAAGGTTAGCGACTAAGTTGCAGTATACTGATTTATCCTACGAAAGATGTACATAAGAGCGATATTTTAAACCTGTTTGTGAAGTAACTCCGCTAATATATCATCTTTCTACATTTTATGAAGACAGATTTGACTTTGATTTTTCTTCAGGTTAAAACAGTACACATGAAGGCCCCATTCCGAGACTTGAATATAATAATGATAATGATTTAGGACAGGATTTAAGGAGATGAATGTCAGAAGTGCTTGATTTATTATCACCTCTTGAAACCACTCCATTTCTGATCTTTGAAACCCCTCCCAGTTGTAACACGTTCGACTGCACACAGCAGCTGATATCTTTTGATTTGATCTCAGCTTTGGCGAATGAAGAGTTTAGTCTAAGCACAAATGGATCCACAACGGCCATCACGACAAACACAGGACAGACTTGCGGTAACTGTTACTTCATGGACGACGCAGGTTTCTCTACTCATTACCTACGTGTTCAAATCACTAATAGTGATAAGTCAAGCGTGGGGTGGGGCAGAAGATATTGGTAATTGGTAGAAATACGTATTGACCTATTCGATAAACTATATATATACTTATGTTTAATTTAATTATAGTGTATTGAATTGGCGTCTCTTCTGGGTTCATACCCTTCATAGGAAGGTACAGAATTGGTTAATAATGGATTGACTTTTGAACTAAAATTAACTCATCTGTGAGAAATTTATATCTCCCGCAAAAATGTACAGTTGTACCGTATTTTTTTAGGGAAAGGCCTTGACAACGCCACGTGTTACCATACCGAAACATCGGCCTAAGTTTGCCCAAGGAAACCATCTACAAAAATACGCGACCTAACGCAGAAGAGACGTCAATTCCATACAGTATACTTATGTATGCACGAGATTAAGAATAAATCAATAGAATGGCGTTTCTTCTAGATAAGATCGCGTTTTCAGTAGACGGGCAAACCCAGGGTGACGTTTTGGCACGGTGATGCGTGCCATTGTCAAGGCGCTGCCTCAATTGTAGTTATATTACTTCAAGTATACAACATATTACAATACACAATGGATCGATTAAACTCAAACTGAAACAAGTCGAACATTTAGTGCACGCAACAAAACCGCGGAACAAAACTCTACAAAAGAACGAGATGAAAAATGAATAAAACTTTACAACGCTCCAAGTTAAGAATCTTTAGAACATTCGCTGATTTTTTAATGCACTACGTTTACAAACGACGTGGCGTTTTTATTTCTCAAATAACTAAATAAATGGTAAATATTATTGAAACCTTCAAGGATTGCGGTGGGAACCACGAACATTATTCAAGGCATAATTATACCGTTCGTGCTCCATGGCCCAAGCCCATGCATCAATACTACGATCCGTGTCAAGGCACAGTTTTGGATTCAATTCAATTAAAAAAAAATTGCCCGCAGAAGCGGACGGGCCCAAAAAAAGATCATTTCGAACAAAACGCTCTGCCAATATCCGGAATTGTTTCGTTAATGGAAAAAAAAACAAAAATCGCTTCGGCCCGAATTCAACGATAATTTATGCGAGCGCAACTAGCGGAATAAATTATCAGAGTATTGTCAGTTTACCATCATCGGTGTTGGCTCTACAATTCCTGGTGGGTCTCTTAATTTATGTTTTTCTATTTTTTTCTCGAGGGTGGTATGAAAAGTAACTCGGTTTGATATTAAAAAAAACAATGCAAAAAAAAGGACGCACTTGCCCCGACGCTTTTCTAGTTTTGAGATTCAAAATATGACACATGTTTATTCCGGCGCGAAGAATACAAGTTGCAAAATAATATTTATATTAAAAGAGGCAAACAAAGGAGAGGAAGAAATACATACATAAATAAACAAAATATAAATAATAAATTTCAGTTAAGCCTATCATATCAGTAGCTACTCTGCAGTCGACGCCATTCTCTGGTCAGTTAGCCAGCCTTCCATGAGCACTAGAGATGTGACGCTGAGTGCTGAGCTCCAGCCGCAGCTTTACGCCAGCAACGACAATTTGATGATGTTTACAGATGACAGTTTAGGAGCCGATAAGGCATTCGGGGGACATCTTCATTCGTAACTCTATCCATCCAGCTTACTTTGGGTATTCTTCTGTAGATCCACATCTCAAATGCTTCAAGTCACCTTATCATTGCGTCGGTAAGTGTCCACACTTCCATTCCATCAAATAATATCGAGAACGTGACTTCAGAACATATTTTACATACGTGCTTGATCTTTATGACAGATCCATGCGTGGTACGGCTAGTGCTTCATGCGGATCAACGAAGTGTGTATTCCTAAAGACGGAAGACCTGTGGCTACAGCAAATACGTAATCCAGATAAAGGAGCACCCTCGCAGGTGGGACGTGTTCTTCCAGTATCCGGTTGGTCCTTGAGCCACTGTTCCAAATTCCTTCCATCCGTCCTACGTCCCGTTACCAAGTCTCTCGCGGGAAGGTTAGTGACACTGGGAAGGTAGGAAAGGAGAGATGTTAATCCAGCAGTGGTTTGACAACAAAATATTGTTATATTTTTCGGCTGGAATGTAATGTAGTGGGAAAGGAGTGTTTTGTGGTTCGGGCCGATATGGTATATGGGCATTTTTATGGAAATGATGTGCGTGTTTCCTGGCACGACCGATATAATAAAAAATGTCTAACAACCGCTTTATAACCCGGTATAATTTGTGGCGCGGTAGAGCGTATGGCGTTTATTGCTAAAAAATACAATTCCTTCGAGTGTATCGCGCGCCCGGAGGGGAAGGTCGTGACGATGGAGCTTAGGTTCCACCCAACCATCGCACACGTCACTGCACTGATTGTAATTATGAAAATAATCTGCCTTTCCCTCATATGCATCCCTTTCTCTTCATGTCTCTGACCTGGCGCTCCTGGTACCCACTATATCAGGGTTGCACACAGATCAACAAATTTCACGTGTGTGTGTGTATTATGAAAAATTATAATTAATTGCGCTTCATCCCTATTGTATACTCATTTATTTTAATGAAAAATTCACTACATGGTAGTACGGATTAGAAAAAATAAAATTGAATATTAATATTCATTTACAATATTTCCGCATTGTGTAATAGACGTCTAACATTTCACTGTATTTATTTATGCAATATATGTCACTGATGTCTAATATTTCAATTAAAGATAGCTGTAGGTGTACATATGTACATAGCATATATCATTTTACAAATATTTTTTTCTTACTGAAAACACAGACAAAGTACACTACGTGGTGCATTGTTAAAGCAATCTAATAAGGGATTTCCGCATTATTATATAATCATATTATAGCCGCCCGAAGGGCCTAGCAGCCACTTTGGAATGCTTTTCTGCTAGTAATTATAATTGCGCTATGTATCCTTTATTTTAGAAATCTGTTGGATGGCAGTATAGAATAGCAAAAAATAATAATGAATATTAATATTTTTCAAAAACTGCTGTGAATAATTCTCGGATATGAAATATCGTATTCAATTTTTTTACGTATTACATTATTTAATTTTTTTAAGTTCACTACATCCTTCGATGCTTTTAAACATATTCTGACTATGCATACATTTTTTTAATCGTTAATGGGAATATGAACAATATGGGGTGAAGTATTAGGTAACGCAATATTATTAATAAATTTAAAAAAATGTATTTGTATTTGATTGAATATTAATCCTCTACAAGGTACCGATTGAAAAGCTAGTTAATATATTTAGATTTAAATATATATATATCTTATGATTAAAATATTCAGAGAAGTTACTAATTTTGGCAACAGAGATGTTCTTTTATTCTCGTATTTATGTACCTACGTTTCTCGCGCTTTCGCCTGTATATTTTCATATATCTATCTCACGTTTTTATAGCTATCGTCTATAAGGAAGATAAATATTTATTTATTTATTTTCGAGCTCACCAGTCACGAATTGCACGCAAGCGAGTCAGTCCAAGCACCGTAAGGTTGAGGCGGAACCCAGAAGAAGTCTAAGAAGTGTGAGGTGTCTAATCGCCGCGTTAACCGTTTTGTACTAACGGCCAGAGCAATCAATTGTGCGATTGGCACCTGTTTACGTGCGAAACTGTAAAAAAGATTTAATAAAGCTACCCCCGGGCCGGCGGGGGGTGGTGGCGGACGCAGTGAGGGTGCAGTTAAACCGCCATCACGCCCGGGAATATTAACCCTTCGAGTGGCGCGTTATCTCTCACTGTCCATAAAATTTTGCCCTTTTATTCGAATGCCATGTTTTTCGACCGTCGCCGGTGTTTCCTTCTGTTCACAGCTGTTCGTGTGCTCATGACTGAGCATCGTGGAAGTCTATTCTGATTCTATAGCGCAAACTGCTTGCCTCCACTCCTCAAATTCTGTACCTACATGTTGTGGAGAGCCTGTCTATAGTGCAGAGTTCTGGAAGAATAGAGACATTCGTTCGTTTTCATCTAAATATACGAAATAACATAATGGGTTTATTTCTGAAGCAATTCGCCGGAATCAGGGACGATGAGATAGATATATTAATGGACCAGATTATGACGACTTACTGAAGATGGACAGAATATCTCGACTCACGCGATGATGCGGCTAGTCCTTTTCTCCTAAAGCTCACAACCACAAATTTCGAGGAAGGGAAAGGGAAAAGGTGACAATAATAAATACGCAACAATAAAAAGATATCAGATATCTCATAGAGACGAAGTTATTTTTATTATATTTAATGGAAAATATTTATAAATATGCGGTAATTACAGGGCTTACAACCTGTCTTCGGCTGGCTTAAGTGATCACTTTATATAGATATAACGTTCACCATTCTCACCCCACCAATTTAACAAATTTTAGAAAGTTGTACGTATGTTAATATGTGGACTCGCTTCGAGTACCACTACACCGTCGCCATCTATGGACCAAATTTGACAATTCATTTTTTCTTGAAACAGCATATATATCAACTCAATGAGAATATGTTATTTTTTAGGATTATTTAAAATAATATTCTTTATCTGTAAAATGTTACCTGTAATTACCCTATATTTCTATATATTTTCCATTAAATAAAATAAAAATAACTTCGTCTCTATGAGATATTTGATATTTATTTAATAACAGTTTTTTTGTGGGTAAAAATCCAGTAATTGTGTGCTCTTGGACATATTCAAATATTGCTAAAATAATAAATTCTAAATATGAATTAAATATATACATATAAAATCAATTTTATCGAAAAATATTGTTGTTGCGCCACCGGGATTCGAACCTGGATCTCTTTTCTAACCGGGGAAGGTGCATTATCCAACAATAATTACAACTTCACAATAATAATGTGTTCTCCTAATAATAATAAATTCGTTTATACGCGTAAACACATATCTTTGTTTTTTGTTATTTTTCTATAACTATGTTCTCTTATAGTTGATTTTATATTGTTATAATTAAACAGCGTTGGAAGGTTATTCAAATCATCAATTACGTTTTTTCTTATCTAAATATTACTTAAAAGCTTCAATTTTTTCCAGTTTTTTTTTTTTGAATTCTTTATGATAATAATAGTCTGTAAATGTAATCATTCAATATTCCGTTATCTTAATGATAAGAGTTCGTCCGATTATGATCTCGTTGTTTGATATACAAGGACAGATGTCCAATACAAAGGCGAGTAAAGCCATAAACAAAGCATATTTCATGATGATTTGTCTTGTCTCACTGTGGGGCGAAATTTTTTATCTAAACTTTGACATTAGTAAATTTGACGTATCAAAAACCCGCCAATGATTTTTTACCATGGTAAAAATTTACTACTGATTACACAACCAACCCATAGTTAGAATAGCTTATTACCAAGGGATTAACTAACTAAATTAAAGTGTAAGAAAATAGATTGCATTTGTTTGAAAATATAGTATTGCGTATGATCTAACCGGAGAATGAGGTGACCTGAAACTTCAGGAACGGTATTCTGCTCCCGATATTCTGAGGGAGGTAAAAACAAGGAGCGGGACAAGAGAGCTGAATTCCGTTACACGCACACAGCCATCTTATACATGCCAACAGGATCGAAGGGAAGACTATGAGAGTGGATAATGTCAAAGGACACCTTCAAGAGGTAGGCAAGTATGCAGCAGACTAGATCGTAGCGGTGATGTCAAAGGATAGACAGCGCTCTGTAATGACCTGATCATGAACCCGTGGGCCGTAAAAGAAGACAGCTACTTTATCCTTCACAAAAAAATAATTAATTAAATATATCCTTAGAGTAAATAAACGTTATTAATTAATGTAACAGCCATTCGTTTCTACGCATTTTTACTAATGAATTGCAATATTATTTATGTTTGTAATATAAAGACTAGCGGTTCACAATGGAGTCCTGGTACCGAAACTGGTGTATGGAAGTGAGACCTGGAGCTGGCGGAAGAAGAACGAAAGTAAACTGAATACAGTGGAAATAACAACACTTAGGCGTATATGTGGCAGATCCATTTATGACAGAATAAAGAATGAAGAAATAAGGAAAGAATGTAAAACAGATCTTAGTATAGTGAGTAAGATTAAAAAAGGATGACTTATGTGGTTTGGTCATATGGAACGGATGAACGAGGTAAGAAAGCTAAATGACACAAGTGTTGATGACACCAGAAATAAAGAACCTCCGCGGAAGACTTGACACGACCAGGTAAACCAGACGCCGGAAGATGGTCCTGTTAGAAGCCTCAGTAATCGACGAGCTTGTTATGAATATGAATAATATATGTGAAAAGTGTGGCGCTATATCCTCTCTGCCAACCTATTTTATTTTATTTACTAAATTAATATTACCTGTGAGAGGCTAACTTGAGTTATATGGTCCCCCTGTTCAAATGTACATGTACAGACCACAGGAAGAATCCAACGTGAATTAATTCCAACACGCTTATGAAAGAATTCAATATCTTGAATTAATAGACTTAATATTTCAATACAAAATTATGGCAGCTTGATTATTTTTAAGAGAAATCTTAAGTTGATTTCGAAATATTGATAGCTTTTGTTAATATTATATTTTGATTTCTGTTTACAAATAAAACATATTTAAAAGTCTCAATATGTTATTGAGTCACTTCTAAATATGTTTACTTATATTACTTAAACATAGAGACGAAGCTATTTTTATTATATTCAATCGAAAGATATGAAAGAATGGGTAATTACAGGGCTTGTCTTCGGCTGACTTGAGTGATCACTTTATACAAATATAACGTTCACCATTCTCACCCATTAATCAATCTCCATATTTATCAAATTTTTGGAAGTTATGTATATGTTACTATGTGGAAACACTTCCGAGTACAACCACACTATCGCCATCTATGGGTTAAATTTTATATTAATTTGTCGGTGAAAATTCAATAATTGTGGGTTCTTGGACATTTTAAATATTGCTAATATTATATTGTTATTTTGATTTTCTTCTTTTTTTGAATATTTTTGTATAATTTAATTAACCTGTAAGGATAATAAACAATTTCAATGGTATTATGTACCATATGCATATATAAATAAATACAGGGTGTAACAAACTTAGTTAGCAATATTTTAAGGGTATGAGAAATATGTACAAATTCTGTAAAGTTACGAAAAAAATATACATTATTATTCAATATCGTTGCTTCAAGGCCTAAATAATCTAAAAAAAATAGTCTGCCTGCTCGAAGATTCATGACGTTTATTTTTTGTATTCAATATTTAAACTGAAACGAATACAATATTTCAATTAATCGATATAATTGCATAACTTTGATTTTTTTTAAAACGCTAACATTATCTCTGACTTGATTGAGATTAGGCATAATGAAGCCTGAACCATTTCAACTCGCATTTTTAATATTCTGGAGGATATATTTATATACTCGTATATATAAAATTTTGATTTAGGCTATAACTTATCTAGCACATACTTGCTAAGTTTCATTTTGAATACGTGTAATTTGTTTTCCTTTCTTACATCATCTAGCATTTCATTGAAAATCTTTATCGTACTGTACACATCACTGATTTCTGAGATTTAGCCTTCTTCTTGAATGACAGACTCGTTCTATCTCTTCCTCTTGCATGATATTCGGGCTCGTGTTGATTAGCGTTATTTTTTAAGTGAGGATTTTAAAAATAAACACCATAACAATAACATATATTTTGTGTTTAAAGGCCATCATATTAAAGTCTTTCAGCATTGTACTGATCCGAGTACATCTATTTCTTCTCAAAGTTTTATTTAGCAGTACTGATAATTGTTGCATTTCTTCTTCATTAGCCAACAATAAAATGCTGCTGCAGTAATTAATTCGTGGAATAATAACAGAGTTGTGTATTATTTTACAACTCGCAGTACTAATGGATCTTTTAATCTTCTCCAGAAGTGAGATAATTTAGCAATCTTTTTAGTCGCGTGTCTTCTATTTTGCGCAATTAATTCAAAAATATTTGATTTCAGTCACTTCTTTAAAACTTTCACCATCTATGATAATTGCTGGTGTAATTGATACGTTCCCAATGTTCACATATATAGGGTGTAACAGACCTAGTCCACAATATTCTATGGATGGATACCTGACTAAATTACGAGTCGAAAATGTTCTACGATTATGTGAAAATCTGCACCGTTACAGAACATATTTGTGTTTGATATTTTTACAAAATCATGTTAAGCTGTAAGTCTACGTACATCGAAATAAATATTTGATAAATTTATCCATTATTAATCTATTATATCTTTGCTTCAGGCCCTATGTCATCTAACTAACACTAATCTGGGCGCTCGACATAAGATGACTTTTATTTTTTTGTATTCAATAAAATATTTCAATTATTTGAAATAGTTATATCTCTGATATGGTTGAGATTGGGCACATATTCTTTGAACATTTTCGATTCGTAATTTAGACAGGTATCCGCCCACAAAATATTTTGGACTAGGTCTGTTACATCTGTATATATATATATATTTATCATCTATAAGAATTAACAAAAATAAGCAAACAGTGAAAAACGGTGCCATCTTTTTTACAACACAATATCTTTATTTTATCGCGAAAACACGAGTGCGCGTTATATAGACCGCCGCTAGTAAAAATAATATTTCCTTCGGAGTATTTTTACAACTCAGTGCTTAAGGTACGGGAGCATTACTAATTCATTGTTTTCCTGCGAGGGTCCGTAATTCGTGAAATCTGTCAAGTAACGTTCGGGTTAACCTGGGGCTTTGCGGATCTCTGCCGTGTCACACGCTAAAGGCAAGTGGGTCCGTCTTACGGTCCGCGTCCGAGAATGACATTTTTAGATTTGTGTCCAAAACCGTGTTGTCCCTCTATGATTTTTGTTTTTTTTATCTTGTCTCGGTTGTAAGTGAAAGTTTTGCTCTTGGACTATGCCTGCTTCGGTGCCCTCGCGTGAGACCAGGAACAGTATTTCTAAATATGGAATACCTTTTTATATATTTTTAACTAAATATGGAATACCATTTTATATATTAGTAACTAAATATGGAATACCATTTTACATATTAGTAACTAAATATGGAATACCATTTTACATATTAGTAACTAAATATGGAATACCATTTTATATATTAGTAAATAAATATGGAATACCATTTTATATATTGAATAATAATCGTACAAAATCAGTCAAAACGGATGGAGGTTTTTATTGATAATCAGTCTTACAGTTTTAATGAATTACCATTTTCCAAAATCAACATCAAAATAAAAAATATATAAATGGTACCTAATATGGAAAAGACACCCAAATATGAAATAACTGTGAGGGGACTTGCCGCTTAGCGGGGTCCGTTTATAAGCAAAAGATCCTATATGGTCCTACTCATTCGCTGCCAGGTTGGCATTTTTTTAATGCTACTAGGCAACTGTGCAACTGCGTCTCGCACATAGTGACAGGGCGGAGCTGAACAGCTGCCATCTCAAAAAACCTCAGTCTATAACTACAAAAAATATATTTATTTCACCAGCCACAAATGACTTCTCAAAAGAAGTTAATAAGTCGTTGCATTTCGCCAACATATACGCCATCATGCGATCGCCATTTCTAGTTAAACCATAGAATTTGCTTTCAATCTTCAAAGCTGTTTTTCAAGTTCTTCCCCTAGTACTGGTTTTCTTCTCAATTTGGTAGCTACAACTTTTTCTGATTCTCTTTTTTCGTAAAGCCAAAATAAAGTTATTCTAGGAACGCACCATGTATTGAGCATTCCATATTTGGAATTTCTATAGTTTGAATAATAGAAATATATTATATATCCATGAGATATCCTATGGATATGATACATACATATGTTTATAACAAAATTCACAGTGTAGAGATATTAAAATTATTATTAAAACAAATATAATATTAAGTTTTCCTTGCCGTTAAAAATTTCCGAGTAACGACGAAAGAGAACTCTTTCTCTACGACGAGTTACAAAGATTAAGGTTTCAAATAGAACGAATGAGATAGTACACAGTGAGCCAATGTTAATTCGATTTGTTGATTCGAATAATTTGCGGTATTCCATATTAGGGATACTATTTCATATTAGGTTACTTTCTTCTATTGTTTAATCAAATTAAAAATATTTTTTTAATTTTCTCTTCTTATATAAACGTGCTTCTACTGTAATATATTTTTTGTGTACATGCTGCTAGTGTGCATATTCGTGATGTAAAAGCCCGTGATGGCATAGATAAAAATAAATAAGATTAGGCCGGGCGTGTCCAAAGAATGCCTCCTCCGTTCCTGGCACTGCATCAGCAATGCCTAGAGTCCTGACTACGGGGAAAACCCTCGAAAAAAGATGGAGAGATAGTATTGAGAAAGATGTAAGAAAAGAAAAGATTCTCAACGAATCGTAGTCACGTGATAATAATTATATGATATTAGGAGAACACATTCTTATTGTGAAGTTGTAATTATTCAGAACAGGCGGTCTGTGATATTTTAAATATGAATTAAATATATTAATTAGAAAGATATACATATAGATACTGTAAAAATAAGGTAGATGGCTCTTTCAAATAATGGAACGATTAAATGTATTAATATCAAAAAGGTAACATATAGGTTCAAAAATTGTCGCTAAAATTATTGTCGCCGTAGCATAGTTGGATAATGCACCTTCCCCGGTTAGGAAAGAGATCCAGGTTCGAATCCCGGTGGCGCAACAACAATAAAATTTTTCGATAAAATTGATTTTATATGTATATCTTTCTAATTAATATATTTAATTATATGATATAATATGATTTTTGATACAAATCTATAAAACTGTTGAAACCCTTAAGCAATTATGGAAATAAATATATATTTTTCATTTCAAAATGACGCCTTACATTGAAGGTCAGTTAAAAGTCAGACAACGCTTTCATTACAAATTGTACAATTATATGTTCAGTATGATTCTTTTTTTGGAACTAATCATCAATTTTCTCTTGGTTCAGCAATTAGTTTTTGTTTTCTATTTACATGCCATCACATTCAATAAGGGTTGTCGCACAGACTGGTCAATTAATAGATATGTAATAAAGTTTACATATAGGAGAAGGGTTTGGAACATTAGTTGCGGGACGAGAGGCATTCTACACACATTCTTGGTGGAACATAAATTAGATAGTTTACGACACATTTATGCAATAGTAAAAGTATTTGCTCTTCGAAAATTAAATCTGTGTGCAAACAAGACGTATTTTATATATAATGCATATTATATTGCCAGCGTTCCAATCGAAACATATTCTTTAAAAAAGTCGCGGGGCAAAGTGATCACGTGGGTGACACCAAAATGTTAATATTGGGACAAGAAATTTGCGTCAGTTCATGTCTATACATTTGGTGGTATGTCAATAATAGTTATGCTCGAAAGTCTATACGAGGAGCATTTTCCAAATTTTTTATTTGCAGAAAAAGTGATTGGAACTTTAAAAATAAAATATTTATTAATGCACTCCTTATTATGAATGAGAATCCCTATAATGTGTGGCGCTCTATCCTCTCTGCCTACCCCCGCGGGGAAACGGCGTGATGGTAAGTTAGTTAGTTAAAATACAAAATAAATACAACATCTTCCAAAAGCAAGCTAGTTGCCATACTGGCGGCCCCTTCAATTTCTGTGTAGATTGCTGTTAGTTGAATTTTAATATAAATGATAGCGGGCAAAAGTGACTGATTTTGCAATTAACAGGAATTTTGAATAACCAATTTACATCAAAAAGAGTCAAGTTAAAATGTTAATAAATAAAAATAGTGTGTAAAAACTATAAGATATGTGAACTGCATTAAAAAACCTTAAATATAATTAGCAAAATGAAACATTTCAAATCAAAATATCTAGAATGTCGTGTAAATTCAACAGTATTAAACTCTAGTTAGCATGGAAATGTTGATACAGTATATTAAAATTTATTTATGATAAATATGTTTAAGTGTTGTATAATTTAAGCATTGAAAAAATAATTACAATACATAAATAGCCGGCTAGACAATTGAAAATAATCAACACCTTTACATTATGGTCTAATGTCATTGCGTAATGGTATAAATCATTTGCTTTATTAATTAATTTATATCTACGCCTTTATGAGTCACACCGATAATATCCACATATGTAGCTTGCACACAAAAATAGATTTTAAATACGACTCAACACTAGTATATATATATAACATAACATATATAATAGAAAAAAAAAAGGAAAAAATTACAAAATGGAGAAATACAACTTATCTGTTAAACACAGAACGATTTAAATACCTTGATCAATTAAACCATTATATTTCTAATCCAATCGTCAAATTTTATAAAATCTTCGGCCTAATCAATACCACGAATTATCGAGATTCGAAATAGCGCGTCACCGCTGCCCCTGCACGGATAAACCGCCGACTGCAAAAATAAATTGGACGAAAACTCCCCACACTTTACAGAGAGCCGATATTTCATGTTAACAATAGAATTTTGAAGTCGCGTATGAAAAAAAAAATATCAATACTCTTTTATGGAGTGTTCCGTGACATGAAATAAAGAATTCCCGGCCGGCGCGAGCGATTGTGACCTTTGGCGCTATGCGCGTTGTGTGTGTTTTCGTGTGCAGCTATTCTGGGACCATTGATTTTCCCCGACACACGAGCACTTCGTGGTTAGTCCAAATTTGCCACGAAATTACTAAATTGGGTTTTATAAGCGACGCGCGATACTATCAACTGTATTTTTGGGTTATTTTCTATTTATTGTTTATCCTATTTAAACCTTTATTAACACCATTTTTTTCTGTAAATCAGAAGTGAACATACAATTATAGTCTACTGTGTGGGATGCAGTAGGCACGATGCATAAATCATTGTCCTGGCAACTTTGCTAGACTGCCGTCTGCGTTAAAGTAGTCAGTTTTTTTTCGTGCTATTGTGGTGTTATTTAATTAAAATTAGAAAGAAAGAGTAAGATTCGACAGAGATATAAAAAAAATAGATACAATAAAAAAATATAGTGAACGTGTTGTAAAACTAAAGTGAATTATTAGTGTAAGTGCATTGTAATTAAGTTGGAATGTTGAACAGCGATGCATCTGACGGATCTCTACCCAATTAAATCAAATATTTGCGTAATTTTATTGGAAGTGAGCGCTTTCCAGTTAGTGTTAAGTGCGTTGTACAGTTTTGGAGCTAAACACATATTTTTATTCGGGTTCATAGGTGTGATGAGGAATTTTTTAGTTGGCGGCCATGCGGAGTTGCTTGGATGGTTATGGGGTGCCTGTTTAGTCATGTCAACCTGAAGGTGAATGAGTACGACCAATATGGAAGCTTTTGCTCAAACGGTGGGTCTCTTCATTAGCCGTGATGTTCTCCTACTTCCAGCAATCTTTTCCTACATCATGAGGTGCAAGATATTATAATTCTCACATGTTCAAGTTATTGAAGTTTTCGTATTATTATTATTTTAAATCAATAACATTTTTAGATTCATCCAACTTATTTAAAGCATTCTTCAGTCGATCCACATCTCGAGTGTTTCAATTCGCCTTATCATTTCTTCGGCAAGTGTCCATGCTTTCATTCCATAACACAGCATCTGACCATTCGTATTCGTAATCTATGGTTGAGATCATGATTGTAGAACATCTTTTTCATGCGGATAACTGTTATACGAACTTGGACAATGGTATGACCCAGGTATTTTGTATCTTTTCAAATTTCGTTCAAAAGCTTCCAGTCTATTTTGTCGGGTTCTAGCTTTCACAATCTTATCTAATTATATATATCAGACGAACACAGTGCCGGTATTTTCTGAGCTAAAATAGTGATTTTAGACCTTATTTTTTTCTTTTCATTGTCTGTTGCTCCTAATTTTACTTATTAGAAAAAGATTTCTCTGCGATTCGGGATTCCTCCAGAAAGCGGAGTCCCTCCCTATTTCGAGTCTATAAATCTGCCACTGCGACAAGGGAATATCCCTTAAAGCCCACGCCTACGGAAGGACACACGGTGAGATAATCTGGGAGATTTAGTTGAGATAAATCTCAATACCATGTACACGTGTTGAGATGTTGATTTGGAGATAAACGGAGAGATTGACATTGGTAGAAAGACATTCGACGCTCATACAAATGTCACCTAAAACCACGATAGATCTCTACCACTCTATATTCTGGATGTTTGACATAAGTCATTAAACATTAACATTGATATTGAAGACTTACATTGAATTCTCCCAAAATAGAGCTACTATGGACAGCAACACTTCATACAGGAATCGATGTCTGCGAACGCTAAATCTGCAGTTGTCAGGCATGCACATTGATTCAGATCTCTCAATGAATACACACATCGGCAAAACTGTCAGTGCATTAGACTAGTGCAGTAGACTACTGTAACAGCATTTATCCTGGCCTATGAATATTTCAACTGGATAGACTACAATCCATTCTAAACGCGGTATATTATTTTCTAAATTCTCTCATATAACGTTCCTTTTGCGCGAGCTATATTGTGCGCGACACATAACATGGCGCCTCTGTATCCCCTCAAGAGGTTTGTATCCCAGACAATTTGAATAGTAGATGTCAAACTCACAGGTCAGCCTCTACTTCAGTCGCAGCAAGGGTTGTAGAACCGACCAGCCGTTGCCAGAAGTTTAGTGAACGGGCATTTGCGGTGCTGCCCTTTATTTAAAAAGATACTAAAAACGTGAGCGCTTTCCAGTTAGTGTTAAGTGCGTTGTACAGTTTTGGAGCTAAACACATATTTTTATTCGGGTTCATAGGTGTGATGAGGAATTTTTTAGTTGGCGGCCATGCGTAGTTGCTCGGATGGTTATGGGCTAAGCTGCGATGCACGGGCGTCTGTTTAGTCATGTCAACCTGAAGGTGAATGAGTAGGACCAATATGGAAGCTTTTGCTCAAACGGTGGGTCTCTTCATTAGCCGTGATGTTCTCCTACTTCCAGCAATCTTTTCCTACATCATGAGATGCAAGATATTATAATTCTCACATGTTCAAGTTATTGAAGTTTTCGTATTATTATTATTTTAAATCAATAACATTTTTAGATTCATCCAACTTATTTAAAGCATTCTTCTGTCGATCCACATCTCGAGTGTTTCAATTCGCCTTATCATTTCTTCGGCAAGTGTCCATGCTTTCATTCCATAACACAGCATCTGACCATTCGTATTCGTAATCTATGGTTGAGATCATGATTGTAGAACATCTTTTTCATGCGGATAACTGTTGTACGAACTTGGACAATGGTATGACCCAGGTATTTTGTATCTTTTCAAATTTCGTTCCAGCAATATAAAGGCTTTCATTATCAGATGTGTTATGATGCTAATTCAGACGCAAAAATTTGGGTGGTAATTACTTAATGATATTTAATTTATCTTTGCAGTCTTTGCAGTGGTCACATATGGCTGCGGAACATGGACGCTAAACAAAAGAGAGGTTAATAAACTTAGAGTAAGGCATCTCACGAAGACACAGAAAAAGATACGTGTAGATAGTACGCCCAAGAAAATAAAATAGCAATGAGCAGGCCACTTCGCTCGGATGACGGACATTCGTTGGACAAACGTAGTCATGCCACCCTAAAACTCGCTTGACTGACGAAATCAACAAATTCTACGGAAATACTTGGCAGCGAATAACAATAGACAGAGAAAAGGGAGACACTCGGGGAGGCTTTCATCCAGTAGTGAATAAAAAACGAATGATGACTTGTTTTGTTTTTTAGAACACATTTTTGTTGTAAAGTTGCAGTACCAAAATTACGTTAGTATTCGTGTCTGTACGTGTTTGAACTAATAGGTGCGTAAATTTTAAGCTGATAGAGCCAGTTGTTAATCAGCTATTGGGAAGGTAACAGGTATCCGTGTAGCGTAAAAATAGGTGATCAAAATTAACAGCAGATGCGATTATCCAATTAGATCATCATACCTATTAACCAGTGGCGTGCACTCTATACAATCAAAAAAGCTGTGCATAACTATAATCTTTGCGAAATAAATGTAAATTAAATATTTATTTGACATATTATGTATTAAGTATGTAGATCTATACAAAAATAATTCAGTTTTCATGTTAACGTCTTAACTGGAGCCGTGTATCTAGTGGAAGGATTTAAAATTGACAAATAAAGCTGCGCATGTGTTTTTCAAAAAATTGTTCCACACGTATACGAACTAAATGCAACTCTCGCACCTCGCGGTGTTCTGAATACACGTATTCACTTTGACAGACGTGTATCAAAACGCCGTAAGTGTGTCTTTGAAGCGGTCTTGACTGTATGCATTCCAATACAGTTTAAACGTCATATTATAACATATTTTAACAGCTTTAGTTAATACCTTAATATACTGATATACTGATACAAAAACACGCACCTGAAAGAGTGAATGATGAATCTAATGATAATATCCATTGTTTTTACACCATCGATATTAGCAGCATAACCTAAGTCCATGCCTAGAGCACGCCGCTGCTATTCACCTGACTTAGCTCGCTGTAATTTCAGCGTACTTTCAAAATTAAAACCTGGGCTGAAGATGTGAGGTACTGAACAGTATTCCAGAAGTTGAGTACTGTGAAGGCGACAGTACCAACCGTGTATAATTTAATGCTTATATTTTTAGGGGTGCATTCCGCGAATTAAATTGTCAAACTTCGTACATACTTTCATCCCCTTAATGCTAATATAATGGATTCTTTGAAAAAATATACTTTATAACCAACACTTACACAGAAATTACAGGACCTTAAACACCGCCTGATTGCGTCCGATACCATCTTTAATATGAAAACCGCCGTAAAGTCTAGAATCGCCCGCCTTTCATGTCCCGCTTATCGGTCATATTCACAAAATCGATAAGGCGCCCCCTCAAGGGAAAATTTACCTTAGAGCACTTTTATCTTTGGAATCGAAAACGGCCGACACGAAAATATAATGTGACTCTTAGCGACAAAGGCAATAAAGATCAAAATTGCCCGCGATAATTTAAACGCCGGCCGTCGGTGTGGGAGCGAGCGTAATTATTGAAGTGGTCTGAAACGAGTGACAAGTAGTGGCCAATGGGAGCCCCGGAAAACAATGGCTCAAGTCATACTGTTTTCTCAGAAAACAAGGGGTTAAAGTTCATATTATTATAGTCTTTGGGTAGGTTCTAGAAAATGGATTTTGGCGTAGCTACAACAGTGGGCTTTATGAGCTAAGCACCTCAAAGCTTATCAAAATATGAAGACTTCAGAAGTCGCGCCGTGTGGAGCGGATGACTGAATAGCAAACACTGAAGTTATTGATGAACACAAGACCTGGAAAAGAACCAGCTGTGGATGGATATCTACATTTCATCTGACTAGAGAGATAAAAGGCGAGCCTGGACCGAGACTTTCGGAGGTCCATACATCTTCTCATACAAGCTTGTCGATTATTGAGGCTTCTAACAAAACCATCAGGTTTACCCGGTCGTGCCAAGTCTTTCGCGGACGTCCTCTATATGTAGTACCATCAATATATACATCATTCGAATGCAAATTAAATAACTCACATTTAGAACATATATTTTTATATTAAATAAAATAACAATAACTTTGTGTGAAACCACGAAATTTATTGTACGTCGACCGGTTTCGCTTAACTCAAGCTTCATCAGGACGTACAATGAATTTCGTGGTTTCATACAAAGTGATTGTTATTTTATTTAATATAATATGTCAAACCACAAAGTGATTACTAAAATATATTTTTTTATAATTGATCCATTTATTATTCTATTTTTAACTATTCTGAAAATGCTACTTCACAACAATAATGTGTTCTCCCTTAAAAATATATTTCTTACTCTCTTTCTCTCTCTCTCTCTCTTCATGCATCGTTTTTTTAATACTATTCACTATACTAAGATCAGCTTTACATTCTCTCCTTATTTCTTCGTTCTTTACTCTGTCGTAAATGGATCTGCCACACATACGCCTAAGTTATCTCATTTCCACTGCAGTCAGTCTACATTCATTCCTCTTCTGCCAGTCCGTATATTAGTGTCGGTACCGAGATTCCATTGTGTACCGCCAGTCTTCCCTCGGTTAACAAGCCGACACTAATAAATGTAGAAAAAATTGTCAGGAATCTTCAAAATGTATGTATACGATACATATTTTTTAAATTATACTGTATAATAGAAATAGCAAAACAAGAATTTACAACATACAGCTTTATAGTACAAGATAAATAATAAAAATAAAAATATATAATATATATCATTTCGTATCCTTTCTGTCTTAACTAATTTTCACCTTTTTCTTCCAACACCCTATTTCAAAAGCTTCCAGTCTATTTTGTCGGGTTCTAGCTTTCACAATCTTATCTAATTATATATATCAGACGAACACAGTGCCGGTATTTTCTGAGCTAAAATAGTGATTTTAGACCTTATTTTTTTCTTTTCATTGTCTGTTGCTCCTAATTTTACTTATTAGAAAAAGATTTCTCTGCGATTCGGGATTCCTCCAGAAAGCGGAGTCCCTCCCTATTTCGAGTCTATAAATCTGCCACTGCGACAAGGGAATATCCCTTAAAGCCCACGCCTACGGAAGGACACACGGTGAGATAATCTGGGAGATTTAGTTGAGATAAATCTCAATACCATGTACACGTGTTGAGATGTTGATTTGGAGATAAACGGAGAGATTGACATTGGTAGAAAGACATTCGACGCTCATACAAATGTCACCTAAAACCACGATAGATCTCTACCACTCTATATTCTGGATGTTTGACATAAGTCATTAAACATTAACATTGATATTGAAGACTTACATTGAATTCTCCCAAAATAGAGCTACTATGGACAGCAACACTTCATACAGGAATCGATGTCTGCGAACGCTAAATCTGCAGTTGTCAGGCATGCACATTGATTCAGATCTCTCAATGAATACACACATCGGCAAAACTGTCAGTGCATGCTGACATCAACTGAGACAGATCAAAAGTAATCAAAGTCATCTTCCTCCTGAGGTAGCCTGTCCACTTATGGATGCATTTGTAGTGTCACGTGTAGACTACTGTAACAGCATTTATCCTGGCCTATGAATATTTCAACTGGATAGACTACAATCCATTCTAAACGCGGTATATTATTTTCTAAATTCTCTCATATAACGTTCCTTTTGCGCGAGCTATATTGTGCGCGACACATAACATGGCGCCTCTGTATCCCCTCAAGAGGTTTGTATCCCAGACAATTTGAATAGTAGATGTCAAACTCACAGGTCAGCCTCTACTTCAGTCGCAGCAAGGGTTGTAGAACCGACCAGCCGTTGCCAGAAGTTTAGTGAACGGGCATTTGCGGTGCTGCCCTTTATTTAAAAAGATACTAAAAACGCACCTTTTCATACATATATTTTAAATACAAAGATAATGTTGGGCTTATAAACAGTTTGCGAAGCGCCCTTGAAATATTTTATTTTACGTAAGTGTCGCTATAAAAATTATCCAATATTATTATTAAGACGTTAAATACTAATGTTTATTGTAGACTGGAGAACTATTTCTCCTAGCGCTCACGTGTTCGATTGAAGATGTTATCGCGGAGTGTGTGTGTGAATGTAGCTAGATCAGGTTGGAGAATAAAATCGTCTGCTATTGAACTGACCGGGAAGCCGACTGAGAGAGAAGTGCAGCTAAACTACCGGCTTGCTGGGCTGCTTCCCGCGCATATTATTGTTGTCAATGTATGGGCGGTACCCGCGAGATTATGTGACTGTGAAAACGTACGGTTTGTACCCAGGTATTTTCCGGGTGCGTTCAGGAACCGTCGGAGGTATTGTTTGTTGTTGAGGCGATAGACCTATATACTTTTAAATACTGCTGGAGTAATTCAAATTAAGATGCAATTCGATGTTTTACGCACAACGAGAGTAAAGTGAAGAACAGCGTGTACCGAGGATACTACAAAAGCTGAGAGTTGTCTCCAAAGAGGCCTTCAAAGACTGTCGAGTTCGAGTCGAAAAAGTCTCATTAGTTCTCATAAATTGAAAAAGATTTGTATTCTCTCCAACTGAAAAATGTTTCAAAACATATCTCACACTAATGAAGTTCCACAGTGGGATATTCCCCGAAGTCGGAGGCTGGATCACAACAATATGTTTCGGAGATCCTCTAGTTACAGAGTGAGCCGAAGTCTGAACAAAGTAATGGAGAACAAGGCAATAATGATCATTGTTGATATTATTATTCTGCCGAATTACCCCCTCCCCCGGGGAATATTAATTACCCAAAGTTGTTTTATTGCCCGGGGAGGTAAATTTAAGGAAGATTACTTACTCGGCAAAATGAAAGCATTTTAACCGAGTCGTAGCGGGCCCGGTTAGGAAGCTTCAACTACTTCTTTTACAGCTTAAATGTAACGGAAATTTTGAAGAAAAGCTAAATTTGAGTAAACGATAACTTTGAAACGCGTATTTCTGACAGTTTTTCGTAACGCTACACCTGTTATGCTCAGGGATGTTAACCGAGAACAATATATTTTGCTTCTAAAATTTAAAGTTTTAAATACTACCTCATTTAAATTACAATATCAATGCGGAAACACACTTTGTATTTATTTTCAGTAAGATACAACTAAATATTATAATACATGCTATATACATATGTACACCTAGAGCAATCTCAGCTATTATTATAGTTAGAATATTGTTAAAAGTATAAACATGAAGGATAAAGGTAAAGAAATGAAATAATATGGAATATTTAAAAAAAACTTACTATCTCAGTGAATCCAATATTTTGTGTAAAATCGTTTTGAACTAACTGCAAGGCTAAAATTATCGAGTAATATATCCATTAAATTTTTAAGAAGTAGCAGTTTTTAACAAATATTAGACAAGTGACATCTATCGCACAATGCGAAAAGGTTTTAAATGAATATTAATATTCATTATTATTTTTTGCTAATAAAAGAAAAATGATTCTAACATTGAATACAATGGATACGAAAAGCAGTATAACTAAATATATATATATATATATATAGAAGTTCCTCCAGTACATTGAAATAAACTGTACATATATATTTTGAAAATAAAGCGAAATTAAATATTTATGTGACAGAATATTATAATATATTTAAATCTGAATAATATGATAACAATTGTGATAGGAATGTAGTATACATAATTTATTTCGCAGAAATTCTAGTTAAGGTCAGCTTATTTGATTTAAACTGAGTTCACGCCACTGCACCGTATGTGCAGATAACTCCAGAGTAATTAAAATGGTATAGAACTCTCGTGAGCTGGACACAGTCCTGAGCACACCTTTCCATCTAACCTAAACAAACCTCATCAGCCGAAGCCACCACCCTTCTTCCACTCCTGAATCGGTTAACAACATTTAGCTCCGACCTCTGTATTTGCATTCTACCGCATAAATAATAATAATAATGTAATGTTAAGTTTTGTTGAACGCATGAAAGAGTAGAGCATAGTATGGTGATTAGGACGGCCAAGTTTTAATAATCGACGATCGTGTGTGAGAACTGGGCAAGAGTGATACGCCGGGACAGAACAGTGTGGCGATCTATCCTCTCTGGCCTACCCCCGCTGTAAACGATGTGATGGTAAGTTACGTTATTTTGCTACGACATTACTACCGACAGCTGGTCGTCCGACTCAATTTTACCTAGTAATATTTGTACCCAGTAAAATTCTTGTGAGTGATATTGCTTGTTGCCAGTTGCATGTTGCGTACTGCTACAATATGCGTCCGGCTTTAAATTACATGGCAATTCATTTCTGTCCTCAGCACCATTAACTTATCCGCACGGAGAAGTTGACACAGATTCGATATATTTACTAAAATATGTCATATTCAAAACAGAAAAATATACCTCATTAAAACACTTTTCTATTGAAATATATAACAGGTTTTTGGGTCACTTCGTTCATATCTCCCGCAGGGGCCCGCGTAGGGATGGTAATATCGGTACACCGGTTCTGCTTATCGTTAAGTATGTTACAAAAGTCTATTTTTTTCAAAATAACTTTTTTATTGTGATTTTTGACGCTTTGTATTACTTCATTCCAATCATCCGTCGATATACCTGTTCTTGTCAAGCTAATCTGTTACAGGTGTGCATTGAGTCAACAGATATATAATCGTTGTGTTTTATCGTTTTCCGGACCGGGAAACCGAATTCGCCAGCATCCGACCCCTCCGAAGTGACACGCACGGCTCGATTTCCGGACGGCTGCCAACGCGTATTACTGTTGTCTGTTGGGAATGGTACCAGGCGTACTTTTGAAGCTAATGAGAGCTCCGTTTTACACCCAGGTATATGCAGGGTGCGTTATTGATTGTGGAGGCGACGAATTTCAAATTAAATAGATGTTTCAAAATTTATTAACTAGAAATGTTAAATGATTTTAATAACGAAATTGAATAATTTAATAACAATAAAATAATTTAAAAACAAAAAAATCTCGTTTTCCTATGTTTAAAACACAATGCAGAGATGGGAGTAGAAAAGAAAAAGAAAAAAAAAGAAACGGAAATAATTACTCTTACGTGAAGTCTCATTGACCAATAGAGTTTTAGTTGAGATAAATCTCTGTACCGAATACACGAATTGAGATTTTGTTCTCAATACAGACTCAGAGATAGCCCCTTGTAATTATAAGGACTCACCCATGTACACAACGCTTGATTTGATGCGCATGCGCACGTCACCAAAAACCATAGATACCTAAAACTATTTATTCTGAAAAGTTTTATAAACAGAAGGTATTAAATTGCAAACATTCTTGTTGTTTTGATGTCTTCAAATAACGTCTGAATTTTATTTCAAGATCAGATGGTAATTTTTTGTTTAATAGAAAAAATATATATATATACGAGACTTTATGTGTGCACAAACGTCACCCAGAATCAGATATTTCACCTGAAATTTTATATAAACAGGCTTTAAATTACAAACATTCATTTTGTTCTTTCTTCAATTATCATCAGAATTTTATCTTAACTTTAAGTTGTGTTCTTTTGTTTGGTGAAAAATAAAAACGATTTTATACATTTATTTTATTGAATTTATTACCTATCATTCTATTAACTTTTTAAAGTAGTTTAGTTAAACATTTTATCCGGGAAACCTCCGATTTTTTTTTATTATTTTTGAAGAATTTGTAAAAAATATGTTGTTACCAATCATTAGCATTTTATTTAATATACGAGTATTTACTGGTAAACTGATATTTGCAATTTGTTTTATAGAATTACCGGTAAATGGAGAGCTAGTAATCTGCAATCCCTAGTCACGTGTCGTGTTCTCGGATTCCTCCAAGTTTCCTAGAAGCGGGTGTAATTTATGTAGCCTAATTAGAGGAAAAAACTGCTTAAAGAAAGAAAGAAAGAAACGGTTAGAGGGTGTATAGGTTGAACAATATCAACTTAACAAAGACGCAATTTGTATGCTGTTAACAAGCACTGAAAAGTTAGATTCCATGTTAAGTTTTATTTTATAATGAGCTGTTAGCTACTTACCAGAGAGCTTACTACAAAAATGCTTATAACTAATATATGTTTTCTTCATATTTCCTCAAAAAATTTTTTTTCTTCGTGATCCGCCTGCCCAAATTCTTCTTTTTTCTGTCTTCTTTATTTTGATAAGAAATATTAGTATTTATTAAGAAATAATTAAGTACGCACAAAAAATACATTTTTATAACAATTTTTTTTTAGACTTAAAGCTTGATGTGGTGGGACACATCGATGGGCAAAGAAGAAGAGGAATGTTCGCACTCATTGGACCGACCAAATGGTTGCATTTTTCAATACAATATAAATTATGGGAGGAATAGTGTTATTAATTAGATATTGTTAAATATGGAAAAACCGCGACATTTATTTGATAACGAAGGTCAAGCTATATTTTTATATGATGTAGAATTATGAACCCCAAAAGCGAGGCAGAGAAGATGGATTGGACGGCGAGACGCACGAATGTCTCATTTCGCAGGAATTAAAATTAAATTTTGGCAAGAAGGGAAGATAGCTTGGAGAAGCTTGTTGCGGTGGGTCACATTGAAAAATGAAGCGGAAGATCCCCACTCGTTGGACGCACCGAGTGGAAAAGGCAACAGGCACTTTTCTGGTGATAGCCCTGAGGTCTGCAGGATGCCGCGAAAAGGTCGAAAGTTCATGGAGATTGCGATCCTCAGTCACGAGGGACCGACATAAATTGATTATTCACATATCGACAAAACCGTTCTCATTTCCAATACCATTTTTCTTCTTCATCAATGGCGCGAGGGCCAAAATGAGCCATGGCTTCGTCAATCTTTCACCTTCATGATACTTTTTCTTTTGTTTATATTCAGTTATTCATCTGTAACAGATCCCTAGCATCCTCTTTTACACTGCCTCCCCAGCGGAGCCTTCAAGCAGATGTTTCCCCTAAATTTCCATTAACTATATGGAAGACTATCTCATCCATTCTCCACACGCACGCACCCAGCAAAGCGGTACTCGCGTCACCAGCCATAAAGACGTGGAGAAATCTCGTCTCATCAAGTAACTTATTTTGTTTTCGGACATAGACACATATATTTGGTATGTTCATTGTCATTCCATTTCCTATAGTGCTTTTTTAGTCTTCGTCAAGTAATGTTTTCGGACATGGATATACATATGTATGTAGTTTGGTTATAGGTTATTAATTAGTCTTATTCCCGCTGGTATATCCAAATAATTATTCATAACGAAAAACACAACATTTTTGACTGTAGGTACAACAATATACATGTGCAATTACCTAGGTTTATTATATGCTTTATTTACATATATACAGGTAAACGGAAGTTCACAAACAACATATTATATTACACGAATCATTACGATTTTTTCGGTACTGTGTGTTCCAGCGAGGGGATATTCATTATTGAGAAATGTAATTTTAATATAACGTAAGAATTTCATACAAATTGAAAGTAAGTGCAAAATCTAACATAGAATATCTGGTTTAAGCATTTGACGAAGTTTTTTAATGGACAATAACGAATCATCTTTATAAGACACTCCTTGATGAAGACAGCTAAACGAAGTGAAAAATAATCCAACCATCTTTGTACCTTCTTCTTGAAGATCGAGAGGTGCGATGAGGTTGGAAATGAAGATGTTTCTTGGAAGAGGCCTAAACTCTCAATCGGTTATATGTGACGCCGACGAAAGCAATGATGATTTGAGAATGTAATAGAGATGCGGTCAAAATTAAAAATTATGTATTAGAAGGTTATATGTGTGAGCGGCTGGTGTCCCCAAATAAATTACACTCGGCTCTCTCTCTCGCCTGTTATTTTGAATAATAACGCGAAGTTTGCATATATGTGTGTATGTGAAATACTACTAACAGTTATTGATCATCTTTGCACAGTTACATTTTATCGAAATGACGGCCGTGAGAGAAGTGGCGCGCGGAGGCCGGCTTCCTGGCTGCCGAAGCGTATTATTGTTGTCGGTAACCTGTTGAGGCTGATAAGAGCCTAGTTTTACACCCAGGCATCCGTAAGGTACGTTCAGGGACCGTCGGCGGTAAACCTCCGCAGTGATAATTACTGTTCACGCTTATTGTAACTAATGTAATAATGCATTGTAAAATTCTACATACATAAAGCATGTAATAAAAAATAAAATCTTTAAACTGCGAATGAAAAGCCACGAGGTATAATTGAACTATACGATAACTTATTTTATAATAATCTCCTAATAAGTCTTGAAGAATTTGTTAATGAATGCACGTGTTGCTTTGCTGAGTAGAATCGAAGCGAGAGTGCACAACTCCCATAACGGTTCCGGGATAGGAGTTTCCGTCACGCGGGTCAAAAAAATGATATTTGTAACTTGCTATTGTATAATCATATATTTTTGTAATTAATGCATACAATTGACAACAGACTATTGCTGTGTATAGGCCCATTCAAACACCAAAACCAAATATGGATCCTTACGGATAAGGATATAAGGCGGGTGATGAGTTGCCCCTGACTAAACCTGACTATGATACTTAATGTGTTACTGATTAATGTTTCAATATACTTAAGTAAGACACGTGACTAAAAAGATTGCTAAATAAATGTCACTTCTGGGAAGCATCAGAAGATTCATTAGTGCCGAGTCTTGTAAAATAGTATACACCTCTGTTATTATTCCTCACATCAACTGCTGCAGCAGCATTTTGTATTGGGCTAGTGAAGAAGAAATGCAACAATCGTCAGTGTTGCAAAATAAAACTTTGAGAATAATACTCAGAAAAAATAGATATGGTATTTATTTTTAAAATCCTCAATAAAAAAATATCGGCGGAATTTGTACGAAAATTGACACAAATCAACATGAGCGCGAGCATCGTACAAGAGGAAGGGATACACTGCCATTCAGGAAGAAGGCCAAATTTCTGAAATCGATGATGTATAGTGCGATGAAGATTTTTAATGAAATGCCAGAAAACATAAGAATGGAGGAGAAATTGAATAGATTTAAAGTGAAACTGACCAGATATGTAAAATATAAGTTTTAGTAAAAGAAAATACTTTAATCGTGTTTATATTAGACCATATAAAGGAGTCCGTATGTATGCACTATGTTAAGTATTAAATAAATAAATAAATATTTTACTAATAAATGTCTCAATATACTTAATTTTTGCTATGTGCTAATATGCTGTCTTTTTGTTTCTTAATAAATCCAACCAAAAAACCGCTTAAAGCTAATATAGAGGAACAGTAAACATTTTATTTATGTAAATGAAGCATATTAAATATAGACAAAACATAAACAATACCATACATATATAATAAATCAAACATTTACACACACCCATTATATTCATAATGTTATAGATTTTCCCTGTCTCCTTAACTAGACCAAAGTCTGTGCTAAATGAGACAGGTTCATACGTTAAATCGATCAACAAAAATTTAAATATGAAAAAAAATTATCTCAATTTAAAACAGAGTAACAAAGTTATTATTTAACTTTGAGCCAAAGAATTATTTTACACCGCATTCAAATAATGGTTACACTAGACCCGCGTTGTTTTGCCTTGTCGAGAGGAACTGGCGCGAAAGTAACTCCCATAACAGTTCCGGGAAAGGGTGGCTCCTTTCTACTAGACTAAACATGCCAGATTGTGCCTTGATTTGTCATCAGGTACTGAAGATCTGGAGGCACTGTGGCTCTAAGACCTGATGTAGGTCCAAGCCTCCTCAAGGTCCGGCATGCTTGTTGAAATTTCGCAGACGTGCGATTTTGAAACATCGGATCGGATTTCATGTCAGCTGGCTTCACTGCTCTTCGGTCGAGCACCGCGCAGTATATTTACCCGTAAAATAATGTATTAAAGAATTTCCTTAGAACGGCCACTCGGCGACATATTACGAAACACCCTGTGCGCGCGCCCGGTTGGCGTGACGCGGACGTATCGCGTGGTTCGTATCTGGGTTCGCTATCGCCCAAAGGTCGCGGGTTCGACGTCTGACGGGCGTAAATCAGGAAACTATGTTTTACGTGCGCACAAAATCACCCTATGTTGATTCGATTTTTGAATCCTTTCGGAGAAAAATACAGGTTAAATATTTCCTCCCGATGTGGTCCGAAAAACATGATTATGAAATCTAAGATAAATTTTGGCTAAAAATAAATTGTTCCATTTAATGTTATCAATAAACTAAACACACGTTGATGCGTTGGTAAAGTCCCTCTCATCATCAACTTTAAATGGTCCCTCTTGATTACCATATATACTATTTCCATTAGCGGGACTACAACTCAAACCTTCCAATTAGGTGCTCCAATTCGAATATTCGAATACTGAATTATTCGTTAATTCGTATATTTGTACAATTTTCGTTCATTCATATTTTAGTGAAACATTTTGAAAATGTTTCTAAATAAATATTGCACACGAAGCGTATTTTAATATAATGGGTAATCCAGATTATTCGCCGATATATTTATGACAGTCCATTAAGCCATATTCCATCAATAGTCTGTTTTATGCGGATATATGTTACTAGACCCGATTTATCACGTCCGAACTATATGCGACCGAGTAGCGGACCTCATATGAGGCGGGCTATCACTCCAATTCTCATGAACCGAGACTGCCCAGCGAAGCTGAATGCACCCAGCAAGGTGATACTCACGTCAATTTCCACTAGCCATAAAGACACAGTGTACCCATGACGTACAACAACAATACAAAAGCAGCTAGTAGCATTCAGTCGGGCAGAATCACGATCACTCTTCCTATCAAGCAACAGCTCCAGAAATCGCCACCAATAACAATTCAAGTTAAATTTTACCTTTATAATTTTTCTTCTTCCGCGGCACTACATCCTGACCCATGTCCCTGGCTATTCTACTCCAGTTCTGAGACCCTCCCGTCTGCTTCCCTCTTCCCTGGCCTCTTCCTTGGCCTGCTCCTAGGTTTCTTTCACTGGAGTATCCAATTGGTCACGATCTTCGGAGTCCTGGCATTCTTTCAACACGGCCATCTTACAATTGTTTCTCGCTCAATTACATTATCATCATTCATTTTTATTCTGTAAGTTCCATTTTCTAGTCAAGTCCATAAATGAATCTTAATACTTTGCGCTCAAAAACTGCTAATTCGTTAATATATGTAATTGAAATAAATTGTAATAACCTTACAAAAGTAGTTCTAATAAATTTATAATTTATACGTAAGTACTTTCTGTTATTATAACCTGCCGCCTGTCACACGTGCATATCCACATACAACCCTCATTTTTCGACACAAATACGAATTAAATACCACACTCCGCGATACCAAACGAATGCGAGAGTATTTTGGGTGATTATTGGGCCATCCCACACTCTCACATAAATCGCATCAATCATATACGTAATCACACCAGTCTTCAAATCCTTATGATCTAGAGTCAACATGAAATTCATAATATTCCAACCACCACAAGCCTATTTAAGGTTATCAATAAATTAATGATGTTTTTATATAGACCGTCAAAGGTTTTTTCACATCAAAAAAATGAAAAATATATTTCACAGAAAATCGTGAAAATATGTCTAGTAATGTACAAAAATTATCCTTTATTTCGAGGTGTAAATTAATTTCTAGAACGACACATTTTTTTCGTTAACCCCGTTTACGATTTCAATTGTCTCGCGCCACATAAAATATTAGGTAAATTATGAACACAGCTTTTAGGAAAAAATTCCATTACATTTTGACACCTGCCCCGATAAGGCTGCGCCGCTAATGGAGGTCGCGCGTCAGGCGGGTGACAAATGACCGCGTCACAATGACCTAACATAGCCCATTAAAACCCTTCGAACATGTTATTACTATTAATACTGTAAAAATTGCACGAGTGGCAGTCGACATTATGCGCCCTTGTGATCCTGTGACCCTGTGACCCTGTGACCCTGTGATCCTGAGATCCTATTGCCAATATTCAAACGACAAACGTATAACGGACTGCGTACTCCTGGAGGCCATATTATTGGTTTTGTTTAGCAGCAGTGTGCAGTCAGTTCTTAGATATAAACCTGTCCACGATTAAAATTTCTACAAAATAATTTTTAATAAAACACCCCGTAATATACTAATCACAATTATTATTATATTTAATATAAATTAAATTAATCAATTTCTATCTATCATATCTTTTGCAATACAAAGCTGATCGTATTTTGAAAAATTAATAATTTATATATACATTATAAAAATGTGTAGTCTAACATTACATGTTCAAAAATTTGTCGAAAACATACTTGGTTAATATAGCGAAAATGTTTAATGCATTTCCTCGGATATGAAAAGTTCCTGGTTCGTATCTCTGTAGCAACAAATATATTATTTCAATAGATAGATATTCTAATTGATTAATTTAATTTATATTCAAATTATCATAGAACTATGTAATGCGATTCACCACAAAAAAGGGTTTTCTTTAAAAAAAAATAATAAAATGAGAATGTTTATATAATGAACACATTTTAAATTACGTAATAAAAAGAAAAGTATTATATAAATCCAACCCTGATCATTACAGTCGGATAATAGCGTAGATCATCTGTTTGCTGGTCCGGCGATATACAAAGAATTAAAGGACGCAGCTGGATCTGGAGAATTAAATCAATTATTTTAAAATATTTAATTAAGATATACGAGACATATTGATAAGTTTCCGAAACAAGTAAGAAAAAACTAAACATCATTATGGAAGTAATTTATTTTTTACATAATTTTCTTCTACCTCAACACGCTTCTCCAGGGTCATTATACCATTTTCGTAGAAGGATTTCTCAAAGCCTTCAAAATAGCAATTTACGGCGTGCATCACATCACTATTGGTGAAAAAT
Source organism: Eubasilissa splendida (assembly GCA_031772225.1). Taxonomy (NCBI): domain Eukaryota; kingdom Metazoa; phylum Arthropoda; class Insecta; order Trichoptera; family Phryganeidae; genus Eubasilissa; species Eubasilissa splendida. The sequence continues at coordinate 14,274,535 of CM062870.1, forward strand.
TTATTTCCATACAATCACTTTTTTAATTTTTGACCACAGATTTTTGAACAAATAGAAGTCAAGAAGGCCAAGTCTGGCGAATAAGGTGGATGAAACAACAACTCGAAGTGCAATGAATTTTTGACACTGCAACAGACGCCGTGTGACCTGGAGCATTGTCTTAATGAAACAAAATTTTCTTTTCGGTCAAAGGGGTCGTTTCACCACTCAAATTTTGTAACAAGCCCACAAAGTATTCACCATTTATTATTCTTTACAGAAAACAGTCGCCATCTCTGTTCCGTATAGGAAACAAGAAAATAAGGGTGGTTCTCCGATCGCTGCTTTTCTCTTAACTGGTGATGATGATGATGACGAGGTCAGGAGAAATGAAACACACAAGTATATTCTTTCTAGGGACACTGCGGTGAGAGAATGATTTCCCGATCGCAGTGAACCTGCTTTTTTATCACTTTAGACAATAACAGTATTATTTAATTTATTTAAACAGTTAACCATTCATGAGTTCACGATCATATTTAAACACGTGATGTGCTGAATAGGCAAGTCTCAATAATTTGTATCGTTCCATTTATTCCCACGAGGTACTAAAACGGGCGTCAGAAAGACGCTGTTGTAAACAGTGTCACTTATTGTTTGGAGCAGGCGCCGACTTTTCACTCACACGCATTCTGGCGCCTGTCCTATAATTTAACATTTGATTTTATTACTTTATGATTGCTTCACATCACAGTTGTTCATTGATAAAATAATTTGCACTTCGGCGCCTGGATTGCGGCCTTGGTTTATTTGTTATCAAACATTCCAGGCAGGGATGGCGTGAGAATTCAAACCTGTTCAATACAATCACTTTGCCAACCGACAATTTCGCTTTCGCTTTCTTCGGTGCGGGTTCACCATTTTCTGTCCATTGTGTAATGACGGATGCATGTCTCATCAACCGAGATGCAACTCGAGAAAACTTGCTGGAATTACACCTAAAGAGAAAACACTCCTACACACTCAGCAGAGATCCTTAACATCTTTGTTATCTTCCATAATTTTAAACGACTATCGTCCAATGCGATATTATGAATTTTCCTAATCACTCACGTCTTCGGGCCGTCCACTGCTATGAGCGTCTTTACAGCTCTGATGTCCCCGTTTAAAATCGGTTACCCACGTGTAGATAGTAAAGAGTCCCTCAAAACAGCATCCAGCGTGACTTTAATCCGAGTAGTGATCTTCCCTTTTAAAACATAAAACTTTATAATGGCACGAAACTTCCGTTATCTACATTTTCACAAAAATGAAAGACGACTTTACTTCTAAAAGCTCTCATGTAAAAAGTAATCCATCTTTACTGTTTCCGAGGTAAGTTTGTAGAACTCCATAATGACATATGTGCAAATAAACACTTGTTTTTTTAATTTACTTGAAATGCGTTTCACCTTGTAAGAGCATTATCAATATAACTCAACAACTTGTACTTATATCTATCTAGCAGTGGTGTGCAATTGGTATAGATTTAGGTTATGCTAATACCAATCATATATAATATATGTAATACAATATATATAGTTTCGTTTAACCAACGTTTTTAGACAAAGTAAATTCGTCGTTTATACGACTCTACCATGTATTTATTTGTAATTTTATACTATTAATAGTGTTTTTAAAGTTAATGTTTTAATATAAAATAATACCTTTTTATCCATATAAAAAATGTATGGACGTTTTTAAGAACACTTTTTATGACTGAACATGATTATTTTATTGTTTAAAAATCCTTCATGTAATAACTAAAGAAAATAATTACTTTTATTAAAGGTTAACGTAGGAAATAGTTCTGCCAATTACTTTTTGTTTTTCCCAAATCAAAAACCAATCCACGCACCAAAGAACAATCGTGAAATCAACATATTAAAAACAGTAAGATAGTAAAATTCACGAATTAGTAAGAAAGAAAGTAGACACTTTAACGATTTGCACGCAGTCGAAAGCCTTTCTAATGTTATTCTGTTAAAAAATAGCATAGGTAACGACTCCATACAAAACGGATTAACCGAAAGAAATTTTGAATTCAGTAAATAGCCAATTATATGACTTGAGTAATTCACTAGCTTAAAGGCAGAACAGTGTAATGTGAATATCTCGATGCGGCGAATACACAAGAGCGCCATGGGTACAGCGGTGAGTTGTCGTAAGCAATCAAAGTCTCTCCTGGTACACATATGGCGCTAATTGTAAAATGATATTTCCGTTTATGTTAATCCAATTATTTAATTTATATTTGTTTCCCAGAATTTTTTGTAATGCATCCCTTTTTTGCTTGTATGCACTGCACTCCCCTGCTATCTAGTGGGGGATAGCTATACAATTTTATTTGAATGATATGAAAAGGGACACTATTATTCATTGAAATTCTGAGATTTTCCATAATATTTTGAATGCATCTAATTACAAGTTTCAAAACAAATGATATTTTAATGTCATGGCTAATATGTAGAAAAGGACAGCTATATAATTTTACAACACGGCCATAGAAACATTTTTGGTATTAGGAAATAATTTTGTTCAACACGAATGATATTTTTTAAATTAATTCAGCAATGTCGAATTAGTGATCTCGTTCCACATCCTCGGTAGATCTATTACAGAAAAAATGTTTCGCCAGAATCAAATCCTCGAATTATCTATAATTTATGATAATAATAAATTAAATTAAATAATGCACCTACAAGGCGAAACGCGTCTCGGGTAAATTAAACGAGTAGAATAAAAAAACAAGTGTTTTTATTTTCACATATGTAAAAAGTAATATAAAAGATGACACGTTTTTAATTTGTCATTTCGGATACTTATCAGCCATTTCTTATTTCTATCCTAGACACCATCCAGATGTTATCTGAAAGTATTTGAAATCATACGCCTTGCTCACTATTTGGTGGATGTATTTTTGTCTGAGCCTTCTTTTCATTGTTGCCATCCCTCAGTTATATTTTGCTAAGAATGTGCTGGATCCCATTTTAAACAACAGTTTTAAATTCACACGTGTGTTATATTATTTTTAATTATGTATTGTGTTGTGTTCAGGGCGTATCGAAGATTTATTAATCATTCGTTACAAAAAATACAAAAATATTTCCCTGCAATAAATCATTCAACGGAAAATAATAAACACGCCTGGACTCCATTAATCAAATATCTAATCATTCGCTTCAACTATGTACGTGTCAAAATAAAAATAATATTATAAATTGTACACGTGTGTGCCGTACACAGCCGGGCACCTTGACCTTCGCCATGATTGAAAATTAAATTGCCTTATACATGACGCTAATAGATCCACGACATGTTTGAGATGCAATCTCCAAGTTTTCGGAGACTGCATGTAGAGGGGATAATAATTTGGAAAAACTAGTGGTGACTGGAATGGTGGAAAACTCGAGAAGATGAGAAAGAGGATGATCATCTGACTGTGTCACAACACTGTCGCCTCCACTCTCATTATCACATCCGGCGATGCTGAACTTATCCAACAGGCACCGGTGCATAAAACGCAACTCCCATCAACCTTTAAGACACTCGGCACCGATGACAAGCAACAATACCAATCTTCTTATCGCCAACAACTCCATAAATCGCCTCCCCATTATTTATATATTTATAAAGTTTGACTACAATAAACTCAGTGCCAAAAGTAAGTGTTTTTTTTTTCATAGCCTGCCACACTCTGCGACAACAAATGGACACGAGAGTAGTCGATGAAATATTGGGGCATCCACCACTCTCACACTAATCACATAACTTATAACGTAACTTTAAAAATTCTTCTGATTCGAGTCGATATACATGTATATCGACACACATTCAACTGTTGATTCAACCATACTCGATTGAAATACACGCCCCAATCTAGGTTCGTAATAAGTCGTGATCACTGAAAAAGAGACAGTCACATTAATAACAAAAAAAAATCTAAATATATCGAGGAAATCGTAACGCATTTCCCAGATGGAAAAGGGTTCAAGTTCGAACCTCGGTAGCGACGAAAATTATTTATTCGACCACCAAATATATAGACATGAACTAACGCAAATTTCTTGTCCCAGTATTTTTATTTTGGTACCACCCGCGTGATCACTCGGTACCACTTACACAATAAAATAGCTCAGCGACTTTTTTTAAATATATGACTCGATTGGAATGAAACTTTAAACGCTGTCATAATAATATGCATTAATGTAAAAAAAATTCGAAGAGTAAATACTTTTAATATTGCATAAATGTGTCATAAACTATCGGATCTATGTTTCCACCAATAATGTGTGTAGAATGCCGCTCGTTCCGCAACTAATGTTCCAAACCCCTCTAATATATGCACACTTTATTTCATGTGTGTTCATTTACTGGTCTGTGAAATGATCGATTTTTTTTGGATATATTTCTTATTGATTTTTTTAATTTGACATAAAAGTAAAACATGTTTTGAAATTCCACATTCACAACAAAAATGATCTAATATTACAATCTTTCAGGCGTGCGGACCATACGAGGGATGAGGGAGGAAATTATAGTAAAGCTAATGCACAATGTTGCTGAACGCAACAATAATACTAAACATGACAAACCTGGCACGATCAGTTAAATCAGGAATAGAAGGATAGCCCTTTTCAATGATTCGACAACTGACGATTGTAAATGAAGACGTGTACGAAAGTTGAAAGACAGAGTGGTAAGTTAGAATAAGTGAGTGTGTGGCATGTTACACATCTGCCTACAAAAATACATACATATCTATCGTTAACTTAAAACAAATACATTAACAAATTAACTCTCTGATTACTGATTATATTTACTTTAGATTGAATAAAATCTATTTTAAAGTAAAAAAAAAAAATTGTAATTAAATATATACAGGGTGGCCCAAAAAAAGTGAGAACATTTCGTAAAATGTGATATAATTACATCAAAATTAATTTAACTATATCAACAATAGCTTAAATAGTTGACTAATTTACTTACTAACCTATTCACCTACATTGCGTTTTATTTCGACAATTTTCGGTCGCCATCTTTGATTATTAATTTTACCATTGTTTATATTTGGTATTTTCAAATTGTTGCCCAGAATGACAAAAATCACTGCAGACGACCGTGTTCTGATCAAAAATTTGCGAATTGAAAAACGTCGGGGTGCTAGGTAAATGATCAAAGAGTTTAAAAACAAAGCTTGGAGTATAGCTAGACATTAGAGCATGATTGGACATAGCAGCAGGACGGAGCTCCATCTCACACATCCAGAAATACAATCAACTTTCTTCGTCGTGAGAATGTTAATTTCATCGAGCCAGGCATGTAGCCACTGAACAGTCCAGATTTAAATCCAGTAGATTATGCAATCTGAGGTGTTTTGATGATTTCTGATTAGCTAAATATTGTGCAAAAAAAAATATAATTAATTATATTATGTTTTGAAATAACTCGTGTGTTACGAGATGTTGTCACTTTTTTTGGGCCACTCTGTATATATATATAAAAGTTGTCTTTCAGACTTATCCCTATAAAAAAATGTTTTTGATCAAATGAAATGTTGAAACGTTTCTTACAGAATGTAAGAATATACTGTCCCCATGATAAATGGAAATGAAAAGTAATATTGCTGTAATTTATTTCTGTTAACGTAAAAAATATACATAAGAGGAGTGTTACACTGCTATCAACGGTTTTCGTGGGGATGGCTGAATGTCGAAAATAAACATTTATTAAGCTTCGTACATATTGATACACATATCGACATCTAGTGAAAGGCTGACCAAGCAGAGCACTCGTAGCCAAGCTGCACACCCAACATGCGCCATTGGACAACAGGGGTGCCATGATCAAGTGGCGCAGAGTGGGAGTTGCGCGGTCTTTCAGCGCGAGACTAGCCATGCAAATCATAGTCGATCTTTCAGAATTACGTATATGCCTCGTTTAATTCAATATTTCATTTCTTGTTTAACCTGAATTGTGTTTCAATCCCAAATAATCGAGATCCCTAGACCAGAGAACAATATAATGGAGGACTTTACGCAATAATACCTGTTTGCACAAGGAGGTTGGGAGTTGAGGTGTAGGATGGGTGAAAAGAATTTGATTCAGGACAATACATGAGGGATCATATACTAGGAAAAACACGACCTATCTGAGGTACTTCTTTATTTGGATTTCTTCTTTCCCTGTGACCACAGTTCTTCTTATTTCACTGGATGCACGACAATCTTACCCGCACCACACATACACATCAATATGAAACTGATATCGGTACGCACACGGTAGCGAGAAACCGATCACACGATAATAGCGTCAATAGCATAATGTACTTCACAGAACTCATTCTCTGAGGTATAGAGATATGGGGGACCTGTAGGTATCAGGTCAGGGACTATAGTGTCAAGACAGTGGTGTATCCAGGTATTTATATCCTTGGATATTTATTATTTAGATCCATAATTATCGAATAATAAATACCCTTATAATCAACTCTATAAAGTTTTTTTTGTTGACTGTCTTAACTCCAGACACGATTTCTCAATCGTTGATTATTAATGTAATTCTTTTCCGACAGTAAATAAAGGGTTAAAGCATGAAAAAATAATACACTCTATTTTACTGTGGTTTCAATCTGCCAATGCATCGGAAAGTAGCAACAGGGTGTACCCGAAGTCACGAAAGAACCCTCGCGTGACCAAATATAGCCAAATGTGAGGGGGGAGACGTCAGGACTCGACGAGCGTGTGTAATAAAGTTTATGGACGTGGAATAGTCGAGAGCCTGTCGAGATAGCGGGCCGTGGAGTGGGATGACAGATGTGCCCATCATCGATGCGGACAACCAGCTCAATGCACGTACCGAGCGATGAAAAGGTCAATGCTAAAGATATCGACCGGTGACTGAATATAGAACCAAGTCACTCCACAACGAACTCGAATCACAGACATTGATCACTATCAGCGATAAACTCAAGAAACCGGAGTACATTAGACGAAGCCAGGGTACAAGTAGTAATATAATGTAATATTTTAGTATGTCCAATACACACTGTTACTAAATATTCTAACATAATAACAAATACAAATTAAATTACTCAATTAGAAAGACACACAGAATTTTTTTTTTATTGAATTCATATTTGGTTGCTACCGAAATTGTCTCAACCATTTGCCTGTGACAAATCCTTCAATTTTTTGGGCATCTTGAGAGAAGGGTAGACAGCTCGGAGATGCTGTTACAAATAGGAAGAGGACGATCCCCACCCGTTGAACCGACCAAGTGGAAAAGGTAACAGACACTTCACTGGTGACAATCATAAAATCTGCAGGATACCGATAAAAGTTGAGGAGCAGAGTCAAGAGAGCGATCCTCAGTCATGAGGGACTGACAGGATTCGGGATAAATTGATTTTTTCTGTATATCTTTCTAATTTATTTATTTAATTTGTATTAAAAATACCACAAAGCTATGTTCTGAAATTGCAACAACACGACAAAAATGTAATTTCATTAACTAAATGTAATGTTTATGGATTGATGATCGAGTGACAGGCGCATGCGCGTTCGGATCAAACGTACGTATATGTGTGAGTGTAGTGAGCCTGAATACGCCTGTCAACGGAACATGTATAAGAAGGACCCGAAACCTAGCTCGGCCTCCTTTCGCTCCGCGTCAGTCTCCGAATATAGATCTAAGATAATTTGTAATATCGGGAAAGTCAGGAATAAACACTGTAAATGGTCACATTGTACAAATAGAGTATTATTCTCGTCACCATATCCAATACCAGATAGGACACATCCGGTAGTTCATCAGACGAGCCATATCAAATTTGCACAGGCGGTATAGGGTTTTATCAAGAGTTTTTTTGTACATCTTTGAGTCATCTAATTTATTTTAAATATATATTTTTTAAATATTTAAAATTATTTAAAAAAAATTGCTTGCTGAAGTTACTATTTTAAAATGGTTAAAAAATTGTAAACATCGAAAGGCTACCCTGCAGCGTGGCGGTCAACAAGAGCAAGAACGAACATCTCGCCCATTGAAGTTGCAATACTCCAGGGTGTTTCAAACAAACACAGCAGATTGCCGCCTGGGCGGATGCAAATTAAATTTTAAAACGGACGCTGGCACCACACCGACCTGTGGCCTGGCAGGGTCGGCTCTCCCCCGAATCTCCATACATCTGCATATATTTCCCGACCCTCGGCGGCACAAACGTCAAAGACGAGGCTGCCGAAAATTACGTCTGCAAATTCTTCGGTCAGGGGTGGTTTTGATATTTTAATTCTGTCTCGAGTTTCTGCACTGCATCGCGGTGCGAAAGCTGGGGTGGCGGTTAGGGGTGTGACCGGTTCAAACTGTACAAAAAATAGGCTGCAATAACAATATTAAATAATAACATAGGATCATTTTTAAAACGCCATTTACACGAGTGTTTTACATAAACTATTAAGTCCTGCATTATCTATGTATTTAAAATTGCTATTTGGACTTACGGGTGCGATTTTTTGAAAAGGAACGTTTTCATCTATTTAAACGTAATGGTATTTATTTATAAAATCTTCACTAAGAAAATATCATACAAAAATACAACAGGAAAAGATAGCCTGACACTGACATTTAGGAAGAAGGTTAAATCTTAGAAACCGATGATGTACAGTGCGATAAAGATTTTTAATGAAATGCCAGAAAACATAAAAAAAAAGGAGAAACTACATAAATTCAAAATGAAACTAAGCAAATATGTGAAAGATGAGTTGCAGTAAAAAGAAACGATTTTGATCTAGTTTATATTAGAGCATATATAAAAATACTTATGTATGCAAAATAAATAAATTTATTTTGAAATAAAGTCTGCTGGAGACACATGTTGCGCATACCGTAGATGGCGAGGTGCATAAATATCTCCTGAATGCAGGAACTGAACTTGAAGGATAGACTCCCAATCCTTCAATTGTTGGACGTCTTCCGAGAAGGGAAGATAGCTCGGAGAAGCTCGTTACGGTGGACCACGTCGAAGAACGAAGAGGAAGAGAAAGATCCGCTAGACCGACCGAGTGGTGTGTCTTTAAGTGGAATGACGTAGAATAATTAATATATAAATAAATATCAGCTATCTCATAGAGACGAAGCGATTCCATTATATAGTTTTTAAATATAATGGAATACTAATAAAAATATATAAAAATTGAAAAATATTGATTTTTCAGACGTATTCTAGTATAATGCGTTAAAAACATTTTACAGATAAATAATTTTCAACAAAAATCATATTCTCATTGAGTATACTGTATACATATAATATACTGTTTCAAGGAAAAATGAATTATCAAATTTGATCGATAGATGGCGATGTTGTAGAGGTACTCGAAGCGAGTCCATGAAATAACAAAAAATTGATAAATATGGAGATTGAGGGGTAAGAATTGCTGAACGTTATATATAGCCCTGTAATTACTTCCCATACGTCTATATATCATTCCTTTAAAAAATAAAATGGAATAGATTCGTCTCTATGAGAAATCTGATATTTATTTAATAACAGTGCCTTTATAGGTAAAAATCCAGTAATTATGTGTTTTTGAACATATTCAAATATTGCTATATATAATTCAGAATTGATACCACAATTAGTAGACGGACTGACTCAGTCTCCGAATATTTTTAATTGATCCCAGTTGACGTACATTTATAAGTATTTTCATTTTATTTACACCCTATCCCGAATTATTTTCCGAACTTACGTTTCGATTTATAATAATTACATTTTTTAAAATTTTATTACATTCAGACATCATTATCATCATAGGTTGGCTCCGGTATCATCGTACCAGAGCCATACCTGCACAATTTGACGTGAGACTCGTTATCACATTCAATTCAGAAGGCAGTCAGAAAGAAGCTATAGAAATCATACACCCCCAAAGGGGAAGGGTAGACGTTATATTTATATGTCGGTCACAGTCCAGCAGAAATTCACCCTGTCCAGGTCGCAAGAGGTATATTTAATGAAAGATCTGAATCAATGTGCACGCCCAACAACGTAACTGCAGATTTGGCATTCACAGACATTGATTCCTGGATTAAGTATCACCTTCTAGGTGTCGCTGTCCATGGCAGCTCTCTTTTGGATGGATTTAATGATAGCTTTGTGCTATCCACTCGCCTATTTTTTTCATTTAAATACATTCGTCTCATCTAGCTTACAGAAAAAATACATTTGCGTATCGTCTGCATAATAGTGAAGCCACGAACCTGATGATTTGACTATACGTAACAATACGCGAATAAAGCGACATTAAACATTTATCTGACAGAATATATTAATACTTTAATAAAATGACAATACTTGTGCTAAGAATATTACTTAATTTATAATTATTTTGTATACATTCTAGTTAGGTACGGCTTATTTAAAAGTAGCGATTGCACGCCGCTGGCTGGCAGGTACGCCAGTGCACTAATGACATGTGCTCTTATTTTTATATTGTTTTAATTTTAACACGAAATACGGTAAAATTGATGTATGCTCGGGTTATAGAAATCACACAGGAAAAATGTTTCTTTATTGCAAGAAATATATAATTCGATATTTTTTTAACAGACTAGACATTTAACATGTTAGAAATAACGAATTTAGAAAATTTGTTAAAAAATTAAGTTAGTATTTTTAAAAATACGGAATAGACGTCACATCAATATTCTTACTATTTTCAAACTGAACTAAACGCTTGTGTTATGAAAATAGGATTAACTTGCTGGTTTCCTGAAACGAGGCTCGAATCCCTGACCACTAGATCACTAGACCGGCGTCTTAACCACTAGACCAACAAGCTACTCAAGTCTTAAGTGGGTACACAATACCGAAATGTTACATTCTATCAACTAGTAAATATGTAGAAAGTGAATTATTTATTATACAACTCAATCCATATACAATACATTGTACATTGTATGAATTGTGTATTCAAATAAAGACCTCTATAGAAATATCCTTTTAACAGTCTGCAATCTTCGATCCCATTCAAAAATCACCACAATATTATCTAAGGTTGAGTATATTTCCGATCTCCCGTGCAGCGAGCCTCCCCGGACCCTTGTGGTTATATTTAGGGGTGGATAGGTGCGCGGAAAATTCTTTTCAAAACCACAAAAGCCTAAAAATATTCTCCACTCCAAACCACACAATGGAACTTTCGTAGCTTCCATAATACAATATAGAAGGTTCATTGTAAAGTCGTTATGGGAAGAGGATCCCATAGACAAAGGACCGTTTTGTAGAATAGGTATCTATTTATATATAGATATACAATGTAATATGTAATAGATATGTGGATTAGAATTTCACGTTAAAAAGTAGATTATGCTATTACCGATGATAACTAAGTACATTTTAAAAATAAAGTGTGAAAAATTATTCTAATTTTGAGAAGAAATCTCATCAAATAAATTTAAATAAATAATAAATATGAAACTATTTTTAATGGAAAAATATAGAAGTATGGGTTTTTAGAATTAATGTCTCTCCACGTACCATCTAGATCGACCCGGCAATCCGCACTCTTCCACATTCCTAAAAGTAGAACATGTTACATACTAAATTCATTCATTCACCGGTCATGCAAATACCATAATGAGAAATTTATAGAAATTGACTTTTTCAACATTAGCCTTACTACGCTCAAAGGGTTATTTTTATGAACCACAACAATCTCAATTTTGGCCAATTATTCTACCTATAAACACCCTTTACCGCAACAATAGTTGCAACCTCCCCACCTTTTCTCCCTCTTGTTTTCTTTATATTTATCTTCTGCACCTAAACATATCTAGGTACCTAAACATTTCTGTGGATTTTCATAAATAGTATCACATGACGTTAAATATTTATTATATATAAATATAACGTTCACCATTCTCACCCATTAATCAATCTCATCAAATTTTTTAGAAGTTGTATATATGTTAATATTTTATTTGTAACTATATAATACAATGCAAAAATCTGTTTGGACTATGCCTGTCTCACTAGAGAAATTCAATTGTTTAATTAATTAGAATTACAAGTAGTAGATAGAATTACATTTATTATATATAAAAGGTGTATATGAAGAACAATTTTAAAGTGGTTCTAATTTTTGGATAACTTTGTAGCAATAATTAATATAGGTATGAGTCAATATGTTTGAGTGAGTGTACCAATACTGGCTCTACCCATATTACGAATCCAATATGTGAAAACGCTTCGAGTACCACTACATTATCGCCATCTATGGACTAAATTTGGTATTTATTTTCCCTGAAACAGCATATATGTCACAATGAGAATCAAATTTTAATGAAATTATTTAAAAAATTTAAAAATAACTTCGTTTCAATGAGATATCTATTATTTGTTTAATAACAGTGCCTTTGTAGGTGAAAATCCAGTAATGTGTGTTCTAGGCTAGTTTTTTCTTTGCTATGTATCGTACTCTGCTTATAATTTTTACGAATTGTCCTTCAGATATTATTATTTCATATTTAAAATGTTTAATTAATAGTTAAATAAATAGCTTTCTTTACAAATTACCGTAGCCGAAACTCATAATAGAATTTATTACCATATTAAATTCCATTTAATATTGGTAATAATCCACCCAAAAATGCAAACTCACCCTCTTGAACACATCTGCGCAAACACCATAAGAAATATGGAACGACGTTAGAATACACCATGGAAAACGTTTAGTCTGTTAGAAAATCAAATATGTAGTTGTCATTTTACGCAATTCTCAGTAAGTATTAATCCTTTCGAAAACAACAGAATTAAACACAAATTGTTTGAAAAATGCAAAAAATTGGCAGATATAAAAATGCCAATAAATATTAACACAGGTTCAGTAAGAAAACATTTAGTTCAGTATGATAATTATGCTGGTTGATTGAACAAACAAAATTGATGCGTACGTACTAGCAAATTGCATCTCAGCATTGCCACGACGTTGTTCACAAATGACTGTCGCAATTTTTCTATGCTAATCCGGGTAATAATGGCTAGAATATTTCATACGATAAGGACTATTTTATTTATTTTTATTTCCCATAATCTTTTTTCCCGTATGCGGTGCACGCCTTTGATAATCACTACATTGTGTGATAATTTCAAATTCGCTTTTTACCAAACACAGCTTCGGAACGCCGAAACGTCTCGTTTTCAGAAAGAGAGCAATGCACAGAAACACGAAACGAGTAAAATTAAAAAAATCCGACGATAGCGCCTAGTAGCGCGGCGATGACGGCATTCGCAATACGTCACACACATGTGTATTCGTAAGTCGATCAGAAGCCTGCCAGCTTGACGTTTGATTATTGTTTTTTTATCCACTTGTGTCATTGTATTCAATATAAATTCCTTGTACGTGAACAATGCCTAAATGCAAGTGCACTATTAATGTTAATAAGTACCCGTTTATAAAGCGATAAAGTACTCCATCGGACGTCAGATGTGAAAAGTGTCGTACAGAATTTAGCGCAGCCAATGGAGTATTTGTCCCATTTTTGAAGATAAAACAAATAGTCATGTTAGCCATAATAGTAGATATGTTATTTGATTATATTATTGCCATTGTAGTTCATCTCTCGTGAAATATTATCAATACACTTTTATTTTATCTAATTATACCAATTGAAGGTATTCATTGATTTTGTGGTGAGACAAAGATACATGTCGCTATCTAGCGACGCATGTGACAAACGCGTGCTGCAGACGTTGTGACTCTAGGGGCTCCATCGTTGCTGACCAGGTCAGCCGAGACTAGACCTCCTAGACGAAACGGGTGTCTGAGAACCGCACTTTATGGCCATTCACTTTAATACTTAACTATTGTAATGTTTTTAATTTAATACTGAAATGTGTCAATTGTGTTTGTTAGTAGGTACTAAACATCCTAGGTAGGTCCTAGTTTCATTTGACCTTTTTATAGATACTGTGGTGTTGTAATTCAGACACATCTGTGCGGGCTGCTATGTAATTATCAGGACCATACCAATCACACTAACCCCACAATTTCAAGGCTTTAAGTGACACCTGTTCAAATGTATGAATGTATGTAGGAAAACTTACAATAGATTTATTAAATCCCTGTAAAGATAACAATTTAACCCTGCCTTTTATACAAAAAACAATATTTAAAAATATTGAATAATACCCCAAGAAGAAAAAGCAGAGTCTACATGTTGAGTTGTAAGGATTGTAACATATTTTATATTGGACAGAGCGGAAGAAGAATAAGAAAAAGATTAGAAGAACATAAGAAAGCTATAAAAAACTTCAGTCTAAACACAAGAATGACGGGCCATTCATTTGATAATAATAATTCAAAACTTACATATAGTTGCGCCAAAGGACGAAAGATAGACATTCTAGAAAATTTAATAATAAAAATATAATTAATATTCAAATACCGCCCATTACATCCCCTCTTTTATCCATTTTAACTCCACCCCACCTCCACCTCCGTTAACTCCAAAACACACCATATATTACTGTCTGAAAGTGTTTTTAATTTTAGTTGAATTATAATATTGTTAATGGGAAGATGTTCCCGAAAACGTTCTAACATTTAACGCAATAAAAAATATAGTGGAATAAAACAGTGTTTTAACCCAATTTATAAAATTATTTTTAACGACTTACTTTGTTTTACGAAATATCTTAAATAATGTAAAAGGGGTAGATTTAACAAAAAAAAAAAGAAGAAACGACTTCTGCACCGAAAAGTCATCCGCGCCGTTCTCTTCGATACGCCCACACAATTTTTAATGAGTCTCAAAACTTCTTTTAACCCCGCGAAGCGGAAAATCGTCAGAGGGGCACTCGCGCGGAAGGGGCGCTGGTGGGGTGGGGGAGGGCGTGAGGAAGCCGGCGACCTCCCAGACCCGATGCGAAAAGCGCCAATTAAAAATCTATCGGCTTATTTCAAGAAAGATTCACTCATTACTCGGCGGTCAGAGGGCGGGGGCGGGGGCGGTAATTGCTTCAGATCAGATAAAGTAAAACCACCACGAAACGCCGAATCAGTGGCGTAACTGAAATAATTGGGTCTCAATACAAGATGGAGAAAAGACCCTCTTTATATATGTAGGGTTATCCAATAAGTGAGTAAGAATTTCAAATAAGAATAGTAGTAATGTTTAATCATTCAGTTTAGTTTGCCACTGTACCGCGGAGCGTTTCACATTAAAACAATGTGTACAGGTTATTAAAACTTATTTTCAAAATCAGTTATCGACCCGGCTAACCTAACGTGCACTTCGTGAATTTTACTAATCTAATTGTGTAATTATTATTTATACTTTTAAAATTAGCAATATTAACATTGTGGTTAAAATTCATATTTTTATTTATTATCTTTGTTTTATTAATAACGTAATTGAGTTTAAATACATCTACCGGTTTTGAAAAATACCATTTTCTTCTTCAGGATGTCATAACTAACTAAAACATATATTTTTGTTTCTTTGCCAGAATCATTAGAGAACTATCATTAGTGTTGAAACAAACCGGTTACTTAGAATAATTAGAAGCATTCATACATTTATTGAAATTCTATGAATCAGAATTTCATCTCATTCAAATAAAATTGTATAGCTGTCCTCCACTCTGTAACACGACAAGTTGTTGTGTTAAATTGTTAGATTGATAATGCCCTTGCAATGCGAAACGCGTCTCAAGTAAATAAAACGAGTAGAATAAATAAATAAAAAGTTTTATTTTCACATATGTGAACATAACTCGTGTTATTGGTGGATTTGTACCAGATTATGTAAAAAAGTGGCTGAAAATTAGATCGGAACAAAGCATCGTATCAAACGTAGTCGTGGTGCCCATTGTTAATGGCATCGAATGATCTTTCAAATAAATAAAAAGATTGACACAATACTTGGTTTTTTTAATTTAATTTCATGTTCAAAGTGTAAAATAATACTTTTTTTGCGTGTTATGGAGAGCCTTCAATTAGTTTACTTCACCTAAAACATCGTCTCGCAGTCCATGGTACACACAGCATGCGACGTCATCACCGCATCTCGAATGTGTTGAGATCCACCACAAAATTTTATTGATGCAATCGCACCTTAGGTACCAGAAACACAGAAACAGAAAAAAGGGACTCACCGAATTCAGCCTCTCCTGGGGCTCTCGATCACCTCCGGATGTAATGGACTGTATATTGACTAACTGTTCCGATTCAAGGACACCGATCGACTGAGGATTAGCTAGCGGTGGGGAAGGGAAGGGAAGGGAAGGGAAGGTGGGAGGCACTGAGCATTAGTTCGTTCAAGGTATATCATAATGAATTTATTCCCAAACATTTATATGCTAAAATGTATAAAATAAAGAAAATGAAGAATTAAAGAAGGCGAGTCGGGGTGAGTTCATCAATGGGTGAAATACATCTAAGTCTCCTAATTACGTTAAAAATTGGATTCCAGCGCCGCAATCTATTAAAAAATGTTATAAATCAATATTTAAAAGACGGACCAGAGATGGCGCAAATCCAAACATTAGTTTATTTGCAATACCATTTCAAATAATGACAATTGTTTGATGTTAACTTGCGAGTTGTGTATGCCTTTTTAATATTTCGTATAGTTCGATAATCGTTTGTGCCAGGACGCTGATATCGATTGAATACCATTGTTTTCAGTTATAGTTTGTGATTTTTATATTAGTTTTTATATTTTTATATTAGATTTTATATTTTTATATTAGTTTTTATATTTTTATATTAGTTTTTATATTAGTTTTTATATTTTTATATTAGATTTTATATTTTTATATTAGTTTTTATATTTTTATATTAGTTTTTATATTTTTATATTAGATTTTATATTTTTATATTAGTTTTTATATTTTTATATTAGATTTTATATTTTTATATTAGTTTTTATATTTTTATATTAGTTTTTATATTTTTATATCAGATTTATACGACCAGATACACATTTACTCCATACATTTTAACACCGTGGGGCAAGTGCATCTACTCGGTGATTGGTGCGATGGTATCGCATATATTTTTGTATAGAAACTTTCTCAACCAGTGATATGTAGACCGTTCCATCACTTCGATCACTATGATACGTCGCACTTTTCCCGTCTAAGCAATTTTATTCAAATTCGGCACGTTTTATCAGTCATTAAGGACTAAAATAACGTATTCATTATTGTCATTAAGCAGATCAGTAAAGACATTTTCATTATATTAACAATTTGTCAATACAGCTAGATGCTCTTACCCCAAATTTGGGGTAAGTGCATCTACTTGTCCAATTTTCATAAAATGCTTTTAATATCATCTGTCCGACAAGGTTACATTCCGATTTTTAAAGACTTAAATTAGTAAATAGTTGATGATCTTTCTATCAAAGTTGCAAAGTCATTGCATCATCTTATGAAGCTTGAGAACAGTTCAAAGTTTATATCGATGATTTATATGTCGCACTTACCCCAATTCACCTTATTTTCTAATCATTTCTGATTAGTACTTATATTATACATAATTAACGGCCCGTGTCCGACGTTGCGCTGGATTAATACTTTATATAAGTTATAATTTTAAATATGTTGTTGTGAAGGGAAGAATTTTTGTGTCGCGCAGGCCCCAGAGTACAACTGAGAAAAATCTCGAACGTATTGCACTCAATATACAACATATTTATTTACATCTGTGGGAGAGGTTAAATGGTGTTTATAAGTGTTCGTTCAAATTCCCCTTCTGCGAAAGAATTATTTAAATAACTCGTGTATAATAAACAACCTTCCTTTTCATATTTTTTATCCTTTTAATAAATGACCAGTAAACCGGTTCGTATTTTACCGCTAACGTCATTCTTCATCCCCTAGTCGCGGTGCTGCCTCATATCGATTAATTCACAGCAGTGCTTAAAGTACATATTGATGTGAAAAATTGAAATAATATCTCGCGTAAATTATTTAAAAAAACGTATCGTCGTTAATATAATAAATATTTTGACAACACTTAAGGGATGGCGTCTAGTTTATTATCGAGTAAACATTTTGATGGCGTGTTTTGTCTAAAGCTACCCCCGTGCGCGCCCCTGTGCGCGGGGCGGTCCGACACCATCAAACAACACTTTTAAAAATAACACATGTTGAAAAAACAAAGGTGGGTGAAAACATTTCATAAAATCGCCAAGAGTCTATTTATACCGGTTGAAGGGTATATTTTAATTTAATATTCATTTAATCAATTGATTATAAATGTTCGAGATAACTAGGCAGAGGTAGAGGCTGCTGCTCAGCAGCCGCTGATGTATACGTAAAATCTATTTTTGAATGTTGAAAATATAATTTATTATTAAAAAAGACAAGTTGTCTATTGTAGTACAACATAATTTAACCAGTTAATGGAAACAAAAACTTAAACAGACATGTCCTTAAAACGGTTTAAATAATAACGTAACATACCATTTCTGCGACACACGTGACACTTAGCGACAAATTGTATTTCCAGGTCTCACCGCCCTAGCAAATATCATGACAAAGTGGATGCCCCAGTGGAAGCGACCTAGAGGCAAAGGAAGAGATGGACTGACTGTGGAATATGACTGGAGCAGGATGGGAGGGTCTGGGAACTAGACAAGAATGGCGAAGGATAGGAATCGGTAGTGCCGTGGAAGAAAAAAAAGATGGTTCCACCACTCTAGCAGAGATTATTAAATAAATCCGAATGGTTTGTGTCTTGCATAATATAGACTGTAGAAATAATATTTTTTTTGACAGATGAAGGATAATAGGATAATGGTAAAATTTGGAAATATTGCTTTATGAAATATCAATAAATAATAATTGAATACCTATGTAGATTTTGTAAAATAATCTACATACGATTTAGATGGATTTGATAAAAATGTTAATTTTTCTTATTGGCAATACGGATTGTACAACATGATGGAATCTTGCGCATGTTGCGTATTTAAGTATATAGATTTCTACATCGCATATAAATAACTTTGCGTCAAACTGTTTGTAGGTAAATTCGAAAAGAAACAAATAAATTACATAAGTGTGAAGTGTCCATCTGTCCAATCCAATGAAATAAAAATTTGGTGGAAATGTGTCATTTTTAATCACGAAGGTAAATTTTTCAAATGAAACTATTTTATTTTTACTGTGAGAAACTCCAAAATTAAAATTTAACAACTCATAATTATGAACTTTGTACACACTACAAACTGAAATTTGTACGCAGTTCATTTAAAATCATTTTAAAGTACGATTGATACTAATTAGGTTAAGTTCAGTTCTGAATTTTTCGAATAGAAAACAAACAATTCCATTTGCATCATTAGAAATTGTAAAAAGTTTAAAAACTGTAATACCGCTTTACTGTATGTAGGTAATTATTTAAAGAACAAGAAACGGGCAAATGGGTAGTTAGAAGGAGTTGGCGAACGGAGTAAGGAATTGTAAAAAGAGGAAAGGATGGGATGAGGGTAAGAGAATCATTCGATAGTGGACCAGGATACGGAGGACGGCACGACTCACCTGATGACGAAGCTACCTGGCTTATCCTGAAGTTCACCACAAAACTTGAACAGCTCGAACACAAATCTTTTATTATTCCAGTGGATTCAACAAATGATCCAGCGAGAACACCACTTTCTTTCACAAAATCTCGACGAATTTCACACATACAAAAATGAACTAACAGAGGTGTAGACTGAATTGGAAATGGAAATGGGAAAGGGACAATGATACTACACTTAACAATAATCATTTTGATTTAAGTATGGAGGAATAAAAAATACTAATAAGGAATACGGAACACAAACGCTTTCCTCGTTTTTTCCTTATAACGAAAACGTTATATGTACGTGCGTTTTTCGCATCTGTCCTAGGACGGTTTGTAAACCCTAGATATTAAAAAATAAAAAGTGCCCAGCCCACGGTTACATTATACTTAAAGTCGGACGTGTTGAGCCGCCAGCGGACTCCACACTTTTCTAGATAGAAACGAACGCGCGGTAATTTCATTTGTCACTGTCGACAATGGCCTTGTTTGCGCAAACTTTCTAGAAGCAAGTCTAGACGTGGAACCGAGTAGAATGTTGCGACAAACTCGGATGCTTCGACAGCACTTGTCAGTAATGAAGTGTCGCAATAATCGCTTTCTGTCGGGGCGCAGCCATGCAGCCGATGGCATTCTGTAAACAGATTTGCGATGTCCAGTCTTCCAATTTTACAAATGGTTGCGATATTCGACATGACTATTCAAATTATTGCGACCGCGTCCAACAATACTTTCCAATTCATACTGGTTCTGAATCGGAGATTATTTATGATCGCCGTGTCGTGTTTTCATCTAAATAATAATAATATTGGATAATTTTCACAGCGCCATTTTCGTAAAAATATCTCACTTCAAGGGCACTTTACACATAAACCCTTTATATTACCTTTGTATTTAAAATTTAAAATTAATACACTTTCACAACATGAAGCAAACAGATTGTGATTAGACATAAATACAATTAAAATAAAAATTATTGTAAATGATAGAATCATTACAAAAAAATTACGATTCATATATTCTAAAAAATGTACCCAACAATCATAAATTCATTAAAAATAATAAAAATCAAGGCTGGCGTACAATTTTATATTTATTATTGTGGTTAAAAACTATGTTAAATTTTTTTCTTAAAAATTATTCTAATAATTTTGTATCATCAAGTAACAATTTAAGTTGAGTACTAAATTTATTTTTAATAAATATTAAAAAAAAAAAATCTTTTAAAGAAACAATATAACATGTTTCTAGTTAGTTGATGACATCTGACATTGAAGAAAATGATTTTTTTCAAAACCGGTTGATGTATTTAATTCATTGAGTGGTTAATAAAAATATTTAAAAAAAATTATACATTAATAATTTCTCATCCTTAACATATAAAAACTTGGGAAACTTTTAATCAATTCGAAGGATAAATATCATAAATTAAGCCATTCAGGGATCTACAAGCTCAAATACAACGAATGTCCAGCATTTTAAACTAGGGAAAACTGCAACAAATGTACATACGAGGGTGATTGAACAAAATTGCTTAAATAACAGTGGCGTGCAGTAGGTACAAACTTAGGTTATGCTGTTATCGACGAAGCTAACTAAGTATACAGTACGTATACTAGGTATAAAAAAAAAAAAATTCTAATCGATCAATTTAAATTTAGAATATAGCTCGTCACATTTAGCTAGTAAATTACCGCTATTCGCAGGTTCAACAGATTCATTATGCCCTCGAAAGGGTAATTCCTGAATTGCAAGAAAACAAGTAATTTTTGGGAGATTTGTTTTTAATACAAATTAAATGTATTAATTAAAAAAATATACATATAAAATCAATTTATCGTTACTACCGGGATTCGAACCTGGATCTTTTCCTATCTGGGGAAATGCATTAACCGATTGTGCTACACCAACACAGTAAGGTGACGACAAATTTTCGAACTTATATGTTGCATTTTCAAATTGATACATCTGTCGTTCCATTATTTGAAAGCCATCTTCTTTATATTTACAGAATCTCAAACATTTTTAAGTAAATTCGATAAGAGACGCTAGAATTAATCGATAATTAATTTTATTAAATTATGAAAATATTAATACAACTTATAAATTTTTAAGGAGAACACATTACATGTGATATTTTAATACAAATTAAATGTATCGTATACCGGTAGCAACAACAATATTTTTTCGATAAATTGATTTTATATTTATATTTCTAATTAATACATTTAATTTGTATTAAAATCAAGTTATATCAATTAGACGTTGAAAAATATTACAGTTTCTATCTACTTTTTCACTATGACGAATAATTATATTTTTACTTTCTTTAGATAAGTACATTCCTATACTTTGGTTGGGTCCTAAATAAAGCAACGTGATGGCCGACAGATAATGACTTTGATTTGGATCGTGAATTTTTTTAACTGTAGAAAAATTTCCAAATACTACTCTTATTTGAAAATAATAAATATTAATATAACTTTATAAAATATAGTTATCATAAGTTATGGATCGGTGCATATCTTGTAAGAATCATAAGGTTATGTGTATGACCGCCAGGTGCCCCCATATATTATACCCAGTTCTCACGTGTTTTTTTTAATGTGATCGCGGAGTGTGTTACTATTTACAGTTGATAAAAGTTTAATGTCGCTTGAACTCAGTTAAATATAGAAAATATGCAATAAAAAGCCTACACCAAGGAACGTTTACTAAATATCTTGACCGGAAGGCAGCAGCGAGATAAGCGGCGTGCAAGAGCCTTCCTCCAGATGATTGCAGGCGCATTGTATTGCCAGATGTTGGGGTCGGTATCGGGCATGTTTTTGAACCTATTTTCAGAACTAGGAATTTACAAGGTACATTCAGAGACCATGGACGATGATGATTGTGTAGGCCACATAACCAATAGAAAACCAGGTCTAGAGATCGAAAAACAGCCTTGAAAAATACAACGAGCAAGTCAAAAATTATCAACATTTTACGTATTTACACAGACTTTACGGAAGTTAAGCTCTATGTGGATGATTTCATGGGCAGAACCATGACTGATGTTCAAAGAAGACGCCACCTCACCGATGGTAACTCGCCTATTTGCTAGAACCTTCTCTCGAGCTTGCTAAATCTTGTCAGTGGTGGAGGTTGACGGGCGTCCTGCTCTCTTCTCGCACGTCTCACTCATCTGATCACTTTTAAATTTGTCGATCCACAAAAAGACACTTGTACGTAATTAAGCACTGACCCGTATTGTGATAAAAGTCTACGATAAATTTCAGCACCTTTCACAGGGATTTCACCTTTCACCTCGTTGTTCCTCCTTGGTGCAAACTGCTAGCGGAGTGGAAATGTTTACGCTGTGATAGCCGGATGGCAAATAGATGAAAAACGGTCGCATACGTGACCGCAGTCGTACCAACACCAAGGCAGTATGACAACCCTGAAAGTACGTTATGGCGAAGCTTTTGACTCTCCAACGTAGCTATCAATCTTTAATGCTGAATGTAGCCGAATTGTATTGTAGATTGCAGCTTACATTCGGGAACAATAATAATTTAGTAGCTGTGCGTTAATTCCCGCGCTTAATATTTAAATGTTATTTACGGAAACCGACCATGTCCGTAGCAGGAGGCCCGACCGCACGGGGGCGGTTGCGGGTCGAGGCGGGGGTGCCGGCCAGACCGCACGTCAGACCGCCGGCGAGCGAGGGTTAAAATCACATACAATAATTTAGCGCTGGGAAATTGGCGATTGTTAATTCAATTAGTAATTTTTGGAGGTGCGTCGTTACGCTGAACGAATTTATTTTGCAGTGGACGTTAAAGCTCATTGTTTGAAAATCAAATTTGTACAGAGTTCGGCTGGGGTGAATTTAATTTAGGCACATACAAATTAAAGTGTCACATTTTAAATATAGCGGATTAATATTAATAAATTATGTATTATATTGTATTGTACAATTTGTAATATAACGCGAAGAAGCATTTGAGATCTGATTTGATCTATAAAATATGTCACGAATGAAGATGTCTTGGTCATGACATTTAGAGATCAATCTGATGCTGCTTCTCGTTTATTTATTTAATTATTACATTTTATAAGTATAAAGTATATGAGACTAATTATAAACATGTTAATCTTTACAAAGTAACTCATATTTCAGGGAAATATTATTTGAAATCGATGCCCTGCAAGAAGAACAAGGTGACCGATGAACCTGAGAATCGTTTATCATTGTATAATGTTATATTCTATACGTTTTTACTTATGTTTATATATGTTATTACAAATTCACTCGCAGGCGTCCACAGCAGTTAGCGATACTTAAAGTGTGCAGCTATCACGTTAAACAAAGTAAATTATTATTCTACTGCGAATTATTTATTATTTGTCTTATAAATAGATTTCTAGACTAAACAGAAATTAAAAAGCGGTGCGTGTTATTTCTATCAAAAAACATATTTAAATACTGACAAATAACATTTCGGCAAAATTGATTTGACATCGATATTCATAGACTAAATAAATAATAGAATAGATATCACTTAAAACTGAACCGGTAAAAGTCTGGCTTAGAAATTTAAAATGTTAGCAGGTACCTGCTTAGGTAGTTCAAGAAGCAAATTATTTATCACAGTGGGCAGTAAACTCCAAGTCGCATAATATTATAGTTAAAGTTGCTGTGTACCAACTGCAGAAAACATGGAAAGACAGTGACATGAAGCTAGCAACAGAAATGATATCGGTTCACAATCATGCCCTTTCAATCTTCACGTGTGCAGCTGAGACTTGGACACTCACAACAGCGACAAACGGAAAATAGACACCTTCGAAATGTATGTAATCGTGGTGTCCCACTGGACGCTTCAAATTGAAAAGATTTATAATGATGTATTATAACGTAAAGTTTTCTAGAAGTAAGGTAGCTTTCGATACATTTTAAGTTATTATTGCTCATTCTCAGAGCTTTTAATTTTTAAAATATTATTACGTACTGTACGTTTCCCACAGACATGGCCGTGTAAGGACTCACCTGACAGTCATATAGCAGATGCCGATACATCGCGACGGACGATTCTGGGGAGTAGCCGACCATTTCTCCGCAGACCGTTCATTCATCCACATCTCAAGCGGGCCACTCCAGTTGTCATGCTTGCATTTTACTTCATACTCGTACTGCCATTGTAAATTATCCCGTAATAAACGACAATTTTATAAATAATCACACACGCACATTCATGAGACACACGCGTTAAACTAGAAGATAGTCAGGGGCTTCAGTCACACCAAGCACAAAACCTTTTGATTCGATCACACAATTAAGAACCTCACGAGTCAATCATACTCAACAACCACAATCCCTACAGTAGTTTACGTTAAAACCTTGTTGAATATGTACACTATTATGTATATTTGTTTAATGTTTATGTAGCTGTCTATACATAATCTTTGCCGTGCTTGATCAATAATCTATCTGTAAGGATATAATTGTTTTTGTCACATTTCTGTTAATATCTTACGATATAAATATATAAATAAATGTGAGGAGGTCTATTTCCGCCACAATCTGCAACAACGGCGACGGCCCCTGAACGCACCTTACACACACCTAGGTGTAAAATTAGGCTCTCATCAACCGTAAAAATACGCAGGTACCGATCGGCTAACAATAATATACGTCGGCAGCCGTCCGGAAATCGGCCTGTACGTGTCACTTCTCTCACGGCCGTCGACTTCTTACTGCATATACTTTTATCTATTGTGTTCAAGCATCAAATAAACACGTTAGAACTGTAAATAGTATTTCTTGTTTCACCTGCTCTTGTCATACACACCCACTTCGCATTATTATTCAAAATAATAGGTAAGCGCCAAATGTAATTTATTTGGAGGCACCGAGCGCTCGCCCACTTAAACTTCTGATTCATAACATATACACTCGAATCAGCACATATCTCAGGTACACACAGAGTGAATATTATGTTCCAGGCCGATCTAGTTTGGCCACCATTTTTGTTTTGTACATATTTGTCGATTCGCATTTAGTAGTCATAAAGAGTAGATGATTACAATTTATTATCAAGCATCTAATGCCTTAACAACGCGTTGAAGTTATTAAAACATTTCATCTAAATAATATTGGCGATGCTGTAACCATTACTGGTAATTGCTATTGTCACATGTCACACTTTTTCGTAGCCGAATTGGGTCTATTGGACCTGCAGCAAATGTAGTTTTAACATAACGGTGCCATCTCATACACAGCCCGAGCTATGTATGAAATTTTGTGAGAAATATTTCCCAACCGCATAATGTCAAAAAGTGATGATATCGACTGACCTCCTCGAATACCTGATTCCGACTATTTTCTGTAAGGATACTTTAAAGTAAAAGTTTACGCTAATAAGCCAATAATAATTCCAATGTTATGGGACAATATTTGAAATGAAATTGCTGAAATAACACACGAAGTGTGCGAGAATGTTATAAAAAATATGGTTAAAAGAGCACGCATTGTTCCACTGCCAAAGGCGGTTTTTTGGCCAATTTCATATTCCATATACAATTGTAATAAACCACATAATCGATAAATAAAGACCAAATTAAAAAATAATGTTTTATTTTTTATTTATTCAAAAATAACATCGACCTGGAACATAATATTCACCTTGTATCTCATAATTTATCTTTCTTTCACGACATCACTCGTCTTCTTTGTAAACACTTGTAAAATGTAAATCCGCCTCTTGAACCGCTGGTAAAATATAAATAAATAATCTTTTATATATCCGAATAATTAATAAAAAGTTTGATGAGAGCCGCGCGTATGAGGTAATGACACGAGTTACGTGGGGCTAGCCGCCTTTGATTCATTACAGATGTAAATTAATAGGCATAATACTATTTGCACATTGATTAGTTTGTCTCACGACAGGACGTATATCAGGGAGAGGCAACCACGTGTCGAGCTGTATCCTCCGTTCCCGTGGCACGTTCTAGAGTTCAAGGGTGGCTCATTTATCGTCGGAACCAGCCACCAGTGCTAACGGGACTATTCCCAGTGAAAATCTTGATTCAAATTTTTTCAAACAGATCGAAAAATAATATTAAGAGTTCAAGGTGAATTCGACAATGTTCACAAGTACAAAAAAACGAACAAGTCGAACTGAAGGACAGATGTATACTGAACTAGTGACCCAAACGAAATGATCACACGCCGACACTTCCTCTCCAAATCTCGACGAATTTTGACTGGTGTAGTGGTTAAGACGCTGGCCAAGAGATCTAGTGGTCGGTGGCTCGCGCTTCATTCTAGGACACCAGTAAGTTAGTCCTATTTTCATAGTGCAAGCGTTTACCTTAGTTTTAAAATAGTAAGTATGTATATCTCTATTTAAAAAAAACATATCCATATCATTAAACGGACGAGAACGGATGTAGTAATTAAAAACATTCAATTAAAAAATTAAAAGATATATATGGCTTAGTCATATACCTCCTACGACAGGAGATTTGTCTTTTAGTATCCATTTTATATTTAACACATATTTTAAAATTTTACTATACTCCATAACGCGAATACCGTGTCTCGGTCGCCTCGCCTGAAAATATGGTAAACCTACTGAAGCCAACCGGCGTTCGGGGCCAATCCGCTTCTTGCCGTACGTCACGTGACATCCTCGCGATCACGTGGTGTGAATAACCGATTGTCATTTGTCACGGAGCTCCTTGCAGAGCGGCAATTCTAAAATTTCGAACGCCGTTGGCGGGAAGATAAACGGTTTATTGCACCGCTGTTGGGGCGTAAAGGCAATACGTGCTTTTAGTAAGGACAACAATAAAAACTACGGCAGCATTGTTGTCTCGCTCTTGCCTTGACCGGAAAATCGCAGTCTCAACAGAAGTGAAAATAGATCTAATATCGTTATGGTGATGATCGAAGATTTCCGACAGATAATTATCGAGGTTCCGAATGCGCCTCACAGATACCTATCTGGTAAACCGGCTGGTATTGACCTTAGAGGTACAGGCGAACCGAACCGCAAACCGGCGACAATACATCGCGGTGGAATCGCGTCGGGAGATAGCCATAACCGGGCTTCCCGACCAGACCACCGACCAGTAGACACTTCACGTCCTTACTGTGTCTATTAACCTGTAATTGTGTAACTATCTTGAATAAACCACGTCTAATGTAAGTTACATACTACTTCATACACACATACTCCGTGATATCTTACGCATCTGAACATAGTAGACAGCTGCAAGATATAGGGCCCTGTCATCCACACATCGATCCTTCTGATAATCACATTCACCGCGACATAATCCACACTTTCTTCCACATTGTCATGATTCCTATAACGTTCCGCTAGCATCTATATTGACAACTTCTATATAATGACTGCTTTTTTAACATCATCATCCACATAAGTCACCCTTGACCTCCACGAACCCCCGACCTCTTGACTAGCTCCTTTAATTATTTGGGCATCCTGCAGATCTTAAGGCCATCGCCGGAGTAGTGCCTGTTGCCTTTTACACTCGGTCGGTTACGGATGGGAAATCTTTCTTTTCTACAACAAACTTTCTAAGCTATTTTCTTTTTCTTAAGTATCTATTTATCTTAAGTAAATGGTTGAGAGTCTGTCCTAGATATGTCCGTCCATGGTATGCTTCAACATGTGTCTCCAGAACCGTATCTCTAATGCGTCAATCCATCATCTCTCCCTTGCCTTGAAAGTTCATGATTCTACACCATATATAAATATAGAATACACCAGAGACTTATTTTAAACTTTTTTAACATTGCGTAGGAAAGATAAGATTATATATATTATTTAACAATATTTCGGAAAATACAACATCCTCAAATTAACTAACTAAAATTCTAACATTTTCATAAAAATATTTTTTAATTAATTAAAATAATTATTATTTAAAACTAATACCTAACTAAAATTGTTACGATAATATAAGATATGGAAATTGATTTAATGATACAAAATTATTAGATTTTTTTTTAGAATAGGACTCTAGAATTTAGTTGGATATTTATAATACTTTTTTTGGTTAATTTTACACACTTTATTTATTTCTAATGATTCCAAATTTATGAGTAAAACAGACAATTCCAACTTCTATCAAATGTTTGATCATTTTCTAATAACTGATTGAAAAATTCTGAAAAACCATTAAATGATCTTTGACTCTTATGTTAAAATATAGAAAGCAGTACAATCTTTACAGCTAAGATTATAAACACCGGAATATTAAATTGATCATCTTTCTCTTAAGATTATATATGTAATTTTCCTATATTTTATTTGTATAAAATGCCAGTCAAATATTTTGTTAACAATAAAAAATTTATTAACTTTGTTTTTAACGAGGTTAATGAATTATATAATATTAACCACAACATGATTGTATGGTGGAAAAAAAAGTATAAAATACGGAAATAATGTCCGAGTCGGCGTACTTTAGTTTTTTTAGAAATAAGAAGCCTTGTCCGATATTTTGCTTCCACCAGCTCATCTTAGTTCCACGCATCATGTCCGTCTCGTGTTCCTACTCGCCCAACAGTCTGACCGGTAGAGCGTAGTTGGCCTATCCGCTGTCTATTGGAATCCTATCCCGCAAGACCCCAGACAAAGTCCTCCGCAGAGGGTCAGGCTGTGTTAATTCCACGCTCTTCGTCAAGGTATATTGCGGCGTCCACCGACATTACGAAGCCCGAAGGTATTTTATATAATTTAAAAAATCGCATCGCATGCGTTTACATTACCACGAAGGGAAAGGAATGAAAGTTTCTGACATTTATTTTTGACATTTGAAAATATCATTTTGTTAAAAAACGATTGGTTAATATTGTATTTTGTGTTGGTAGGTACTGGGAATGTATTATTTTTATAATTATAATTTTTAAATTGGTATTAAATTCACGTAGAAATTCAAGGTACAAGATGTGAAAGGATATATAATTTTTTTAACATGTGAATGAAATGACTTGGACATATACGGTTGCTGAATAAAATACGTAATCACCGTGGACACGCATTTGTTTGATAACTGTTTCATCATCATTTTCAGTCTGAGATTACTCCACCAAATAAGTGAAACAGTCACATTTTCCAATTTACACAAAATAGTAGGTAGGTATCTTAAAAAAATCGACTTAAATAATTATTGAACACCTGAATTCTAGGATAGCAGGTTGTTCAAATTTAGAGTAATTAATATTTAAAATTAAGTTTTGTATTAAAATAACAATAATTTCTTACTAAATAATATTGTTATCGTTATTTTAGTGCGTCATTTCGCCGATCCGAGCCGGTAATAAA
Organism: Eubasilissa splendida; assembly: GCA_031772225.1. NCBI lineage: Eukaryota > Metazoa > Arthropoda > Insecta > Trichoptera > Phryganeidae > Eubasilissa > Eubasilissa splendida. The sequence goes on from CM062870.1 coordinate 14,304,479, forward strand.
TGCAAAAAGATGAATTAATATTGAAAAGCCCGCACTAATTAATATTGAAAACTAATTCAAATATGGACCGAATATATATGATCTCATTGGGTAGAGATAATAGAAGAATATTCATAGTTAAATACAACTCAAATAATATTTTTTTAATAAGTTTTGAACACATCTACACAAATATATTAATAATTTTATTATTATTAATAAATTAACATCTCAACAGAATGAAAAAAACTGGTAACATAGATAAAAGTCTAGCAAATTAGCTAGAACAAAGCTGAGGTAATTAATACCTACAGTATCTCACTGAAAAAATAATAAATTTGTAAACTTAATGGCAATTTGTTTGTAACAAGTGTATTTTATTATTGTTTGAGGACACTAATTGCAAAGTTAACAAACTCCATTATTTATTTATTTTAATAATTAAAGCAGTTGCCTTCGTATATAGTTTTTACGCGTTGTATTAATTTATTTACAGAAAAAAAATTTATACAAATATAGATACAAATTGGTCATGAATTGCAAAATCGGTCCCTTTTGCCCGTAACTTTATTGTACAGTCTAATTTCTTCACATTTTGTGAACCGTGCTTAGTCTAACGAACATCTGAACGCTGGGTGAAATATATGGGGCATCCATCTCTCACAAATACCCACGATACACCGATTCATAACATTCTATCCGCATAAATTAATTTATTGTACCCTTTTTTATATAAATGTGTTATTCAAAATAGGAGTTCAAAATAGTCTCAAAATCAGTCGCTTCTCTCCGATATCATTTATATTAGAACTCAATCAATAACAGTCTTCGCTACTCTGAAATTTAAATGCCACCAGTAGTGAAGCTATCTTGTTTTTGGAAGAAAGTGTTGTGTTATTTTGTACTTTAAACCAAATTATAGGGATGATTATTCATAATAAGAAGTGTTAAATAATTAAAAATAATAGCCCACCTCGATACAGGATCATCCTAGTGAGGGGGCACTATTTTTAATAACTAAAAATATTATAAAAATAAGAATTATAAAATATAACAATACAAATTAAACTAATCAAATATAAAGATATACAGAAAAAAAAAATCACAACCGGAATTCGAACCTGGGGTATTTCTGTCAGTGGAAATGCATTAACCAATTTCGCTATATCGAGCAATTACTTATATTATGATCAATCTCAAATACTTTAAATTGAAATAAACTTTGATAATACTAGAAGTATGTATGAAATGGTATTTTTAATCCAAATTAAATTAATCAACTAGAAATATATTCTAAACTATTATTATTAAAATATAGTATGGTTACTACCGGATAGCGACCAAATATGTATATATTTTATAATATTTACAAAATGAACTTTGTGGTTTATATACATTATTTTATAGATGAATTAACTTTGTTTATAATTAACCACTTAATGAATAATTTTTAAACATCAACCGATTTCGAAATATACCATTTTCTACTTCAGGATGTAAAATTAACTAACCAAAACACATGTGTCATGTTATACTAATGTTTTTAAAATAGTTATCATTAACAATAATAAATATTTTTTCGGTATATAAATCTTTCTAGTTAATTCATTTTAATTTGTATTAATTAGTATATAGTTCTTCAAGATCCTATCAATTATATATGCTTTCTTCAAATAAAAAAATATAGAGGTTGCTGATATTGCAACTAAAACACCTCTGATGTAAAAAATAAGTATAAATGTGTCAATATGTCAACAAAGCTTATATTATCTTTATACGTAAGGCAAACACAACCTGAACGGGCTTGATCGATGTCTACTTAAGAAATATTGTTGAAAAACCGTGTAGATTGAGATATTTCAAGTTACTGAGAATTCTGAACGCACTTTAGTGTCTATTAGTTAAAAAATCCCCATAACCCCCTGCGATGGGCAGCAGTTACTCTCCTCTCGCAGCGCAAGAATTAAGAACTTTAGCCCATAAAAATAAAAAGTTTTTTAAAAATTCACCGGAAAAACTTTCAAAATGTAACAGCGGAGGTCAGGCTTATTCTTTGACCCAAAGTCAGGATTTTTTAAAGATCCTTAGAAGCAGAAAAGAGAAAAAATACAGCGGTTTATTGAAATTAAAGTATAAAATTTTAAACCTAAAGTGAAACCAGAATATTTATTTGCCATTTTACCATTTAGTGTTAACAACTGTAATAAATAAGGTTACATAATGAAGATTGCATTTCAAATGAAATTGTAACCGTCTTGATCATCGCGATTAAATACACGCGCCACGTGTATACGAATAAAACTTTCTCAAAATCGAGTATATTTTTGTTGCTACCGGGATTCGAACCTGAATCTTTTCCTTTCCGGGGAAATGCGATATCAATCGGAACTCGTTTTCGAATCCCAGTAGCAACAAAAATATTTTTTCTGTATATCTTTCCAATTGATACATATAATTTGTATTAAAATACAATAGAATTATGTTCTGAAAAAACTGCAACTTCACAATAATAATATGTTTTCTTTTGCTCGGTATTTATGACAGGTCCAAGGATCGCCGGCCACCGTGCGCGCGTGTGGATGCTCCTTTATGTTCACTATACCTATCTGTCCCCCCACCCTCCTCTCTTATCTCAGAACACGACTTTTTCTGTGTGTATTGGCTATGACTTTGAACTGTCAAGAAGTGAACGTTCTGCCATGTGCTCGTCGCACTGATCTGTTATTTGTATTGTTACTGTTGCCGTTATGTATTCGGTTTTTCGCAGTGTGTGCCGAAGATACAATCACTATTAAGTGATACACAATGATTTGCACTAATCAACCTTGAGCTCTTTTTGTTCTGTCCCCATAACAAGTTTCTACCACCCTTCCTACATCCTGTTTCCCCACCCCTTGTGTAAACATCCTCGATAATAAAATTATTCATATTTTATTATTTTGTGCAGCAATGTTAAGTAAAGTTATTTGTTATTTGCAGTAATAACTGTTGTTGCAGTAATAGATAGTATTTTAAATGTAAATGTCTGATTTTAGGAGTATCCTTTTTATGGCTATTACGTCATCGCATGAACTACTTTTCAGAAAAAAATATTTAGTCCTCGGCGCACAATCATGAAAAACGATATAACTTCGTTAGGAAGTCATCAATTTTAAATCTGTAATTTTTATCAGCTTCCCTATAATCAGGTGCTGCCGCACCGCCAGCCCGGCTGATACCTTCATCAGGGGAATATCGAAGATTTTCCGCTCCGAGAACTTCATCTCGTGCTGTCCCGTGAAGCGCAAAAATGCACCGCTACAGTAAATTCCAAATTGTGGTGTGCACCGCGCACGAGTACCCTGAACCGGCATGCTGCAGTTCAAGTTTGCAATTCAAGAATTTCTATCGTATTCAAAATATTAATCGAAAATGTTCAAGCTCATGTATCTAATCACAATCACACCAGAGGTATAAGAGTTTTAAAATAATCGCAGTCGTGTGATTCTTTGCGATTAATTAAAATATTTTATTAACAAATATTAAATTAATGTATTTTTTTTTGTTATTATTATCGCATATACAGGGTGAATATTATGTTCCGGGCCGATGTTGTTTTTAAATAACTAAGAAATGAAACACAATTTTTTAATTTAGTTTTTATTTATCAATTATTTGGTTTATTGCAATTATGTATGGAATATGACATCGGTTAAGTGGCCGCCTCTGGTAGGGCTTTTTTAATCACATTTTTCATAATGTTCACGCACACGTCGCGTGTTATTTCAGCAATTTCATTTCTAATATTGTCCTATAGCATCGGAATTATTGTTGGCTTATTGACGTAGACCTTTCCTTTCAATTACTCAAATAAAAAATAGTCGAAAGCCGTTATTCAGGTGATCGAGGAGGCCAGTCAATATCACCACTTTTTGACATTATTTGGGCGGGAAAAATTTCTCGCAAAACTGCAAGCACAGCTGGAGCTATGTATGAGGGGCACCGTCCTATTGTAACCATATGTGTTGCAGGTAGTGATAAGCTAAAAAATCACGAGCCGTGAGTCAATCACCGATATCTTTGAGTCACACTCACTATCAGTGATTGAATATCTGGGAATATCGTGATACGTGATTCATTTTTTTATTTTATTTATATTTGGTTGTGAACCGTGATTCGGCGCCTGCGCATTTGAGACGAAAATATTTATGAAAGAATGACGTTATAATTCGTAATCAGCGCCATCTAGTAGATTCTGCCAAAACATTTTACGCCTTTGATCCGAAACACTGAGAATTTGAACCGAAGTTTTCAAGCGTTTTCATTCTCTTTGTGATGATATTAAATTTGATATAAATCAATTATTTATTTCGTGTATTGTGATATCGTGCGGCGCGTGCGCATTAGTAATGAAACTGTGATCACAGTCACATTTTTCAATCACTGATATTATCGAATACCAATCACAATCACACCAGTGACGTATTTTTTCTCATCACTAGTTGCAGGCCCAATTCGGTCACCAAGAAGTTTTCCAACGTGTGACGATAGAGATCACCATTAATGGTTACAGCATTGCCATTATTATTTAAATAAAGTGCTTTAATGACTTCAGCACGTTATTGAGGCGTTAAATGCTTTACAATAAATTGTAATCAAATACTTTTTATGACTACCAAATGCAAACTGACAAATATCTGTCAAACCAAAATGGTGACCAAACAAAATCGGCCTGGAACATAATATTCAATTAGCATTAGGTAAAGTGATTAAACATACAATAGAAAATAAACATGAAAAATGATCATTTATTATAGTTAGGTATTACATATTCTGCACTTAACCTACGATATGTAGCAAGACTAGTTGCTTCCTTCACATTTGCTGGCAGTTCATTGAATAATATGAAACCTTTATAGTATTAACTATTTTGTGTTCCTGCCAGATTTGTTTGTGGAAGTCTAAAATCCCACAGACTACAGTCATTAGAATTTTTCTTCTCAGCTCCATTTCCCAAAAATAGTACCGTTAAACAATAATCAACTCGAACACAGAAAAAAATCTATTTATCGAAAAAATATTTATTTGCTGATATTATTAATTTAAAATCAAAATTACGTTAATCCCACAGCAATCTTGTACAGTCCGGTACAGTCAATACAGTCTTGCAACAAGTATATAAAAAAAGGAAAGCTTCCAATTCTTGTCCTTACTACAACAACAATCCGACATATGTATATGGTCGGCAATGGTCGAATATATCTAAAGATTTGCATTAAGGAGAAATTGGTTCTCAGATATTTTACTACTAACTAAAAAAATTGGAATGAAATCGTTTTGTCGATTTGTTCAAACAGGGGATTATATTTCCTAGCATTATTCATTATTGTGTTTATTTATTTTATGTTTCGTTTTTTGCTTATTCAAAATTGATTAATTTTTATAAATGTATTTTATTTTGTTACCAATATATGTGTGAGCTCAATTTAATTTTATTAAACCACAACCACACCTTGAATCGATAAATATTTTATATAACAGTTTTTATTTGTTTAAATAGATTAATATTAACGTATGTTTATACATATTTATTAAAATATCTATTCTCTTTATTTAAATAAAACTCATGGTCTAGATTCCCGGGAATTCCTGGAACTTGAAAAAAGTCGAGAACACAAAATTCCTATGCATTTTCTCCAAAGTGTCGATTCCTCAATTTCCCATACACTTACAGATTAAAACGCTTTGCGATGTTTTATTTTAGATATCTCATATTTCGCGTGTAAACAATTAATTAATGTTCGAGTTTAGATCATTAATTTAAAGTTAGTTTTTGAGTGAGACAATAACAGACAGAAACAGTTGCGAAGACGGCACTTTAATGACGATTATCGCTAATGAAGTGACGTCCACAACTCGCGTACAGACACTGGCGCCGTTAGCGAAGTTCCGGGTCGTTCCTCAACCACCCCCACGCGCGCCCCGCACAAGCCTGACCCTCTAAGTCACGCGACCGGCAAACTTTCAGACGGAACGGCTGTTACGGCCATTACCTAATGCTCCTCACATTGCAACTTTGTTTTAACTTCGCAGCAGAATGAAACGGACGGCCCTCCAGAGAGTCGTTCAATTAGTACAACGATCCTTGCATCGCGTCAAATCGGGACCATCACGGTGAAAAACGGCGTCTGGAGCCGCGGTCCAGCGTCAGCTTCCCTTCTCCGTCTACTTAATTATCTACAACACTTTCATGACGAACTTTTGAACGGTAATTATCTAATACAGTTCCCACGCTTGGTTCGGAGGATGGCTGAAGACGGGGTTATAGAAGAGCGTTGTATGCTTGATGAATTTGTTGGATCAGAAGTCATGGACATACCTTAATAGTCAGCTTCGTCCTCGTGCTAGTATAACAGAGTTAGGAAAATAAGCAACTGCCGGATTGGCAACCAGAGAGATAATAGCCAACTTGGCCCGCGTGAGAAACGCAATGCCACTGGCTGCGTACTACGTGCTCACCGCAGATGAATATAAGACAAAATCGATAAAATTTGACAATATGTAGTATGACCGCGTGTACTATCAACGTAATTCCACTCAATGCACCGCCGTGCGTGTTTCAAATCGCGTAACTTTTCTGAACAAACCGTGTAATTTTACCGTAAGTACATTTTATTCATTTATTGCATGTTTCAATTAATTCATTCTTATATGTTTGAATCATGTTGAAAAAACACTTGAATACAAGAATATTTGTAGTTTACAAGTTTATTTATGTTTACGAAAATGAAATAATAAAAATATTTACTTATAATACAAATTTGTCTAGCAAACTTTAAATAAAGTTTTACAGCGAGGAAAACAATAAGTAATATAATTAGCGAACTCTGAAAATGATCTATCACTGCGATATTTTTTTTGAAAAGTAAGTAATCATTTTGCACTTATAATTATTATTTGTAACAATTGAAAGATTATACTCGAATTTGCCACTTCGTGCAACTACTGGTTATTGTATACTTAATACTATCATATTCAAATTAATTCCTCTGGAATTGAATACCCTCGAGTAACTTATAAACAACAATATAGAAATGATTTAATCCCAGTTTCTTAATATCTTCTGACAGTTTATACATTTTATCACAACAAATACTTAAAAATAAACACATACCTTGCAAATACAAATTAAATGTATTAATTAGAAAGATATACATATAAAATCAATTTTATCGAAAAATATTGTTGTCGCTACCGGGATTCGAACCTGGATCTCTTCCACTCCGAACAACGTGCGTTATCTGATTATACTATACCAACACAGTGGATTGGTGACAAATTTTATGTTACACTTTTCAAATTAATACATCTATCGTTCCATTATTTGAAAGCCATTTATCTACTTTGCTTTTACGGAGTAAACCGATAAGAGACGCCAGAATTAACAATTCATTTTTATTAAATTTTGGACACATTGATACAACTTACATACTATTAAAGAATTGTGAAGTTGTAATTATTCAGAACATATGTCTGTGATATGTATATCTATCTAATGAATACATTTAATGTATGTTCTGAATAATGACAACGAGAATGTGTTCTCCTTAATAACATGCCTTGTAGATAAACATAAAATAGTAACATGTAATAAAAATGGCGGCCGCGGAGTAAAACAAAATGACGTTTCTTTGTCTGGTGCGGTAATGCCAACAGAAGTTAAATAATACGGATGTTGTCAAACATAGTTCAGTACTTCGTTTAAAAGAAAAAGAATCAAAATACGTTGATTACTTACTGAGAAAACAATTATTTATGTTCGTTACTTAAAAATCCATTCTCAGAATCATTTACATAAATCCATCCAGGTTTCCTTCTGACTCACTGTTTGAGAAATATCAGTTTTTTGATATTCGACAGTTTTATGTTATAGCAAGTACTTTGCTCAAGAACCCATTTTTTGTAGATCCATTTTTGTTTAATTAATCTATTAAGTTGATGTTTAATTATTTTTATTCTCCCTCTTTAAAAGCGTGAGATTTTCCGATAGAACATCACATAAAAAAGACTAGTAATCTATTGATTTATGCATTGAATGATTTATATTAAATAAATATATTTAACTATCTTGACATCAGTATCGCAGGCTTTAATGGTACGTAAGTCTATCGAGATATTAGTAAAAAATAAGTAAAATGCTCGGAAACGTATGTAACCGCATCGACAAGCCCGGGTTAAACCGTGAAGAAACTTCGACGAACGTAACAAAATACGTACACTCAACAGTAGTTAGTTTAGTCCACAAATCACCAGAACCGCGAGGAATAAAGGAGATTTATAACACAAATAATGCTCTCCCGACCGTGCGAGCCCATTTGCATTTATGAACGCCAATTTCCACGCGCCCTTTTCCAACGCCTCCATATTTTAAATCTGGCTCACGGGTCAAAAGGTCACACACGGTAATTGCTGCTAATTACAAGGTCGTCCCTTTCTGTAGAAATCGCGGAAGAAAGCTCTCTCGCTCCGCGCGTCTGCGCTGAGGTATGGCCGTCTCGCTCCTGCATACTTGTGTGGAGAAGCGTTTTCAAACCGTTGTGTGTTCAGTAAAAATGTATACCGTGTTGTAGATACGTTTGCAGACGGCAATACTTAACGGCATATTAAATTGAAATCACTATAATATAAAAAACATAAGTTGCTATGAACCACCTGTAGAGAATATGGAAAGACAGCGACTTCAAGCCAGCAACTTATGTTGTATAAATAATAAGAAAAACACATTTTTTAAAACCACTATTTATTGATACATGAACATGTTTTGATGCATATGGTACCTTCTTCAGAAAACAATGTATACTAAAATTAAAAATGTAAGCAAAGATAAAAATAAAACTATAATAGTATCAGTGGTGGGTAACTAATTAGAAACTATTGTGAAAACAAATTTAAATGGTGAATATTTGCAAAAAGGATTTGGTTATTTATAATATTTAAATTTTTATTGAAACTTTTTCTTATTTTTAAAATTTCTAATTCATCTAACCCCTAGTATTTGTATGTAAAATTTCTAAACCCTTGATGATGTCAAAAGAATGGTTTGTTTCCAAATGATGATTGGTGAATTCAGAATAGTTGCTATTTAGACATCTCATGTGCTCCTTAATTATAATATCAACCTTTTGCAAGTTTTACCTATATCAAATATACTGGTTCACACTCTTGTCTTTCCAATCTTCATGTATGCGGCAGAGACCTGGATAGTCCGCAATAGCGACAAGCGTCAAATAGATGTCTTCAAAATGTATTGCTGGAAAAGAATGTTACGTGTTCCGTTGACGTAATAAATCTAACCCAGAAAGCCTTATCAGCCTAGAAAAGGAGATAATTCTAGCACAACCTTTGGCCGAAAAAGACCTGGAAGAGTGCCACAGCGGCGGATAGATGTGTTGAATCTGACTGGAGAGACTCTGGAAGAAGGTACCCGGACTTGAAGAGGTGCATTACGCGCCAAATCTCATCTGATTGACGCCAATATAGATACCTACTATAAAGAAAAAGAAGATATATAGATGGTGAAAACTGTCACTTTGGATATGTGCGTGTGTGTGTGTGTCAGATGAGTGGTGGGGGAAAGTCACTGGAGGGAACGTGCCTCTTTTCCGTTGCCACTTCGCAATAGTAATTAATCTATATCTGAATTATATAATTGTTCATTCCTGTAAATAGGTTGTAATAAATGAATATTGTTACACGAAGTTTCAATCCAAAGCAACTCGAGAGTACAAAGAGAGGATAGAACTCCGAGGTAATATGGTGGTACTTCCAAAGATACCATAATAATTATTATTCCAAACTTTCCCCCCCCTCTCTCTCTCTCTCTCACATACACAAGTTGTATTTTAGACAACACATCGAACATTGGCGGTCTGTTGTGAGTCTATAGGTCTGATTGGAAGCTGACAAGATTGCCACACAAGTCGAGCGTTTATCTCCTAAATTTCAGTACTTTAACATTTGTAGTATCTACCGATTTACACACATTACATATTTCCAATTCCATTTATTTCATTTTTCAATATTCTACAAGAGCGAAGACAATATGTATCATCACACTCTTCTGTACTGACCACCGCCTAGTCTATAGTAAACCAATGTTAAACTTAGTGACTGAACGGTCAGAAGATTAATTCTTGTCACGAGAGACCACCGATTTAATCCTATTTTACAAAGCCCACACATTGGCGTAGTTTCGAAAATGGTCAGTGTGAGAACTGTCACTTTGTAAATGAATGTGTGTGTGTGTGTGTGTGTGTCATGAAAGTGAGTAGATGAGTGGTGGGGGACGTACCTTATAAGAGAACAGCTCTCTTCCATCACAGCTTCTTGTGAATAACTAGTCTATCTCTGAATGTATAATTTATTTACTTACAAGGAATTGGGAACTAAGTTATAATTAGACAGTAATCAGAGGATAGAACCCCAAGGGAATCTGGTGGTAATCAAAGAATTATCACAGTAAAAATATTAATATACTCGTCTACTAATAAAAATTTTCTAGAATTTTTGATACGTTGATAATTATATGCATATAAAATATTTTAACTGAGTGTTTGATATTTCGTATTTACCCTGTAAAAGAGTATCGTTTGGAGTACACAGCGTCCCAGGGTTTATTCTGCCCTGATTATACACAGCGCAATTACAGCCCTTAAATATACGCGTACCCATGTGGGTATAAATTATAAAAGCACACCTTCACGTCGAGGTATGAAGATAATTAGTGACTGCGGCACGGTATCGCCGACATTTAAATACAGACACCGCGGTCAAGTGTGCACACACGTTGGCATAATTAAGACGAGTTAATAAATTAACTTGGGTGTTAATAATAATAACGCGAATGAGACGTTTGAATATGACTTTTAAAAGTAATATTCGACAATGTCATAAATGAAAAGTACCTGCTAAGATTTTAACTCACTTTCATTTTGGCTCTTGCTTCGAACGGTCGAGTTTAGAACAGGATTCAGGATGAAAGGCTCTTGTGAATGAATAATGACATTTTCTCGAAACGTCGTGAGTATAAAAGTCCTTTTCGGGTCTATTTAACGCGGGTTCCCCCAGAAAATAAATAAATAAATATGAATGCAGGCTGTCGAAATGAATCATCTTAGGGGAGTAGCTGGAGTTACCATTATTGGACCGAGTGAGAAGTACCATTATAATGAAGACTCTCGGCAAGGAGTCCCTTCTACATACATAGATTACACAAATATGGACCCAATATATGATCCAATCAGGTAGAGATGAATCAGAAGCATGGCTATCCAACATTCTAACATAATTTATACAATACCTACACTAATAATTCACTAGTCCTACAACACTCCCACTACATATAATTTTACTTTTTTATACATATTTTTAAATCTCTTTTATTCCTGTCGATGATTTAAATAACACCACAACAGCATGAAAAAAACTGGCTACTTTAACACAGACTTTAGTCTAGCAAAGTAGCCAGGACAACGCAGTATATATCAGAGGTGAAGTCTACTCCATCCCACACAATAAACTATGAGTATTATGTCTTATGTTTATTATGTATAATATATTCACCTCTGTTAGAACAAAAATATGTAGGTCATCTAATAAATAAATAAACGATATAAAAATCTCAATTGTGGTGGCATGGACACGTTTTCCGAATACCAGAGGAACAACTACCGAGATGTTTCTTCTTGATAACTCCGAGAGAGATGGCGGCCGGTGGGTCACCCCAGACTAATCTGGGATAAACAGCAACGAAGCCTGAATGAAGACAGATTGGATTGGTCGACGATTACCGAAGCGGCGCAAGAAAGGGAAACATGGAAATCGAGGCTTTGAGTCCACAATTCTCCTAGAACAACGATACCAAATTAATGATCATAAAACTCCCCGTTTCCATTAGAATTTAAGTCAATTATGTGATAATGCTAATAAAAAATATTAAATCTATTTCTATAATATTATTGTCTTATACATTTTCATGTTCAAATATTGCATCATTTCCTTATTTCTTTTGCCATTTACAATTTTTGATTCCTTATTTTATTTTTTCTTTAATTATTCTAAATTTATATTTGCTGAACCAATTATGTAAAATATGATTATTGATTAACAACGTGAAATGATTGCCTCAACACGGGCGAAACCCAGTGGGACAGATATTAAAATACTAAATATTCAATATTTGTTTCTATATGTATACTTTGCATATTAAGTAATATTTATTATTCAACTTCATACAATATGTATTTTGCAATGTTTATTTCTAACTTTAACTATATTTTATTTCTGTAAAATACTCTATTGTTTCTCTATTTTAAAAAGAGTTTTTACAATATATTACCATAAAAAGATATTAGATTTTTACAATATATGTTCTTATAAAAAATGTAAGCGATCTCCCGATCTAAGCACAAAACACCATCTCCTATAAAGATGTCAAACTAACGACTAAAAAAATATTGTTACATATGTATTACAAAAAGCAGTAAATAAATATACAAAGAAAATGAAATGGCAGGTCACATTCACTCGAACATCGGACAATCTTTGGACGATTGATCCAGAAGCACAAGAGGCCGACAAGCCGCCCCAGAACCCGATGACGAAATTGGCAGTGAATAACAACGGACACAGAAGATTGAGATACACTCGGGGAGACATTCATCCAGCAGTGGATAGAAAACGAAATGTATTATATAAATGATTCGACCAAGAATACAGAAATCGCTACAGTGTTTAGAATCACGAAATATTCACGATTATATACATGTATACGGATCGCGTTTTGGTGTAGAAATTTAGTCTGAGGCATAGAAATGAAAATTGTTATTTTAAGACAACTGTCTGCCAACTGGTAATTCTATGAATGTCTAATTTATAATTTAAATGTCAAATTCTAAAATTCTTACCTTCCAAATTATGTCAGATCAACCCGACTACTTTCAATTTACCTGTATTTTAAAATTACATTTAAACACATTATTTAATTTTAAAATGGTATTATATTTCCCACATTCTAAAGCTGTATCAATCGAAATGACTTAATATATCAATATAAAGAAGAGTGTCTGTGGGTGTGTTTGCTTTTATTATACAAATCTACTGTTTTTTTTCACATCACATGTCAACATGCAAGCAAGCACTCTACCATCTTTCTATGACCCCTTTATATTGTGGTATCAAATTGTTATAAATGAATAATAAAAAAAATATCGGCATTATATCATATTACCTACTTACGAGTATAACACAGTTTTTTTTGTGTGTGTTAGAATTTGAGGTATTGATTTATAAAATATTTTGAAATACTTAATTTTTTGTCTTTACATCCAATTTTAATATTCATTTTCAATTTTTTTAAATGTATTTAACTGAATTCGTGAACGATATGTAAACCCCTCCTACGTAAAGTATCCTAATTAAAAAATGCCATTTTTTATCATTCTAGTACAAGATGTCCCAAAAGTCTCTTTCATAATAAAAATTCTGTAATAAAATGTTTATTTTACAATTAAGTAGTCCCTGGGAATTTATTTATTAAAAATTATGTTTTCTAAATGGGATTCGTTATTTCGTTGACACTCTTCTAAACGGTGGGAAAATTCTCTGAGAACTGCTCGCCACGTATTCCACGTGATCGCAGCCATTTCTTCTCGAATATTTTCTCTTAAATGGTTCAGAGAGGGAGAACTGTTGCTGTATACCTTTGATTTAATGTAGCTCCATAGGAAAAAGTCAATCGGTGTCAAATCGGGGCTACGTGGAGGCCAGTTTATGTCACCTCGTCGGGATATCAATTTTCCAGTGAAAATTTCACGAACGAATAGTAAGAACACTCTCCATATCGACTGAATTACCAAGGACGCGGCTAACGATATCCATACCCATACTATACTATAGCGACACTCAGCATACACCCCGCCATCTGCCGCTTGTTGCGTTGGTGCAGCGAATGAACCAAAATGAAAAAAACTTTTGGGACACACTGTATTTTAATACATTTTTAAATGGCTATAATTTTTTAAATCTCTCACGTAAATACATGCGAAATAGTAGAATGATTAATAATTAAAAATTTTACTTACGATAGTTTACGTAGGAGGGGTCGATATGTCCATATGATTTTTAAAATGTTTACAAAAGCTGGTGTAGATGGTGTACAATATAATTTACATTTATTTCGGGGGAGAGGGTAGCTAGGGGGTGTGGGGAGAATGACTATATCTTGCGAGAGGTCCCAAAGATACGAGAAAAGTATTTATATTAATGTATAGTGAAAGATCGCTATGTAATTTTATTTAAACGAGATGAAAAGATACGACATTATTCATTGAAATTCTGGCGATTTATCAAAATTTTTGCATGATTCTAATTATTCGAAGTAACTATTCTGTTTCAGGATTAATGATATTGTTGAGTTAAATGGTCAGATTGGCATTGCCCTTCCTAGGCGAAAAGCGTTTCAAGTAAATATACGAGTAGAATCAAAAAACGAACGTTTTATTTCCAAATATGTGATTATGGAGTTCTACAAACTTACATCGGAAAAGGTAATTTTACGTACATCGAGCGGCGGGGTAGGGTGACCAGGGTGAGGGGAGTGGGCCGATGTTTTGCGCAGAGATCCAAAAAGTACCTGTGCAAATTTTGGCTTAAATTGGTCAAAGGGTATAAGGGTTGTATAGAGAAAAAACAATTTTATATAATCTTGGCTTTCTGAACATTCTGTTTGACTTCAACTGTTGTTGTGGACCGAAGTAACAATGATTACTATTATATATGAGATATAGATAAAATAAATTCTCCAATTCATTATTCAGCTACTTAGCATGACTAAGTTACATTACTAAGCTAGTGATAATTATTTTTTTATAAGTTCCCGTACGTAAATATGTTTTTATGTATTATTTTATGCTTTCATGTATTTTGCATTTTGATTTGTTCAGATATATAGGTACTGTTCGGAACAACTTTATAAAGAAAGTCTGTCGTTGGATGCAAGGCAAATGTACATACAATCGTTATTATAAGATCTCACAAATAATACCACTACATAACCCTTTCGAACATACATATTCAACACGCTCTAGTAATCAAAATAAATTGTTTCAAACAAATTTTGGCCAACGCTTTCACGTATTCCTGGCTCCTGGGCTCTACAATACAACCAAAAATGAATGGGATAAAATATCTTGAACTGATCGGAAAGGATCAATAGCTAGATGGCTAATAGAAGTGGGTCGAGAGCATTGGGAGCTACTCTTGACCCATGTTATGAGGTGACTGGTGGATATGATTTTTACACCATTTTACATTCTGATGATTTTGTAACTAATGTATGTATGAATTTACCTACTTTTCTATTTTTTTTAGTCTATATATAATATTTATATTTATTTTGCTCGAGTCACTATGACCAACCCATTGCAAATGGTACAAAAGAATAAATGTAAATGATACAGGAGAAAACACCGTCCATCTCGGACTCTGATCTGGTGAAGTAAACAGGGAACACATCAAATATTTATATAGAGGTTTGCTTTTCGAATTGGCAACACATTTTCCAGCGGACAGCTGACAGCTGATTTGTGCTTAGTTTGATTTAACATTTCACAATGAATAGACTTACGCCAGAACAACGATTTCAGATTGTGCAAATTTATTTTTAAAATCGAGGTTCAGTTCGCGAAACTCGCCGTGCACTACGTCCATTTTACGTCGACGTAATCGTCCATCTGAGCAAGTAATTTGAATAACCATGGATCGTTATCTCGCCATGCGTACTCTAACTGATAATACGCATCCGCAGAGACGTTGTACAGGGTGCACCGAAGAAACTGTTGCTGCAGTGGGGCGTAGTATTGAGGCGGACCCGAATGAGTCGGTTCGCCATCGTGCACAGAATTTATTTTGACTTTTTCGTTCCCCAATTGAATGGCATTAATGTGGAAGAGCTGCGGTTTCAACAAAACGGCGCATCATGCCGCACGGCGCGCGCCCAATCAATTTTTGAAGGAAACATTCGATGAAAGCATAATGGATCTGTAAATTGACCTCCAAGATCGATCGTGACCTTTGAATTATTTTCTGTGGGGATATGTGGAGTCGCTAGTCTATAAACCAGAGACGATAGACGACTTGGAAGCCAACATTTGTAGCGTTATTGCCGATATACGTCCCTAGGTGCTCCAAAAAGTGGTCGAAAATTGGACTTCCAGATTGCCAGCCGCGGCGCCGATATGAGCGAAATCTTATTTAAACACTAATGGCATAAAATGATCTTTCTAATAAAATCAATACCATGTTTTCCATGGGTTTTATTTTATTTTTAAGTTCTATACCTCTAAAAAAAACAGTATTTATTTAATTGTTAATGCACGGTTCATACCCGCTGTAATATTAACATGCTCTCATAGTGAACGCGCGTGATAAAATATGATAAACCATATTTTTCTATGTATTATGTAATTGAATTGTTAATGCTATATATACGTATTATAAAATTAAATATATAAAAACATTATGGGAGATGGTTAAAAAGGTATATAAAATTTTCTGAAAGTTGCGTCACGAGTCATGAGACCTTCGAAAATAGTAGAATTTCAACATAAATCTACCTAATTCAAGGTGCCTTTTGTGAAAGGGCATAAAACTAGTTAGTACTTAGCGAAAACCAGAGCGAGAACCTTGAAACGATTTAAGCCCGACTCCGCCGCGGAACAAATAGCCACGAGCACTGGATTACTCCCGAAGGATTAAAATTACACCAATATAAAATCATACCTTCTGCGGTTTAATGGGAGCTTAAGGTTAAGGGTACCTTTGTATTGTTTGCTCGTTAATGGTTTAACTAAGCCGCTCCGATGTAGATACACAGCCTCTTTAGTACTGCTGTTGACTTAGGCGGGAATTACCGCCCGCCGACTGTTGCGCGGGCACACTATCAAACACACGCTCAGTTTGTACAGTCAGTAGGCTTAGTCCACAAGTGGTCGGACGGTCGCACTATTCATATATAAATCAAGGTCAAGTGTGCCTTAGAAACTACAGAGAATAACCAACAGAACACCCGGTAGGACGAGGAACACCCTGGAATAAAACGAATCACGAAATGAGGTCTCCTCCTGTATGTTGATAGATAGGCGGAGCGTCGGCCATCTTGAATGATGTACAGTGTTGCTGTGGACAAGATCTGTGGAGATCTTTAGCCTCCACAATGTGCAAGTATCCTGGGTGCAAAACAATACAATACATGCCTGGTACCGACAACCAACAGATAACAATACTCGCATCCAGGAGCCCGGCTCTAGCGCGTCACCCTCATCCCTGATAAGTTCGCTAAGCCACGCTTCTTACTGCTTATACTTACATCCGTAGCTGTGTTTTAAGTATCAATAAACATCGATTTCTTGTCAGTAGACCTGCATTGTTCATCCTGGTCTGACCGCGCACACCGCGGTGCATCTTTACTTGGGGGCACTCGAAGGTCACACATAACCTTCTGACATCTCATAATCAATCTTATCTGCCATTTGCATCAATTGTGTGTAATAGCGTTTATTTAATATGGTTGTTTTATATACCATTCGATGCCCCCAAAAAGATATACAGCATTATCACAACTCAGATCTGCCCAAAACCGATACACAGTGTTGTTTCAGGGCTGAAGAAAATAATCAACGAAGCATCTAGAGGAACGAGGATCCTCCGGACGAGGAAAGACCTTTCACCCATAGTCATTTGAGATTATGTCCAAGATAGTCTCGTGGAGGTAGACTGTGAAATGAATATTAACAATATAGCCCGCGTTCACATGCTGTGAAACGATGATACAAATCTCAGTGGGCGCGTACACGTGTTGAGATTTTAAGATCTGGAGATAAACTCAGACATTACATTAGCGCGATGTTGGTAGAAAGAAACAAAAACAAGCTGACAATGGAAATAAAATATACAATAATTGGAACAATAAGAATTGTAGCTATTTAAGAAATCATTTATACAACGGATTAGAGAAATAGAAAACGAGACAATGTAAATTGAACTAACGACGAGCAATACATAAAAAAACAGAAATTCATCTAATTTTTTACAAAAATAAAATAAACTGAAATAATAATAATAAGGATCATCCTTTTAAAAGCGGATTACCAATAATTGTTAAAGTATTATATAAAGAATAACGGAAAAAAAAAATCTGGTACCATAGTTTATTCGGAAAATGTAATGTCTGTGGATTGATGATCGAGTGACAGACGCATGCGCCTTCGGGTCAAACGTGTATGTGTGTGTGTGTGTGTATAGTGAGCATGAAGACGCGTCAGGAGAGTATGTATAAGAAAGACCGGCAACCGAACTCGGCCTTTCCTTTCGCTCCGCGTCACTCTCCGCATACATAGATCTAAGATAATTTGTAATATTACCAATCGGAAATAAATACTGTAAATTATCACATTGTACAAACAGAGTGGTATTCTCGTCCCCATACCCATGCATCAGAGCCGACAAGCCATAACAAATTGGCACAGGTTTATCGGGAGAACAGAAAAGTTACACGGACAGAAGACATTAAATTACTAAAATTTATTCCGTTTTAACTGCTGCCGGTGAGATTTAGTTTCACTCACGATTCAATGGTCAATGGACTAACGCTTGAGGTAATCTCATGGAATCATAGTCCATGTTTCAGAGATTGTCTAGAGTAAAAAATCTCATCTCTGGACACGGACTATTGAATTAAGTTAAATAGTTGGGTGGCCACAAACTAGTAAGTGAATAAACAGTGGTTTTGAACATTATATGCAGGGCGAGGGGTATTCAACACACATATATATCCAACGATATATAAATCCGATTGTTTATGACACATTTATGCAACAAAAAATGTATTTACTATTCGAAAATTAAATTTTTGTATTTTTTTTACATTAATGGATATTATAATATATTATTAGCGTTAATATTTTCGTTCCAATAGTCATATTTTAAAAAGGGCACCAAAGTGATCACGTGAGTGCCACCAAAATAAAAATTTTGGGACAAGGAATTTGCATTAGTTCACGTCTATTTATTTGGTGGTCTGTAGTTTCAGCAGTTGTTTGATTTCTGGCTCGTGTCCTCGGCCGTTCACGGTGATGTAATGAATGTTATTTGAAAATATATTTAAAGTGAAAACCAAATCTGAATCCACTTTGTTTAAAGATGATCTGGCTGTACGCCCCACCACCCACCCATGCTGCCTTGTCCATCATTAAATATACATCTACCCCATGATTGATGTAGTCCGACCAATAAATATAATACAAGAAGTTCAGGGGCGGCTCTAGTGGACTCGTTTGGATAATTCATTATTTTTCATCATTTTCGGCAACCAGACAAAATACACCCCTCACTGTATGTTTACGCGCGTTTGATTCCTTCGATTGGCAGCTTTGTTAAACCTCTGTCGGAACCGGACCACTATCTGGAAACTCTCCAGGAAGTATATTCACCGCACGCGAGGAATGCGCGGAGATCATTCAGCATCAGCGGAGGACCAGTCTGCAAGCCAGCAGCCCAAATCCGCTATGGAAGGAAACGAAAAGATCTCTTTACTATTAATTCAATATAATAGCGTGCATAAAACTATAATAATTAATACAAGTATGCAATATTTGGCATCATAGCGCACACAATTTTTATCAAAACTTCTTCTTCTTCGTGTGCCGCCTTCTATCGAAGGTTGACGACCATGTTGCAGTTTGATTTATGCTGTTCAGCATCACCAATCTTTTGAGCACTGAGCCACTTTCTGAGATTACACAGCCAACATAATCTCCTGCCTACCCTGCTCTGCTGCCTTCTATCTTCCCCTACATAATGAGTTGTAAAATATCATTTTTTAATAGACATAATAGATATCTCATAGAGACGAAGCTATTTTTTATTATATTCAATGGAAAATATATTGAAGTGTGGGTAATTACAGAAATTACGACTATAAATATAACGTTCACCAATTCTCACCCATCAATCTCCATACATATCAAAAATTTTAAAGTTGTATATATGTTAACATGTGGAATCATTTCGAATACTACTATACCATCGCCATCTATGGACTAAAATTGATAATTCATTTCCCTGAAACAGCATATATGTCACATATAAATAGATACTTATTCTCATCATAACAATTAGAAATATTCGACGCCATCTGTGCAGCATGAGTGGGCCATTGCTCTTGTCGACACTGCCTTCTACCTTCACGACTGAGCATCGTAGTCCTCTACTCTGCTTCTACAGCCCTAGTTGTGGACCGGTCAACATGTCATTGGTAATAATACAATACGGAATATGAACAAATCAGTTTCAAAATATGGTATAAACGCCAGTTTATTTAACGTCCAAGGACACACGAAGAACAAATGCCATCAGTCAAAAGGCTCACTAGGAGGTAGGGAATAAGAAAATTGGAAGGTGACATTATATATCTATCTACATACTATTATGAAAACCAAACCACCTATGAAACATGACATGATACGAGCATTCCAAAAACGTTACACGTGATAATAATAATAATAATAATAATGGATAATTTGTATAGCGCCATTTTCGTAAAAAATTTCACCTCGAGGGCGCTTCTTTACACATAAACTGTTTATAGTTCTACAATTATATATGTTTTTTAAAATTAAAAAATCGTTATTTTCTCTTATGGAAATGATATTTTGAAAAAGTGCGTTTTTAGTTTCTTCTTAAATAAAGTCTCTGATGCACTGTTTCTAATAACGGAGGGCAAAGAGGGCCCGCTACTGCGAATGCCCGTTCACTAAATTAAGACTTCTGGCAACGGCTGATCGGTTCTATAACCCTTCCTGCAGCTGAAGTAGAGGCTAACCTGATAGTTTGACGTCTTCCATTCAAATTGTCTGGGATACAAAGTTCTTGAAGATATAGAGGCGCCATAGAAACAAATAAATAAATTGTTGCCTTTGCTGTGTTTATTGATCATAATCCACTAACCCATTTAATCAATTGTCCATAAGCCTCGGTGCATTGTATAGTAAGCTGGACACAGTACTGAACACACCTGACGGAGTAGCAGCGAACTAGCACCATGTAACGTCAGCTCACTCCCGGGCTTGATAACAGCGTTTCGCTCCGATCACTATATTTGCATTCCACCAAACAAATATTACCCGCGTAATTGTAATTTAATAAACTGAATGCTTTCACATACATGTACTGATTGTTTCAATCTGCCCGCAGCCCTGTCTGAATACTTGATATAATTTAAACACGTATTGATAAGCCGACTTGGGATATTTAATTCTTCTGATCCAATATACGCAAACTCACACACACACTGATGACCTGACAATCGTTTCGGCCGCCACTGACGACACCCTCCGGCGCCCTTCAGTTCCCTCCGAGGCCCTCCGAGGCCCACCGTCCGACAAACCCTCGATCAATCAAAGTTATTAAAACCGTAATCCCCGGACGTCAGGCGGTATAAAGGGTGAATAAGTAATAGCATTGACAGAAGATGACACATTCTCACCTCGCCTCGCCTCTCGCTCGCCCCCCCGCATCCGTCTCTGTCCACCTCGTACTTTATATTCGGGAAAATTCATAAATAATTAAGTGACAGGTAGCACTACTACAGGCTGCCCGTGAACAGCACGTCTATTTCCTACTTGACGGTTGCTTATTACCGGCAGAGGTGGGGCGGGTTTAATCTACGTGTACGGTATTAACCCTTATTTATTGTACTGCTATATTTAGGATTTTATTGTTAACTTCGATAACACGCTCATTTTAGACTTTCATTAGACGTCTGCAAAAATAGTGTCTTAGCTATGTAAATCTCCTCTTCTTAATAACAATACGGACCGAGAGTTGTGGCGTGTTCCTCGTGAAGTCAAACCATCACACGCTAAGAATTTTCCGCGAGAATCTTGTTTAGACTTCCCACGGGCATCTGCAAAGTGTCATGTAAATCTCATCTTCTTAATGATAACAGATCGGGGACTACTGCGTCCGTTCCTTACTTATCCAATACGAGATACTAGTCCTAAAACATGACGTACACTCCCATCCAGAAAACTCCGGAAACATATGTTAATTGCTCCTAATTTTAACAGAAAGTTCATTATCTAATAAAGATTACATTTGCGTTAAATTTTGGAATTTCGAGAAAATTTTCCATTTCATTATTTAAAAACAGCCTGTAGCGTCTTAGGAGCCGAGGAAACTTTGGACGAGTTTTCGTAAAGTTTTCAAATTGATATCGGAAATATTCGAGCCCTATCCCTTTCTAGGTGTCACGGCGAAGGGTTGATTTAAGGCTTATGCGGAGTTTATTAAAATAAAATAACGGACGGAAAAATCATTCCTAACCTTTCGTAGTTCCTAACAAACGAAAATGAAACGGTCTATTTGCCGTCAATAATTGATTCCAGGGTCTCTGCGATATACACTCATATGAAACTAAGAAAGTTAAGTTAGCAAAACTTGTAAATGGCAGATTAAAAATGAGAAAATAACCAACTTAGTCGAAATTCGATCGTTCAAAAGAATATGTAATGTATGTAGAAAAGAAGGAAATAAATAAGATAAGTTAAGAACGTAAAGCTGCCGAATTTAAAAGCCAAAATGAAAATGATTCGGTGATACATGATGAGTGAAGTCTTGACAACACCGAAGAGTACACGTTATGAACGAAGGTCACATCCAAACCATTTCAAACTTGACAACCATCGTCCAAAATTCATCAAACTGGTAGAATCTTCTAGACATTTTTACAGTGAATGCAAATAACCTTTGAAAGTTGGAAGAAATGCTGATCTTCCAATCTTATTTTTTAATACTGCGACTTCTCTTAGGCGTTCTGGCTTTTTGCTCTTGTGGAAACGGCGATTCAAATTCACCACCACCGTCGCCGTCCCCAGCTGACCAAAGACGGGAGCGACATCTACATTTAGGGTGCAGGTTTCTGCGGAGAAGCCGCCCGCAGACTGGCCCGATCGCTCGCCCGAAAAACCGACGACTCGCTCTTCTCACTCTTTATATTTTACGCCCCGCTATCTACCCTGACTCCCTCGTCTTCTTTTCTTTCCACAGTCCAAAGAGTTGAACTGAAGTAGATGCCTTCTTTGATCAGTCCAGCGATTGTTAGATTCCTCTCTTTCCTGTAAATACCAGTTTCTCCGAGATATTACATAATACGTTAAATTGTAAAAGATCCTAGATTGCTGGCAGATCATGTGATATCCAACATTCATTTCCGATCTTTATTCTCTTACATATTTTAAGGTTCATGTTTCCACGCTATCCATAATATTATACAGGTATAATTACTCGATTAGATGGACCATTGCTGTTTCATCACCGGATGTGGCAATCAGATAATCATTCAAATTTGATGCCACCAGAACGTCTGCCTATAGTATTTCCAATCTGATGGACTTGGAATGCTCATACTTGATGCCAGAAATGAAAATATGAAAGGACTATTTCAAGAGCTTACCAGTACCTTTATCTCATTACCCCTAATATGCAACCCCTAAGAATTAATATAAATACTATTATTAAATAGAAGACGACTAAGCTGTACCTTTTAGAGAAAGTTCTTAATTATTTAATAGATTCCTTTCAACCTATTCCAGACACATGCTTGGTTACCTACTTGCTCGCCAACTAACGCGGCGCACTCCAGTATTAATTTGATCGCCTCACTGAAAACAACTAAAACTGTTTGTCTTTCGATTACGCGCCAGTTCACCTACCTATCTCTGAAAATCTACGCAAAGTGGCCGACGGTACCTTTCTTCAATTCGAGTGTCTTAAAAGTGATCAACTTCAGGCATCGTCGGGGATTACGAAACGAATAGTGGAGGGAGAAGTTGGCCTTCAGTTGGTGAGTGCTTTCTTTAGTACTGTGTTATGCTGTCAATTCCTCCAACATTCTTTCATACAGTCCACTGTGACTAACCCAACAGTTCCGTACTGAGATCTGTAAATTGAGGTATTTACATAGGAGCGTTGGATCTGCAGTGGGAACAAGTATCAGTATCAGCAGAAGACTTAGCGAATTGGAGGGGCATTGTTTGATCTTCATAACAGATCTATGGATCGCTGTAACCGTGCGCGCATATGTACGTAATATCATGGTCCCTGTCCCTAGTACTTTTCTGTTCTCCCCTCATCCATACCTCAGAGCACGACTTATGTTCTACGGTGTATGGGTTATCTATTCATTTGAACCAGTTAACATTTGCTATGGAGCGCGTTAGACTGATATGCTCACACGTTATCGTCCTGCTATGTGGGTTTGATAAGTTGAACTGTGAAACTGGTCCTGGTATCGAGTTTGTCAGACTGACTTTTGTACATTACGCTATTGACGCTATTGTTGTGTGATCGGTTCTCGCTTGTACGTACTGAAATAAGTTCATCTCGCTATTTTTGTACGGTGCGGATAGTATTCACTTCGTGCGTATCATCGAAGTGTGCGTAACAACGAATTCAGAAGAAGGAGGGTCAACACTGGCAGATAGATAGTGTTCTTCGTGGTGTCTAGTTGGTCCTCGAGTTTCTCCCCTGTTTCTTTCCTGTTCATATCGTTAATTCCTTCCATCTGCTCTACATCCCTTATGTGATCATCCAGGGTTAAACGGTGTTGCGCGCACAAACATGATACTTAAAATATCCATCGAGTGATCAAAATACTATTTCAGGACCTTACCTAATATCCAGCCTCTAAGGATAAATAGGAATACTAGAGATATAATATGAACAAGCTGCACCTTACTGAGATATAGAAAATTATGGTATTTAAGTAAGTATGGGTGTCAACAGAAGACTGAGCAGGAAGGAGGAGAGCCTAGGTGAATTATTGAGTTGTTTGCTTCTTTCATCGCAACATCACGTCAGCATCTTACCCTGGGGCTTCCAACTATGGTCGATCATGGTACTAGTAAAGGTAAAAAAAAACACAAAGTAAAATTGAGTAAATAAAAATGTAACAAAATTATCTAACGCGCTACTTCTGACGCAATTTACAAATTAGAAATTTTACTGAGGTATCCAGTGTATTCATATTCTATGTTAAAACCGAGTTCTTTAGTGTGTGTGTGTTTGGGGATATAATGTTAGTATAAGTGCTTGTATAACGCAGAGTTTACAGAAGTGACAGAATTCACCTGACCCATCTTGTCCCGCCGCGGACTATTGATCCGCCCGCCGGGGCGAAGGGGCCGGGGGGTTGGGGGCGGGCCGGCGGGGAGGGGGCGCCGGGCAGCGCTCCTTAATGTTTTCTCACCGGTCCGGTCGGAAGCTCGGCGAATTACAAAAATGAATAATTACGAAGGCGGTTTATTTAATTATCCACGGGCGAAGATGAATGTACGGTGTTCGGCAAGGATTTGAAACGGGGACTACCGAGTCCCGGAAATAGTTTTTCTTGCTTTTTTTTTCAAATTGTACTTTTCTAGGCTCTTTTCAACCTGAATGCACTACAATCTGGAATAAAAATAGGACACTAGTGTTCAAAAATAATATCAAATATAGATAAATATAAAAATATATGTTTCCATGTATAGCTTGCTAGGTCGAGCTATCAAAGTAATGTGAAACAAACCAAATTATACCGACGTACGAATGACTAGATTTCATTTTAAACAAACTATTTTCCCTTTCTATCACGTTTTTAATTAATTTCAATTTAAATATAATACTAGAAATAATCCATTAATAATGAGGGAGTATTTTTATAACCTCGAGTTATTTTTAATCTATTTTGATAATTAGCGAGTACAATCTTTTTTGTTTTGTCGATCAATAATTTTTCACATTTGAAATCATTGATCGTTGCTATCAAATTATTGAAACTGTTGTTATTGTTGTAGAATTTCGTTGCTATGCCACACGAGCAGACATAGAAGCGTAATAAAGTAAGTCTATTATACATATAGGATAATTATTGGGTGCGTATACACGGTACCAAATTATTTATATATATATTTTTTTTTAAATAATGTTTACGCGTAGCAACATAAAACAAGCAAAAATTGACAGCTGTCCGTGTCGCATAATAAATTTAAACAATCTGCTGATCTAGTGTCAATTTTATCATGTAGAAATTTTCACTAATCGTGTGAAATAAAGTATAAAAAACGGATATTATATGTTCAAACAAATTAGATAAATCGCATATAAAGATACACATAATAAATCTATATACCGAAAAAATATATAGTTGCTATCGACCTGACTCGAACCTGCAACTTTCTCTTGCTGGGAGAATGAGATGAGTTTTTAAGTAACAAATGTAAATATTATTAAAAATATTAATTTTCCCGTCATTATTGAAGGGTTGTATAATCTAAAATACGAATATTGTAATTTATTTTTATTTTAACGTTAATGTTTAAAATGAGTACATTAAACAGATAATTCTTATAATATAAATAATAATACATTTTTCGCCGGAAAAGTAAAAAAGCAGGCTTAAAACACAGCTGTTCAATCATCACAACCCATACACATTAAGTCACCCAGAAACAATATATCGAGTATCCATTTACAATGACTTTCAGAGGATTGGGAGCCAGCGCCGCCCCCCAGCTCGGGGGAGGCTCACGACCTGACCTAGGCGCAGGACGGCGCGGGGCGGAGGGCCCCCCCGCCGGAGGGCGCGCGCGGGGCGGGGTCGGAGAGCCGAGGGGGGGAGCGTGCTCACCTGTGAACGGCCGCACGCTGTGGAAGTGTTTGTTATGATAACGCGCGTGTTCGGCAAATGCGTCGGCGTGTGTTATCTGTTTTGTTTACCTGATAATTCCACCGCCTGGGAACTGGCCGAGATAATCGCATTAATACATATTAAATTATCAACAATGAAGCGACATCGTATATTTAGCAGAACCGCTTGATTGGGACGAAAGGGTCGAGGATTTGAGTCACGAGAATGCCGTGAAAAGTATTTCGGAAACGAAAAAGATTTTAATACACGATCACAATGGTGGTGATGGAATAGGAGAAAATAGTTGGATAGGTAGATGGAAGGAGTAGAGAACAAGCATTATATATATATATATATAAGACACTTTGATACAAGACAAATATATGGTAATACTACTCGTAATTACATAAACAGACACGTTTTAAAGCAACCCAAAATATAATTACCACACGAACAAATTAACATTACCAACAAGCCGCAAGAACACACACAACATATGGCTGAAGGAACTACAAATATTTTAGACCTAAACTATTTAGTAGGATGCTGAAAGATTTAACTCAATTGAATTGTACCGGTAACATGAAACTGTAAATAAAAACTTGGATTCGTAATATGGGTAGAGCTAGTATTGGTGCAATCACCCAAATAAATTGATCACACCTATAATAATAGTCACAAATTTCCTAAAATAATATATTAAAAGTGCACTATGTAATTGCTTTTTATGCATACAGTTTTGGCATCTTGAGAATCAGCCTCGAACGAAATTATTGACACCTTTCCACGTTCAAATTTCTACCCATCCTTTTTCCTTACTGCTTGTCTTCAATGTATTCAGCAGACGTCAACTAGAACGATATTTGTCCGATTTAGACATCGCGAGAGCATTAGCGGTGTGGATTTGTTCAACTCCGGTGCACCAGCGCTGTATTGTTTTGGATATCCTGTGAATTATGTGCACAGTGATATGAATTGTTGTTTTTTGTGCCGCGGTGCAGTTTGTGATATCGCCGTCTTCGATTGGAAGCGGAGATCCGCCCGCATGCCATTTGCATGATCGTAACGGTGACGTCATACACGAGGTAAGGCGAGCAGTCTTTCAGATTCACGATTCCCTGAGATTCACTGGTTCTTCGACTGGAATCCCAATCCCATCATCGACCCTTATCCGTTATTACACGTCCCCCTCCTTAATTCCTTAATTCCTTTACCACCCCTCCCTTCGGCGATTTCGATTTACGACCGGAATCGTCATAATCCAATCCGCGGAAAGCGCGACTCGTAGATCGCGCAATTCTATCTACGGGCGGACGCGGGATCTACGTCATATTTACAATATATAAGGTGTGTAAGAGGTAAAAGTTAATTTCGATCTGATTCTTGTAAACTAATGTATTGCTCAATTGTAAACATATGTATTATATAGTTTCTAATAAATAAATAAATTAGTGGAATGGTAAGGGAATCCTTGGATAACAGCGGACCAGAGTGGTCTTACGGGATAAGGAGAACAGCTCGACTCACTCGAAGGTTGACGCCGTCACTGCAGGCGACCATTATTAAGTCATTGTTCAATCATTACACAGAGTATCGAGCACGTCCCGCACTGTGGGACTAGGAGTAGACTAGGTGAGAGAACAAAACTAAAACCGGTGACAATAATATGATCACCGATCACCGATCACCAATCACCGATCACCGATCTCAAACAAAATAATTACGAATACGGAACACAATGTTAACAAATGTACAAAGAAAACTGCGATTAAAATAGCGCGATATAATAGAAAATTTCGTGTATAGCAAAATTTAATTATTGTCATCAAATATATATTATCGAAAAGGAAAAATCTAAAGCTGATCTTAGAGTAGTGTCTTTTGTTTTTGTGTTTTTATTCACAGTAAATGGTTCTCGTTATCCACTATGGTCCGTCGTGACTAAGAATCGCGATCTCCATGGACTCCCGCCCTCTTGACTGTGCTCCTCCACTTTTCTCGGCACCCCGCAGAACTTAGGGCTGTCTCCAGAGAAGTGCCTGTTGCTTGTCGATCCAACGGGTGGGGGATCTTCTTCTTCCTCTTCGTCCGTCGACGTGGCCCACCATAAGAACCTTCTCTAAGCTATCTTCTCGCAAGATGCCCAAATAATTAAAGGATTCGTCTCTAGAAAATGGTTAAGAGTCTGTTCTTGATCTATAGTTTCTGCACAATGGAGATATTCGTGCATCTCATCGTCTACGGTATGCGCAACATGAGTCTCCAGCACCACATCTCAAAGGAATCAATTCGTCTTCTTTCCCTTGCCTTCAGGGTACATGATTCCACACCATATAAAAATATAGAATGCACCAGAGACTGTACAAGCCTGACCTTCGTTGTCTTAGAAATAACGCGATTTTTTCATATTTTATTAAGTCTAGACATAGAACATTTCGCCATACCTGTGCGACATTTAATTTCTGGCTCGCAATGGTTCTAAAGTAATAGAAAAAATACCAACCTAGCGGTATTTGAGAAGACCTAATATGAGAGCTTTTGCTTTTAAAACAGTCCTGGGCTAGCGCTGAGTCTAACCATAGTGAATTTAAGTGTATCACTCGTTTAAGTATTTCGATAACTTCTTAGGGCCGGATCGGTAGTAAATTTTGACTTTAATAAAAAAAGTTGCTTCAGTAAAAACGCGATGTTCAATCGCTGGTAAAAAAATATGTACTTATCGTAATAATAAATCAATTTTACCATCCAATATCGGATGGTAAAAATCGTAAATTGTTAGTTAAAAATGGCTGTTTCAAAATTCATCTGTCACCCACAATGAATCATTCAATATCCCGCTATTTTAGTGATGAGAGTTTGTTCGACGATTTATATTAGTACATAGACCGAAAATTGTTCGCCAGCAAAGTGACGCCATAGCCATAGATAAAGCATAAAATTGTATGTATTGCCAATGGTGAACATTTAAAGAAAATCAATTTTGATAAAATTCGCAAGTATTTGAAGTTCGTCTCTATTAAGCGAAATTAAGTTTGACAGTAGTAAACTCAACACAAAACCCGCAAACGTTTGCAATGGCAAAAAGTCACTATTGATCAAATAACCAGCGCTGACAGGCTAAAGTGTCGGCATTAATGAGTTTTTTTTAAAAATGTAAATAATTATAATAAAAATATAAATATCATTATTAAGGAGAACACATTCTTATTGTGAAGTTGTAATTATTCAGAACATAGCTCTAATGTATATATTTATAATTAATACATTAAATTAGTATATAAATATCAACCCAAAACTTTGAATGGACACGTGGTACGCTATCAAATCAGTCAAATCTAAAACATACGGCTTTTTATTGACTATTTAGTATAAAAACATTATATCACTCATGAGTTCTTCTACAATTCGAGTTAATTAGTTATTTCGATATGATGTATAATAAATTTTAATTATGTCGATTGAGAGATTCAATAAATTAAAAGCTAAGGTCACGGTCAAAGCGCCCACCTCTATTCTTGACCCATTGCCCTCTGGATAAAATTAAGCGCTATAAATACATTGGTTAATTTTTAATCGAAGAATTAAATTTTCAAATTTAATTCGTGAAAATAATAAGTTTCAGTTTGAGTAATCATAGCTTTGTGCATACACAATATGGTCACAGTTGGAAATTATTTGGTTGATAGATACGGATCTGCCTTACGAAGAATGTATCGTGCAGCCATGATATAAGTTCAAATTTGCAAAATAAAATGATAAAATGTGGAATAAAGATCGATCTGTTGTAAGGTGGAGATACGAGGGCATCTGGCGACGGCGGCTCGGGTCACGTCGGTAGGAATGTCGGAGGGACACGCGGCCGCCAGGGGTCAGCAGTCATGCGGACCGACCAACATCGATATCGACTTCGTTCGCCAAAACCTTGTACTTATAGCTTCGCTTCATATTTATTGCAAACCATTATATCTTTTGAGACTTACTTGTAAGTATTGTATTTTATGTTTCCTGTACTTTTATATGGAATATACACTTAGTTTTTTAATTATTGTTTTAGAGTAACAAACAGTACAATAACTGATAATAACATGATATATAAAAATAATACCAGTGAAGTTTCTTCGGAATTAAACAAGCTTAGAAATAGAACATCATAAACTAAAGAATAGTGCATTTAAACAAAGCCACTTGAATTATTTGAGATGCGGATTTACAAACGACTTCTAAAAATACCCTTATAGGGATCCGCAATATGTGTGTTAGTGGTATGTAATAGCAATGATGTTGATGTGAAAGAAAGTGTGGATTATGTCGCGGTGGATATAATTATCAGAAGGATCTATGAGTGGATGCCAGGGCCCAATAATCTCCCGGATGTCCACTGTGTTCAGACGAGTAAGATATCACGGAGTGTGTCTATGTATAGATGTGACTAGAGCAGGTGGAACAAATAATAAGTAACTTACTTTATTCAGATAGATGCACAAGTCGCTTAATCAAGAAAGTAACACAATTACAGGTAAATAGACACAGTAAGGACGTGAAGCGTCTGCTGATTGGTGGTCTGGTCAGCAAGCCGGCCGCGTGAGAAGTGACTGATTATAGCTGTCGTCGGTTTGCGGGTCGATATTTGGCGAACCTTTAAGGTTGATGCGAGCCTGGTTTACCAACAAGGTAACTACAAGGCACGTTCAAAGCCTCTTAATAAGCAAAATTATGACAATGTGATGATTCGAATGCGAAAAGCAAAAAAATCATTAAAACGATAAAAACCCGGAAATTGCAATATTTAACCGTATCACGACGCATACAGAAAAAAAACAGATTCTGCATCTCACCTTTCAATAAGATTGCTATCAGAAGAATCTGAAAGAAGGAAAGATACAGAAGATGTCGTAGATGAATCTACGGAAACCATCAACAAAAAACACGATCTAACCTAGAAGATAACCTAGGCCGACGTTTCGGTATTTGACTGTGAGATATTTACCTCCTGCAAAAAAGTACGGCCGTACCGTATTTTTTTTAGGCAACGCCTTGACAATGGCACGTGTAACCGTGCCGAAACGTCGGCCTACGTTCCCTCGAGGAAACA
Organism: Eubasilissa splendida; assembly: GCA_031772225.1. NCBI lineage: Eukaryota > Metazoa > Arthropoda > Insecta > Trichoptera > Phryganeidae > Eubasilissa > Eubasilissa splendida. The sequence continues at coordinate 14,336,311 of CM062870.1, forward strand.
TCTACAAAAAATGACATCTAACCTAGAGGAGACTTCGGTTCCATACACTAGTGCTTGCGAAATCCGTAAATCAGACATATGTATATATATATATATATTCATACATATGCAAGCAATGTCTGATGAGATGAAAGATTGTAAGGAATCACTAGAATATATTTTACAGCGAATAACGTAGATCTATTAGAACAAGGTTTGTGTGGTAAGCGAAAGTAGCCCTCAATAGGTTGGTGTTTTACAACGTGAGATTGAGAGTATTCATCAGAATTCACTGTTTCCGGGGTAAATTTGTAGAACTCTATAATCACATATGTGAAAATAAAACACTTGTTTTTTTATTCTACTCGTTTAATTTTCTTAAACGCGTTTAGCCTTGTAAGGGTATTGTCAATCTATCAATTTAACTCGATAACTTGTATTTATACCTGTAATGGGGGACAGCTGTACAGTTTTAATTGCATGAGATGAAAATGGACGATATTATACATTGAAACTCTGAGGATTTCCATACAGTAACCATTACCAAAATTGGTAAATTATTAAATTGATAATGCCTTTACGAGGCGAATCGCGTCTCAAGTAAATTAAACAAGTAGAATAAAGAAATTTTTCACATAAGCAGTCATCGGTAGTTCTCAATCTCACCAGAACTAGAGCGCTGAATAAACCCGTGGATATTTTCCAATGTATATCAAAATGATGATGAAACCAAACAATATAACGATACTGCTGACCAAAACACTGTTTGATGGCCAACTATTTTTGATGGCTTCATCTTTGCCTATACATTCGAAGATCGTACTTGAAAACTTTGAATCTCTTCCAACCAACTTGGACGCTTTACGACAGTTTGCGGGTGGTTCCGTTGGCCCAGTTAAACTCCTCCAACTTTAGCGGGGGAGGAGGCCGTACAGTGTATGTATTACACAGATGAAACTAACCCCCAGGTACATCATTCTCTGGACCAGCGAAGCGAGAAAGTCATCTAAAACTGTAGCAAATAAAAATGCCGAAGAAAATGAAAAATTCTGACCCATATTAAATATATACAAGATGTCTGATGAAATGTAATTTAAACAAGACAGTTCAACCATTTTTTTCAAGTGAACTAAAAAAATGAAATCTTTTATTTTCGTTGCTATGGTTCATAACACTGGAAATATTTTAAAATGGTTTGAAAGTTACCTATCGTCCAGGATACCATGTGTGAAAATCTTCGGTAATACATCGACTCAATTTGAGGTTTCTAGTGGTGTTCCTCGAGGCTCACACTCAGGACCTGTTTTATTTTTATTTATTAACGATATTGTTGTTACATTTGATAAAGTCGACATATTGTTGTTTGGTGACGATCTTAAGATATCCAGAACAATTGTATCGATAAATGATTGTCTTATTCTGTACACACAACAAACTTTTTTTAAATATTGATAAATGCCAATCTATAACGTTTTGCAGAATCAAAACAAAAATTGTTTTCCATTACAACGTTTCTCTCTAAAAAATATCTCAAATTAAAGACCTTGGCATATTATTTGATGAAACTCTTTCATTCATTCCACACACTAATAAAATCACGAATACAGCTATGAATTGTCTTAGTTTTGTATTAAGAACGGTGAAAGATAACAATTCACTTTAATCGCGGCTTATACACGGCTGTGGTTCGTAGCAATTTAGAATTCAACTCAACTATTTGGTCTCCATTAGAAAGGGTTCAGCATAAATTTTTAAGGTTTATTAACTTCAAACTGTGTATTATAATTTTCTAATGAGCACTCTTAATTTAACTAACAAATACCTTTGAAAAAACCGATAGCGGACGCCGGAATTAACAATTATTATTATTTTATTTGAGATTCCGTAAAAACAAAGTAGATGGCTCTTTCAAATAATGGAACGATGAATATATTTATATTTAAAAGATGTAACATATAGGTTCGAAAATTTATCGTCAAAAATAATGTCGGTGTAGCATAGTTAGATAATGCACTTTCCTCGGTTTGGAAAGTGATCCAGATTCGAATCACGGTGGCGCAACAACAATACTTTTCGATAAAATTGATTTTATATGTATATCTTTCTAATTAATACATTTAATTAATATTTCATTTTAATATCGTTAAAATTTAAATTAACGCATTAAAATCTAAAATGGGCATGACACACCTCTCTCTCTCTTTGTCTCTCTCAGTTGATCTGCTCATGACTCAACATCATCAGCGGCTTCCACAGCGAGAACTGCTTGCCTCCCCTCTTCGCGATCTTGAGCCCTGTTTCCAGTCGTGTCTTGGATTTGGTATAAGTGTTTCTGACTCGAGTCGACCCTAGTCTCGGATATTATATATTTTATAATAAAATATATTGAAAAGTGCACATATATAAGCTTAAACTCCAGAACAAAATGTGCAAAAAAACCGAAATAAAAAAAAATTTCGCTTCCCTCCTGACTATAACACTATAGAGGCCTGAATGCGTCGCTTAATTCCCGACCGTGTATTCAAGCACTCTACAGCCATTTAGTGCCGAAGCGTACTCGCCATATTTATTAGAACAAATAACTTTAAACTGACCCACACACTCACCACGATCGAATAATCTATTTTACTCAAATTTTGACAGAACTAATTACGTAAAAAATTGTTTTGTGACCCGCTCTACGTCAAAATATAATACCGTAAATTCTTCTAATAACTTGGACATTTTCAACGATAAATTGCTCGCTTTTAAAATTAAACTACGCTAAATTTTTAATAAGTATTAACATAAATTGTATATATATGCGTGTGTATATATATATATATATTTAAAAAATAATTTAATTAATTAATTTAAATAATAATCCCGGTAGCGCAACAACTATGTTTTTATTTTTCGATAATATTGATTTTGTATGTATATCTTTATAATTAATACATTTAATTCATATTTAAAAAATATATATTGCATTGAATTTCCATCCCTTCTTTACCCTTTCCACTTTATATGTTCAGTATAAAAACACTATTTTGTTAATTGTTTTTTTTTAATATATAAAACTTTTTAGTTTGTGTTTATTCTAGTGTAAAAATCTTTTTGTTTAACAGTTTGTTTAAATGTACTATTCTTTAGTTTATTATATACTTTTTCTTATCTTGTTCAACTCTGAAAAAACTTCACTGGTATTATTTTTTATATATCATGTTTTTATTATCAGTTATTATTTTGTACCGTTTGTTTCTAAAATAATCTAATAAAAAATAAAATAAAAAGACCCAATGCGAATAACAAGACGACGAGACGGACATCACCGAGAAGCCAGCGAAGGCCGGCCACTTCTTCTCGGCCCGTCTTTCCGTAAACACCTCAAGCGAGCATCTCTAGTTGCGAACATTATTTGTGCAAATTAACTTTCTAATCGTTGTATTTTCAATTGTGTATCGACCCGTGATAAATGTTTTGATTAAATACCTTGCACTAATTACCGCATATATACTCACTCGCACATTCCACATTCATATACACCGCGACATACATCAACACGCATGAGATCTGAGGAGAGATAGGGCCCTCAGTCTCACAATTTACAAAATATTCTGTTCCGGAATACTTCACTTTCATCAGTCACTTGATACGCGTGATTCGACAGATTACGAAATAATCATCTATCTTATAAAACCAACTTCAATCGAAACCGAAAGAGTTTTTTCCATCGATACCAAATATGATACATATAAATGAACTGCGCCTATTATTCGCAATCGGCAGAACAATTGCGATTGTGATTTGCCTTCTACTAGGCGTTTTATTAATACGTGAAGTAGTAAAGTGTTTATTTAAATTACAGTGCTTAAATAAACAAATAAGTTAATAAAAATATTCATGTAAATACATCGATGCCTTAAAAAATAATGACAGGTAATTCAAGAGCTCTGTAACTGTTTAAAATATTAAACCTTTAATTACACCAAAAACGAGTAAAGAATTATCATATTTTTAAATATAATATATTATGTACCACAGAAAAGCTCAGAATTTCGACTCGACATACCTCCCGCCCCATCCCCTGTTCAGAACTCACCCCCACTATTAATTCCACATAAAATTACATTAATTATGTTTAGGTAGAGCGCTCTAATTGTCTTTCCTTGTCGTTTCAAATTTGTTTCGATGTTATTATTCATTGTAAGCAAACTCTTGTACTTTATCAAAATAAAATAAATACAAAATAAACATTCCAACTTTTTCATTGGTGATTTGCCGTATTTATTTTTATCATTTGTGTTAGCCCACACAGAACGTACAACATCCTCAAGCCTAAAATAAATCCAACCGAGGTAAGTTCTATCTATTTTTCAGTCACATTATTTATGCGTCACTGTGAGTCACGGGAAAACGAAATTTGAAATTAAATATGTTTAATGTAAAAAATAAATTATTTTATCCAGCAATAAATTATCTTTTGTATACGCTAAAACCATGCATATGTCTTTAAAACTATCGAACTATGAAATGTAAATTTAGGGATGACTGTTATTTAAGAGTTCACGTATTTCATGTCTCCGAGTGGGGCACGTGGTCAATGGTTGAAAGAATGGGATACCACCGCGCGCCCAGATGTTTCAATTTTTAACAATAAACCTAATAAACCCATTAAGGAGAATACATTATTATTGCGAAGTTGCAGTTTTCCAGAACATGGTTCAATAGTATTTTTAACACAAATTAAATGAAATATAATGAAAGATTTACAGAAAAATCAATTTATCAAAAAAATATTTTAGTTGCTACCGGAATCCAGGTTAATGCGTTATCCAATTTTGCCACATCAACTAATTAGGTTTACGACAAATGAACAATTGAACTTGCATTGTGTAGATCTTAAATTTTCCCCGTATGTCTTTCACGTTTATGAAATGCTCCGGTCCTACATATTTGTTGTCTTTTGGGCATTACACATGTATATAAGGAGATTATGTGAAATATGTAGGTTAATTAATATATGAGCAAGTTTGTTTTCATTTGAAATTTCTTACTAATATGACGAGTATAATTATATCATATACAATTCAACTGGTAAATCTTTAAGATAACTTTGGTGCCATCTGTGGGAACGCATAAGACGAGTGGCGCGTCCGCTAGCGCCGCCAAAAACGCGCGTTGCTCTAGCAGCCGCACACCGTCGTCATTCTTCCGCCATTTTCCGACAAAGCAACACCATTGCTTCACCACGTCGCATTAAACATTTTCATTTTAAAAGTCGCGTATTATTTGTAACCATCTCTGAATAAACCATGTGAACAACTGTAAGTACATTTTACTCATGCATTATCTTGTCAAATTCACATTATTTCATTGCTTCTATATCTGGACCAATACTGAACCTGTACATGTCGAACACAAATGATGGATTAAAATCGGAAGTAATCCATCATTACACCATCTCACAGTGACCAACGTCCGATGCCACATCAAACATCCTATATAAGCGATGACCCCGACGTGATGATTTAAGGCTTTGTTAATTCACCTGGACGATTGGGCAATACCTGACTGACATGTCGAATTAATAGAATGGTAGCTTTATACATATTGTACAAATCAGAATAAAATATATTTTAAAATTATAAACTAAAAGAAACAACCTGCATTTCACGACGAGAGATGACAGGTCATTTTCCGCAATGCAGCAGCTCTATGACAAATGAACACAGCATCTTCAGTGAGGACCGAGATGTGTAATTCAAAACCGTATATAACGATGTGTCATTATAACGATTTCTTCAAATGCTGACTGTATTTTCAGTGATGGACTTACCTGTAACAAAAGAAAACATAATATTAATAATATAGTTAGAACAAAGGATGCAAAACTAGCGACAGGTACACAATTGAGTCCCGGTACCAACACTGATGTATGGAAGTGAAGAAATGGCAGAAAAGGAACGAAAGTAGACTGAACGCAGTGAAAATGAGATCGCTTAGGCGTATGTGTGGTAGATCCATTTATGACAAAGTAAAGAATGAAAAAATAAGGAAATAATGTAAAACCGATCTTAGTATAGTGAGTAAGATTAAGAAAGAATCACGAAGGTAGTTTGGTCATATGGAACAGACGAATGAGGAGAGAATGGTAAGGAAGATATATGACGCAAGTGTTGATGGCACCAGAAATACAGGACGTCCGCGGAAGACTTGGCACGACCAGGTAAATCAGATACTAGAGGATGGTCCTGTTAGAAGCTGCAATAATCGGCGAGTTTGTATTAGAAGAGGTATAATAGCAGTAGCTGGTTCATGTGACGAGACGATAGGACAACAGTGATGGGATGAAAAGATGACTATACCATCCTCCCTAATTTCAGACGAATTTGTATTTATCGTTTGAAACATTTTATATTAATTCAAAATATTTCTGTCATGGCAGCAGGCAGCTAAACCCCGCAAATGCACCAAAATGGTTTACCTCTCGGATACCCGAATGATTCCGGGAAGTAAAACCGATGAGTATTATCCTATATTCACTTCATTAATTATATATATACTTTTTTGCCCGAACTGTATGAAAAAAACGTAATTAAGGAATGGTAATAAAACTATTATATGTATAAAAAATATCACAGACCTATGGTCTGAAAAATTGCAACTTCACAATAAGAATGCGTTCTCCTTAATAATATATAAGTTGTATTAATGTTTCCAAAAATTAATTAAAATGAATTATCAATTAATTCTGGCGTCTCCTATCGGATGACTCAAAGGTGTTTAAGATTCCGTAAATATAAAGAAGATGGCATTCAAATAATGGAGCGACAGATGTATCAATTTGAAAGTGTAATATATAAGTTCGAAAAATTGTCGTCAACTCACTTTGTCGGTGTAGCATAATCAGTTAATGCATTTCCCCAGATACCAAGAGATCCAGGTTCGAATTCCAGTAGTAACAACAATATTTTTTCAATAAATTGATTTTATATGTATATCTCTTTAATTAATACATTTAATTTGTATTAAAACAATTATTGTTACAAACTTGGGATGGGTCTCATATTAAAATACCCATTCTTTAAAAAGAAATGGTGCAGTTGCAGTTACATTATTGCGCTTGACCCTAGACATAACGTACCCTTGGAACTACAAGGCATCATCTGACAACATTCATCGATTCCCTCGGATGAGTTTGATTCTTCACCCATGAGCTGAAATTTTTACGAAGTAAACTAATTCCTGATTTTGGGCACGTTATATAATATAACTCTTAAATATTATTTATATTCAAATCAAAGTCAGGTTCTAAAAAATTAAAGTACTTCTAAAATATAACTTTGTTGACATGTTTGTAATACTTATTAAAAGTTGAAGAGAAAATTATTGTCAGAATTTTGATTTAAAAAAGGTCAATTTTGAAAAAAAATTCAGAAAAATCTTGACGTTTTATGGTCGAAATATATTATTAACCTTAAATATTATTATTATTATTCTCTCCTACCCTTGTGTAACTCGAAGTCCATGACCACGATAAAATTAAATTAAATCTGTTGTAATTCAATCTGTCTTTTGCAGGTCTGCCTTGATATCCCCCAGCCATCTTCATCTCCCCGTCTCCTCTTGTTCCTGACCTTCTTGACTTGTGCATACTTCTGGACCCAATTAAAAAAAAAAAAAAATTATATCTCTGAATCAAAGGAGAATGAACATTTTAGTACGGTATTTGGGACAAATTGACTAATTTCCAAAAGAGAAAACATATTATATTCTAAATATGAATTAAATGTATTAATTAGAAAGATATACACATAAAATTAATTTCATCGAAAAATATTGTTGTTGGACCACCGGGATTCGAATCTAGATCTTTTTCCAAACCGGAGAAGGTGAATTATCCAACTATACTACAGCGACAATATTTTTAGCGACAAATTTTCGAACCTATATGTTACGTTTTTGATATTAATACATTTAATCGTTCCATTAATTGAAAGAGCCATCTACCTTATTTTTACATAATCTCAAATACCTTTGATAGCAGACACCAGAATTATCAATTCATTTTTATTAAATTTTGGACATATTGATACAACTTTATTATTAGGAGAACACATTCTTATTGTGAAGTTGTAATTATTCAGAACATAGGTCTGTGATATTTTAAATATGAATTAAATTGATTTTATATGTATATCTTTCTAATTGCATTTAATTCATATTTAAAATATCACAGACCTTTGTTCTGAATAATTACAACTTCACAATAAGAATGTGTTCTAATATTCTATTCCATTTCACCCTGTGACGTTTTTTATTTTTTTTTAATTAGAGATACACACACTACGTAGTTCTTGTAGCTAAATGTAATATCATGAACATGCATTATCTACACTAAATATGAATGCGACGTAATATGCGTCACATCAATTAAGCGTTGGACCACTGAGCGAGTGTCTTAACCACTAAACCAACATGATCATATTACTTAATTGCCATTTCTCCAGAACGAACTGCCATTCCCCGGATAGGTAAAGGTGCAGGCTCGAATCCCGGTAGCAACCAAAATAATTTATCGATATATTCTTAGATTTTTTCTGTATATATTTCTAATTGATTCATTTAATTTGTACTAGAAGATGTGACCATTTCGCGGACAATAAAGTCGCTACGAGGTCAAGATTTCAGTAGAATCAAGATGAAATATAAATTCAACGGAAGCCCTGGCCGCACCGGTGTTCTTACGTATTAAATTTAAAATATAATATATATATCCATTTAAATACATTCTTGAAAAGTACGAATAAAACAATTCTATGTCACATTTGACTATGGTCGCATTTGACAGTGCTACCATAGGCAAGGAAAGAAACTGCAACCATAGAGTGAGACGCGATATGACTATGAGACATGACAGATGTTCAATATACTTGCCAGCCGTAATACGATTTCATTAATGTATGTTTTTTCTTACTCGTAATAAAGACAATGCACACTTCTTTTCAAATTGAACAGATATTTGAGTACTGTTATTGAATATATATTTATAAGAGAAAACATTTAAGTAATCCTAACCTTACTGGTATCTGACACTACGTCCGAATCCAATACATCTAGAATGTCATAGGTAAAAGATGCGGGAAGCGTAATAATATATTGTATGTAATAATTAAATACTAATTTAATGTATTAATTATAAATATATACATATAAAATCAATTTTGTCGAAAAATATTGTTTTTGCGCTACCGGGATTCGAACCTGGATCTCTATTTCCAATCCGGGGAAGTACACTACCAATTGTGTTATAGCGCCAGTATTTTTCATGACAAATTTTTCGAACCTATATAAACATAATATAAACACAGGTGGTACCTCTCTACTACGAAGCCTCCGATTAACCCACGCAATTATTCTAAAACCTAATGTTCCCCTATCGGCGATATACTAGCAGACAAATACAGTAAAGAACATTTAACGCTTTCAGACCCAAATCAATTCCCCTAGATATTAAAATATTATTTTCATGTTTGTGTGTGCTGATATTTTTAGAAAGCGTACAATAGAAGCCATCGAAATGTATTGCTGAAGAAGGGTGATACGTATCACCGCGCATCTGTCGACAACAACACTACAGCTACAGCGGTGGGTTGTCGTGGTAGTTTTTAGAACTAATCAATTAAAGTTTCCACTGGTACACAGATAGCGCCAGCGTAATTGTAATGAATAGTCCGTATCCATATTATGGATTATTTCATTTATATTATTTTCGCAGAGTTTTCAGTAATGCACAGCTTTTTTGGTGGTATGCACTGCACGCCCCTGCCATAGAAATAACTATGCTATAAGCTCACCAATAACACGGATACATCGGCTTGGTAACAAGTTAAATTTTGTTTGAAGAGTTGTTACATATGTTACGCTATCGGTTACGAGACGTTCGAGTCATTTACAAAATATGTAACAAATGTACATTGAATAAACTCTTTAAACAAAATATCTAGAAATTATTACAAGTAATACAAAAAAAAAGATGAATTTCGGTTACATTTTTCGTTGCAGGAGCTTACCAGAATTGAATAAATATTTTCACTTGGAATATACTTAGTTTTAAAATTATGTATGTTATACGTAAATAAATAAAAATATTACAAGGACATTAATGGTAAGAAATTAAAATAAATAAATAAAATGAACACGGTGAGAAAGGGTTGATAGTGTGGAACCGAATACGCAACAATTCGTATAATCTTGTTGATACGTTTCACGGGTAGTATCTGGCGATAGGGGTGGCGCGCGGCACCGCGCTCGCTGGCCCGAAATTAGGCACGGATCCTAGCAAAGTTGAAGGTAAACTTCTTATCGAACATAATTAAGAGATGTGTATCTCGGCTAGCTACACTCCGGTAATTGCGATGCGCCATTTACAGTTTCGGGGCCACTTCCGCCCGCGGTCCGGGGCGGGAGGCTCCTCGCCAGGGGTGGGGGCGACGTCTTCATTTCATCCCTCGGGGCGATTGTTAAACGGAAAGAAGAAAGTACTTTTCCGAGAGAACCTGCGGGATGTTAAGGTTTCTCATTTTACCGATGGGGATTCGCTCGACGGCGTTTTTTGTTCTTTAACTTGTTTATTTTTTCGCTGGCCCTACAACATTTTTACGTGACTTAGTCGCGGGACAATTTACATTTTCTCATTTCAATAAGATTGTATGCGGTATATTGTGAAGCGTATGGAATCACCGAATGGGGAGGAACTAAAAAAAACTTACTTATATAAGTCTAAAGGTAAAACCTACTTTTCTGGGTTGAAATCATAATTCAATATCAAAAAAAGGTTAATAAGTGATCTATCGCGGTACAGTTAATGGACCCTCCGCTTACCCAGCAAAGCAAAAGCTCCCATATCGATCCTACACATTCACCAGCGGGTTGGCATTTTTAACTCTACATGGCAACCATGCTACGCTGCAGTATTACAACATTGCAGCAATGCAGCAAATCGGAAATAAATATCCAATCAGACATTCTTATTTACGTTAAGTAATATTCTTGCGTGTCGATAATTATTAATTAATAGGTTCGTGTCTTCGATAACAACATAAGTTAAAATATTCTTTAATTTTTGTTTTAAAAAAATGTGTATTCATATCATTTGATTAACAAATTTAAATATGGATTTCATGAATAAACATTTTTCCTTCCTCCTATGACTCACATAATATAAAAAATTAAAGAGTGCAACATAAATTTCTAAAAATAATTCATTTTAAATTACATATTCCGATAGAAAATATAAATTACGATTATTTAATGAGTCTTCTTCATTTGAAAAAATTAGCCTGGAAAAGGGATGTGAGCGATATAGTATATCTATATACAATGATCAATAGCATGTAGGACTGCCCCGACAAATGGAAAGTACCAACCGGTAGATACACATGGAAATAATTATGCTATTAACTCGCCAACATCGCGAATGCATCAGCTTGGTAACAGTTTGAGTTTCATTGACATTTTTTGTTGCAGGAGCATACTTGAGCTGAAGAAATATTTGTATATAAATTATACTAAGTTTTTATTTTTTTAAATATTATATTTAAACTGTTATTTTGTAACTTTATATTTAAACTGTTATATTGAAATGTCAGTTAAAAATGTACTGTTATATTTTAAATTAAATAAAAATGTATTCTTATGTAAAAGTCAGCAAGGGCGTTGAAGAAATAAATAATAAACCAAACAACAAAAAGTGGCTTACCAGGGGATTGAAACGACGCCCACGCATATGGCAGGCAATACGAAGTGCGTCTATGTTATCGTATTTATATTAAAATACACTACAATACTCGATCTATTCAAAGCAGAATACAGTTAATAATAATATTGTATGGACCGCAGGCGACAGACGCTCAAGTATATTATATTTATTAATTACTTGTTTTTTTATTGGCCACACTGGCCAATTGGAGAAGAGATAGTAATTCTCGCTAGTAAGTGCCGCGTAATCGCCCGTGACGTTATTATATCAAAATAACGTGTGTATTCATATTTGAACACGCTTGAACTAATACGTGCGTAAATTTCAAACTAGTAGAGGCAGTTGTTAGTTATGTATTGTAGATGGCTTTCAAATAATGGAACGACAGGTGTATTAATTTGAAAAAGTGTAACATATAGGTTCGAAAATTTGTCACGAAAAATACTGGCGTTATAGCACAATTGGTAGTGTACTTCCCCGGATTGGAAATAGAGATCCAGATTCGAATCCCGGTAGCGCAAAAATAATATTTTTCGACAAAATTGATTTTATATATATATATATATATATTTATAATTAATCATTAAATTAGTATTTAAGTGTACGTGCATCTCATCGCTGTAAAATATCTGAATAAATAAATAAATTAGCCACCCGAAACTGAAATGGATGCTTTGTACGTGTTTACGCAACGCTAAATCCAGATGGCGCCACTGTCGAATTTTCCCAAGAAACGCGGTTTAAATGTAAAACAAATTTCACGAGAAACATTTTAAAAATTATGAAAGGAATGCGAGGACGTGACTACCGCTGGTTCGAAACGTCATCAATCATCCGTCAACATTTATAACAATCAAAATACCAATCAAATAAATAACTATATATATCATCCCACATTCCACAAAACTAAGGTCACGTTTACATAAATGATTATTGAACACACTTGAACATTGCGAACAAATGTAAACATTACCATTTGTCATCTCGCGTCGCACTTGACAGTGCGACCATAGGTAAGAAAAGGATATGCGACGCCAGATGACAAATAGTCAATATACTTGCCAGTCATAAAAATTCGTACGATTTTTCCAATGTATGTTTTTTCTTTTTAATTTCAAATTGAATAGTCATATATCTACGTAGTGTTATTGAAAATATAAAAAAGAAAACATTTAAGTCTACTGAACCTAGAGATATTAAAAACATGTTCGACATATTCGCTACTTTGCTTCCTATTGGCAATGACTTACATATTCCTTATCTTATCATCTACATATATAGATCCAATAGCGACACTCAAGTCATAGATAAAAGTTATTTTTCTAGATGTTTCATTCGACGTTGGATATTAAAAAAGTGTTTGTAGCGTTTAGTTTGTAGGGTTTCATTAATATTGAATACGATCCAGTTTAGAAAAAGCGACACTCAGATAGAAAAAGATAGCAATAATTGTGAGATTGATAAAGTAATGAATGGTAAATCGTTACTCCCAAGAAACGTTAGAACAAACGTAAACTTCAGGGGCAGCTAATGGTCTTTATCATGCCAACCGTTCTATGAACGTTTTAGGCACTCTTCCCATGTCGGTCTTTGAACATTAGTATTTGTTAGAATCTCTTACAAGCAAAAAAATAATAAGTACAAATTTACAATGAAAAATGTTGACATATTTTTTAAGAGCTTCCGTGAATTCTTTAATCATCTAGACTGTTATAGAAACGGAGAAAAATATATTGTACCTACTTTAACGCACTCACTCGCACACGTGTCTAAACACACATACAACAACATGAGCACGAACATCATAAAAGAGGAAGAGATAAGACTGAGACTGAGACTGCCATTTAGAAAGAAGGCTAAATCTCAGAAACCGATGATTTTGAATGAAATGCCAGAAACTACATAGATTCAAAATAAAACTTAGCAAATATATGTAAGATAAGTTGTAGTAAAAAGGAACAATTTTGATCATATTTATATAAGAGCATATATAAAAATACTTATGTATGCACTACATTAGGAATAAATAATTAAACGCACAAATATAATGTCTATGTTTTAAGCATGATCCTAAAGAGAAATTATGCAAAATTTTGAATGGATGCTATTCAGCAATATTAGAATATGTCCAAGAACACACAATTGCTGGATTTTTACCTACAAAGGCACTGTTAAATAAATATCAGATATCCCATAGAGACGAAGCTATTTTTATTATATTATATGATACTATTAAAATTAATTTGTAATGGAAGATATTTCCTCAGTTGTGAGGGAACGATTTGGGAGGAAAAAAAAAAAAACCACTTTAAAAAAAAAATTTAAATGTATATATATAATAGTTGAAAATTTCTGGTTTACAAATCATAATGTAATTAACTGGATTCGGAAGGAAAAAGATATAAAACAATAAAAAGACATCCAGAAAAGTAATGAATCACGCATCTCATAATTCAAAGCATAAAGCAAACAAAATAAAACTATAAGAAGAATATTATTTAACTCTGTAGATATTGACTATGTGCTTTAAAAAAAATAACGACGCTTACATAGAATCACATCAATCGCTATGAATTCGGTGCCCTCTTGGAACGAGGCTCGAACCTGCGAGCATCGCATATCACTAAGCGAGTATCGCAACCACTAGACCACAAGCACGTCGAATATTGAAGTGCACCCGTCAGCTCGGCGTGCACTCTCACCGGGGTGAGCGGCAGGGGTCGGAGCAGCGGGCGGGTGTGTCGGGGGGCGGCAGGGGAGCGATAAGATCAGATAAAACCGGCAATAATGAAAACCTCCCCTCGCCGGGCCGGAGGCGATGCGGTGATGTATGGTTCAAGCCCAACTTCCGATACGGGCGATCAATTCTGCCAGTTATTAATTAGTTCACATATCATTATATGTATTCAATTGATAATTTATATCCCTTCTACAATATTTTCAAAATTACTTTGTGGCAACATTACAAAAATAATAAGAAAAAACACTTTGTTTAAGCCACTATTTATTGATTTATCGACACGTTTCAAGACCAATGGTCCCTTAAACAGTATACAATATATACTTAATTAAAAATACGAGCATAAACAAAAAAACAAAACTATAAAAATAAGTGATGGGTAACTAATAAGTAACTACTGTAAAAACAAATTTAAAAGGTAACTATTTGCAAAAAGAATTTGGTTATTTATAGTGATGAGCTTAAAATCACGAACCGTGAGTCAATCACTGATATCTTTGAGTCACACTCACTATCAGTGATCGAATATATGGGAATATCGTGATTCGTGATTAATTTTGCAAATGAAATGAAAATATTCATGAAAGAATAACGTTATAATTCATGATAAGTGCCATTTAGTAGATTCTGCTAAAACGTTTAACGCATTTTATCCGAAATGCTGAGAATTTGATCCATAAAATAAACTTACATTTTTTAAGGGTTTTCATTCTCTTTTTAACGATATTAAATAAGATACATATTAATTTTACATGCTAGAATCTGTTTTTTAGGTAAATGCAGTTTGAATAATATAAGTAAATACGTTCAAAATTATGTTTTTTTAAATTTATTTCGTGTATTGTGATATCGTGCGGCGCAGTGTTTCACGCAGTAATGACATTGTGATCACAGTCACAGTTTTCAATCACTGATATTATCGATTATTATGGATCAATCACAATCACACAAGTGAGTCAAAAGTAGCATTTTTTCCCATCACTAGTTATTTAAGTATAATGTTTAAATAATATAATGTATCGCTTTAAACCACTTTTTTTTCAAGATTGTTCATGAAAACATCAGCAAAACGAGGCTTTAAAGTGGTTTAAAATAAAACATTATATTATTTAATAATAATGTCAAGCCATAACGTGTTTGTTATCTTTGAAAATTCAATTATAATATTTAACTTATTATTAACACTTTTTCTTATTTTTAACATGTCTAATTTATCTAACTGTAAACCCATGGTATTTGTATGAAAAATTTCTAAACCCATATTAACTGAAGACAAGTCGTAAGCCCTGTAATTACCCATTATTTTATATATTTTCACTAAATATATATTTTTTAAATAGCTTCGTCTCTATGAGATATCTATTATTTGTTTAATAACAGTGCCTTTGTAGGTGAAAATCTGGTAATTGTGTTTTCTTGGACATGTGTATTCTAATATTGCTTATAACTCTTTTATTTATTATAAGTATAAAAAGCTAGTTTTATAGAATTTGGGATATTTTTTATTAATAAATATGAAATTTGTTTATTTAAAAACACGATTTTTCTCCAATACTTCCCACAATCAATTAGTGGTGGGTAAAGATACGATATGATCAACTGTTTCTTACACTTTTCATTTATCAAATTATCTATTAATTTAATATTATAATCGATTTTAATTGCAATCTGTTTAATAATATTTAATTATATGTTGAATTTATTTATGGATAAGGGAAAATTAACTAATCATAGAAAGCATAGAATTTTTGAGAAAACAGATGGGTTAAACAAAGTATTTTTTCTTATTAATAAAATAATTAAACACTTTGTTTTACCACGATTAATTTTTATTTGAAAAAACATGTTTCAAGAGCGATGCTCCCTTCGTCGGGACAAGAAATGTACTAATTTACACGTGTAGAAAGGTAGATACAATAATTATGGTGGAAGGGGGTTAAATGGAGGGGTGGTTACAAATTAAATATACACCGAGTAACTACAATGGAAACAGGTTTATGTGAGGGTTATTTACAAAATTAATTTGATTATTTATAATATTTTAAAGTTTTTATTAACACTTTTCCTCATTCCTAATATTTCTATGTTATCCAAGTGAAATCTCCTAGTATTGGTATGTAAGATTTTGAAACATGTATTTAAATCAAAGAAGTGATTACATTGTATTAGGTGATTCGTAATATATATGCAATAACGCTCTAAAACTTGCCTACCTCATCGTGATCACAAATACTTCCCAGAGAATTAGAAAGAGTAAATTCTGAAGATAGCAGAAGAAAAACGAAAAGTCTAATGAATTGGATTCATTATTAGTATGTAATAATGGGAAAAGAACAGAGAGGAAGATTCAGACAAAAATACATTCACCAAATAAATAAGGCGAATATAGACACCTACACACAACTTCTGAACTGTGTCCGGGATAGACATGCACGGCGATTATTGCACCGACAAAAACAAAGCTCTTTAAAATGATTTGAAAGAATTTAAGAAATCTATACGACAGATCTGCCCGACGTCAGGAGTTCATCTAAAGCATGGAGCAAGAGTGGGCAGTAAGGATGAAGAACGGGAGGAGGTTGACTGTTACAAAGGAACAAGTAAATAAAATTTAAAATAACATAGGAAAATGTAATTTGTTGAAGAAGGTGTTACAAACGTGGATAACAATAATGCATCTAGCTACAAACAAACGGATACATGACGCCCCATGTACGGCATTCATTATGTGCCGCATAAAGGACACCTGCAAGCCATACATGCGACTAATTACCACGTTTTTCGTATGTAAAAACACGAGTCCTTGAAAATAATTTAAGGAATTATCTTTGTCACTTTTGCCATTTATGAGTAAATAGTATGTATGCAGGAAATTTGCCTATACTTAAATACAAAATATTTACCGGTGTCTTAATGCCGATGAATATTTTGTAACCAGTTCTCTTAAATAAATCCAACGTGAAATAACTTGACTTTTTATTGACGGACTACATCCTGAAATCGTAATACATAACCTTATATAAGTCATTGTCAGTCATTTAAAATATCCACAGCATCTGAGAAAGAATACGAAAACGGGGCAATAAAGTATTTATTATGTACGTAATAGAAGGCATCCCTGACGCTAGATCCTTTGAGAGAATAAATATATTTTTTTAAATGTATACTTGATATACTTTCACTTAAAGCTTTACAAAATGAGTAATCGATTGCGGCGTATCCTGTAATTTTTTATAGTCAGTTCTCTAGAATAATATGTCCAAAACACTCACAAGTGAATAACTTGAAATATGTAAAAGTTTAAAGCGAGTGACGCGAATCTTCCATTGATTCTCGGACCAGCGTAATGGCCCTCTGTTCTTGAATTCTTTAATCCTTCCAGGAAACTAGACCCCGGGTCTGGCGTCCTTCAACTCTTGAAAGGGTGGAACCTGAATCGAAGGGATGATCTTCACCAGGGACGGCTAAGGCTTAAAAATAAAGGCAGCGCAAAGAAGAATATTGATTCGACCAATTTTTATGTCTCACGAAAGATTAAGACATCAAAAGCAACCAAAATTATGTTGGTTCACATTTTTAATATCCCTGTTCACAGCGGAGTATTTTCGGCCACATTATCTGTAAGTATGACTAAAAAGTTAAATTATCCTGAACACAACATTAAGACGAAGTAGACCTGGATGAATATACAAAGGATTGGTAATATAAGAGTTACCAGTATAGGTGTTAGCAGTATGTTGTTGGGAAAGAAAGTGTAATTTGTCAAAACATAGCGGTGTATTATCGCAAGGATCGATGAGTGGATTTCTGTGATGCAGTAGATATCCACTTCTGATATATAAAGCATCGTCCTGGCTACTTTGCTAGACTACCGTCTGTGTTAAAGTAGACAGTTATTGCGGTGTTATTTAATTATAATTAAAAATAAAGAGTGAGATTCGACAGAGATACATAAAAAAATATATAGACAATAAAAAAGTGTTGTGAATGTGTTGTAAATCTAAAGTGAATCATTAGTGTATGTATTGTGATTAAGCTGGAAAGCGATGCTTCTGACTGATTGAATCATGTATTGAGTTCATATTTGCGTATTTTTTTTATAAACTAACGATTTCCAGTCAGTGTTAAAGTGTGTTGTACAGTTTTGGAGCTAAAAACACGTAGAAACATTTAAAGAATGTCGTTGTTGCTCTCGGAACAGATTCCAGAGCCCTTTGCATGTTTCCCGTGGCTAGAGCAGGACAAATAATACATAAATTACGATTGATGAGAAAGGAGCACAAGTTTATAGTTGTACAACTAACATATAGTTGTAACAATCAGTATAGTTGTACAATTACAGGCGGTTAAATCTGCCGGCAGTGATGCATGGAGGGCTCCCCGGCACTGTTCATTGTTAATTGTATTATTGTATTATTTTATATTTTCTTTTTGTTTTAGGACACCTTTGTCCAGTGGAAAAATTTCAAGTTTAATATTAAATAAAAATTAAATAAACTATAATATTATTCTTATATTTTATTTATACAAAATGGAGTTAAACGATGCGGATTTTACAATTTAAAAACCATATCGTCTAAATGCCGTCCATTTCTCTCAAGACACTCTTGCAATCCGACTCTTAAATTTGCGAACACGCGAGAGCAAAGCGTCGGTTCAATGGCAGCAACTTCACGGCGGATATTTGCTTGAAAGACCTGAATTTTTCGAGGATTGTCGCTGTAAACTCTCAACTTAAGGTATCCCCACAAAAAAAAGTCGCACAGTGTAAAGTCCGGCGACCGAGGTGCCCAGGGTGTCTCCGTGCTTGCTGATTATTTCATTGGGAAAAATTCCCCTCAGCTTCTCCATTGAAACTGTGTGTGGAGTGGCCCCTTTTTGCTGAAATTGTGTTCTGTTATTGAACCCGGGAAACAGCTGCACTTGCGGTACCAAACACTCGTCGATCATCCGGCAATACACGTCAGCAGTGACTGTCTCTCGCTGATTAAAAAAATAAGGACTAATTATCCCTCGGGTAGAAATTTCACACCATTTTTGGACAATGCAAACATTTTTAAAGGCGTTCCCTCAAATTGTCGGGGCATCAATATCTCATTTTCTGTTTATTAACATAGCCATAGATATGAAAATGTTCTTCGTCAGTAAACAAAATGTTTCCAAGCATTCGTGATGTTCCAAAACGTTCCAGCATCGTTCTCGCTAAGGTTTCACGTAAAGAATAGGTAGTTTCGTTGATAAACTGTACGATTTGCAGTTTGTATGGGTGAAACAGTAGTTTCTTTTTAAGTATTATATGAACTTTTGAACCTAACACCAGATGAGTTGCGTGCTCGGCCCATATTAAAAACTCGTCGAATATTAAAGTACAAAAGACGCGTCGCGCACGAACCAATGAATCACCGCACTTTTAATATTGCTCAACCGCAAACGCGCGATGCGCTCCCGACTAGTGACTCATTGTGACTGGCAAATCAGCAAATCACACGCGTCGAACAATACCCCTCCCGCATACCACACCCTGATGGTTTACGAGCAATTACAATTTAATCTAGAAATTTTTCCGCTGGACACATATAATACATTTTTAAACATAATCAGTAATTATATATATATATATATATATCTATTTCTTTTTACATTTTTTTCTTCTCTACGAGAGCTGAGACTCGTGTATAGAGAAGGAGTATATAAGAGAGTATATAATTTATGTGTCTGCTAGTCTGTAAAAATTTTTTGTACTACAAATACACATTTATTTCTGTAATTTTTCTAATTGTGAGAGGGAGAGTATTGAAGAGTTTGATGCCTTGTTAAATATAGTGGTTTTGGGTTATGGTGTATTTCGTATGCATGTTTCAGATGTCTCCCTTCATTTTCTGAACAACAAGGGTGCACTAATCATAATCAACATGGATAAAAACTATATTTTTCAATAATGATATCAGAAATATTATTGCTAAGGGAACCGCCCCTGCTTTCCGCCTTCTCTAGGGACGAAGATAATTATTGTTTCAAGAATCCGGGATGAAGGGATTAGTGTGCCTAATAACGACAAGGGTTCCAAGAAAATGTCGGAACAAGCACCTCGAATTCGTTTTTTTATCTTCGTTGTGACGTCATCTGTTTATTTATTCATTACAAATTAGCAACAAACAAAAGCACATTTCAAGCGAATAATAACAGTACTACATACACACTCCAACTTTATGTTCAGACATTCTTACAATGAATACTAAATAAATTTATATACGATGTTTAGACATTTGATCCAGATTATCCTGAACGCACCTGTCAGTGCAGTAATAATCAACCATTATTATATTACTGAATGCAGCTGAAAAGCCCTTCACTTATCTTATTTTCCTGAACCGAATAACATCGTTACACTCCGAACTCCGTAGTTGCATTCCACCGCAGTAATTCTATCCGCGTAGTATTAGTAATCATTGTTAAATATAATACAATAAACACTATGTTCATGTTAGTATTAATTGTTTCGCTATTGTCGTGAATATTTACTTCTGTCTACACAGCAAACCGAGGTGAATACAAGCCGTATCATTCCTATATCTCATTTCACGTAAACACGTTCACTGAAATCTCTTACAAATGCATCGAATTTCCTCAAACGTAATATTTACGGCTTCGTTACGGTAGCGTGCAACGCATACAACACAGCGACATGAACCGCAGCCCAGCCCGAGCGGTACAGACCTAGGTAGCGCGTTCTTCGAGGGTGTGCCGAAAATATTGGCACAAACCCCAGGAGAACAGCGGCTCCACTTGTACGGATTGGTATTCCGATATCGAATTTCAGAGAACACACTAAGCGTAGTATGAGACACGGTATCAAGATGGCTACGGAATATTACATTTTATTTGAGTGCGCCTTGAAAGGAAACGTAATTGAAAATAAATGTACAACAAGGTTTTGGAATAGGACGAACAAGTTTGTATTTCTGTTTGTATCTCTCCAGTTATAACCTCATTTCCGAGGATAGTGATCTTCATCTATTTACATATATGTATATTTATTTTTCATCTTAAAAATACACAAGTGTATCGATACACCTTTCATCAAAACTCTTAAAATATTTTAAAAATAAATGTTAACATTTTATTTATTCATTTTTTTATATAATTCACCCATTTTTCTATATTTTTGTTTAGTGTAGAATCAAGGATCCTGTAGAAAGCGAGGGAGAGAAGACGGATTGATGCCTTTGAGATGTGGAGCTGAAGACACAAGTTGCGCATAACATGGACGGCGAGGCGCACGAATGTCTCCATTCAGCAGGAATGCAGAGATTAAACATCGAGGACAGACTCTCAACTTTCAATTTTTTAAGCATCTTGCGAGACGGAAGCTTGGAGAAACTTGTTGTGGTGGGTCACGTCGAAGGATGAAGAAAAAGAAAATCCCCACCCGTTGGACCGACTAAGTTAAAAAGGCAATAGCCCTAAGGTCTGCAGGATGTCTAGAAAAGTGGAGAAGCATAGTTAAAAGGGCGATTC
Organism: Eubasilissa splendida; assembly: GCA_031772225.1. NCBI lineage: Eukaryota > Metazoa > Arthropoda > Insecta > Trichoptera > Phryganeidae > Eubasilissa > Eubasilissa splendida. The sequence continues at coordinate 14,358,291 of CM062870.1, forward strand.
TTGTCTCATTAGGGATGGATGTGGATGACATTAATTGATTTTTACTGTTTCTGAGGTAAATTTGTAGAACTCCATAATCACACATGTGAAAATAAAACACTTGTTTTTTTATTCAACTCGTTTAATTTACTTGAGACGCGTTTCGCCTTGTAAGGGAATTGTAAAATGGATCATTATTATTATATTGATAATGGCATTATATGGCGAAACGCGTCTCAAGTAAATTAAACGAGTAGAATTAAAAAACAAAATTTAATTTTCACATATATTACATTTATTGAGATGAAAATTGTTATCATTTTGATTTATTTCATTTTTGAATATAAAAGATAAGTCTATACACTTTACTATTTCATAAAAAGGTAGTTATGTATGAAGAGCGGAACATGTAATGGCGCGGCGAATCGGGACTCGTGTCGGAACGAGCGAAGGAGTGAGACTGGTCGCGATTCCTTTCGGGGGGAACATGCATCTTTCCATGTCTATTTGCGTTAATCTAAGTTTCTGGAACTCTCTTTAGTTGAGAGTCCATGTTTCATAGCCATATGTGAACAACTAGAAGTATACATTCAACATACAAGAAACGGTTGTAGCTGAGCGTAATCGCTAATCATAATAGCTAAGCGAAATCGGTAAGGTATAACAAGATTAGCCCGAAAGAGAGAGATATTTCAGAAATATCACTCTCTCCAACATGGGAAAATATGCCGTGTCATGTGATAATACAACACAACACACTCAGAAATAAAAAATAGAAAAATACCTTAACGAAAAAGTCGGCCATTTTATCATTTATCAAACGAGTTTTGTAGGGTGTGAAATATATATTTTTAAATAACATAATTTTTCAATTTTGTTTTTCTGTCAAAAGATATTTTTTTGACTCTAACGAGTTTTACCATTAATAATTTATTCATACGATTTCAATCATTCCACGGAATAAATTATTCGGCTCAGAAGGCGTTGAATATTTATCCATTCTTTCATTCTATGAGTGTGTATGTGTGTGTGTCTGTGAAGGGATCAGCAGTGATGATGGAGTTATTATCACTCTTCACAATTTACTTTTACAGTCTGGCATGGATTGTACGGCCCCATTTTGAAAATGTTGAATTGAAAATTGGCTGGTAAAACGTGGTCTGAATGCGGTAGCAATAAAATCGCCCAGGAGTATATGGGGAACAAGGTTGTGGGATATTTAAAGTGAGTATTTGTCAAAATGTTGATGGAACATAAGGATCTGCTTTAGCCTGAGTAAATTAATGCCCCATTATATTTCATCCATTCACTCACATGTTTGTTTGAATTGTATTATCGATGTTTATTGTTACTTGAAACATAGTTACGGATATATATATAAGCAGTAAAGGGTGTACAACTAGAAGCCTTCTGGAAAGCTGCTGTGAAATAAGGGACTCATTGGGCAGTTGCGGTGCGTTGTATTGGCACCTGTTTTTGATGAAAGCCCAGTTTTACATTCAGATATTAGCAGGGTGCGTACAGATTACAGAAGCGATAAACATTTATTTATTTATTTATTATAAAGTCGTTGGACCGGTTCGTTACGTCTGCAATGGGACTGCTTGCTGGTTTTTCTTATTCAGGTATCTAAGATAACTCAATGTAACAATAATACATTTTATTACAGAGCTTACAAATATATTAGATATGTTCCGATCCACGACTCCGGTGCGAGAGAGCGCGCGTCCAAGCGCGACGATCTTTTGTCCCTTTCACCCTCCCATTCTTGCGTCACACAATAGCTACATCACATTTATTTTATTTTTTAATAAATTAAGGGATTTTAACAGTATAAATAATCATAATATGTATCACATAAAAGTAATTACAAAAATCCACAGATATGTTCAGGCAAAATAGTCACGAAGTACATATTATAAGGTCATATAATATTAGTAGAAGAAGATTAAAACTGGTGAAACTATTGTTGTGGAAAAGAAAGAGCAATACGTGTTCGCAGGTAGAATGATTGGTTCAAATTGAAAATGTAGTGGTACATAAAAAAATCTCTTTAGCGTAGTAAGGCTGATGTTGAAAAAGTTAACTACTCATTATGGTATTTGCATGAACGGTGAATGAATGAGTTTAATGTGTAAGATGTTCTACTTCCAGGAATGTGGAAGAGTGCGGACTGCCGGGTCGATCTAGATAGTATGTGGAAGGATATTAATGCTAATTGGCTAGGACAGTCAATATGTATTTGTTCAGCACGTGTTCTTCGATATTCTAGGGTTTTCATATTGTGGAAGTTTGCTGCATCTAAATAGGAGTCGATCTTACATTAAGATATCGAAGAAATCTATTTTGTATTTGCTCTAATCTCGCAATGTATGTAATCTGACATATGTATGTATTTCAATGATGCAATACGATGAAAAGAAGCACTGCGAAAATTAATCTTTTCTGAGGATCCGCTGAAGGACAATAAAATGCTACGTCATACGTCTGGACGTAAAAATCTGGAGCCATTTGAGATGTGGCTGTTCCGACGTATGCTAAATATCTCCTGTGTTGACCATATCATCAATGAGAATATACCAAGTCACACGAATAAGTAAATAATAATGGCAACAATCAAACAAAAAAAAGCGTCATGCTTCGGAGATATTCTTGACAGTGAGAAATACAACACAACGTGAAGTGTTCACTGTAGGTACCCATAGAAATAAAGATGCTGTTAACTCGCCAATATCGCGGATGCATCGGCTTGGTAACAAGTTAAATTTCTTTGCAGGAGCATACCTGAATTGAAGAAACATTTGAACGTGAATAATACTTAGTTTTTAAAATAACGTTATATTTAAACTGTTATATTGAAATGTTATATCCAAACGTTATATTTAAATTAAATCAATTATTATTCTTATGCATAATAAAAGCCCACAAGGGCGTTGATGGAAATAAATAAATATAGGAATTGCAATTATGGGTATTTAATCGTGGTCAAATAAGAAGTTTAGGGAATGTATTGTGGGATGAGTTATGTTATGTGTGTCGATCAAAAGGTTGTATGCATGGAGCTGGAGACCTATTTCTCCCAGCTATCCACTGAGTTCGTATGAGGATGATATCAAAGAACGCGTGTAGATGTGTACGTGTATGTGGCTAGAATAGGTTTAAAAAATCAGATAAATCACTGACAGGCGTTTATTGCGGATAAATGTACAATAACAGGTAAGATATGAAGCGATGTGCTAGTGAACGCCGCGAGAGAATGAGCGGTTATGGCTGGCTCCATGAGCGACCGCGCCGCGATGTATTGTTGTCAGTTTGTGGGTCGGTACCAGGTGTACCTTTAAGGTTGATGAGAGCTTATTGTTTGCACCTAGGTATATGCAGATTGTGGCGGCGATAGCCCTCCACAAAGATGTTACGAAATATTCTAGTGCTGTTTTTTGTTTACCCACTGAATAAACACATCTAAAAGGTTTACAGGACAAAGAGAAAGAAGATAATCCTTTTGATATCCGTCCCGTTCTCGCGCGGTAGGCAACAAAGCCACCATCCATTTTAATTAATCTTTTACCTTTCGCTTTGTGATGGATATCGCCTTTATCATTTGTCGGACGGCGGCAGGGCTCGCTCAAGATAATCCCGCACTTTAATATTATTAATTTTCCTAATTCAATTTTATCAAATATAAATCTCCGAGTTGTGAAAAAAACTCCCGCCTGCGATGAAACCCACTCCTTTACAACTTTTGACTAAAAACATCTCGTTAAAACCATCTCGCGCACGGGGCCGGCAGCCCTCGAACTGTGAACATTCTCACAATTCATTTTAAGTAAGAAACTCGTCCAGTCCAGAAATATATTACGCAGATGAAACTATCGTCCGTCATATCGAGAGAATTTTATCAATCACACTATACGACATATTGTCACATACGCATGGAAAACATGGACACTAAAAGCTACGGAAAAGATGAAAAATATTTTTGAAAGAATAATACTTAATACGCTTATTCGCAATAAAACTGTATATCGGATTTGAGCAGATCTGCGTTATAAATGGCACAATGTTGTGCAGTGGAACCTCGGAACTTAATTCGTTCTGTAAATCTGATCGGAACCAGAGTTGTTCGTAAACCGAAACAAATATTTACATAAGAATAAATGTAAAATGTATTAATTTTTTTAAGACTCAAAAAAAGGCATTTAAAGATGATAATCATCTTTATTTACAACTTTTTTGCTTGAAATCCTATAAAAGCAATAAAAAATCATTTTTGTCCGTAAATTGAGCTTCCACTGCATATTGCGTATTGAAAAGTATAATAAATAACTATATAAAATAAATAAATATACTATTACATACAATTTCTAAGTGATCTTTCCTGCAAGAACAATGTATGTCACCCGAATTGGACGACGCCACGTCTATCGTCTACATTTGTAAAAACCGATATACAGTGTTGTTGGATGGAGGGGGGCTCTCAATTCAGATTCAAAAAATTAATATACTGAATCAATTAAATTTAATTAACATAGAGCGCGTGAATACGGAACATGAACGTCGAGGGATCCCAAATGGATAGCCACCTCTTGGCAGCGACTATGTGAGAGACCTTGAGGTGCTCCATGTTCCATGCTCGAGTGGACTGTGATGGCCCAGGATAGACACCTGGCGCCGAATTGTACATCAGGCAAAGGCTCTCAGCCGTGAAGCCATGTGATAGTAGTAATTTAGCAGTTGTATCGAATTTAATGCAAGATTTTTTTTGACTTTCGCAACATATTCCTTCACCGCTTGTGATGTCGTTTAATGATGAGCAAACGCGGCACCCATTTCGCCAATAGCTTTCTCATGCTCAGTTTTTAGTGTAGGATATTTTGTACGCTTTCAACTGAGATGTTTACAATGTCAGAAATCTCTGAGATCTTCACCTGATCGAAGGTGCGTGGTCCTCATAAATGGCATGCAACTTCACGTTGATTTCCTGGCACGTCTTCCCATATTAAAAAAAGGAATCGAATCCCTGATCGATATGGTAGCAAACAAATACAAACTTGCTACACAAAATAAAATAAATCTGTCTGAAATTTTGACAAGCGTCGTTTGAAAAATAGAGTTAAGCAACGGTATACAGATTTTGCGTCAGTGGCACCATCTGTCGTTAAACGCGGATACTTATCATACAATCCTCGTAGCATAAAACTTTCTCAGAAAATATCAAAAACGCTGAAGAAAGCTGCCTCACAATCTCATTAGTCTCATAATAGAATAGAATTCTAATTTTATCCGTTCGCACGCTTTGAGAACCATTGTCGCGACATCTCAGAACATTTTCTTTCCCTTTTCAAATTCATCCCTATTCAAAATTTCCCATTCAAAAGACAGCGCTGTTTATTAATTTCATCCGAACTTCCGGGAACCAGCATTCATTCTTTCCGCTGCCGGTGCTGAGGAGACCCTCGCCAGGGGTGCCCTGCCCCCCCCCCGAGAGCCTCTTCGAGAGTCGTACAATTAACTGCTCTGTACATATCCGCAGGGAAAATGAACCTATTCAAAAATCTTAAATATACACATATTTTTAAATTAATTTATATACAGGATGTCATAAAATATTGTACGTAAATCTATACAGCTGGGTAATTGTGTGTAATGTATTCGAAATGCAGTGCTCTTATTTTTTAGAAGATATTCTAAAAAATTCACTTCTTAAAGTGAGTTGTTGGAAGTCCACAAAACGTTCGAGAAAATTCGTTTGAAAAAAATACCATTAAATCAGTAAAAAAAAAAAAAAAAATCGACCAAGCAGAGAACCAAACCCAAGCCTGACTGGCGGGGATACTAACCACTACTTTATCGAGTAATCAAACAAGACGTGAAAATAGCAGTTTACAAATATATTAATGTACTGGCTTCTTACAAAATTCACCACACGAACAAGAAAAAATCAGCAATATATACATATAATTAAACAAAGCGACACAACAGTCTAGTGGAAAAGTAGCTAGGTACTCGACAACACCGATGTGAAACACCTCTATCAATACTAGATTATTACCTAGTTCACCAAGGATAACTATTAATTTAAGTTAAATTCTTATATAATAAAAACAATCATATATATTTATAACATTTTTATATTACAGTCCATTGCGGGATTGATTAAATTGTCAGAGCGCTGCTTAGCATGCTAAATTTACCGGGATCAATTCTTTTGATTTCAAAAAAAGTTTTAGAGGCGCGTGGTATCAATCTCGACAAATAGAACACCAGGTAGAAGTGAGAGATCATAAAGTTTTCTTGACAATTTTTTCTGGGTTATCGCTGAATAGTAATAACGAATAACAATCTAACTAACAAGCTTACTCGTTTTATTAAAATATGCATTTGAAAAATTATGCCTTGCCCCTTCCACCTGATTTAGTTCACAAATAAAAGCCATAACTTTTGCTAATTTCAAAAGTATCATAATTTTTTAATTTAGACATAACATATAAGCATTACAGCTATAAAAAATAGACAGTTTGTAATTATTTAGTTTACACCGATTATAAATGCATTGCCCAACTAGGCGAGCCTGTTTTAGGGCAAATTGGCAAACAAATTACATTTCACAAAACCATATAACTCATCGAAAACAAAACACGATCAAATAGAATACGAAGCATACAAGACAAATAAACGTGAAAATATATAAAATGAGAGAAAAAAATACCAATGTACAATACAATATGTAAAAATGTAAGCACATATAAGATAAAGGAAGATATGCAAGATCAAAACACACAAAATGCATAATATAAAATAGTTTACTCTTAGAATCTACTCTACCTAATTTCAACAACCAATATGAAATATTATTTCCAATTTGATTGTAAATTCTGGGAGCCTGAAAATAAATAAAAAAATACAATAAAATGTGTATTTTACTATACTATATATATATATATATATTATTTCTCTTCTATATGCCCTGAACTTAGATCAACATGGATCACAGTGTTCTTCTTTGAATTAAATAAACAAATTAACTCTGCTACATCAGACGCTTTGAGAGGCCGGATTCGTTTTCCCCTGAAAAGTTCCTCCGGCTTAATGAAGTGCTTGTGACATCTTGCCGTGGAGGGCTCCTCGGCCCGAATTGAAATTCAAGACCTCGTTTCCATCAGTCACTTCCGGTCATTTTAGCTACACGTGCCCCGGAAGCGGACCTCCGACCTCCCGAATTTTACGGAAACGGCGGAAATCTGGGAGATTCGTTCGGGGATCGAGCTTTCATCAAAAACGTTTGCCGAAATTTCTTTTGAAATATTTTTGATTAAATGTTTTACAACACTAATTATATTTTTAAATACACTCGAAAACGAATAGTTGACAATTAAATACGTAAAGACAATTAGTATTATGCTTAACCGTTATTTTATACGTTTTAGAAATGTTACATTGCTCTAACGTTATGCAAATATGTATATTGATATTTAAAAAAAAAATTAGCTAATCATGTATCTAAATATTCATCTTCTTGCTCTACTTCTATCTCAACTCTAATTTTAACCTCCCCACTTTATCTCCCCTAACCCCTAACCTAATCTAACCCCCCAGTTTTCATATTTTTTTATACATGTATAGCTGTAAATATAAAATGAATGCACTCTTGTTTGATATCGTTCTCATCTACTAATGTTATGATACTTTATAATGAAAACTATGACATTACTTCAATGTCTGTGAATTTTTATAATTAGTATCGTTCATGGTGATGTAAACATTACTTTGTAGTATAACATGATTCATTTTAATTTTTCAACAAAACTTTGTGTCATATGCTATACGTCAATGTATTATGAAACTTTATGCTGTAAAATCCCCTCAATTAATTCAATCAATATTCTTGCAAGACGTGCAGCCTGTGTATAGAAGATAAATCTTGTGTTTGAGTTATTTTAATTGGTTAAAAATACAGTTAAAGAATCATATATCTAATTAGGGTATAATATTGTTGAAAGTCACTTTAAAACCGGGCAATAATGAATCATTTTATAAAAATGTTATGAGCCTCTTGAAAGAGGAAAAAGAGAATATTAATTCTGTACTTATTTTTTGGAAAAAAAGTACACGATATCTTATGCCAAAGAAATACAGAAAAAGATATTAAAATGCATGTATCTGACAAAGTTCAATACAGTTAGTTATTTTTTTAAATTAATTTAAATGTAAGTATTAAAATTCGATTATAATATTAGTGGTGTGTTAAAAATTTATAAATTGTGAGTACACCAAAATTAAATAAATCGATGCATTCAATTCCGACAAAAAATCAACATGATAATTGAACACTCTAATCTATTAGAAGAATACAAAGGTGATAGTTAACTTGCTTAGCACGTGAGAGGTAGCAGGATCGATACACGGAGTATCCACAATCTATCTGATTTCAAAAAGGTTTTAGAAGAGTCCGGCATCGCTCCCGGTACAGATAAACATGAAAATAAGACACGAAGTGAAATTGTAAGTGCATAATAGCGTTGAGTAGCTTATTGGTCTGTTGGTTAAAATGCTGGTATTCGGGGGTTCGCGCCTCGTTCCAGGAGACCAACAAGTCAGTCCTATTTTCATAGCACAAGCGTTTAGCTTAGTTTGAAAATAGTAAGAATATTGATGTGACATGCATTGCGTGTACGTTAAATAAAAATAAAATAAATTAATTATAATAATGTTACAAAAATTTTAATCGCACTGTGAGTGATGACGCAGCAAATGGTTCCATATGGGTCCTTGTCATTCGCCGCCGGGATAGCATTTTTTTTTTAATTTTCGTGACAAGGTAAAACATTCTTTATTAGAAATAATCTTTTATAACGTATTGAAATCCTTTATATTCCTAAACCCCTTTTGCTTCGTTCAAGCCAATACTGTTTCCACATAAAATGAAGCATCTTTCGAGGGTATAAACGCCGTTTTTTTTAAATCGTCGAATCTCCTTTGCTATTAAGATGTTAGGGGTCATAAATAATAGTGTGATATAAGAAATCCCCCGACGTTATCTAGCAATCTTGGAGCGAAATTCTTTGTTCCTATCGGAAATCTACCCTGTTCTCGTCGGCCCTTTGAAACCAACCCTTCCGGAAAGTTTCCCGAGAGATGGGACAGGGTGATAACCTCCCCGCCAGATACCTGATGGACGGCGAGATGCCCCAGATAATGACAAGTTCAGAATGGAACGAGGGCGTTACCGTTGGATCTCTCCAATGGGTCGGAACGATCCAGACTGGTGACCATTACTGCAAGCGTATGTTACAAAAAGCATATTTATTTATTGTTATTGTCTTCACTTTGTAGAACTCCGTGTATATTTTAGAAATTAACAAAATAACGAACGACGCAAATATAACTTTAATCAATAGCAATAAAAAATGATCTTCTCGCCACTTCTTAATATATTCAAAAAAACCTAAAATCAGACAAAAAACAAAAATAATCAAAATGTAGTAATCTCGGTAGTTAAAATTAAAATATATAAAATCACTTACAAAATATTTCAGCTAATTATTTACAGAAACGGTGAAAATTGACAATTAAACTTGACACAAAATTTTACAACAATAAAGCCATTAGCAAACATAAATATTATACACGTAAACATGAAAAATTGTAATAAGTGCCTCTAAAAACAATAATATTCATATATATCGGCTTCATCGAAACTACCTAATTACCCATAGAAGAAGGGGAAACTAAAATCACTTAAATTACTCGATTATACGTACTTCATCTACAAAAACACCGCCGGAACAGCTGTAATATTTAAATAATGTTTTACGCAAACTAGCAGAACTTAATAATAATATTTATTAAAATTAGATTTTATAAATTTCATTAAAAAAAACAACAAATAGTATGACTTTTATTATTATATTACGTAAAGGCCCGTGGATGAGATTTTTTTTAAATAATTTATTGAGACTTTCGTGTGTTTTTTCCGATGCTGCGATTTTTTTATGTGACCCTCTTTATCTATTCCGGCACATAATCACAAAATGTGTCACTGAATTTCAAAATCTGTTATACCGCTTTTTAAACAAATTTGAGTTATACATATAATAAAATACAAATTAAATGTGTAGAAAGATATACATATAAAATCAATTTAATTGAAAATTATCGTTGTTGCTACCGGGACTCGAACCTAATATAACCTATTTGGGATTCCGCAAAATGTAAAGAAGATGGCTTTCAAATAAAGGAACGATAGATGTGTTAAAATTGATTTTATATGTATATCTTTCTAATTAATTCATTTTATTTCTGTTTAAAATATCACAGACCTATGTTTTGAATAATTAAAACATCACAATAAGAATGTGTTCTCTTTAATAATACATATAATATATCACTGGATTAAAAATGATTGTTCAATTTTTAAAATATGCTTTATTAGCTAACAATATTAAGTATAATGTCAGTGAGACCAAAGACTTTCAAAACCTGCCATGTTTTCATATTTGTGTTCAAATTCATACAATAAATATTTGTAAATACATAATAATTTTATATAAAGAAATTTATTAATAAAAAAAGTAATATCTGTCATTAATTAAATTAAATGTAATATTAAAACACTGATTAAGTTCGTCTTTATTCTTTTAAATTTTTACTTTTCATATATTTATGTATTTTTTATTTATTGTTTGACTTTTTGAAAATGTGTACCGGCAGAGAAGCTCTTTTTCTGTGTTTATGCATTTAAATATTATTTATTTTTGTATATTTATCGCTTCAATTTTTACCTACAGTAAAGTTGTTTGCTTTTATTTTCTTAAATATTGTATAGGTACTAACTAAACTTGCAGATAAACGTCTAGACTAGTTTTTAGATTATATATAAAAAAAAGAATTGATTCATATTTTTTAATCACAAAAGCAGTATTATTTTATGCAGGGGTGATATGATAATATGACATGTAAGGCGTTTTTTTTTAACAATTTGTTTTCCAATATAGATATATCTTAACGGACATGTCCGATTTTCAAAAACATTCGACAAAATTTGACATAAATCATTCTAACGTACATCCATATTAAATATAAATCATTCCCATATTAAATATAAATCATTCTAACGTACAGCTATATTAAATATTTAACATTTTAACCGTCGATAAGCACAAAACGATATTCCTAAAATGTTTCTGAATAATGGTATTTACTTTATTTGTTGACACTGGATAATTTGTAAAATTCCATTACGTCGCGAGGAATTTTGTGGTCGGGGAAGCTCAGAGGGGTCGCAAATTGTGTTGTTTTTATGTTTCTGGCACGTGAGCATTTTACACCCCCGGGACGCGGACCCCCAGTGAATATATGGAGGTCGCGGAGGGCGAAATCTTCCTTGGGTCTTGAATATTAATTGCAACCACTCTTTTTTGGATGGCCAAAACAGATGTGGCTTACAGACCACATATCGGGAGCTGCAGGTAGACCATCAATTACAACCCATCATCATATTATTAATGAAGATATAATCTTCAAACATCGATCACAAAGAGAAGTTCGCCAGGAGTTTAAAGTATTCAAAATGTCATTACTGATCCCGATAGATAGTCCAAGTACGTCATTTAAATACAAATGTAAAACATTTTGTAACAATTGTAGGAATTTCATGCTACTGAGTACACTTTTTATGGATATCAATTAGAGACACTGTGAAAAAATATAAGTTATGTCGCAAATTAATATTGAAGGAGAGCAAATAAGATATTAAAAACTAACCCATAAGTATAGGAGGGCGTGGATTTTCAGGTCAATCAAAGACTGCAATAAAAATATAATTAAATACGTAATGTGCCTATCCGGCGGAGACACATGGCCACCAAGTTTAATTTGCAAAGAGAGACTGCCCCCCTGTCGTGCAGCTCCGTCTGGCGACATAATATAAAGTGTACACCACCATCAGTAATACTGACATTTATAGTGTAATATAACAAAGTAGGTATACCATGGACTGTGAGACAAACGAACGTCTCCATTCTTCAGGGACTCCGCCCTAAAAAAGGTTGTCTACAACATCCAGAAAAATAATTATTATGATATCTGAGAATGTGCAAGGACGAAAGGCGAAAAATCGTTATCCAACAAGATAGACAGACTAAGTTCGAGACGTGATCGGAGTCTCGCAGAGGCATGGCTCGGGATCGCGAAGAGAGAGTAGTACGGCAGATAAGAAGACTAAACTAAAGAACGATAGTAAACGGAAAATGATAAACGAAACAATTATATTTATATATATATTGCGCTTACTATTGCATCCATTTTATCCAATGTCAAAACGTATTATCAAAAAATAATAATTAATATTATTATTTATGTGCAATCTTTCCGCATTTTTTATTATTTTTATTTATTTACTTATCTACATGCTAGATATATATGATTGTGGTTGGACTGTGCCCGTCTCACTAGAAAAATCAAAATTTACAAGCAATTGTACAAATAAAATAATTAACAAGTATTAGACCGAATTAACAGTTACCTACATTACATTACATATACCATATATACATTAGGTGTATATATAAAAATGTAGACATTCAAAATATTATTTTGAAGAAATTTGTGATAATTATCAAAAGTTTTATCAATAAGTTTGAGTGAGTTCACCAATACTAGCTCTAGCATTATGCAGTAGATTTCATATAATATGTCGTATTCACTTAAGTTTTTTTTGTACCTGTCCATATTATTTCATTTCTTTAAGTTGACTATATTTTTTATGCTTTTAACACTTAATTAATAATAATAATACCAATTTAAGATAGCTCTAGGTGTATATACGTATATAGCATGTACAATTTTACTAATATTTCATTTACAATACATGGTGCATTAATTAAAGCAATATAAGAAGGAATTTCCACATTGAAATAAAGATTGTACGGTAACCCTGGCCGCGCGACGACCTTAACTGGCCACGTAACGGCCACTGTCGGCTGCGAAGCGGTCACAATAACGCCCACAAGGCCTAGCAGTAAGCAATTACGATTGCTTTTCTGTTAGTTATTCTTTATATGTGGAATACTAAAAATTAAAATTGAACATTATGAATAAAATGTCATTCAACCAAACATTCGCGATCAATAAAGATGTAAACATAAATGCGTACACGTAAAAACACCACTTTAAAAAAATTTAAATACGTGAAAAAAGCCTTTGAAAATATTTGACAAGACCTCTTATGTAATCCGAACGCACAAACTGAAAGACGTCACGTATCCGGAGAGTGTACAGAACTAGAAATATAATCCGACCCGGGCCGCGGGCCGCGCGCTGAGAGGCCCCGCCGAGCAGGGAATACCAAACGAAAAATAAGGTGCGCCCAATTTAGTAGAGGGATGATGCGAATGGAATTTGTCCTCTTCACTTTTAATCGAGAGACAGTTGCTTTCAACCAAAACGATTATTACACAGCGGCATATGAATTCAGTAGTGTGTCACTTCTCCCTCGACGTCACACAATGTCACATCTCTCGCGGCCGGCTTCCAGACCAGTCCACCAATCAACAGACGCTTCACAGTCTTACTGTGTTTATTTACCTGTAATTGTGCAACTATCTTTATTAAACGAGTGCATATATCTTAAATAAACGACATCAACAGTAAATTATTTATTATTTATTTCACCTGCTCTAGCTACAGCCACATCTACACACACACACACACTCTCTCTCTCCGTGACATCTACCTCATCTGAACATAGTGGACAGCCGGGGGATATAGGGCCCTGACTCGTTATAATCACATACAACGCGACATTTTGACATAATCCACATTTTCTTTCACAATAACATAATTGCTATAACATACCGCCAACACACCAGTATACGGTAGACTGGTGACGCATATATTAACAGCCCCTATATGCTTAATTAAACTTTTTCAAAATTTACTTTGAAATAAACTTGAGTCAGAATCGTTGAGTAGAAACATGGATGTGGGCGGCTGCACAGCAAGCGCTGGAAGACGAACTTTTTACAAGTATCACGAAAACAGACGCAAGTCAGTGTGCGCACACGCACGCACACACGGAGATAAAACTTTCATCATATCAGATATTCTTTTATCCGCCTTTGCACCGCGAAACTAATAAAAACTCCAGAAAGAGAAATGCGAGATTAGCAGGGCCGGCGCTCGGTTTCTCGGAGAGGGCGAGTAATCCCGGATTATATACGGGATACGGGAGTATAATAGGAACGCTTATACAGGGGATTTGTTAAACGGGACCATCTTAAGTTTAATCACTGCTTTGGGAATTTCGAACACATTTTGCATTGAATAAAGTCGCCCGCTCGGCGGCTAGTCAGATCGCTCAGATTTAGGCCGATTTGAATTTGAAAGCCACGAGCAACCCGGCTACTCGAAATTACAATAAAAGTATTATGGGCCGTGTACACGACGATGAGATTGAGATTTATATGAGATTTTCGAGCCGAGGCAATCTTCGAGATTGGGATTATGCTCACGAAGGTCAGAAATGCGCGACGAATTTAGCTCGGCGGTAACAAATTATATAACAATCGACAAATTCGTATTTTTACAACCCCCCCGAAAGGTGAGCTACGAAATTGTAAAAAGTAATCTGAATTAATCTTGAATTTTAATGTGAATTTGAATCTCTATAGCAAGAGTTACAATGGAATAAAAGCTTTAATTTAATATCTTCTATTTGTCTGACTTTTCAAAATAAAAATACTTGTAGGTAACTATGATTCTATGGTTAAGTTTGGGTGTACACGTCGAATCTCACTCACAAGTCGAATGACGTGTACGCGGGTTTGAGTTTTTGTCTCTTTATACCAATCACAAGCTGATGTTGTCATGTTCCAGATCGAACACTCGACACGTGCACGTGATGTACACGTATTGAGTTGATGATATTGAGATTATTTTCATCGTGTCTCGTATGATTAGAGGCCTTTTGAACTAGGTATAATTAAAAATATTTCGCTTTGCAAAGATCTGTGTCGAATTTCTAACTATTAATGTATTTTGATTTGGTGGATCCTACGAAATATTTAAAATAAATTGTAACCTTGAGTGGTGTCAAAATGATCACTGCACAGCACAAAGGTAATGATTGTAGGAAGGCAATAGAAGAAGTGCATCTTCAGTATCCATCCTGTTTAAATACCTCGGAGTTGAATTCTCTGACGATGAGAGACAGGAATAAAAAAATAGAAATATTAGGACTGCTGGTGTTGTTTTTCATTCCCTTTATAGTGCGGTGATGAAGGGATCAAAGTGCCAAGACTAACTGTACAGGCTATATATATGGTCACCAAATATGGTCGAGATCGAATCTTAGAGTTACAGGAATTACATTAATGAACCGAATGTGAAGTGTCGCGGTAATCAAGGAGCTCCTCTTCTGTATATAGAAAGATCCTCAATCGAGGTAGCTTGGCCAAGCCAGAGGAATGATTACCGAGATACATCTTCTTGGAAACTCTGCAAGAAAGCCAAGACTAAGCTATAATAAGATAATAAGCAAAATACATTTTATGTAGAAATATTGAAAACAGTGTGAGCTAGGGGAAGATGAAAATGCCTTTTCGACCTTCTTAGAATAATGGGATGAAAATAATGAATAGGCTTATCTGGTGCCACCTAGCTTCTAAATAAATTACTATATCTGACAAATTTAGGTGACAAGTTTCAGGTGTCGGAACACAATTAACTGAATAAGTAATTAGCTTCATTAAATGATGTATTATCTCGCGTGTGTTATCGGTGCACCTACGGAAAAAGCTGCAAAATAACGGAGAGCTCCAGTCGTCTCGGACCACCCTCGCCATTGGACCGAGCTTTCCATTATTCCAAGAGTGCGTGCGGGTGGTACAGTGCCATACCACCTACACCTTAAACAATCCCACGCACAGTGCCGTAGCCGACCCGATAAACCGTGGCAGACGTCCCGTAACGAGGGACCGCCGAAGAAATAAGTTACTAACGGTAATTCGGCAGTGCCAGCTTTTAATTGATGAACTATTTTTCTATCTTCGAGATCATGTTTTTTTGTTACTTCGACGATATTCTCACCTGGACTCCAGATTTTAACTCATGTATATATATACACACTTTAGAGATTGTAACTTAACTTAACTATCAAATTTAGTAAGTCAAATTTCCGCAATTTCATTGACCGTGAGGACCCTGTACCGACCCGGAAAAAATGAAAATAATGATAAATTTCTCGCCAATTGCTTCCCCATTGTGTAAACAACTATTCTTTATTTTCGTTAAAACAGGCAATGGCGACTGCTCCAGTCTAGAGCCACCTGACCATGGTGCACCACACGCACTCACTTGTGATGCAACCAGTCACAGAATTGATGATTTTCCCTCTCAGACTATGCCCGATTCGATCTAGCATGTATGTATATTTTTTTATTTAGTTGTAAATATGTTCTTACGTCTAGTATACAATACTTTATAAAACATAAGCAAAAATAAATGACATCGAATATCACTTAGCATTAAAGAGATTACAAAAACACATGAAATGATCAGTTTTTAGACTAAGATACTACATATTCTGCGCTTAACCTACAAAAGTAGCGAGACTAGTTGCTTCCTTCACATTTGTTGGCAGTTCATTGAACAATTTGAAACCTTCATAGTATTAACTATTTTGTATTCCTGCCAGATTTGTTTGTGGAAGTCTAAAATCCCAACGACTTCTCGTAAGAGAAGTGTGGACCTCAAAATTATATTTTATATTTTATTCATGTATTATGACAATAACCGATGATCAATTTTATACATCAATATTAGAATATTTTGTATATTTTTTTAGTTAGCCGTCATCAATTTTAGTTGTTTTAGCATATATCTTATTCTTGTATATCTATTACATTTTACAATAATCCTCAACGCTCTATTTTGAATTATTAGAATATTTTTCTTCTCAGCTATATCTCCCAAAAATAGTTGAACAATAACTCATATGCGGAGTGACAATGCAATATAAACTAATTATTGTTTTTTTAGGTTAGGCTTCTTTCTTATTCTGCATCTTATAGCATATTTCAAGCGAATAGTTTTCTCCACCACCAAAAGAGAATTAATTACTAGCTATTGCAGATTCGGTACATCACTTCCGTAGCTATCTTGGCGGTCTTCATTATACCATACAAAGCGATCGCGGTTGTTTAAAATATGTTCGGTAGTGGTTCAAACAGGCGTAATCATACAGCGTTACATCGTTCATAACACAATTATTATAGATGGTGAAAATCTGAAGGAAGTGACTAAAATTAAATATTTGGGAGTTATAATAGATTCTATGTTGAATCATTCACAAAATGCAAGACACGCGCAGAGGACCAATAATGAAATAAAGTGTACATATAGGAGAAGGGTTTAGAACATTAGTTGCGGAGCGAGGGATATTCTTTGTAGAAACATAAATCCGATAGTTTATGACACATTAATGCAACAGCAAAATTATGAACTCTTCGAAAATTAAATGTTTGTTTAAACAAGATATCTTTTTTACATTAATGCATATTATATTGTCTTCGTTTAAATTTTCATTCCAATCGAGTTATATAGTATTGGAGCTATTTGGTTGCCAAAGTGGTACCAAAATGATCACGTGATGAGTACCAATGAATAAATTCATTCATTGGTACTGAGTCTTGTGAAATAGTACACAACTTTGTTATTATTCCTCACATCAACTACTGCTGCAGAGTTTTATTTTAGGTTAATAAAAATATGCAACAATTATCAGCACTGCAAAATAAATCTTTGAGAATAATATTGAGAAAAAATAGATATACTCGAATCAGTACAATAATGAAAGACGTTAATATGATTAAACTGAAAATATATTATATAAATTTATAAGAAAAATTGGGGCATGTCAACATGATCACGTACATCATACAAGAGGAAGAGATAGACTGAAACTGCCATTCAGGAAGAAGGCTAAATCTCATATGTACATTTCGATTAAGATTTTCTATGAAATGCCGGACGATATAAGAAGGGAGGAAAAACTACATAGATGTAAAATTAAAATTGTAATATGTACATGATTCAAACATTAACATAATTAACGTAATAAACGACAAAGTCCAATTTGCAAATATTAAAAATAGTCAATATTAACATTTTTATATTACTAATTATTGTGAAGTTGTAATTATTCAGAACACAGGCCTGTGATATTTTAAATACTAATTAAACATATATCTTTAAATTTAATACATTTAATTAGTAGTTAGCGTTTTGATATTGTTTATATAGTTATGTATGCACAATATTAAGAAAAAATAAATAATTTTAAAGTTCAACTCATTATTTTGTAGACATGGAAGACTATTTCAGTGGTTTTAAAGATTTTATTCTTGCACGAAGGAACTGTGGAAGGAAAAGCGAGGCGAGCGGTAACCATTAAGCCAATTCAAGGTCGGAAGCTAGTTCGGAGTCATCTCGCATATTCATTACCAATCGGTTTCGTGTACTTCGGCCTGAAAAATGAAAAGTGTGTCACCGAAAATGTTTCGACAACAATAAATAAATATTAAATATGAACACCCTTGCGCCGGGCTGGCTGAAGGGGGTGAAGAGGGTGAGCATGTTACGTTACATTTATATTAAAAGAAAAGCTATTTCTCAAGACACATAAGATGAGATTTTGGGATCAATTCTCTAGGAGGCTTTAGCGCAGATAAGAAGGGCGTGATGTATTGGATATCGTGTTTTCTACCCTTAATTATTTTCTTCTTTATATTGTTGGGGATGTTTGGGGTTGTTCAACTTCCGCCCTTTGGAAACTTTCATATTAATGTGGATACACTCGTCAACTTTGTGATGAGACTACGATAACTACATCATCTTATTCATGCCTTTGACATGATACGATACAAAGTATTGGTCGAGAAGATACGATTATTTTATGTACATTTATATTAATTAACGGATTCAACTAACAAAATCTACCATCAGCATTATTGTTTTCTATTCACTGTTAGATGAAGGACTCCCCAGGTGTCTCCTACATTTCTCTATCGATTCTTATTCGTTACAACGTATTACCGCAGAATTTGATCATTTCTGCCAGTCCAGTTGGATTTAAGGAGACCTGTAAGTGTCTTGATATCATTCGGATATCACTGGGTGACTGCATTCGTTCAACGATTTTTATTTTTATTTGTAACTATATAATACTATGTAAAAATCTGTTTGGACTGTGCCCGTCTCACTAGAGAAATTCTGTGTCGAGACGGGCATAGTTTACAAGCAATTGTTCAATTAATTAGAATTACAAGTAGATAGAATTACATTTATTACTATATAAAAGGCGTATATGAAGAACAATTTTAAAATGGACTTAATTTTTGGATAACTTTGTAGCAATAATTAATATAGGTATGAGTCAATATGTTTGGGTGAGTGCACCAATACTGGCTCTACCCATATTACGAATCCAAGTTTTAATATATAGTTTCATGTTCTTGGGACAATTCAATTGATTTAAGTCTTTTAGGATTCTATTAAATAGTTTAGGTCCAAAATATTTGTAGTTTCTTTGACCAAATGTAGTATGTGCTCTTGAGGTTTGTAGGTTATTTGTATTTGTCCGTGTGGAAATTATGTTTTGAGTTGTTTTAACATGTGTCTGTTTGTATTTATATGTGTATTTGAGAGTAGTATTAGCGTATATTTTTCTAATATAAAAGACATCGTATTTATCAAAAATTGGGGATTTGAGGATAACTTTTAATATAATTTTTTGAGCTTGAGATTGATTGATTTTTGATATTGTCTGCCCCCGAGCGATGTGGCCTACCCATTACTATCTCATAACCTGCTATATAGGTACTCCTCAGCCACACTCGAACTCGACTAATAAACATAGCAGACGTCATTAACTATATTATATTTTAAATATATTAATTATAAAATATACATATAAAATCAATTTTATCGAAAAATATTGTTGTTGCGCCACCGGGATTCGAACCTGGATCTCTTTCCTAACCGGGGAAGGTGCTTTATCCAACTATGCTACAGCAACATTATTTTTAGCGACAATTTTCGACCCTATATGTTACCTATTTGATATTAATACATTTAATCGTTCTATCATTTGATAGAGCCATCTACCTTATTTTTACAGAATCTCAAATACCTTTGAGTAAACTGATAGCAGACGCCAGAATTATCAATTCATTTTTATTAAATTTTTGGACACATTGATACAACTTTATTATTTAGGAGAACACATTCTTATTGTGAAGTTGTAATTACAACTTCACAATAAGAATGTGTTCTCCTAAATATATTATATTACCTAGTAGCCTTAACGATTTAATATTATAACCTATACAGAAATCGCCAGATTACATCTACATACATAATCATACTTTTGCTAAGTGAGACATGTATTTTTTCGCGTTTGAAGCAACCTCTTTTTTATTACAATGTTTATCAAAAACCTTTAGTAGCTCATAGCACCTGATAGATAGCACCAAGACAAGTCGATATTAAAAGTGGACAAGTTTGTGTTTGTTTGCAACCATGCTTTTCGTGATTCGATTTCAAGGAAATCAATGTCACTAACGTGAGTATTTATATAGTAATTAATGATAATTAAAACAAATTAATATTTTAACTATATCATTTTAATTTAATTTTTTACTATAATTTGACATATTATAAACTGTTTTTTTTAACTTTCCATTATTAACTAGCTTATTTAGCATCTTTTTAGTATAAAAAGTATTTATAAGGTATAAATAAATCAGTAAAAAAATGACCCAATTTTTCCCAGGTCAAAGTTACCTAAAACCCTTTTCCAGCACCCGCCACCCTCATCTCGATATCACCACCCGCATACATTCGCGAAAGTAATTCCTAGTACGTTACGAAAAAGGTACACAACATTTTCGTCTGTGATTCTGCATGACAGTTGCAAATTGAATAAGTTTTTTTCTGATAAATAATTCATACGTTTTGGGGGATTACAAGAATGTGACAGGGATGATCCCGCAAATGTGAAAATTCACCAAAGTAATATTACTTATTACCCGTCATGTGACGAGACCTCTTATAGTGATAGACAAATAACAAAAGACAAATATGAAAGTGTTTGCCGAACACGTACTTTCTAGAAAACAACTTTTTGATTTTCATTATTAAATTCATGGGTTTTGTAAGATCGGGATAGTTAGTGGGATTTTATATTCTCGTTTATAGTGTGGTGGTAAAGTTAAGCGTCAAGAACAAACTGTTTTTAAAGCTACGTCGAGGTTGACTTTAGCATATTGTAACCAAATATTTATTATACAAGTAGCAATATTATGAACAACCTGCGTTATACAGATGATACGGTATTGTATTATATCAAGTAATATTGAGGATCTACAACATCTGCTGAACCCAGTAGTGAAATACACGTGAAACTTTTAGTTTAGAACTTAATACGACTGAAACGGAACATATGCTCATTAACAACCAGAACGTAGCTGGCTGAAAAGGTATTTCTATTACTGGAACGAAATTGGAGATGATACAAAATTTTACATACCTAGGTTGTAATATAAATGAATGATAAGATATCAAGATTCTGTTGAAATAAAGTATCAAGTTCGTGCAACCTTTATCCGCATGAAAAAGATGTTCTGTAGTCATGCTCTCAATCTTAGATTACAAATGCGAATGGTCAGATGCTATGTGTCCTCGGACACTGGACACTGACCCAAGAAATGATAAGGTAACGTTACGAATGAAGAATTTATAGTTCCGATAAACAAAGAAAAATAAGTATTTGAAAACAATAAAAATTCTAAAACTTCAATATCTCAGACATGTGATGAAACATCCGAAGACAATAATAATGCGCGGCTCTGGAAGAAGTAGAACATCATGGCTGAAGAGCCTGAGGCAATGGTTTGGCTAGTCTACTGTAGAACTTTTCCGGGCCGCAGTAAGCAAAGTGATGATAGTCAACATGACATGGCACAAGAAGAAGAAGAAAAAGAAGAAATATTTATTTATTAATTCTTAATTTAGTGCATACATATCATTCTCTAATATAAACAATATCAATATGAATAAATAATTCATTAATCTTAAACATAAAATATACGTCAATTTCCACATTTTTCAACACCACAATAATTTTAATCAGGTACATAATATATTTATTACAAAAAAAATTAATTATGAAATCGATTTCCAAAAATTTAATTTTCAAAACATAATAACAATTATTATTATTTTATTAAGGAGAACACTTCTTATTGTGAAGTTGTAATTATTCAGAACAGGCGGTCTGTGATATTTTTAATACAAGTTAAACGTATTAATTAAAAAGATATACATATGGTCTGTAAATCTTGTAGATCGGAATTCACTTCTAAAATACAATTGATTTTTATTTTTGAAAATTTGGATTATTAATTTTTTTTTATACATGTTTATTATTTTAGGTACTTTGAAATCTGTGAAGAGTTGTATACTTGGATAGTCTTTTTTTATTTTTAGAATAATTTTCTGATCATTTTTTGAGTGATTTCTAATTGTGACATTGATGTTTTATATGCTCCTCCCTATCCAATAATACCGTATTGTATATTTTATTACGCGAATATATTATTTTCAGATTTGTAAGTGATAATATGTTTCTGAGTCTTAAAAATATGTAGGCAG
The DNA here is from genome assembly GCA_031772225.1 of Eubasilissa splendida. NCBI lineage: Eukaryota > Metazoa > Arthropoda > Insecta > Trichoptera > Phryganeidae > Eubasilissa > Eubasilissa splendida. The sequence goes on from CM062870.1 coordinate 14,380,980, forward strand.
TTTTCCTTATTTTGTTTTTAAGATTAGTAATATGTTTTTTCCATTTGAGATTGTTATCAATTATGATATTTTTCAATCTATAACTAGTTTCAAATACGTCCTGATGAAACTTGAGATAAGCGAAACGTATAATAATTTTCGTAGTTTCATACAAAATGATTGTTATTTTATTTAATATAAAATATATTTTCTGCTTAAAGGTCATCATATCTATTTTTTCTGAGTATTATTCTCAAAGATTTATTTTGCAACACTGACAATTGTTGCATTTCTTCTTCACTAGCCCAATACAAAATGCTGCTGCAGCAGTTGATGTGAGGAATAATAACAGAGGTGTATACTATTTTACAAGACTCAGTACTAATGAATCTTTCGATTCTTCCCAGAAGAGAGAATTTATTTTTCAGTAATCTTTCAGTCACGTGTCTTGTATTTTGTTAAAAGCTACATTTTTAATCTATATTATGTTATTTTAATCTATTATGACTCCAAAATATTTTATTTCAAACACTTCTTTCAGATTTTCACCATCTATGATAATTGCTGGTGTGATTAGTATTCTTTTATTTCCAATGTCCATGAATTTAGTTTCACATGTTTTAAAATAAGAGGCATTCTAACAATTTAACAAAACTTGTATTTATATTAATATTAATTTATAGTGAAGGACAGCTGAATAATTTTAAATATGAATTAAATATACTAATTATAAAGATATACATATAAAATCAATTTTATATGGAACGATTAAATGTATTAATATCAAAAAGGTAACATATAGGTTCAAAAATTTGTCGCTAAATATATCGTCACTGTAGCATAGTTGGATAATGCACCTCCCCCGGTTTGGACAAAGATCCAGGTTCGAATCTCGGTGGCGCAACAACAAAATTTTTCGATAAAATTGATTTTATATGTATATCTAATATATTTAATTAATATTTAAAATATCACAAACCTATGTTCTGAATAATTACAACTTCACAATAAGAATGTGTTCTCCTAATGAATATTTCTATTTACACGAGATGAAAAGAGACAAAATTATTCATTGAAATTCTGAGGATTCACTAAGTAACAATTCTGTTTCAATACTAATGACGTATGTATAAAAGGACATTTATTTTTATTTTTTTTAAATTGTCAAACGTTTTCAATTCTGTAATCCAAGACGAGGATGTTTTTACATAAAATAAAACATCTGTCACGCGTGATGGTGTACAGTGTTAGCGACAGTACAAATAAGTAACACAATCGCGAAGTCCGAGAGATCCCCTGCACGTACCGAACAGGCTATTATCCTCGAGTATTTAACGCGGGAGGTGCCTTGTAGGACCTGAACAATCATGGCCCGGTGGTAGGGATAGGGGTAGGGGCGGTCTCTCCCCTGCACCCTGAATAATTAACAGCAAACCTGCTGCGGGATACACAACTTTAAGTTTACGACCGCCTCCCTCCTCCCTCCTTGCGCCTGCTGCTCCACTCCAGGTCCTGGCTTATTTGTCAAGAATAGAAAATGTCGAATTCTGGCAATTTTTACTACTTTAAAATAGGGATGTATAATATATCCGTTTTCTTTCGAGGCTAGAGACAATAGAGTAGTTATATCTGTATTTTATTTTAATAAATGAGATTATCAACAGGTCCCTTAAAGGGTTACGGCTACTTGTCATGGGCAAAATTCGAGAATTAACTTAAATAAATGCATATTTTAATCCAAAACAAAAAATGATTTTATAATATAAACCAGTATTGAATTTAATATTAAATATAAATTATTTTAATACATATTTAAAAATGGGCGAGATAGAGCAAATCTCCGAAAACTTTTTTTTTTGGAGTAATTACTTGAGAACGCCTTATCTAAAACATACGAAAATAATACTTCTGTTGGAAGATGTCAACATCTGATGAATGATCAAAGGGTTATTCGAAATTTCATCACTTTCAATATTCACGTTTTAATAATTGTACGATCATTTCGGCTGTCTAGACTCTAGACCATTAGCAACAGACAAAATATAGTACAGTGTGTTGAGCTTATAAATAAATTTGTTACTATGTTAGGTATTACATATAATTAACAATACAAGATTCCCTTAGAGCTAAAATTGACAATGTTATAAATTCCAATCTTTAGTTACATATCATTATTATCAGACATTAATGTTGGGAAAACAACATTTTATATATTTAAGTGTCATTAGCAGAAAATATCTTAACATTATTTATCATACCTACATCTAATACAAATTTAAGTGAAGACAAATAATATTATATGTTTTTATTGTATACATAGACATCAACCTACTTACGTAAAAATAAATACCGTCTGCATTAAAAAAAAAAAATCTGATTTACCACACGATGTGTGGTTCGACGGTTAAAATTAAATATATAACCAAAAAAATCGTATTTGATTTATTGTTTTGATTGATGAGTTCTACAAAATGAATATTGTCAGTATTCAAAAAAAATAGAAGAATATGAAAGAATTTTTTTCCCGCATTATGGGGAGCTTTTCTTTAAAGCGGAGCTCCTGAAGAATGAAGACATTCGTTCGTTTCTCAACATCCAAAATAAATGTAAACTAAACATAAAATATAATTAAGATCAAGCCGATGATTAAATCTTAACTTACCATCATGATAGTATAGAACGCCATACTTTTCTGTTATGGTACAGGTATGGCTTTAAACAGGGCCGTTGTTCACCGATATTTGGTTTATATGATCAATCCATTCATTTCGCGAACGTCCTCTACATTTCTCTAATGTTCTTCTTCTTGCTTCCTACATATGAGTTATGATGTATAGTGGCCTCAATCAGACCACCACAAATCTGGTTTATCTCTCTCCAGCCAGATGCAACGCATTCATCCACCGCCATAGCTCTCTTCCAGGTCTTTTTTATCCTACGTTAGTCTGATTGTCATGTACGATGCATTTGAATGCATAATATGACCGAAAAATTGGAAGAATATTTTATTTACTAGCGTAGATAGATCTCGCCATAGCGTATTTGTATCAGGATCGAGACTTTATTGCGTCGTGCTGTCCACTGGATACGTAACATCTGTGGAGGTATCATCATCACAGCCCGGCGAAGATGAACACACCGTACCGGTGCACAAAACAAAACTCCCATCAGCCGTAAAGATACTGAGTACCGACGGCACGCAACAATACCGACGGGCCAGCGGAAAAAACTTCGTTCTTTCTTTCGCTACCTTCCAACCGACAGCTTCAGATACCGCCTCTGATAACAATTCGCACAGTAAATTCATTGTACGTGTCAATTTTCGCTTTTGTAATGTTTGACTACAATAAACTCAGTACAAAGAGTATGTGATTACTTTCTCATAACGTGCAGCCTGCCACACTCGCATATACAGAATGCACTCCGCAACTATCAAACAGACACGAGAGTGGTGAATGAAATATTGGGGCATCCACTCATCCGCGTCATCTCATGACTGATGATCGCGATCCATGAAATCTCACCCTCTTAACTATGCTATGACCGTCACCAGAAAAGTGTATGTTGCCTTTTCAACTGAGTCAGTCCAACGGGTGAGGGATCTTCCTATTCCTCTTCGTTCGATGTGCCCCCCCATAACAAACTTCTCCGAGCTATCTTCTCTTCTCGCAAGATGACTCGCCTCAGGCTGCAGGTTGAGAGTCTATCCTCGATGTTTAATTCCGGCAGAATGGAGACATTCGTGCGTCTCGCCGTTCAACATGCGTCTCCAGCACCGCATCTCAAAGGCATCAATGATGATGTCCATGATTCCACACCATCTACTACTATCATATTAATCACATAATTTACAACTTAACCTTCAAAATTGTATCTATGTTACACACTTTCATCCAACTATCCTTAACTCCATAACCAATATTCGATTCATCAATCATCGATCCCCAGACATCTGCATCTTTCTCCAGCAGCGAATGTCAAAGATGTCTGTCTACTTTCCACTGTTGCTATTGCGTAGTTGCTACTATTCAAGCACCTTTAATGATTACGTTGACTCGTTAGGGTCACCAATAGGGACTATTTGTGCCAAAAGGATGTGTACGGTGAGAATCGAGACCCTACACCTCCTCTCTTCTCCCTTATGTATATGAAAAGTTACTAATATAGAGGGTGACATCTATATGAGCGGTTATAACGAGCGTATTTTGAATGAAACAATACTTACGACAGTTGGGTTAACATTATAAAATGTATAAGATTAACGTTGTTTTAAATACTAATTTAATGTATTAATTATAAATATATACATATAAAATTAATTTTGACGAAAAATATTGTTGTATATGTATATATTTATAATTAATACATTAAATTAGTATTTAAAACATCACAGACCTATGTTCTGAATGATTACAACTTCACAATAAGAATGTGTTCTTCTTAATATAAACGTTGTTCACTGAAGGCGGCGCCGAGCTGCGTGCGAGATGTGTCCGAGGAGTTGATGGCTAGTACCAGTCAGACTGTATGGCTGTTAAATGATTTCTTTATGCAGATCTATGAGGCGCGAGCAAGGCCACATATTGTGAATCAAAATCTTTTTTAGCCTGTCATATTGAATTTATGAACAACCCTAGATAGAGCTCGCCTCGGAGGTTGTAATTCATTATGAACAGGTTAAATAAATAAATGATTTGAAAGTACGAAAAATATATAATTACAAAGTTTATTTTGTATTTATTTCACTTTGACAATAAATACGACAGCTCGCTTACAATGAAGAATAACAATGAAGCAAATTTGAAACGACAAGAGAAGAAAATTAAAGCGTTCTACCTAAACATAATTAATGTAATTTTATGTGGAATTAATGGTAGGGGTGGATTCTGAACGGAGGATGGGGTGGGAGAAATGACAGTCGAGAGCCTGAGCTGTACTACGGTGCAAATTTGAGAGTTACCAAAAACAGGATAATTCTTTACACGTTTATGGCGTAATAAACGGTTTCATGATTTAATTTTTTAAATAGTTATAGACCTATTCTATCACCAATGAATTATCTGTAAGCTGAATAAGTTATTCGATAGTTAAATCACCTCAAAAGTGATATTCCACCGTGTCCAAAGCCTCCAGTAATTACGCCTGACTGCGTAGACTCTCAATAAGAGATAAATTAAAAAACTTAAAAGTACCGCTTGTGCTATAGAATAAATGAAGATCGAATCCCCGACATAACCAGACGAGATATTAGACTTAGATTAGTTGCAGGGTTGAATACAAGGGTATATTTTGAAGGCGTCTATTTTTCGCCTATCGTTACAATGCATTGTCCAAATTTGCTTGAAAACAAAAGCGTGACCCAACGTAATTTTATATGTGTCAAATAATTTTCGTGCAATACAAATTAATTGGTATACATAAAAAATTATATCTATAGAAAAAAAATATTGTTGCTAACGGGATTTAAACATGGACCTCTTCCTGTCCGGAGAAGCGCGTTCACCATTTCTCTATAGCAATCGAATACATTTTCAACAAATTATGAACTTAACTTCTATTATTCAATTTTTAAAAAGCAATTAACTTTGCATTGAGATGAATTTCAAATACCATTGAGTAAAACCAACTAGGAGACTCCGAAATTAATTAGAACGCAGTTCTGTGGTATTTTAATACAAATTGTTTGAATAATTGTATCTAAACGCAAGACAAAAATAGAAATAAAACAAAATGAAATTATTATTACAGATTAATATTAATAAATGGGCGCAATTAAGCACGTGAAACGAAATTAATTAGAAATATACTAATAAGTAACATTTATATAATGTTATAGGATATTTTTAGTTAGATATAGTTATAGCTCGGGTGTTCTGTGTAAAGCTTAACAATACAAATAATCAACAAATATTCATTAAACTTTGTTAACATCGCTTATCTTCGGTGGAAACTTACAGCGGAATTTTAACATTAAAATCTCCATCAATATATGACCATATTTTTAATGTATCTTATTATAGGTCAGAATAAATGATTCTAACCTATTTTGTACCATTATTTTTTTTATTAGCATAAAATAATACGTTTTATTAATTATTTTACTAGACGTGGTCTGTTCTAAAACAATTACATATACAGTTTTTATATTTGTAGTTGTATATTGTTAATTTACAATCAGAAGTTATAAAAAAGATGTTTGTCTATAATATAGTTGGAGACAAAATGTGTAGGTAGTTTAGGTTAGCACAAATGACAAATTAGTTTCATTTTGCTTTCTACTCACATCAAACAATAACTTTGTTATTTTTAGTTTAAAATCGTATATTACTTTAGATCCTTAAAGGTCTAGTGGCAATTTATTAAATATACACAATACAAGAAAGTTTGGTGTTCATTTTTGATATAAAAAAGCATCCTAAAGTTTCGCTCCTAGCTTCCTTTGTATCATTAAACTGTTAATAATCTGTATACTATAAAATAAAAAATACTTTTATTATAATATTTTGATTGGAATCGTTTTCATCACTATTGGCTCTTCAAACCCTAATGAGTCTTGGTCTCTTCAATAATTTTCCTCCCTTCGTCCCCTTTACGAGCCATTTCTCTTCAGTGCTGGATTTTTATGATAGATACGTCGTTGAACACATAGCTTTGACCTTCCATAACTTTTGTGAACAATGACTTCGATAACTGGTGTTCCGTCGACCTCTGTAAAGGCCCAGCCATCGAAGTCTTCTTATTTTAATAAACCATGTAACACTTATCTCATTTATTTATTTGAAACTATATAACAGATATGTATATATAATATGTTTGGACTGTACCCGTCTCACTAGAAAATTCTGTGTTGAGAGTGGCTTAGTTTACATTGTGCAATAAATTAGTTTACAAGTATCAGACCGAAATTAACATTTACCTTTTATACATACTTCTTATATATCATACATAAGGTGTATGTATAAAAAATAATTACAAGTGGACTTTCAATATATTATTTTAGGAAATTTGTGACAATAGTTATTAATTTGTTTGAGTGAATGCACCAATACTAGCTCTACCCATATTACGAATCAGAGTTTTTATTTTCAGTTTCATGTTACCGGGACAAATCAATTGAGTTAAATCTTTCAGCATCCTATTAAATAGTTGAGGTCAAAAATATTTGTAGTTCCTTTGGCCATATGTTGTGTGTGCTCTTGGGGCTTGTAGGTTATGTTTATTTGTTCATGTGGTAATTATATTTTGCATTGCTTTAAATGTATCTGCTTGTGTTTATATATGTAATTAAGAGTATTTGTCTTATATAAAAGACATCGAATTTATTAAAAATTTCATTAGTGCTCGCTGTGATTGGGATTTCGATATGTAATAGCATAGTCGCTCCTCTCCAAGAAATTATATCATGCTCTATGACTGATTGACAGATTGCGTAGTATGTCATTTTTAGTAGTTTTATGTTAAGGAAATTTCTAAAATTTTATTTGTAATGAGTTATGTATGATGACTTCATTTGAGATAATCATCAATTATAATTCATAAGTATTTGATTTGGTTAGGTTAGGTTATGTTAGTACATTCTGACATGTATTGTAATATGAGTTGGAACAATTGTATATTTTTAATTTAATATAGCTCATTTATAAACATTTATATTTAATAATAAAAATGTAAGTAGTCTCAGTTATGCGGGATTTGTACATTTATTATTACAATGAAATTTGCAACAAGGCGATGAAATCCGTAGGATTTGTGTTAAGGACAGCTAAAAACTTTAACTCGTTCCGCTCTCTAACAACATTAACATATGTAAGAAGTACGCTGGAATATAACTCCACTCTGCGGTCTCCCTTCTATGGCTCACATAATATAAAAATCTAAAAAGTTAAACATAAATTTCTAAGATCTATCAATTTTAAATTGCAAATTCCAGTAGAAAATATTAGTTAATGAGAGGTAATGAGTATATTTCGTTTGAAAAAATTAGCCTGGAGAAGAGATGTGAGCGATATAGTATTTCTACACAAAATTATCAACAGCATGTTGGTCCTGAATCAATTGCACCAACTCGAACGAGACAACATGAAGTGTTCCTTGTTGGTTGTTGGAGACCCATAGAAATAACTATGCCGTAAAAATTGGCTCGGTAACAAGTTAAATTTTGTTGATATTTTTCGTTGCAGGAGCATACGTGAATTAAAGAAATATTTGTACTTGGAATATCCCTACTTAGTTTTAAAAATATATACTGGCCAAAGCCCGCAAGGAGGGCGTTGATTATAATGAAATAAAATTTGTAAACACCGATATACAGTGTTGTTGCAGGAACAGTCTAAATTTTATATTCCACACGAGAGAATGGACATTTGTTGGGTGCAGCAGCTAACCACCACATGTTGGTCTTCTGCCAATTTACAACAAAATCCATATTTTTGCGGATTTTTCAAAATTTATTGACGTAATTTCAAAAGTTACCTTTCAAATAAGGAAATACAAAGGTTTTTTTTTATCATTATTTTCGGTTGCGATATATATTGCACGAGAACCCATTAATCGTAATTTCTGTAAATTGGGATTACATATAATAAATAATTTAAATGTAATCTTGCACGTCATATATCATTTATCCCATCTCGTGAGATATCGTAACGGTTTGCCGTAACATTGCCGACGAGCTAATTTTTTTAACAGGTGAGCCAGCAGGCATACACGCGTCCCCGCAAGTCTCCGGAGGGGCAGGCAGATGAATAATTCCGTCGCAGAGACAACGACTAACGTCAGGAACTCGAGGGGGTTAGGGGGTGGGTTTATGGCCTTCTCAGACACGGAACTCCCGGGTAATAATACCATCCCCACTGAGGGGGATAATTATTATTGTATCGCTCTAAAGCTGACCGAACTCGGAGCTAACATATTTACATTTTATATGGCTCATAATTTATCTATAACTAGAAATAGCCCGGCAATAATTACAGAGAAACATAGGCTCAAATATCATAAAACATCCAGATATTTCAGATGTCACATTTGAGGCAAAATTGCTAGCAGAGCTCCCAAAACAATACTTTGGGAAGTCAATAGTCCAACTAATAATGATCGCCAACACGGTCTCTTGTTCAGGTAACCATCATGATACAGTTCCGAATTCGTGTCCCGGTAGTAACAATATATTTTTCGACAGATATTTTTTTTCTGTGTGAGAACTTTTCTAAATGCTTCACTAAAATTATTTTAATTTTAAAATGACTGCTCTAAAATGACATAATCAACAAATAAAAATATTATCTACACAATAAACACTAAATAACGTTGGTTACACTACAGGAACGCAGAAACACTCTCTAGAAAAGTGGCGCTGGCGACGCACGTTAGTCATTCCGCAGAACCGCAGTCGATAACTCTTGAGAAATTTAAATTGAGCAACAACTGTATAATCGCGTGTTCACAACTACTCGGCCCACATTACAAAACCACCAGGATAACTTGGACCATTAGCAACTCGAGATGGAAGAGCGCGTCACGCACGCGTTGGCGAGATTCAATGGAGGCTTCTAATGCAAAATTGCAAAAATGCGACTGATGAAGTCAAATAGCACTAGGCGGTTAGGAGGTACCCACCCCATCCAGAAGCCACTAGTTGTTACAGTTTGCAATTCAGCAAAGCAAGAGTAATACCAAGAAGAAAAAATATACACCTCAAGATGTAACTTAATACAAATTAGTTATATATTGACGGGTTCAATGCCTCTGAAACGGGTTAAATATAGAGTGTAAAACAAACTTTCAATATTTAATATTTATAAATTCGTAATCGAACTGATGGCCACTCTGGTCTTGACATTATCGCTAAAACAAATTAAATTAAACAATTAGAAATATATACATAAATAATATATTAGGAGAACACATTCTTATTGTGAAATTGTAATTATTCAGAACATAGGTCTGTGATATTTTAAATGGTTGTAGCATAGTTGGATGATGCACCTTCCCCGGTTTGGAAAGAGATCCAGGTTCGAATCCCGATGGCGCAATAACAATATTTTTCGATAAAATTGATTTTATATGTATATCTTTCTAATTAATATATTTAATTCATATTTGAAATAATATGTGAATAGAAAAAAATATTTGGTTGCTATCAGGATTCGAACTTCGACTTTTTTTGCTAAATTTTTAACTAACATGGAATTGCGACCAATCTACCCCCAATGCTGCAATTATTTCAACCTATCGTGATGAAATTGGGGGTGTTGGTATTAAATTAAGTGTATTTTTATTTAAAATATAATTATGCTTCTTTCTCACTAATTGAATGAAGAGATATAAGAAGGTTGTGTATGACTTGACGAATGCTTCGAAATGTATTATCACTCAATATTTATTACAATTTTTTTTAAAGAGAACACAGAATTATTTGTGAAGATTTAATTTTTTACTAAACATAATTCTGTGATATTTAATACAAATCTATACACAGAAAAAACTCAATTTACCGAATAAATATTCTAGCTGCCACAGGGATCTGTTCTTATTTACATTAAAAATACACGAATTATTTTAAAGCCATTATATCACGGTATGGCAAAGGTTAAAAGTTAAAAAACCTGTTCTATGTGGGAAGAGAGAATTGGACTTGCATGCTAGTATGTTCTCGCGATACTATTAATACAAGAAGAAACAAAATTTGTTACATTTTGTCCAATATCTGCTGTGTCTGATTTCATAAGCACCGTCCCGCGTCGTCGCCGCATCGATCCTCAGTTATATTTTAACAGTATGAAGTTCGCCCCGCTACTAGAGCCAACTCTAACAGTCGGAGCAAACACACTTTGCAAACATGCCCACTGCTGTTACAAAGGCTTATGCCCAACTTGTTCGTCTTTGTTGATCGCGGGAAAACATTTGTGCGCCGGTGTGTGTGTGCGTGTGTGTGTGTGTGCCGGTTCACGTTAGGTAATATTGTACGCCGGACCCTTTTGCGCGGATCCAAACTTGCACGACTTGTCGGTTCGCGTGACTTTGTTTTACAAGTTACAACTTGAATGGTTTTATTTGCTGAATAATGAATGTGTTTGAATTGCGGTGCTATGGAAGAATGTCCGACACATCATGGACAGATATCGTTAGCGACAATTCCAAGAACGAGAAATAATGTATATTGATTAGCGTCGTACAATAGAATATTTGGGCATATAATTGGACCTAAATACTACTACGCACTGTGTACGTATGGATGACGTACGACATCCATACGCACTGTGTACGTATGGATAACGTACGGCATCCATACGCACTGTGTACGTATGGATAACGTACGGCATCCATACGCACTGTGTACGTATGGATAACGTACGGCATCCATACGCACTGTGTACGTATGGATGACGTACGGCATCCATACGCACTGTGTACGTATGGATGACGTACGGCATCCATACGCACTGTGTACGTATGGATGACGTACGACATCCCAAATAAGTTATATTTGCGTGACTATTTCACGACAAAAGAAGACAGGGCGGATCGAGGAAAAGATTCAAAGAAACCCTGAAGGCCAATCTGAGTAGATGTGGCATAGATCCTGAACACTGGAAAATCGCGGCCCAGAAAGTACATTGTGTAGGGGAACCTCGCGAACAAAAGAAGGCCGACGCAATTACCGAAAAAATTAGAACGAGGAAAGAAAAGGAGGAAGATCCGTCACTCGGAACCTTCCTGCCCAGCGACTGCCAAAGAAGAAGTACCTAAATATATCTTCCTACAAAGTGAAATAGAAGGCAGACGTTGAATATGTAGAAAAGAACTATCCTGATTCCAAAACAGTTGGAAGTAGACAATGAGCTTGTGGTGACTACGGACATAGGCCGCCATCTACCGACCATAAGCATGCAACTGTATCACTCCAAGGGTACGGTTTGTAGTGTGGCATGACGTCATCTTCATAATCATTATCACTATTAACTCTACAACATCTGGTGGTCCTGTTTAAGAATTTTCTTCTATTTATCTTCATTACCTTAAAAAATAGATGTTCCGGATTCGTAAAACACATCTCTGGCGCGTCTTGCGAATTGGCCGTCACACCTTTTCTCCGTCCAAATTCCCCGATCATTCCTTAATGCTTGTCTTGTTTGTGTAAAATGTGACCTTGACGTCAGCAGACGTCAACGTGACCGATACTTGTTCAATCACGACATCGCAATAGCATTCGCGGTGTGGATTTGTTCAGCTCCAGTGCACCAGCACTATATTTTCTGATATTGTGATTAATCACGCATTGTTGTTTATTTGTGCACCGCGGATGAAGTTGTGATTGAAATTGAATTGGAAGTGGAAATCTGCTCAATATATGTCACTCTATCTTAGATTTGACCTTTCCAAACTCGTGTGCCCTGTTGATCTTGTGATTAGAAATGACTCCGGTAATTATGGTTCAGTCATCCTCTTCACATCGTCCAACTATCGAAGTCTCTCTATTTAAATAAATCTTATCTCAATAAATAAGTGAACACTTCATTATTGTAGCATCTACTTCAAAATTTAATATAAAAATACGCCTCAAAATCTTCCTTTCAAATCATCCACTACACAATTCTTCATAATCAATACCTACTTATAGTACAGATACGAAAATTTATGGTAACTTATAAAGCGAGGACTCAGATTAACACGATTTACACAAGGCTGTTTTTTATATCGCCGAAAAATTCGCGTTACGCGAGACATTTCATAGAAAGGGCCGTATACAATAATTTATTTGAACAACAAGAGGAATACTAGTTTGTAGTTGTTGTGTTGTGTTGTTGCTGCGAGGAATTAGAGCGTAGTCTCAATGACCGAGTTATGAGGATGAGGTGAAGCCGAGAAGTTGGTGAGATGTAAGCCGTGAACAATGAAATATTATTTCCCGTAGAGTTGGCGATAGACAGTTGCAAACTCACGTACGCAGAACAAAAACATAAAAAATATTTCAAACATAAATATTCTTTAATATTTGAAACTATACCATTACAGTTTGATATTTTAATTGATGTACTCCAAAAAAAAGTATCCAACCTCTAGCTTTTTGTACCTACCCGGCGCTATGCGGATTTCAGATTTAGTAATAATTTAAAATACGGAATTAGGTGGAGGAGCGGTGTGCTTTTGTTTTAAGCAGGTCCTAAATAAAGGCGTGGGGTGACTATATTTTCCTCTGGATCCTAAAAAGAAACCGAATAAAATTTTTATGGCGTTAAATATAATACACATTTATATCGGCAGGGGGTGGGTTCACCAGAAAGGGGAGGACGGCAATATTTTGCGCAGGGTACTAAAAACATCTACAAAATATTTAGAATCGACGGCATTCAATAGCTTGAGTAGCATGTTGGTTGGTTGGACGTTGCCCTTGCGATTTAGTGGTCGGGGTTCGATCCTCGTTCCATGAGACCAAATAATATTTTGTTACCACCATTGGTTACGATTCCAGAACTTTTCTTATCAGGGGAAATTTCTGCCGCGCGGGAATGACGAGTTGTAATGTGATGTTGATGAACTGCTCTCGAGCTTGTCAGACTTTGTGAATTATCATCCTTGCTCTTGTGTAGTGCAAGTAGTGCTCACTTCGCGCTATCAGCGAAGTGTTCAAGTTCGAGATCTGTGGCCGCAGTGAAGTAAAATCCAGACAAAAGTGCATCTTAAGTGGGTCGTGTTTTTCCTGGTGTCTGGTTGGTCCTTGAGCCCCCCTGTACATGTCCCTAATTCTTTCCATCCATCCTTTCACCCGTATTCTTATCGCTGTACATGCGATTGTGCTAATAACTGAAATAACATTTTCTACGTTAAAACTATTTTAATTCCGGCTTTCCTACAACATTACTACCTTTCTATTTTGTATTATTACCCTTAAGGGGCAGAGTTGAAAATTATTTTACGAGAAAACTCACTCATTAATTTCGTCGGACTAAGTCTATTTTTATGTCGTTTCTTGTTGAATTTATTTCTATTCCAACAAGAAATGTAGGAAGGAGATTGTGGGCGACGTGGAGCTCAAAAATACTTTTTTAATTTCACATTAACATCATTTCTCTCGACGGAGAAACACCTGCCTCCGTTTAAAGGTGAAACATAACAGGAGCTGTCCAAATATTTATTCTGTAATATTTTATTTAAGAACCGAATTATAACGAAAAAAATACTCGGGGTCTTTTGAAAAATTTATCGCGAGCGAAATGATATTTCAGTATCCGGCAGACATAGAACATGATTAATATATTTTATGGTGAGGATTGTGATTTATTTAGCGATTCCGGTGAGTACACTGAGCGTGCACAGTGTGACCAAAAAGACTTCGCTCAGAAAATGAATTATCATGTGCGTAACCCTGTATCTCCATTGTTGGAAATATACTTTCCTCAAGGTTTGCCAATTCTCTCCATCTTCAACTCTTCTCATTTATTTTCTGGTGTCGTCTAAGGCAATAGTTTCTACCATTGCGAGAGCATCAATCTCTTCGATAAATACGTCAAACCCAGTTCCATTTGAGCAAAGAGTTTCATCTGAAAAGTTCTCAATATCTCTCTTTTTCAGTCGATATACTTATGAAGGTATATCACCTCTACAATCAACAACACCGTCGACGGCCGCTGAACGCTCTCTGCATATCCAAGTCGATCCCTCATGACTGAGAATCACGATCTCCATGAACTCTCGCCCTACTATGCTCCTCCATTTTTCTCGGCATCCTGTAGAC